>CM040129.1:19572449-20177108 GCA_022559845.1 Amorphophallus konjac
CAGAGCCGGAAGCCATTGCAGTGTCTGCAGTCGAAGAAGAAATGTGAATCAAAAGTCCTAAAATAAAAGTCAGTCTTATAAAGATTGTAACATGAGACCCTATGAAAATTTCGACAGCATCTCCCCTTATTCGGGGTCTGCCCAAAAAGAATAGGGAGTCACCAACCAAGAGGGGGTGATCCCGGAAGCAAAAGGGATTAAATCCCCAAAAAACGTCATACCCGGGATGGGAAGAACTCGCGGCCACCGCCGAGAGGATGAAAACGGCTCGCGTCGAAGAAAAGAAATGGAGGGAAGAAGCTGAAGAAAGAGAAAGGAAGGGTGAGAATGAGAAGAAAAAGGGCCTCGGCGCCCTAAATAGGGGCCCGAGCGACTAGGGTCTCGACGTGGTGAAATGCACGCCGAGAACCCCCAGGCCGAGAGCCCCCTTTGGCCAAAATGGCGCGCCGAGATCCCCAGGCCGAGAGCCCCCTTCGGCCAGGCGCGCCGAGATCTCCAGGCCGAGAGCCCCCTTCGGCCAGGCGCGCCGGGAAGCTATGCGCGCCGAGAAGCTCCGCGCCGGGAGGTCTTCGTGCGCCGAGAAGCCCCTGCCCCGTGGCGAGAAGCTCCAAAATGCTGAAAATAAAGAAGATATGAAGATGGAAAAAGTGAAAATGAAGAATACGTGTGCAGAATATTGTTGCAACGAGATGATCAGGTCTGAGAACCGGATTGAAGAGAAATTGAGGAAGATGCCCTCGAATAATGAACGTCACCTGCAGGCCCCGTGCCGCCCATTCTGCGCTTACGCCGCCCGCAGGTGGGGGGCATTTGTTGACACCTTGAAAATGAACAAGGGTGAAAGCACAATTGAAAAGAGGATCAGACCAACAGTGAAAGACCAATAATGAAGCCCGTCAACCATTTACCCGGCTGAAGTCTTTGTCGGCCAAGCTGATGCCCGGTGCCGATATCATTCAGACGGCCACACTGATAAAGCAGCAGTCACTCGACTGATGGGACCTCTTAGCACACTTTAATGAGAGCTGTACTACTGCCTCATCCAAGAATCCACAGATGACATGTCAGGGTAAGTCAGATGTCGGCTTATTGACAGATGTGATATGAGATAAAGATGAAGCCGGTACCGGCAGATGAAGATTGTAAAGGCTTTTGCCAAGTCAGATCAATGAAGAAGAATTGTCCCCACAGATTATACGCCTGGCTGAGGTCTTCCCAGACTAAGGCTGATGTCCGATCTCGTCACCATTCAGGTAACGATATTGATAAAATGATACCCGGTTTTGTCATCATTCAGATGGCAATACTGATGAAACCCCTGTCTACGGACTGATGAAAACATATCAATGATATCAATGGAAGCTATGTCACCAATACAGGGCCTTCTCTGGTTCTGATGAATATCAATTTAAAGGATTAAGAGGGGCCAAGGCACGTACGAAGCTTAAAAGTCCTAAATGGGCCGGCCAAATGGGCTTTCGAGTGTGGCACCGAGAACCTCAACAGGAGGCCACTCGGCGCGCCGGGAGCTATTGCGAACGAATGAGGCGCGCCGATTACCATCTGCCGACATGCAAGAAGAACCTGGGTCTATATAAACCCACTTCTTCGAAGAAGCGAAGATATCATCAGGGCCGAGGAGAGAAGCACCAGAAGAAATAGAAGGGCCTCGAAGAAAAAAAGAGAGATCGAGAGATATCGAGAGGATAGCCAGAAGAAGAAACAAAAGGAAAAGAGAGCCCCAAGAAAAGTGACTCGAAGAAGCGAAGAGATATCTGAGAAGAAAAAGGAGGAAGAAGAAGCTCCAGGTGGGCTGCTCCGGGGAGGGAGAGGGGTCAATGCTCCGCCCTCCCCCATACTTTCTTTTCTTTTCTTCGATGTAATCTAGCGAGTCTTTTCTCGATTTATCAAATGTAGCCGGAGAGTCCCGGTCTTGATTTCCACCTCTCTGCTTTGCATTTCTCTTTTACGATCTGTGTAAGTCTTCGATACAATGCAATGAAATATCAACATGGCCCATTTGGGCACCGATTGATTGAGATATCTGCTCTCCGTCTCTCTCCATGTACATAGTTCTCGGCTGAAAGGTCCAGTAGCCTAGACTCTTCGAGTTTCAGAGTCGATTGAATGAATCTGTTCTTCGAGGAGGGATGAAGATAGGACCCCTACCCCTATCTAATGGGTTATTGGGTTCTACTTTCTTCTCCCCTCCTGTCTCAATGGCAGATCCTCCGCATATAGTCCGAGTTTTCTCTCGAGCCCTTGTGCTGTTCAGGAACCAGAGACATCAATCTCTTGGTTCCCTGAACTGCTGGCTGTACAAAGATATGTCTGCTCTGCAGGTTAATGCCATCCCGTGAGATTCTAACAAGCGATGACCTCAGTCTCTCGACCCTCCATTCTAACCCTTGAATGATTAGGGTCTGGAGTTTAGGCGTTAAGAGTTCCTCCGTCGCCGGTTTTTCGATGCAGTTGGGCTCGTCTAGGGGATCAGAGACAGTCATCTCTTGATCCCCCAGACGGCCTGCAACAAACAGATGAAACCCTTCACAGGGTATAGATGATGGTCTCTCTTCCCCTACTGATTCGGCCTTCCAATTCCCTTGGCATCCTTCAAACAGAGCTATCCACGAAACCCCCTCCTGCACTCCACATTCGGTTTCGATCCGAGCCAGAAAACTCAAAAAATTCCCGAACAGAGTACCGTAATCAAGCCCTGAAACCCTCAACTCTTTCACCTTCCCGGCGTCCTAATTTCCACGCCGAGAGCTACGCCGCCGAGAGGCCTCCCTCTTCCTTCCCCTTCAGCAAAACGACAAACTCTCCCGGTTAAACCCCTCTTCCTTCACAGCCTTCCCGGCCTGTGGCCTCCCAGCGCCGGGTTCCCGGCGCGGCGAGGAGTGCGCCGAGAAGCTTCACGCCGAGAGCCCCCCCCCCCTCTTTTAGTCAAGCCGCGCCGAGAGCCCTCTTTTGGCCAACCAAACCCATGCCGAGAACCCCATTTTTGTCAATACAAAAATCATGCCGAGAGCTCCTCCCTTCGGCCAATAGAAAGCCACGCCGAGACCCTCCTTCTTTGAACAATGAAATCCAGTCCGAGGCCCCCCTCTGCACTGTCATCCTTCAATCCTTTAGTCTCCCTACACACCTGTCTAGGGGATGTTCGGAGACCATCATATGTGCCCTGAGAAGATACAGTAATGGGGAAGACCTCCCCTACAGCCCTCATTTCCGATCCGGATTTCACTGCTACCTTACGAACTCAAAGAGCCATGTTATTATATGCGTTCTGATGGGTTCCAAGGGAATATTAACCAATGAGATAGACGCAAGTAACATCCCCGGGCCCGGTGCCCTTCTTATGTGGTCGTCATCCCGGCATCCCGTGGATGATGACCTATTTTCTCTTGGCATAACCCAAGTTGAGGGGACATGCTGCCGAAATTTACACATACTCTGCCGGGTAACTGTGATGTTCTCTCTCTCAGCCCCGCCGGCCCACGGAGTTATGTCCTTGCATGCTCTCCGATGGTCCCTCGAAGGGGGGTATAGATGCGGCACCGCACCCACATGGGATGTGCCATGTCGCGCCGGTCCCTATTCGGACTACGGGTCTATCGTACCCGATCTTTTACGGATCCTACCCTGCCGCTGCATGGGTGGTTTCCTATTCCCACTTGGCATAGTCCAAGATGGCGGGGATATGCCGTCAGATTTGTCCCGTACTTAATAACCCCCCTTGCTTTGACTAGTCCATTTAGCATTCTGCAAATAAATCAACCCCGTCTCTTTTGAGCCTCATCTTCACCGCTGCTTTCCTCCTATTTTGGCGTTTAATCAAAGGTTGTCCTTCCTTGGAAGGGCGTAATTAACGTCATAGCCTTTATGGTATGACGGACTTCTGGTCCCGAATCGGACTTCACAATCGACTGACCAAGTCAGATCGAGCGCATAATAAAATTGTCACCTCGGTGACTGGCACGCCTAATAAATCAAAAATCCCAAATAAAATATAAATAAATAATATAATGAAATAAGATGAGATCCACGTTCCACACCAGGGAATGCTTATCGCTTAGTGAACGCAGAAGGTGAGGAGCTCTCTCACGCTTGGAATGGGTTGTATCTTAAGCGTTTCTTTCCTTAGAGTCTAATCAGTGCCACCCCGGCAGCGAGGTGTTCCCTCCCTTTTACGATAAAGAGTCCCGAGTCTGGCAATCACACACTACACGACGTCCCTGGTCAGGTTTTCCACTTTAAAAGACACCGTTTCTCCTTGGCCATGCTTTGGGGGAAAGTCAAAGTCCCTGTTCGTTTCTTCCTTCGGCTGAATCCAGGGGCAAGAGATGAATAAGGAGGCAACGACCAATCCAGGCACCCTAACGAGAGGAGGTCTCAAATAGGGGCAGTCCGTTATGACCTGACGCCACAAGAAAAAGAAAGAAAAATAAAGAAAAAGAGTAATCTCTATGACAAAAATCAAAAAGCATCATCTCAGAAGTCTATTGAATTATGATTCCAAAGCTCCAGAAAGGCAAGAAAAAGAATCTAGGCATGACAAGAGTGGCAGTACAGTTCCCCGCGGGACGAATGAGCCCAGTCGCACGCATGCCTAGAGTGGACTAAGGTTCGATGACGGACACAAAGCCCCGGCGCAACAGACCAAATTTCTAATGGGTTGTCTGGAGAGGAACCCAAGTCCTAAGAGCTTCTAGATCTGGCCTAAGCTTACCCCCCGCATTCTAGTTTCCTTTTCAGGATTAAGACTAGTACCCCAGGTATGGCCCTGGTAGAAACACCGTCATGAAAATCTGGGCCTTGGTCAGGGTTTGTCACCTCATTGCACGCCAACCTCGGGACTTTCAATACGATACGGAGGGCTCACGTTGCTAGGGGAAAGCACTGATTTTCAAAAAAAAATCCAAAAACAACATATATTTCAAAATCCAAAAACATCAAAAGTCCAAAATCAAACAAAAAAATCACATATTTCAAAACCAAAAACATCAACTATTTTCCAAAATCTCACAAAAATTCAAATATATTTTCCAAAATCCAAAAATGTCATCATATGCATCGCATGCATCGCGTTATTTCTATTATGTTTCCCGCCTATTTAATAAGGCTCCACCCCTTGACCAAATATCAAGAAACGGTCGTTATCTAACTTGCTTCAAGGCAAGGGGTTGAGTCTAAGAACAGATCTAACTTGTTCCATGTTTAAGTGTGTACAGAATGCAGGATCAAGACCAAAGCTCAAATCTCACAACTATGCAGGTTCAAGACTGTGACGTGCCAGGTACAGGCCGTCAAACTCATCTAACGGTCCATGCTAGACCGTTACATCTCTTCAGGCCTTCGCTTCGATTCTTTCAGCAGCTCTCTCTTTAACGGCCTGGGGCGCGACCATTATTCTTCCTAACGGTCTATCGTTGGACCGTTACTTCCTCCAGAAACCCAAACCCTCAAGTCTTTCACCCCGACGGCCTATCTCCCCACCGTTATATCCTTCTAACGGCCCTTCTCAGATCCGTTACACTCTCCAGAGGCTCTGTTTTCCAGGCCGTTCCAAGCCAAGTAAAGCCACAACTCATGCTCATTCGATTAAGGCAATCCCATCTCATTAAGATCAACTTAATGCAACATAAGATTGATAAAAATTCCAACTCTGATTGTCAATTACATCATTTATAAAAGCAAAATCAAGTTACATTCAGCTTCTTATCAGCAAAAGGGCGGATCTTCCTCAACTCTTTCACGTAGCCACGGAGCGCTTCGTCGTTCTCTTCCACTTCTGCTTGCCACGGGCGCACCTTGCTGATCTCCCACATGGTCAGCGCGTTTCGGATCGCTCTTTCATCTTCCTCGGTCCCCATCTTCCTAGGTAGAAGGGGAGGGTAGTGTGATAGTGCAGGAGCTTCAATTCGAGGTAGTCCGATCTGAAGATGGCACCGGTGTGGGTTGTAGATCGCCATGGTAGTATTTCCCACTAGCTAGAGGTACAGGCCTTGACGCCGCAGTGTCCTAAGAAGAGTGCTTCGAAGGATTCTTGGTCGCATGATGAATTTCTCCATTGGTAAAGTATTGAAGAAGAGGTGCCATTCATCCCGTATTTTCTTGTCCGCCATCTTGCATTCAACCTGTGGAGAGAATCCAGATGCCCCTCCAATGAAGAAGAGAGGGTGGCTCCCAAAGATACGGCTAGAAGAAGTAATGTCCTCCTTTGGTTGGAATTTGATTCTCACTCCCACCCAACACTCGAGGAGTATCATGGAGCCAAACAAAGGTCCTCCTAGGCAAGTCGAGCTTAGTCCTTCATAGAGATATGAGAGGATCGCTTGAGAGATGGACATTCCCCACCACAACCCACAAATAATGCTGAGATTTTGGATATCCAAGAGGTGGTCGGTTGTAGTGAAAAGGAAAACTCCGCATAAGCAAACCGCCACCGCCTTGGCTATGGCTTCATGTCTCTCCCACTTGTTCTTGCAATGAGACACTATCCATTGTGCCAAGGGTATCAAATGAATGTGGTGTGGGCTGATCATGGTCCTCACGTCCTTTGGATTATGGATGAAATCACTCAAGATCAAGGACAGGTCAATAGGCTCAACCGTGTAGCAAACTAGGTCTTCATCTCCCGCCTTAGTCTTAGGAAGGACTAGGTAGGTTTCTACCTCCTCTAATAGGACTGTTGCTTCAAAGGAAGGGAAGATGAAGGTATGTGTTTGTGGATGCCACAATTCTATGAGGGCTGAAATACTAGGCCAATCTAATGACAATTTCTGAAAATTCTTGCCTAAAACTAAGAAAGGTTGAAGGTGCCATGCTTTAAGAATTGATGTAACCTCTAAAGGGAGTGCCTTTACCATGGGAGCCACCCACTTCAGATTAGAATAGCATCTTGGACCAGGAAGAGGCTTGAAGAGAAGAAGAAAAGAAGAAGATCATGAGAAAGAGATGAAGTGCAAGGAATTTCTGAACTTGGTTAGGTCATGGAAGCTTACCACTCTTTGAGCATTGGAGCTTAGGTGCTTGGGGAATGAGGTCAGCCTTTGTAGCTCTCCATACTCCTTTCTTGCAGCTTTGGGTCCGGTATAGATCTTCTCCTCCATAGCCATCACCTCGAAGCTTCTCATCATCTTGTTTCCTGCCCTTTAGGAGAGGTTTTCAAGCCCTTCTAGCAGAGAATTCAGAAAGATACGATTTTGGCTAAGTTTCCAAGTTTTAAAAGTCTTGATTTTGGATTTAAAGAGGTAATATTCGGATTGGAAGGCTTTATCTTAAGTTTGGGAGAAGTCTAGAACGGATTGGAGGCTTCTTATCTCAGATTTTGCCCCTTGCGACTCAATCCGTCTCGGAGTACAATTCATGCTCTAACGGTCTATCGTCGGACCGTCACTTTCCTCTAACGCGCCATCTCTGGGCCGTCACATTTCCTGTGGGTTTAATTTGGTCCAACCTTGTTCTGTCAAGCTTAACGGTCTAGCATCAGACCGTTATATTCTTATGACGCGTTCTCTCTGAGCCGTTACATTCTCCGCTGATCAGTTTTGGCTTCTTCTTGGTCAATCATTCTCAACGGTCTTGCTCATGACCGTTATCTATCTCCGACGCACTATGCTTGTACCGTCACATTTTCTGCATATTTTGTTAAGTCTATACATCCCATTCATCATCCCAGTATGTACAGCATTTTGAAGTTTGAACATCATTGATGAAGTCTATACATCAGTTTGAAGCATGTACAACATTTTTGAAGTCTGCACATTCATTCTTCATGTTGAAGTCTACACATCATGTTGAAGTCTATACATCATTTTCAAGTCTATACAGCATTTTGAAGTCTGAACATCATGTTGAAGTCTACACATCATGTTGAAGTCTACACATCATGTTGAAGTCTATACAGCATGTTGAAGTCTATACATCATTTAGAAGTCTGTACAGCATTTTGAAGTCTGAACATCATGTTGAAGTCTAAAGTCCATACACTATACAAGCCCACACGTCGCTCAAGTCTGTACATTCTTGATCCAAAGTCCATACATTCTTCAAGTCTGTACATTCTTGATCCAAAGTCCATACCTTCTCCAAGTCTGTACATTCTTGATCCAAGTCCATACATTGCCCAGGTGTGCACAACCCCAAGCCTGTACATTCCTCGTCCGAAGTCCATACATCCTTTGCTGCTGTGTCCAAGAAGTCTATGCATCATTTTGGTCAAGTCTATACATCACTTGGGCAAGGTTTGTACACTCTTGAGTATAGTCAGTGCATTCATAGTTCAATCTCGCTCTGTCAAGTATGATGGTCTTTCTCATGGCCGTTACTTATCTCTGACGCCCCGCTCTTGAACCGTCACATTTCCTATTAGTTTCCCTGATGTCCTATTGCTCTGCCATCTTTAATAGTCTAGCATTTGGCCGTTACTTATCTATGACGCCCCGGCTATGGACCGTCACTCTTCCTGCTGCTCAGTTCTGAAAATTTGGGCTCTGTCCTCTCTGACGGCCTCCATCTGATGCGTTGCTTGATCCTGACGGTCTGGACCTCGACCGTTACTTTGTCTGCTACTGAGATTGTGCTATTCCTTTCTGCCTCTGTTTTAGACCTGGTGGTCTTACACACTTCCGTTCATCCTGTCCATCATTTCATTCACACATCATCTTATCCACACATTTCATCCATACATGTCCACATGCATTTCCTACATTTCCATTTGTTCCTGCATTCATCACATACACACATCCATTCATTCACAAGAGCAAACAAAAGACCAAAAAGAAATTCTCATTCCATTTTCATCATAAGTTATGTACAAGTAATAAGAAAACTGAAAAAATGCATCACTCGGCCGGCTTATCCGCCGGGCCGCCATCATCATCTCCGCCCTCGGGTCTCCGCGCGGGTGGCACTATGGAGGCACTCTCCTCCTGCTGTCCTCTCTCTGCCCTCTCATTCCTCCGCTGGCCAGAGGAGCTAGCGAGGAAGTCCCCTATCGAGCCGCTCGGGGCAACGCTCCTCCGTGCCCCACTCTGGGAGGCACTCCGCTCCGGTCCCCGGCCCATCATCCTGACCGTGCGCTCCGTCGTCCGTAGCTTGATCTTCAGCTCGAAGATCTGACGCCGCGTGTCCCGGGCCTCGGTCCGGTAGCAGTCCGCGGTCCCAGTCTGGAGTCGCTCCACCTCGGCTTGTGACCGAGTCAGCTCTGCCTCCGTCCGAGCCGATTTCGCCTCGGCCGCTGCTGTGGCTAGCTCTCTCGCCTATAGATTGCATTTCATATAGTTAGTTGCATAAGCATTTTAATTCGCATAAACATAAGCATTTTTAATCAACGCATTTAGCATCTTACCCGCTCCGCGAGGGTGGCCTCTGCCTCCTCGGCCCGGGCAATCGCTCGGGCGAACTCGGCATCCCGCTCAGCCCTGCCTCCCGCAGGCTGTGAGGATGACGATGGGGCATCCGGTCCCGCTCTTTGGGCTCCCTCGGCCCGCTGCATTTAGAAGTCATAGTCAGTCATCATAATCATCATCATCATCATTTCAATCATTTTAAGTCCAAGGTTTTGGGAATCTTACCAGAAGCTCCAAAGCGGTCCGGTACTCGTCCCGCTGCTGGACAGTGGCATGGAGTAGCCCCTCGAGCTCGGCTATCCTTCCCTTGGGGTCTAGCTGCATTTAGAAGCATGAGTCATTGCATATGGTATATAGCATTGTGTCATATAGAAAGAGTTTAGGGTTTAGAAGTTGCATACCGGTTGTCGGGTACCTCGGTACACCCGGTCCCCGTACAGTCGAGCAAAGGCTTTCAAGTACGCCTCGTTGCTCTCGTCCCGCTCTTTTACTGCTCTGCCCCACTTGTTCCAGTCGTGGACGTACTTCACCTTCCGGGCGCACCAATCTATGTCGCCGCTAATTCCTTTCGCTGACTTGCCCGGGCGCTCGTCACTACGGCGTGGAAAGGTCACCTCGGGCTGGTGTAGTCCCCGAGTCCTCATAATCAACCGGTAGTGGAGTGGCTCGATGATATGGATGCAGTGCAACCATATGTCTCGTCCCCGGTACGAAAGGGCTACCTCCACCCATGGCTGTCCCTCGTAACTCTCACCTCTGTACGGGGTCCATCTCACCTGAAAGCATGTTAGTCCATTCATATTAGTCCATTTATCATCATTTTAGAAGCATTTAAAGCATTTAGAAAGCATTTTGAAGTTTCGGGCTTACCGCCGTGTGTGGGAAGGAATCCAAGTCATCCTGGATCGCCCGGGTCAATCTGATGATAGACCTCGGGTCCCTCGCGACCACCCATCGCCTCGCGATCAGGATGCGGCCGGCGTGGAGTAGTGTGCCTCTCCCGATGCCCGGGAGGTACATGTAGCTCTAGATCTGCATTTAGAAGTCAAGTCAGTCAACTGCATAATCATTTTCACAGCATAATCATAATCATATAGATGGCATTTAAATTGCATTTACCTGTAGAAAAGGTGAGAAGCCGACTAGCATCGTCTGTTGGTCCGTCGTGCTAAGGGACTCGAACAGGAAGGCTAGTACCGCCGCTCCCCAGGCGTATTTCCCAACTCTGCCCAAATCCTGGATCATCGGTAGCAGCCTGCAGCTGATGACATCTGCCCGAGTCGCGAATAGGAGCTTCCCGAACAGTAGCATCAGGAAGCGCCTCAGGACTCGATCTCCCTCTGGTCCCGCCTCTGCCGCCACTCGTGGGTGCACCTGGTCAATCACTCTGCCCAGATGCTCCTCTGGTAGCTCTCCCACGGCTATCGCTGCTCCTCTCAGTCCTAGGCTCTCCTGCAGTACTGATCTCGAGAGCTGGGATGACGTCTACCCCGGTCTGATCAAATCTAGTCCCAGCAGCTCCTGGGCCATCTCTCAGTAGTCTCTGTAAGTCCATCATGTCACTGCGGCTCCGTGCACCCGCAGTCCGGCAATCCTCGCCATGTCTTCCAACGTCGGGATCATGTGACCCCATGGGAAGATGAATGCCCTGCTAACTGGATCCCATCGCTCGTGTAAAGCGTATAGCAGGGCGTATCCATCTGGATCACCTCGATGCTCAGCACCTCGGCGAACCCCATGCCGGCCAATCTCTCTCTCTGGTAATCGGGCAGTGCCTGGTACACCGCCCGGATCTGAAGCCAAGATATCCTCATCTGTCCCTTTCCCTGCATTCATTTAGAGCATAAGTCAGTCAATTGCATCATAGAATCATTGCATAAGCATTTATAATGAAAAAAAAACAAAAAATTGAATAATTGAAAACCCAAAAATTAGTTCTGGCCTCTGGTGACTGTAATGGCCCTTAGATGGGGCGTTACTTGTCTCTAACGCACATTCTCTGCTAGAGGGCGTTTTCCCCTTTGCATTCGTTGTCTTCTCACCTTGGCCAAAAGGCCTACAATGGATCCTAATGGGTTCATAGACCCATCTTCTACCCCCCACTCATACATGCATGCACATAAAAATACAAAAAAATTAAAATTTTGAAAATTAGGGCGAAGGCCTACCTCTCGGTCTTGGCCCCTCTTCCTCTTCTTCTCTGGTTCCTTGGGTTCTTCTTCGTCCAGGGGTGCTTCCCCTTGGTCTTCTTCAGCCATGGAGGCCTCCTCCTCCTCTGTTTGCTTCTTCCTCGCCGTTTCTTTCTCCACGGCCGGCGGGACGGTCTCTCGCTCTATCCGACGGTGAAGGCGACGAATCGCCTTCTTCTTTGTCCCTCTTTCCCTCTTCTTCAGTGGCAGTGGGGACTCGTCGCCGGCCATCTTGGGTGGATGACGGAGGTCGCCGGTCGTTGCTCTCGGTTGAGGTTTTGAGGGTTTAGTTTGAGTGTTATATGAATGAATGAAGATTGTGACCGTTCGGTTTATTTTTTTGAACGCTCAGGAAATATGACGGTCTGTCGTCCGACCGTTACAGTCTCTGATGTGTACTCCTGAGACCGTTACATGGATTTGAACTATTTTATTGAAGAATGTGAACCGCCCAGTCTCTAACAGCCCTTCCCTGGTCCGTTACTTTATGCAACGCCCTCTCCACAGACCGTTACAACTTGCAAGTTTCTTGATGAATAAATTGGTCTATTTAATGTTTGAATGATCACATTTTCTGCCATGATGTATATTATTGATGCTTCTCATACGTACAAATGGTTATGCCCTGTTTCATGCTCATATCCATTGTTGGCTAACCTCTTTATTCATGAATGAAGTTATGAATAGCATCATGCTTTGACATTCGTCAGAAAGGTAAGTCAGGTATTGTATCTCGATTCCTTATCCCTTTAATGCATTACTATATGTTATCTATGATATATTACCTCGAGAACCGACTGGTCATTCATGTGTTCTGGGATCTTATGTTCCCCTTAAACAAAAATGATGATGATCTAAGTACACATGTTTAATCGTTGGATAGGCCGTTAGGTTGAAAAATTTGGGGATGATGGTTCTGTCTTGCACGTCGTGGTTGTAGATAGTGTCCTGACCCTGATTTCTCTGGTCTAGCAATACTATTCTCGAGTATCTTGTTATTTTATTTTTTCTTTGCATTTGTTTTAATGATTTCTTTTCTTTAGCCCAGCATGCATCATACGCATATTTAAGCATTCATGATCTTCATCTGTTCGAGGTATCTCAATGATGGTGAATAGCTGTGTTTTGATCTTGAATAAGGAGAGACATTCCACTCTGAATTCGAAGGTTTCCTTCAATCTGTCGCTTGATCTGGTTAGCTGAAGATTCCTGTCTGGAGTTTAGTCAGTTCTCTTTCCTTTCCGTTGCCTCCGGCGGCTAGCCGTGTTTTCTTCCTTAGTTGTTAGTTCCTCCAGACTTGCATCCTTTGGTTAACTCTTTCCTTGTGATCAGTTCGAAGTTTTCCAGAAGATTCCCATCGCTTGTTGGTAAAGAACGGGTGTCGTTTACCTTAACGCCCGCTTTTTGGTCCACTCCGCTTCATCTCCATGTTCTATTTCGCTTTCGCTTCACCTCCTCTCGCTCCTCTGCAAAGAGGACGTTAAGGAGGGGCATCTGTTGACACCCGTTTTATGACCGATAAGTCGGGTCATCTCCTTGTTCACTCTATGTGGTGTTCCAAGTTATTCATTCCTTCGTTGAGTCTCCTTCATCAATGTGAAGTTTATTTCATGGGTCTTCTCCTTGGTTGAGTATGGTTCCGTGATTTCTCGTTTGATGAAGCTTAGCAAGCTCTCTTATCATTTGGATCCTCATTGTTTCTAACGGTCTGCACCTGGGGCGTTATGTTCATCTAACGCATGTTCTCTGGACCGTTATATCTTGAAGAATCCTACGGCTTAAGGCTTTGTTTCAATCCTTATCTTTTGGCCTATCCATTGAGTATAATGGTCTGTCGTGCAGCCGTTACTTACCTCTAATGTGTTCACCCATGGCCGTTACTTTCATTCAAGAGTCCTATTGTTTTGATCTTCTTCCGTTGATCTTATCTCTTTTGAGATAAGGTTGAATGTGACGGTATCTCCCGGGCGCGTTATTTACCTGTGGCGGTCTGTCGTGCAGCCGTTACATCAAACAGAGAGTCCTGGCAGTTCAGGCCTTTTCTCTGCTACTCCGTGGTCGAGATAAGCGTTTGATCTTGTGATTTCTCTTCCAAATCTGATCCTCAGAACCTTCTGTTTGTTTCTTTGGACTCTTGGTGATATTATCTTTGAGAGTTTGCTAAGAGTTATCATCTTTTCTTGCTAGGTTATCCTCTGCTCGACCGGAGAGTTTGAGGGCCTATAAATAGCACCCTTAACTTCATGGCCTGAGAGAGGAAGATCTAGAGTTTACGTCGAAGTGCTGCCGCATCCTGGAGCCACATCCAACCAAGGAGAATTGTTCCTCAAATCCATCTGCTTCACGGTGAAGGGAGTATTTGTTTCATTGTGTTTGAGTTTCCATCATTGTCATCTTGTGTTCTTCTTCCTCCTTTTCCTCAAAGCATTGTTCCACTTCTTTATTCCACGTTCTTCATCTATTCTCATCATCTAAACATATTCCTATCTTTTAAAATGCCCAGAGGGGTTAAAAAACTAAAACTTTCCTGGTACTTCTCTTTCCTTTTGAATGGCCCTAATTTCCTTAAGAATTGATACTACGCTTGTTTAAAGGGCTGATATGGGTTTGTTTTCTTGTGTTTCACGTTCCTTGGCAGGTTTGCAGGTTCATCAAATGAGGCCCAAGTCTTCTGGCCGGCTGGAAGATTTGGAGTTCAAAGAGTTCACAAGCTGCTTCTGCAGGTGCTCTGACAGTCTTGAGAAGACGCGTCAGGTTCATATAACGGTGCATCGTGCGGCCGTCACACTCTTGTGACGCACAGGGTCTGGACCGTTACATTCAAGGCTGATCTGCAGATTTCACTGGTTTTTCTCTCCCGTGGGCGGGTGCTTCATCCACCTATTTCCAAGGTATTTTCAAGTCCTTGACTTGTGTTTACTTTGGTGGCGATCACGTTCTTTCCTTAGTATTGGGCATTGATTTCTCTCTTATATCTCTTATTTCATTTGCTTGTTCCACCCACGCGGTGTGTTTTATTTGCTACTTGCTCCACGCTCCGGCGTGTGTTTTTCTTTATTTCTTTAGCTTAGTTTGGTTGAGATAGCATTGCCAATGCTAGAGCTTGTTTGGATTGCCTAGGTTCATGGTTCACATATCCTTGGGTTGATTGAGATCATTGATTTTTGCTTATCATCTTTATCACACATCACAAACTCGCAAAAAAGAAGGAAGCAAATAAATCAACAATGGTTAAAGGGCAAAATCTACCGGCTGATTTGATATGCCTAGATATGAAAGGGTATGATGTCATACTAGGAGCCGATTGGCTATCCACACATAAGGTAGTTATAGATTATTGAAAGGGCAAGGTAACTTTCGAGGATTTCCCAGAATTGGTCTACACTAGTCCTTGAAGTCGAAACAAGTCACCTCTTATCTCGACTCTCCGAGATAGTAAGTTCTTAAGAAAGGGGTGTGTGGCTTTCATAGCATTTGTGACTGCCACAGAAGTTAAGGAGTCCAAGCTAGAAGATATCCGCGTAGTACGGGACCTCCCCGATGTTTTTTCGGAGGATTTGCCTAGTCTGCCCTCGGAAAGAGAAGTGGCCTTCACCATCGATCTTGTCCCCAGTGCTGGCCCTGTCTCTAAGGCACCTTATAGAATGTCCCCCGCCGAGCTAAAAGAATTGAAGGAACAATTGATGGAATTATTGAAGAAAGGTTTTATTAGATCAAGCACTTCCCCGTGGGGAGCGCCTGTGTTATTTGTCAAGAATAAAGATGGGTTGATGAGACTCTGCATCGATTATCGGCAGCTGAACCACCTTACTATCAAGAACAAGTATCCACTGCCGAGGATCGATGAATTATTTGATCAAATATCTGGAGCTAAATATTTCTCAAAGATTGATCTTCGATCGGGATACCACTAATTGAGGATCAAGGATGAGGATATTCATAAGACCACATTTTGGAGCAGGTCTGGGCGCTATGAATTTATTGTTATGCCTTTTGGACAGACAAATGTGCATGCAGCCTTTATGCAGTTAATGAACAGTATTTTCAGGCCTCATCTAGATCAGTTCGCTGTGGTTTTCATTGACGATATATTAATATACTCAAAGTCCGAGGAAGATCATGAAGAGCACTTGAGGATTGCATTGCAAATATTGAGGAACAATCAACTCTATTCCAAGTTGAGAAAGTATGATTTCTAGCTCGAGGAGGTATCTTTCTTAGGACATGTGATTTCGAAAAATGGAATTTCTGTGGATCCATCAAAAGTTGAGGCTGTGAAGAATTGGGAAAGGCCGACAAATGCAACAGAAATCTGAAGTTTCTTGGGTCTAGCTGGTTACTACCGGTGATTTATAAAGGACTTCTCCAAGATTGCCGTACCTCTAATTAGACTAACACGCAAGGAGATTCCTTATGAGTGGAATGAAGATTGTGAGAGAAGCTTCCAAGCCTTGAAGGATCATCTGACGATTGCTCTAGTCTTAGCATTACCAGCTGAAGGAGAGAAGTTCGAGATGTATACCGATGCATCTGGCATTGGCCTCGAATGTGTGTTAATGCAACAAGGGAGAGTCATTGCTTACTCTTCCCGGCAACTAAAGAAGCATGAGGAGAACTACCCGATTCACTATCTGGAATTGGCTACGGTAGTATTTACTTTGAAGATCTGGAGGTACTATCTCTACGGAGAGCAATTCACCGTGCACTCCGATCACAAGAGCCTCAAATATTTATTCTCTCAAAAAGAATTGAATATGAGACAAAGACGTTGGCTAGAGTATATCAAGGACTTCGACTTCACAATACAATACCATCATGGAATGGGTAATTCCGTAGCTGATGCCCTTAGTCGAAAGTCGAGAGCATTATTGGCCAACTATATGATCCAAGAATGGAAGATGTTAGAGCAATTATCTAAACTTGATATAAGCATGGACAAGGAGAAAGGGGGTATTACTCTATCACACATGAGGATACAACCGGATTTACTCTCTGAAATCAAAAGGCTACAAGATGAAGAGCCAGTGCTAGTGGAGATCAAGGGTAAGCTAGAAGAGCAACCTGATTTCAAGCTAACATCAGGTGGAAGATTATTATTCCGAGAGAGGACATGTGTGCCAGACTGTCCCGAAATGAAAATAAAGATCTTAGAAGAAGCACACCGATCAAGGTACACAATTCATCCTGGAGCTAACAAGATGTACCAGGACTTGAAACGGACCTTTTGGTGGCCCAATATGAAAAGGGAGGTAGCAAACTTTGTGTCTCGTTGTCTCACATGCCAACAAGTAAAAGCGGAATACCAAAAGCCCGCTGGCAAGTTACATCCTCTAGACATTCCCAAGTGGAAGTGGGAAGATATTGGAATGGACTTCATCATCGCTTTGCCTAAGTCTAAGGGAGGACATGATGGAATATGAGTTATCATAGATCGACTGACCAAGTCGGCACACTTCTTGTCTATAAAGAGCCGATGGTCGGTTGATGTTCTAGCTACTTTATACATTAAAGAGGTTGTTAGACTGCATGGAATTCCTGTTTCGATCATGTATGATTGAGACCCACGCTTCACATCTCACATTTGAAAGGGTCTACAACACTCCTTGGGGACGAGACTAAACTTCAGCACTACTTTTCATCCCCAAACGAATGGTCAGACCGAGAGAACCAATCAAGTCGTGGAAGACATGATACGAGCCGGTGTTATTGAGTTTGGTGAAAGCTGGCATGATCACTTGCCCCTGGTCGAATTTGCTTATAATAATAGCTATCAGGCAAGCATTCAAATGGTACCCTTCTAAGTATTGTACGGAAGGAGTTGTCGCTCACCAATATGCTGGGACAAAGTTAGGGAAAAGTAACTTCTAGGATCGGACATGGTAAGAGATACAACTGATAAAGTGCAACTTATTAGAGAAAGACTCAAGATAGCTCAGTCGAGACAAAAGACTTATCCCGACACTAGAAGGAGAGACCTCAAATTCCAAATCGGAGACCATGTCTTTCTCAAGGTTTCCCCTGGTCGATGTATCTGAAGATTTTTTTTCAAGGGTAAACTCACACCAAGATATATCGATCCCTTTGAAGTGCTAGAAAGAGTTGGCGAGGTAGCTTATCGGATCGCCTTGCCACCGCAACTATCTGAAGTTCACAATGTGTTTCACATCTCTATGCTCAAAAGGTATGTTCATGATCCATTCCATGTCATAGATCATGACAACCTAGTGATACAAAAGGACCTCACATATGAACAAAGGTCACTGAGGATCCTTGATCGTGAGGTTCACGTCCTAAGGAACAAGACAATCCCTATGGTGAAAATTTAATGGAGCAAATGCTTGGAGCAAGAAGCCAGATGGGAGACAGAAGAATCTATGAAGAGAAGATTCCCTGACTTATTTCGAGATTGTAAGTACTCTACACCCTCCATGTCTATATGAAATTGAATTTGGGGACCAAATTTTTTTAAGTGGGGGAGGGTGTAGCACCCCAATTAAACCATGTATATGAATTAGGGAATAAAAATCCACTATAATTAAACAAAAGATCAATATGAATAAAAACCTCAGCCCAACACCTATAATAAATTGGGCATAGTATTTGAAGCCCAACTCATGCACACCAAAGACCCATAAAACAAATAAATGGGCCCTATACATAAATAGACCTAATAGGCTTTAGTGACCACAACTCATGTTACATAGAAAACAATTACATGGGTCGTTGGCCCATAACCCTTCCCATGTCAAGGATGCATAGGATATATGTGCATATACATACATTAGAAAGGTTGTTTCGTAAACCCAAGCTTTATCACGTTCAAACTTATATAGACTTAGGGTTTTAGAACAAAACAGAGAGCGTGGCTGTGGTTATAGTAGGAATAGGATTTGCATGGGAAACTTAAGTCCCATTAGGATTCCTTACGTGAAAAATTAAATCCTATTAGGATGCCATGAACTCGTAGAAGCCTAGACCCTATAAATAAAACCCCTGTTGATGCAAAAGCATCCTTTTTCTACTGTGTCGACGTCCTGCTACCGTGAATACCTTGTCTTCCTCCTACTGTCTGTTCGTTGCTGCTACTGTAGTTGCGAATTGCCGGCATCATCTTCTCCTTCCTCCTGCCGTAGCTACACAAAGAGGCATGGAGCTTCTTCCATTAATCTTCTCCCCTCAGTTCGACGTTCAAACGAGGTAGGTTTTTCAAGAACTAAAGCCTAAGACTATAGTAATAGGTGTTGCAAGCATATAAATCATGCTATCATGTTCATATATTACCTTCATAATCTTAGTTTTCATGTAGAACATGCTTTCTAGTTACTTTAAAATAGCGACCACCGTAGTGGCCACAACTTCCTGAATGAGCGACCGTCTCCTGGCCGCCAATTAATGAACGACTGAACAGATGGCCGCTAATTCTTGAATTAGCGACTGTCTGCTAGTCGCTCATTAATCTGCGACCATATGACAGCCGTTCTTTTCCTGTAAACTGAATTAATAATTAACCCATGTTTAAAATTTAATATCTATGAAACCTGACGTTAATATTCTTGCATGAGCATGTTTCTAGATCCCCCATATTTTCCTTTGCATGATCATGTCTTCAGTTTCCTGAAAATCCCTGTAAACATCAAAACGTTACTGTTCATGCTAATTAGAAAGAAATGAATAGTGAATTGTGCCTAGAAACGTATCTGCCTGATGCCTTATGATTTGTATACGTAAAAGAATTAGCGACTGTTTGGACATCCGCCTATTCTTGATATAGCGCCTCTGCACAGAGACGTTGATTCTTGATATTTTGTTAAAAATGGAATAATTCAAGAAAATAAGAATTTACGTCCATCACCTAGATGCTCTTTAAATATTTGGCGCCTTCCTGAGAGGTCGCCTATTTATTATGAAATTATTAAAAATTGTTAAATTATTGATTTAGTGACTTTATGAACAGACGCTAATTATTACTGATAAATATAAAACTATTGTAAAATATCTATTTACCGACATTGTGAACAGACGCTGAATTCTGATGTAGCACATGTGTGAATGGATGGCGTTTTATGTGAGTGATTCTATCCGCATGTTTTAGATCCTAGACCGCTGGATCTTTTGGCACTCTTATCTCACATCTGAAGATAGAGTCCCTGTTTTATTTTCTAACGCTTACACCTCAACTCTTGGTGATGATTGGACCCTCCGCGGGATATTCCTTCCTTCAGACTGATACTTTATTCATTGAGACCTCTGTAAGTCTACGCTAGCCTTGGATTCTCTTAAGGTAGCCGAGCTGGTTGTACCCTAAAAACCCTGGAACCTTTACTTGTCACGTCACTCTGAAGAAACGTGATGTCCTAGCCCTCATAGAGCGTTATTTCTGGCCTCTGTTAGAAGTCTGTCTTTGTTTGGAATTAGCGACCAGGTCTTGGACGCTAGAAGGAATTGGCTGCCAGGCCAGTGGGCACCAATCCCTAAATTAACGGCCGTGATATGGACTCTATTTCTTCGTGTCTGTGCTGTTCCCAGAATTAGTAGCCACCCAAGTGGGCGCCAATTCTGGAATTGGTGGTGGTCTGAGTGGACGCTAGTTACCCAGATTTCCAGATTTGTCATGAGTTTTCTTGTGATTTATCGATATGTCATCCTTACTCAAAGTTCTGTTCTTTAACTCTATTCTATGAATCTACCTTATGTTCCTACAATGGCTAAACTCTTTGGAACTCTATTGGCTATACACTATAGTGGACGTCTAAAATAATTACATTACTCAATGTCTGGCAATTATGGGGCCCGATCTGGTCCTGGGAGGAGCGCTTGAAAGTACTTGTGTCTATGGGAACTATATTGACCACGGTGTGGCATTGCACCAAAGTGCATGACTTTATAGATTATGGCATTCTACGATCTCGTGCTTCACTTAACATGACGTGACTTGCGTGGTCCGGAATGGGTATTTACTTGTTTGAAATTAAATAGCCAACTCTCATGACATGAATTGATATTACATGCTTGATATTCTTGATACTTTACATGATTCCTCTTGAAAAGTACTAGATCGCCCTTGATAACTCTTGTTATTTTCACTCTCGACATTATCATGCGTTCATGCTTAGCTATACTTGCATTCATGTAACATGTAATTTACTTAAAGCAAACTTGTACTTGAGATATAATTCCTACTGAGCGTTCACTCACCCTAGTTTTTTTCCCTATTTTTCAGATAATTCCGATGATAAAGATCATTCGGATGGGGATGGACACGAATGAAGAGAGTAGAGCCATTCCGATCATTGAAGTTACTACCTAGTCGTGTCTTTTTATCTTTCTTAAGTCTATTATTGTAATTTTCCTTTATTGAGTCTAGAATGTCATTTAGTACTCTTTTCCTTTGAAGGATTATGTAATGGAGTTATTTGACGATAATAATGAATAAATTAGATTTGATATTATCTTGTTTGGCGCACTCTGTCTGTGTGTTGAAATTCCTTATGCTCTGATTGACATGATCGATATAAACTCGTCATGCGTACCGGGTTCCTTCCGCGCTCGGGACGTGACATGTAGAGTTGTTTTGCATTACCATGTTTTGGCATTACCTTGTTTTGGCATTATGATTGTCTCGCCAATCACAATCTTATATTGAAATAAATAAATGATTACTGAATGTCGTGAAATTTCTTTAAATGTACTTTATTGTTGATTGACGGAAAGAAATGAAGTAAAATGAGAGAGGTGAGTGGGATCAAGAATCTGGCAATGGGGGTTTCTAGGCATTAGATAGCGATCATCACGTGCTTTAAGATGTGTAAACACTCTCCTATAATGCAATTTGGATGCTGACATGAGATATGTTGAATTCTATTGAGTTGGAACATCTAAACCAAATCTTTATTTCTTCTAGAGGGGGTGAATGAGAGTGTCTAAAAAAAATATATGCTCTAAAATTAAGTTTGCAACTAATATAGTGGTTGACGATGAGAACATAGAAAGTATTAAGAGCTAATCGATGTAAATAATAAGGCTTACATGAAATCAGACAACTATACTGGTTCGGACACACTTCCTAATGGCCTACGTCTAGTACTTGGAACATGTCTAAGGTTTAACTACTTACAAGAAATACATCAGTTGAGTTTTGATGAGGCGATCAACTCACCAACACGATTGAGTTTTGCTTAGGTGTCCGGCTACCAACACTCATGTAGTTTTGAACAAGTGATCTGCATGCAAACATCGCTAGCTTATTGATCAGGTGTCCAACTATTAACACTTGCTGAGTTTTGATAAGGTGATTAACACATCAACCCTATTAGCTGGCTTTTTAATTGTGTATCCAACCACCAATATGGAACTACGCTTAAGCAGTCCGAACGCAACTCTTGTATATTTAGAGTTTGACCCCCACAAGAAAATGCCTCTAATAATTGGTGGGTGTGGAGAAATTAAACCGTGAGAAAAACAAGATTACACCAAAAAAAAATAAGAAAGTAAGAGTGCGTATGTTGTGGAAGCTTTTGCTCGTAGTATTTTGGCTCTTGATTATTTTTTTGTTTGGCTTAGGCTCACTGAAGATGGGCTCCTTCAATGAAATACTATTGTAATCTGAATGAGAAGATCACAACTCTTGACGCTCAATATGCTTGAATCCTTTTTCACTCCCAGAGTTGTCAATTTGTCCTTCTAGAGCGAGCCTTGTATTTATAGTCATCTTGTTGGCTATCCGCTGTACATGACCTAATTTGAATTGCATACTTCTATCTAACGTCTCTTTTGCTTGAGAGAGCCAAGTAGTTGTAAGTCTTAGGCCTTCTTCCTCGAGATCGTGTCTCATAACTTGTCGTCTTGGACTTGTCAAAGAATTAACACGTGGCCTTTTTCACATATAGAGAATTTATATTTGCATTGAATAATTCATTGTGGAAGATATTATCTTTTTGTTGCCCTATTTACATTGTAAATCCATGTCTTTGATGATTTTTTGTGTTAGAAGATTATATGCAAGAGTACCTCGCATTTGGTTGTGGACAAAATCTCTATATGATTTACACAAGAAATTTATGTTGGTCTTTGATCAGTCCATCCGACACATTCTTTTTGAATATATCAAATATAGATACTGAAAGATTCACATGGGAAATATGCTCTATCTTTAATACACCTGAGTTTGATTATTACAGAAATAATATATCTCACTTTGTGCCAAATGAAATGATATTAGCTGAAGATTCACTTTGGCCCTTATCCACAACAAAAATTAATAGTTAAGCACATAGTAAAGAGATGTTGAAGAAAGATATTTTGTTGAAGTACAATAGATATTAAGCACAAACAATAATGTTTCTGTTGAAGAATGGCTCAATAAAAATACAGTTGAATTAAATCAGATACTTAAGTCGAAGGAGCTTATGTAAGCTAAGAAGGAGAGAGAGAGGAGAGGTAGAGTAAGGAGAGAAAGAGTCTGATCAAAAGAGTGGAGCTTTGGAGAGTGCTTGGCAGCCAGGAGGAGGCTCGGAGAGGCAGGGAGAGAAGAACCACAGGGGAACCTCTCTAATCCTACTCTTTGGGTGGAGAATCCTTCGATTGCGGCTCGAGAAGCTCTTCTCTCTGCGAATGACTCTGTATATGAATGTTCGGAGGGCATCTCTGGTTGTATGGCTATAAGTGCATGCCAAAAAGGCCTCCTCCACCCAGGGTCCAGTGAGGGCCTATTTATACAGGTTGCAATGGTGCCGATCGTTCTTCCATCGGGAAAGTGGCGAGGATCGTTGAGGGACGTTTCCTTGATCGTGGGGAGTTGCCCGTTGTTCCCTTGCCCGTTATTGGGAGGGAGGATCCTTGGTAGGGTGATGCAGGACGGACACGCGACCTGGTACTCTAGCTCGCGATCGTCCCTAAGCGAGGGATGCGTGGGACCGTACGTGGTTGAGAAATCGGCAATGAGTCTCGGGTATCGGCTTTCCGCGTGCACTCGGATCGAGTCAGGGCACGGGTCACTCACTCTCGCTCTCTCGCAGCGCTGATAACAATATATCGGGCTTAGAATCCTAACACTCGCAGCGGCATATACAAATAGATACGAGTAAAGCAAATGCGAAAGAGAGGGGGGGCGAGTTTACCTCCAAGCTCCGGGTGTGGGGAAGACGATCTCGGCCAAGTCAGTAACTCCCGGTACAGTAAATATTTAAATTACAGTAATGAATTTTGTTGCTCACTCCATGCATGGAGGTAACGGGCTACAAGTGGGCTCGGGAGGACCGATCTTGGGTTGACGGGCATCACTTGGATCCGCTCGTCGGTGTAGACCGGAAGACGCTTGCTGCGGGTTGTGGGGCCCACGTACGGCTCAACCCTTCGAATCCGGTAGGGTGGGTCCCATTGTGAATGTGGCACCTGGAGAGCGATCCCTAGAAGGCGGTCGACCTGGAACGCCGGGAGGAGGCCGGGCGGCGCGAGCCGGAGGCCCGAGGATGTGCTGTCCACAGATCTGAAGCTTCGGTTTTATAGCACACGACCCGGCGAGATCAGCTACTGCGATCACTCCCGACGTCGGATCGATGCGAAAGTGGTACCGTTGGAAAGATGACTTGAAGTACTTCGATCTAGGGCCAGAGAAAGAATTTTAAATTTCCCGAAACTAGCCTTGGTCGAATTTACCATTTGCTGGCTCACAGAACCAGATCTAGCAGGATAGAACTAAGTTTTCCTGAGAGTTGGCATTGACCACGACTCAAACCTCAGATATGGAAGTTGACCTCTTCATGAAAGTTATAGAGGGGAAAACAAGGAAGACATGGATAATTTTTGTAGAATTTCTAGAGGAGGTTTGACAGGGGAAAATGATTTTATACTGGACGAGGGTCAGATCTGAACTGCACAGGATAGAACAGATTTGGGAAAAGACAGTGATTTTTAAAAATAGTAAAAGGACTCTAGAAATTCCAAGAAAATTCGTGATGATGGGTGTGGTAGACAAAATTTCCAATAAAATTGGTGACTTAAAAAAATAAAGGAAAAGGGGTCGAGCTGAGGAAACACAGGGTTGCTATGATAGGATCTGAACAGAAGACAGACTGCTAGGGGGAAAAAGATGGAATTGGGAAAAATAGCTACCAAAAGGTAAATGACCGGATTTTTTTTTGTGGAGGCTGGTGTGGACGTGGATGACTCACCCTCCAATTTTGGACTCGATCTGAGCTCCTGATGGAGAGCTAAAATTCGAGCTTTGATGCCATGTCCTGAGGTGGACAGAACTCCGGGGATAGCAGTGGCGGCGCGACAACGGTGCGATGGCGGCAGTAGAAACAGAAATCCATCTTCAAGAGGGGAAAGTGAGAGGGACAAGGGGCGCACCCTTCAAGGCTCAAGCCAATTTCACTAAATTTTTATCATTAAACCTTACAAAACACTATACATGGGTTTATATAGAAGGGGAGGAAGGGGGAGGGGGTTGGAATTTCATGGGAGAGAGAGGAGGGGTAGCAGTTTCTTCCCTCATGTGGTCAATTGGCCTAAAAAAAGAAAATACAAAATGTCATTTTAATGGGGGGGCACCCCCTTGACTTAAGTGGAGGCATCTTGGACATTTTTCACCCATTGTCCCCTTGACTTGTCCAAGAAGGAAAGAATCCTTCTAGAAGCCACCTTGGCATTTGACCAGCCCCATATGGACCCCTAGGGCTTAGGTGCACCAATGGGGAAGGAGTGAGGGCCCCCTTGCTGGACCTACTGAACTTTTACATAAAAACCCAAAGATCCTTAGGGAATAACAAATTGGCTTATAAAGCCTTACAATTGTAAACCTACTTTCCCAAGGATATAAAAACAAACTAAAAAGACACAAATATAAAAATAAAATGTTAATGCTCGGTGTCGATTCCCATCAATTCCCCCCGGGTGGGAAGAACTCAACCCCGTCTAGTAAGGGGTAGCTGCTCGTGTGTCGCTCCGGTAGATCCGTCACCGCACCAGGTAGCGCGGAGTACGCTCCACTCCTAGAGATCGGCACCTGCTCATCCCGTATACATTCTATATGCTACGCTGCGGGGAATGAGGCTAGTGGTGGACACTCCAAGGTGGGGTCACTCTCAAAGAAGGGAGACGGCCCAATGACTCACTAGGAATCACCGCGGTGTCCCTTTGGTGACTAGATCCGATACACTAAGAAGAGCTGAACCCAACACTAGCAAGTCCACAACATGCGCATAAGGACCGACTTGCCTCGTACTCGAAAGGGACAAACATTGCGAGCTTACGACAGACTCGACAGACTCATGACATACTAGACAAACAAAGAAAAACACAGACTATTACATGACCCTAAACCTACAGTTAGTCCAACCCATACATATGTAGTGGCGGACCAGGACACCCGAATGTGTGCCATGCATGCATTTGGCGTAACCTAAGGTTGACGTCTTGTGGAACCCCTGGACATCCAAGCATAAACGAAGCATGCATTGCACTCCCGTGGGACTTAGGTGTGGAAGACTCCGGAGGTTTGGATGGGCCAGGAGAGTTGAATGCATCACTCGCATCACCCCTATGAATTGAGTGACTAACCCATGGAGGAATGGTGTGATAGTGAACTTCTTGAAAGAAGTGGAGTGAATATGATAGCTCGGGAGGTTCACTAGGGAAGGGGTCAAAAGGGTCAAAGAAGGTATGACCCCATGAGATGGACTCCCCCATGTCATGGTCCCATGTGTAGGGTTCTAGAAGGTGTTGAGGGTCACCTTCTTGCGTGGTAGTAGGTGGGACGGTGGTCATGGGTATGAGGTATGGTTCCTCCCTTGGGATGAATGGAATGAAGGTTGGCTCATCGGGAACGGGGAAGAACAATAAGACCTCGGTGGTGATAGGACCCAAGGTGTATACCGAGGTAATAGACCCCAAAGCTGGGAGCATGAAGCGATGAGTATAGGGTTGGTCAGACCCTAATGCCAATGTATACGTCAGCTCCCATTGACTTTCAAAACTCCGTAGTAGATCTTTTACACTTTCTACGAAGGAAAAGGACCTGAAAGTGGTGTGAAAGGAGTTAAGGGGGACTATTGGGAGGGCCGGGTTCATGGAGGTGTAACAAGATGGTCTAGGGACCAGGCTTGTCCTGAGCCAACTAAGAAGTGGTTTGGCTATAAAAAGTGTACTCGTTAGAAACACAGGAGGCTCGGGATGAGGTGGCTCCAAGTTTGATCGCTCCGGATGAAGTTCGGAAGGAGAGGGTGGCAATGGAGCAATCATGGTGGTGCTATCCTATCCAACCAGTTCGAAAACATTTTCATGAATTCGTCAAAGGTGCGGGTTGGAGTAGGGGCCTCAGGGTGGACTTGCTCCTCATCTCTCGGCCCGGGTGCGGACCTAGGCTCTAGTATAAGTGGGGCTTCCACTTGGTTGGAGGTGTTTGGGTGGGATTGGATGGGGGTACCAAGGTGATGTTGGTAGGAGGTGACTGGACGGGCCACTTGATTGGGAGTGCTTTGGTGGGCTTGGATGGAGGTGAAGGGGCGGGGTTGGTTGGAGGTGTGGCCCACTTGATTGTGGGTGAGTTGGTGGGGTCGGCTAGTGGTATGACCCCCGTGGTTGGAGGAAGGTGGACGGGGAAAGTAGACCCTCCTAAGCACTCTCTTCATATCCCACCATGACTCAATGGGCCTTAGCCGCCTATCATCCCGGAAGTATTTGATGTCCCTCTATGTTTCGGCGACTTCATAAAAAAGTCACCTTTTGGCAAAGTCGACTTGCATGGGCCCGGACATAATGTACACCTCAAAGTAGTCGTCCATAATGGCTTCCCACTCTAGGTAGTCACTCAGGTTTTCGGAGCCATAGAAGTCCCGGGCTACGGGTCTACGGGGGTGGTCGGGTTGGTTTTCCCATCTTTGGTAGTATCTCCACCATGCATAAGATCCGGGCGTTTGGTAATCCATGGGACACGGGGAAGCTAGTGGATGGCCATGCCGACACTTGGACAAGACACTAGACATGACCCTAACTAATGCAAAGTTGGAATGCAGACTCGACTACCAACCTAGACACAACCAAGATTCAGTACCTAGAGGAGTCCGGGGATCCGAAGATCCTCTCACGCGAGTGAATCACCTCCCCGATAGGCGTATCCTAACGGTCGGGTGACACCTTTTTATATATCGAATAAAGGCATGCAAATGTGACACCTAGACCGACTTAGACAATGACTAGACTTAAACGACTCTTTTTTTTAATTTTTCTTAAGCAATGACTAATGACTAACCTAGACTCAACTGGCGCTCTAATACCAAATTGATGCGGGACGGACACGTGACCTGGTACTCTAGCTCGCGATCGTCCCTAAGCGAGGGATGCGTGGGACCGTGCACAGTTGAGAAACCGACATGAGTCTCGGGTATCGACTTTCCGCGTGCACTCGGATCGAGTCACGGGACGGGTCACTCACTCTCGGTCTCTCGCAGCGGTGATAACAATATATCGGGCTAAGAATCCTAACACTCGCAGCGGCATATACAAATAGATACGAGTAAAGCAAATGCGAAAGAGAGAGGGGGCGAATTTACCTCCACGCTCCGGGCGTGGGGAAGACGATCCCGGCCAAGTCAGTAACTCCTGGTACAGTAAATATTTAAATTATAGCAGTGAATTTTGATGCCCACTCCACGCAGAGAGGTAACGAGCTACAAGTGGGCCCGGGAGGACCAATCTTGGGTTGATGGGCAACACTTCGATCCGCTTGTTAGTGCAGTCCGGAAGACGCTTGCTACAGGTTGTGGGGCCCACGTACGGCTCAACCCTTCGAATCTGACGGGGTGGGTCCCATTGTGAATGGGGCACTTGGAGGAGCGATCCTGGAAGGCGGTCGACCTGGAACGCCGGGAGGAGGCCGGGCGGCCCGAGCCGAAGGCCTGAGGATGTGCTGTCCACGAATCTGAAGCTTCGGTTTTACAGCGCGCGACCCGGTAAGATCAGATGCTGCGATCACTCCCGACGCCGGATCGACGCGAAAGTGGTACCGTTGAAAAGATGACTTGAAGTACTTCGATCTAGGGGCAGAGAAAGAATTTTGAATTTCCCGGAGCTGGCCTCGGTCGAATTTACCATCTGCTGGCTTACAGAACCATATCTAGCAGGATAGAATTGAAGTTTCCTGAGAGTTGGCATTGATCGTGACTCAAACCTCAGATATGAAAGTTCACCTATTCATTAAAGTTATAGAGGAGAAAACAAGGAAGACGGGGATAATTTTTGTAGAATTTCTTGAGTTGACAGGGGAAAACGATTTTATACTGGACATGGGTCGGATCTGAACTGCACAGGACAGAACAGATTTGGGAAAAGACACTGATTTTTAAAAATAGTAAAAGGACTCCAGAAATTCCAAGAAAATTTTTGGATGATGGGTGTGGTGGACAGAACTTTCAATAAAATTGGTGACTCAAACAAATAAAGAAAAAGGGGTCGAACTGAGGAAACATAGGGTTGCTATGATAGGATCTGAACAGAAGACAAACTGCTAGGGGGAAAAAGATGGAATTGGGAAAAATAGCTACCAAAGGGTAAATGACCGGATTTTTTTTGTGGAGGTTGGTGTGGACGTGGATGACTCACCCTCCAATTTTGGACTCGATCTGAGCTCTTGATGGAGAGCTAAAATTTGAGCTTTGATGCCCTGTCTTGAGGTGGACAGAATTCCGGCGATAGCGGTGGCGGCGCGACGGCGGTGCGATGGCGGCGGCAGAAACAGAAATCAGAGGGGCTGAGGAGAAGATAGAAGGGCATCACACCCTAAGAATGATAGAAATCCATCTGCAAGAGGGAAAGGAGCGAGGGACAAGGGGTGCACCCTTCAAGGATCAAGCCAATTTCACTAAATTTTCATCATTAAACCTTACAAAACACTATACATGGGTTTATATAGAAGGGGAGGAAGGGAGAGGGGGTTGGAATTTCATGGGAGAGAGGGAGGGGTAGCATTTTCTTCCGCCATGTGGTCAATTGGCCTAAAAAAAGAAAATATAAAATGTCATTTTAATGGGGGGCACCCCCTTGACTTAAGGGGAGGCATCTTGGACATTTTTCACCCATTGTCCCCTTGACTTGTCCAAGAAGGAAAGAATCTTCCAGAAGTCACTTTGGCATTTGACCAGCCCCACATGGACCCCTAGGGCTTAGGTGGGCCAATGGGGAAGGAGTGAGGTCCCCTTGCTGGACCTACTGAACTTTTACATAAAAACCCAAAGATCCTTAGGGCCACATTGGTAACGGGTTAAGGTGGGTTAGGATGGGTTAACAGGGGTCGGGTGATTTATTCTCTGTTTGATACTTTTTTCCTTAACCCGGGTCGGATAGGGTTAAAGTGGATTAACTCATTCCACTTAAATAGGTGGAATGAGTTACTCCACCCGGGTTAGGGCCACTTTGGTAACGGGTTGGATTAAGGGCGGGTGAGCCACCCCGGGTAGGCCACCCGCCCTTAACCCAATCCGTTACCAAAGTGGCCCTTAGGGAATAACAAATTGGCTTAGAAAGCCTTACAATTGCAAACCTACTTTCCCAAGGATATAAAAATAAACTAAAAAGACACAAATACAAAACTAAAATGTTAGTGCTCGGTGTCGATTCCCATCATAGGGATTTCGGCGATGTGGGTGTGACTTAGTCCATACTGAGGGAAGTCTCGTAATGGTAGCGGCAACGTTCGTCCGATGGCGAGTTTTACGGCATCCAGGATGCGCGCAGTAATTCCTCTTGGCGGGTGGCAGAGCTTCCTTTAGCCTCAGTTGGGCCATCCTTGATGGGCTAAGAGTGGAGTGTCCTGTTACGGACTGGGTCGATTCGAGCCGCAACGAGCCTTGCGATGTTGGGCCATACTGGACCTGGCAAATTTTACCCTCCTCACTAGCCCCCCCCACTCCCGATGTAATATCCCAGACCTTTCAGATCCATCTTTTTGGGTCTCGGATTTATTTTCTCAGGGAATTTGTTCTCTTTTTACCCGGAATTATCTTTCGGATATTTTTCGGGTTCGGATCCGTGCGTTTCGGATCAGTTTCAAAGGTCCCGGAATGTGTTCCGCGGTTTCCCGTGTTTTTCCCTGACAGGACCTACGGAACCCCGTAGCGGGTGAACCGGGTCGTTCACCTACTCAGGGATGTTACCACGGCGATCAGCGTGTTCCGAGGATCGCGGGGGTGTATTTTTCTATTTTTCCAAATTTTTCAGAAAATCTAGATTTTCAATAAATACCCCTCCTTTTTCTTTTCTTCTTTTTCTTTCTCCTTCCTCCTTCTCTCCCGTGAGCGACCGCGCCCCCTTCCTCTCTCTCTTCCTCCAGCGTGACCATGGCGGCGCTCCTCTCTTGCTACAGATGGCGGTGTGGCGATGGCGTGGCGGCAACGACGGTGGCGAGGCGATCGTGGCGGCGTGTCGCTCGTGGGATTTTGTGAAGGTTCGAGGGTTCTAAAAGCTTTCTTCGTGGATCGGCGGTGATCCGGCACGTCCCGAGCGATTTCGAGGTAGGGTGATAGTCCCTAGCTCCATGTCTTCCTTCCCCGTGATTTATAGGCCGAGGCGAGGTCGAGAGTGGGCTATTTTGCACCAGGAAGGGAAAAGCATGTTTTTGGGCTTAAGTGGCCGATCTAGCATTTTAATCTGCCATTTTATGGTTTGTGGGCATCAAAAGATGCATTAGGGGCTTGGGAACAAGTTTCCCTTTTGTTTCCCCTTCACCCGAGGGTGAATGGGGCGTGGAATGGTGATTTTGGGGTTTTCCCGTCGTTCTCGATTTTCAGGGACTGTGGCGGCCCTTCCAGTGACCGCCACACCTTCAGGCTGTCCCCATTCGACCATTTCAATCTTTCCGTGCGTAGGATTGGGCTTGGCGGCCATATGATGAACCGCCATAGCCAAGTGGCGGCCCAAGAGCCGACCGCCAGCTGAGTTGGCCAGCGTGGCCTTCGAGGCATTTTTGACCGTTGGTTTTTGACCGTTGGAGGCTTTTGGGTCTGGCGGCCGAGGGTACGCCCGCCTCATGCCTTTTGGCAGCCTTATATGGGACCGCTTGTTCTTTCGTGACCCAGGGTGTGGCGGCCCATCGTTGGACCGCTACAGTCCCTGTGGCGGCCAAATGTTGAACCGCTAGCTCTTGTGGCGGCCCAAAGGTAGACCGCCAGCGGTTCATGTCCAACCAGAGTTATGTTTTGTCGATTCGAGTCCCGAGTTAGTGGATCTTGATAAGCGTGCTGACCCATGGTCTGACTGATGCTGGGCATCATGTGGGGACCACATGTTAGGGTGTCATGGGATCCCGGGAGTTGGTGTTCTCGGCTTATGTCACCGTGAGTCGGTGTCGGTACGAGGAGCGGTCCTTGTACTTTGTTCGATTTAGACGTTATTTTCCGTTGACTAGAGAGTGTACTCTTTCAGTGACCCTCCACTAGTCGTAGCCTTTCGACACGCGAGTGATCCCACCAGGGAGTGGTGGCGAGGTTACCCCAGAGAGACGGTTTTAGACAGGTTTTCGTCAGGCCCCATGTCTACCAGCCAGAGTCCGGCTGAGTGGAAAACCAGTCAGAGGGCCAGACCAGGGACGCACGGTCTATGTGTGCACACGTGGTTGGGGGCGGTTGGACCCGTGCTGACAAGCGCGACCCTGGCTAGTCACTTGTTCTATGGTTACTAGTACGGTGTCCCCGTTCCACCGAGGGTCGAGGGGGACACCTGAGGCGCAGTTTAAGTCGTCAGTGGACGCATCCGGCCTTGCTTCCAGTGGGTTGGTACTCCTGTCTTTGTGCGGTAGTGACTCTCGAGTTTTGACGAGTTGTCTCGATTTTCATGTCGTGCGTTCGGTACTAGCTGTTGTAGTAGCTTATAGTTACTTTTCGCGTAGTTTCTCAGTTTGCGAGGTGGGGACCAGATGATCCCTACTGAGCCTTTTATTTTAAAGTTCATTCCCTGCGTGTTTTCACCATGTTTCAGGTGAGACGAGCTTCAGGAGAGCGCTTCAGAGGCTCCACGTAGTTCAGGTGCCCAGGGTTAGTTGCCAGTTGCCAGGCCGGGGTATGTCCCGTGTAGTTGTACCTTCTTTTCTGTGTTGTACTAGTTGTGGACTACTGTTATATTTTAGACCGTTGTTAATATTATGGACCATGTAATTTAATTAATGCCATTAATTGCCTCCTGCTTAATTCATTTAATCTACGTAGCTTTGTAATTATTTTAGATTCTTGTGTATCTCCACACCATCCTTTTAACCCTTCCGAGTCTTCGGGCTCGTGGGTGGCGGTTCGAGATTCGGGTTATCGGGCTTTCCCGGTGTTCGGATCTCGGGTCGTTACACCCGAGCTCCGAGTGTGCTCAGAACATGGGAGGAGCTATCAGGTTGGTTGAGGGAATATGTTTGGGAGGACCTTCACGAGCCTTTTCTTCTCCTGACACAGTGTTCCGTTACTGCCCTTCTTGGCGCACAAGGTAACTCTCTACGGTGTGTCAGGTGACGCAGTCATCATCATCCCACATACATCCTCGATGGGGACACTGGGTCCACTACCGGGCCCACTACTCGGAGCTGACGCCGCATCGCCCCGACTGCACCAAGCTTATGGCTCGGAGATCCGACTTCCTAAAGACTCGGTGTATTTGTGTGTATTGAGTGATACACGTATTTTTATGTATTTGTGTGTATTCCTCGTATTAGGCTAGTCAAATAACATGTGTGTATTTTGTGTATTTTATTTGATTAAAACCCACAAGTCAAAAGTGGGTGGGTGGGCTTTGTCTTGTTAGGCCATGGTATAAACACAATTAGGAAAGATTGAGGGTCTTATTGTTATGGGTTTTTTCCTATATAAGGAGGCCAATGTTGTGTGTTACGTATGAATGAAAGAATGAATGAAAGCTTGTTTTGTGTGAGAGCTCTCCCCTCTTGCATTTCCCTTCCCTCTTTCTCCTTGTGAGTTTGAGTGTCGCCCGGTGTGAGACCATCCGGCGTGATGCCGAGCTGCGTGAGGTAGCAAGTTATCCATCCTGTTCGCATCCCGGAGTTGCCGTCGATCCATTTTCATGTCGCGACCGCGTCAGATTTGGTATCAGAGCCCAACACGGCGCCTCCGTCAACTTCGACGACCCCGACGTCCCCGACATCATCTCTCTTTCTATCTCTCGGTTGCTAGAGTGAAAAGAAAAAAAAAGGAAAAAAAGAGAGAGTTATTGAGTTCTGTTGGGTGAGAGGAAGAAAGAGGAAAAAAAGAGAGAAAAAAAAAGAAATATAAGGTTCGGATGAGACAGGTTGAGAGAGAATAGAGATTTAAAAAAAAGGGGAAAAATGGGGGTTCACCCCCCCTCGTCGACCGTGCCCTTGTTCAAACAAGGGCCGGCCACACCGGCTCGCCACGCGCCACCTCGGCCACCGCCGCGCCATCGCGCCCTGCCACACCGCCTACCGCGCCCAGCCCCACCTCCGCCCGCGTACGGCCAGCGCGCCCGTGCGCCCCGGCCCCGCGGCCTCCCGTGTGCCGGCCTCACCGCAGCGCCCGCCCGCCAGGCCGCTTGCACACCCTCGCACGCCCCGCCTATACGCACGGTCGCCGCACCGCAGCGCCCGCACCCAGGTCCCGCGGACCCCGGGCCCGGCAGTCGCAGCGTGCGCCCTCGCGCCCGACCCCTCCCGCCCTTGCGCCTGCGTCCGCCCGAGCCAGTTCGCCCGCACCACTGTCGGCACCCACGCCCAGCCACTGCTGCCGACCGCCCTACGTTGCCACGCCCTACGCCTATCCGCTGCCAGCCCGCCTGCGCTGGCCCTCGCCCGCGCCTGCCTCAGCAACCGCCCGCGTCGTCCCAGCCTCCCGCGTGACTGCCTCCTTTGCTGACCGGCCACCAACGGCGACCGAGCTGCGTGAGACACACGGGCTGTTGACCGAGTGCCATCCCCGTGAAGCACGCAATACAAGGTCAAGATTTAAAAAAAAAAGAATGTGAAAGAGGGGTAGGTAAAGTTTGAAAAAAAAGAGGTTTGAAAAAGTTAAAAAAAGAGATTAAAGTTTGAGAAAAAAAAGAGTGTGTTAATTATATATATAATATATATATTTGGGATATATATAATCTTATATATATATCTATATGTTATTTTAACAAAATTGAAGTGGCACCCGAAGTTCACAACGGAGGCTCGAACAACGCCCTAGATACTGGGTCGTCGACAGACGTTCCGTAATTTACGGCACGTACGTACCTCTGAGTCTCCCTGCAGGGAGAAATTGGGCTAATTGTTCCCTTGCGTGAGAAAATTTTTAAAATCATGCGGTTTTGTAATAATTAAATCCTCCCTGCGCGGAGTGAATTCATTGTAACCGTGAAGCTTCGTCGATGCCGTGCGGGCACACACGTCCCCGCTCGCCTTCGTCTCCGGTCGGAGCTTGACTTTTCAGTCAGCTAGGTACGTGCTCCAAATCACTTGCTTATTTAGTATCCTTATCATTTGCCGCGCGACGAAGTGAGCGAGAGCCCGATCCATGCAGCCAGTCTCCTGAGTGCATCACTGTGGGCGGAAAGCGAGAGCTTGTATGTACCCATCCTTAGGCCCTAGACTGCTGCATTAAGACACCATCATTGTCAGGAGGTAGTTCCACAACTACTTCACCTACGGGCGAGCAACTCTCCCTGACCGGTCCCTTCAAGTTGACCCTTTGCCTATTAGCCAACAAAATTCGGGTCTATAGCTTGCTAATTATCGGTCCTAGGACTGCATCATTTAGGTCCGAGGTCGTGCATACCACATTGGTCTAGGAATTCATCCGGCCATCTAGAGCACCCCTCAACGCTACCCATGGATCAAGAGAGTGTGACTGCTATGCTAGTCCAGCTCGAGCACAATCTCGTGGCCCACTTTGAAGAATCCATAGGCCGACTACGAGTGGAACTAGATGAGAGGATCCGAGCCTTGGAGGATCGGCTGAAGGGAGGGGAAGGATGAGTGAATGGCCACGGTGATCCCGTAGCCAATCCTAGGGAGGAAAGAGAGCAAGTCCGCCCGAATCAGGCTCCCCAAGGTAGAGGGCAAGAAGCCCGTGCGCCTTGAGAGAGAGATCACGACGATGAGGATATCATCCTCCGGAACGTCAAAATTGACACTCCAAGTTTTGATGGGTCCCTAAACCCCGCTACATACCTTGATTAGGACATCGGGATGGATCAATATTTTGACTGGCATCGGCGTATGACCCCTGCTACAAGGGTGAGGTTTGCCAAAATGAAACTCCTGGGTCAAGCTAAAACCTACTGGTGTAACGTTGAGAATCTCCTAGCAAGGAGACGAGAGGAACCCATAAGCACGTGGGAGGAAATGAAGGAGAAAATGAGGGAGAAGTATCTGCCACCCTCCTACCATCAGCGTCTTTTAGACCAATGGCAGAAACTCACCCAAGATGGAAAGTTCGTGGACGAGTACATCGCCAAATTTGATGACTTCTTCCTTCGGAGTCGAGTCATGGAGGATGCCTCCGTCACCCTCTCGCGGTTTAGGGCTGGCTTACACGAGAGCATACAGCGGGAGCTGTTCCTAAGGGAAGTTAACACTCTCGAGCATGCCTATCAGGTTACTCGGGACATCGAGCGGTTTCAAAAGGTGGTCCCACCTCGGGTTCCCGCCTACCGCCAACCCGAGTCCCGAAACCCCATGGTCCGCTACTCTGAGAGGCCTTGCCCCTCCACTTCTTATGTCCCTACTGCTACCCTACTCAGGGTCGTTGCCCCTACGGCTCCTTTCCCACGGAACCCCTTACCTGCACCGCTACTGTGCCCAGGCTGGAGTACACTCTGCCGACTGATAGGAGAGATGACAAGGTAAAGGGAGTCATCCCTAGCACCTCCCAACCAGTCCCTGTCTCGGGAGTTCGTTACTTTAGGTGCCATAACCTAGGACATATTGCCTCCAACTGTCCCACTCGAGCCTTAGTCATCACCGACCCCCAGCCTGTGGAGTTCTCACCTCAGGAAGGAGAAGCCATTGAGAGGTACGAGGCCGATCCTGACCTCATCGCCCAGTTTGAGGACATGGATGCAGAGTATGATGGAACGCCTGTCGAGTACATGCAAGTGGGAGATATTGCTGAGAGTTCGAACCAGGGAAGATTGGGTGTAGTTCGCTGCATCCTTACCCTACCCCAGGAGGATGACTGGCGTCGAACCTCCATCTTCCAAACATACATTATGGTAAAATCTCAACCCTACAAGGTGATTTTTGACAACGGAAGATGTATCAATACAGTCTCTTCAGACTTTGTCTCCCGTCTAGGTCTACCTACCCATCCTCATCCAAGACCATACAATGTGGCATGGGTTGATGACACGTCTATCCCAGTCACCACTACGTGTGTCATTCCCATCCAATTCCAGTCCTACCAAGGGCAGATTTTGTGTGATGTAGTGTCTATGAAGGTCAGTAGCATCATTCTAGGACGACCGTGGATCTATGATGTAGACCTTACTACATTTGGTCGGTCCAATTAGTGTTCCTTCTCACATAATGGGAAGAAATTACAGCTATACCTGACACCCCTAAAGGTGACCCCGGGAAAGAGTTCCACCTCCACCCCCACTGGAACCACCAAGGTTCAAGAGAGTCCTCGGACTCCCACTGAAGGGAAACTTCTCATTCCCTCTCCTCCTGCACCTATCACACTCGTTCCTAAGGCCCCTAAGGTTAGTTATGACCTGATTAGGCGCCTTAATTTCATAGGTGTCTGTGAGCTGAGTAAGGAGGTTGTCGAAGGTGCCCCTATCTGGGCTATTGTTGTCACCATGACCCCCGAGGAGTCCCAAATCTCTGTCCCTCCTAAAGTCCAGGCAATCCTACAGGACTTCCAGGACATCTTCTCTGAGGACTTACCCTCACAACTCCCTCCCATGCGTGATGTACAACACGCCATTGATCTTGTCCCTGGGTCCACCCTACCCAACCTTCCCCATTACCGATTGAACCCAAAGGAGCATGCTGAGCTCCAAAGGATTGTCGAGGACCTTATCCAAAAAGGTTTCCTCAGGGTGAGCAAGAGTCCATGTGCTGTCCCTGCTTTGCTCACACCCAAGAAGGATGGCACCTGGCGGATGTGTGTTGACAGCCGCGCCATCAATAAGATCACTGTCAAGTATAGGTTTTCCATTCCCCATCTTGATGACATGCTTGACATGATGAGTGGAGCCACCATCTTTTCCAAAATTGACTTGAAAAGTGGCTACCACCAGGTCTGGATTCGACTAGGGGATGAGTGGAAGATAGCCTTCAAAATAAAAGAAAGACTGTATGAGTGGCTCGTCATGCCGTTTGGGCTATCTAATGCCCCCAGCACATTCATGCGACTTATGACGGAAATCCTTCGACCCCTCATTGGTCGCTTTGTTGTCGTCTACTTTGACGACATTCTCATCTATAGCCACAACCCTCAAGACCACATCCATCATTTGAGGGAAGTCTGTGAGACTTTGAGGAGAGAAACTTTGTTTGCCAATCTCAAGAAATGTGAATTCATGACAGACTGGGTCACTTTCCTTGGATTTGTGATTTCGAGCCAAGGAGTGTCTGTGGACCAATCCAAGGTCCAAGTATTAGTAGACTGGCCTGAGCCCCAGAACGTCCATGACGTTCGAAGTTTTCACGGGCTAGCCACTTTCTACAGACACTTCAGTCAGGGCTTTAGTACCATTATGGCACCCATTACGGATTGCATTTGTAAAGGGAATTTTGGTTGGACCAAATCCGCCTCCCACGCTTTTCATGCCATAAAGGAACTCATGACCAAAGCCCCTGTCCTCCGCCTGCCAGACTTTTTCAAAGTCTTCGAGATATCCTGTGATGCCTCTGGCGTAGGAATAGGAGGAGTGCTTAGCCAGGAGAGCCACCCTGTGGCCTATTTCAGCGAGAAGCTTTCTGATGCAAAGCTTCGTTACTCCACCTATGATAAGAAGTTTTATGCCGTGGTCCAAGCCCTCAAACACTGGAGACACTATCTCTTACCCTAAGAGTTTGTCTTATACTCGGACCTTGAGGCTTTAAAATTCCTTAGCTCTCAGAAGGGTTTGAACCCGAGGCATGATCGGTGGGTAGAATTCCTCCAGTCTTTCACCTTTGTCCTAAAACATAAGGCTGGAAAAGAGAATAAGGTGGTCAATGCCTTGAGTCGAAGGGTCTTCCCTCTTTCCACCGTTCGGATAGAGGTCACTAGATTTGACCGCATGAAGGAACTCTATGGAGAGTGTCCTGATTTAGGCCCTGCCTACTCTGCATTGTCTGTTGGACCCTCGACAGCCTTTTCTGACTATCTACTCCATGATGGTTTTCTGTTTCGAGGGCAGCAACTCTGTGTCCCGATGACTTCTGTTCGGGACTTCCTGATTTGGGAAATACATGCTGGAGGTCTTGCTGGTCACTTTGGCCGTAACAAGACCATCCATTCTGTGGAGGAGCACTTCTATTGGCCTGGCCTGAAGAAAGATGTGGTCAAGATTGTAGCCCAGTGTAGGACATGCACAATAGCCAAACAGGTTAAACAGAACACTGGTCTCTACACTCCTCTCCCCGTTCCTGATCGACCATGGGTTGATGTGAGTATAGATTTTATCCTTTGTTTACCTCTCACTGCTCACAAGCATGATTCCATCTTTGTTATTTTTGATAGGTTCTCTAAGATGGCCCACTTCATTGCATGTTCCAAAACATCTGATGCATCTAGAGTAGCCCATTTATTCTTTGATGAAGTCGTGCGTCTGCATGGTCTCCCCCAAACTATCGTGTCTGACCGAGATGTCCGGTTCACTAGTTACTTCTGGTAGACACTTTGGCACCTAGTTGGCACCAAACTCAAATTATCCACTGCCTATCACCCACAAACCGATGGATAAACAGAGGTCGTCAATAGGAGTTTAGGAAACCTTTTGAGGTGTCTTGTAGGGGAACATTCTGGCACTTGGGATCTTCTCTTGTCTAGAGCCAAATTTGCATACAATAGTTCGGTCAATCGGTCCATAGGTATGAGTCCATTTGAGGTCGTGCATGGATACAAACCTAGGACACCTGTGGATCTCATTCCCCTTCCCCTCGAGTCTAGAGTGTCCAAGTCAGCTGAGGAATTTGCACAGCATGTCAAAAGTCTGCATGAGTCAATTAGCAAGCAAATAAATATCAGTAATGAAACTTACAAGCGCTTGACTGATTCGCATAGGCGTCACCATGAATTCTAAGAAGGTGACATGGTTATGGTACATGTTCGACCTGAACGACTCCCTTCGGGAGCCGTTAAAAAGTTACAGACCCGTAGTGATGATCCCTTCCCAATCCTGCGGAAGATTGGGGCCAATGCCTATGTTGTGGACTTACCTCCCGAATATGGGATTAGCTCAACTTTTAATGTGACATACCTAGTGGCCTACAAGGAATCTACAGCGATTCCTAGTGACCCTTTTGAGCCTTCTCCTCCCATTGTGAGTGAGCCCACCTCTGTGTGTCCCACAGTCTCGAGAGCACCGCGCGAGCAAATTGAGAGGATACTAGATGAGCAGGTGACCACTACAAGGAGCAGGGTGTACCAGCGCTACCTTGTCCGCTGGCGGGACCATCCACCTTCTGATGATTCCTGGATCAGCCGGGAAGATCTCCAGCGCCTCGATCCAGATCTGCTGGAGCACTACCACAACAGTGTCCCCCCTTACTCGACGAAGTCAAGTTCCAGCCGCCCTGGGAGGGTTGGTGGGGACACCGGGTTCACTACCGGGCCCACTACTCGGAGCCGACGCCGCACCGCCCCGACTGCACCAAGCTTATGGCTCGGAGATCCGACTTCCTAAAGACTCGGCGTATTTGTGTGTATTGAGTGATATACATATTTTATGTATTTGTGTGTATTCTTCGTATTAGACTAGTCAAATAACATGTGTGTATTTTGTGTATTTTATTTGATTAAAACCCACAAGTCAAAAGTGGGTGAGTGGGCTTTGTCTTGTTAGGCCAGGGTACAAACACAATTAGGAAAGATTGAGGGTCTTGTTGTTATGGGTTTTTTTCTATATAAGGAGGCCAATGTTGTGTATTACGTATGAATGAAAGAATGAATGAAAGCTTGTTTTGTGTGAGAGCTCTCCCCTCTTGCATTTCCCTTCCCTCTTTCTCCTTGTGAGTTTGAGTGTCGTCCGGTGTGAGACCGTCTGACGTGAGGCCGAGCTACGTGAGGTAGCAAGTTATCCGTCCTGTTCGCGTCCCGGAGTTACCGTCGATCCAGTTCCACGTCGTCGCCGCGTCACCATCCTATTAACCCTTCCGAGTCTTCGGGCTCGTGGGTGGCGGTTCGAGATTCGGGTTATCGGGATTTCCCGGTGTTCGGATCTCGGGTCATTACACCCGAGTTCCGAGTGTGCTCAGAACATGGGCGGAGCTATGAGGTTGGTTGAGGGAATATGTTTGGGAGGACCTTCTCTAGCCTTTTCTTCCCCTGACACAGTGTTCCGTTACTTATTGCCCTTCTTGGCGCACAAGGTAGCTCTCTACGGTGTGTCAGGTGATGCAGTCATCATCATGCCACATACATCCTATGTCTAGAAAAATGGGCACTGTGGGCACTTGGATTTCCCACCCAACGTCTTGGAGATGGCGGTTGCGTCTCTTCGCTTGGCTTGCCAAAGAGGGTCTCCAATCTTATTTCCTATTGAATGGGAATGGGTGGTAGCCCCTCGCGATCTTATGGAGAGTTCACCCTCCTATAAATAGGAGGCTTGCGGGGATCGTTAGGAGCACGCAACACTTCCTTCCTCACCTTGACTCGCTTCCTTTGAGATGCGAGATAAACTTTGGTGCCCCCAAGAGGTATTGTCCCTAGAGCGGATGTTGGGTTTTGTCCTTGTAAAAGGGTCCTCTTGTCCCCAGACTTATCTTATAAGCACTTAGTTGCTTTCTCAACATCTGATGTAGGACTAATCAAGGTGGTGAATGATAATCTATGCCGCGTGCATGCTGGGGTTTTAATGTTTGATCTGGAAAGAGAAAACCTACCTTTTTATGTTTGTGGAAGAAGGAAAACGAAGCAGGCAGAGGAGGAAGAGGATGACAATCAGGAAGAAGGCAACGCCCTGTAGGTCTTTCTGCAACCTACGGTAGCAACACCCACGTTCAGAGGAGGAGGAGGAGAAGACCCACAAGTAGCAGGGCATGATCAGCAGCAGCAACAGATGCTCTTGCTATCGCAGGGGGTGATTTTTATAGCATTTCCCTTCTCTGAATCCTATTAAGAAGTTTAGTCCGATCGACCTCCAATCTTTCCCTATTTTATTCAGACCCTACCCCATTCAACGCCGCTGTCCTCGTTTGATTGTCACAACCCTAAAGTTTCCTACTATGCATAGGTCAACCCTTCGAACAGAGCACACGGGTTTAACTAGTTGGTAATAGTTTTATCATAAAGGCCCATTAAGGCCTATGGCCCACGTGTTAATACGTAAAGGGGTTGTTGGTATCATATTTTTATCATAAAGGCCCATTATGTCTTATGAAGTGAGCTACTATTTTGGGCCCATGTGCTAATACATAAGAGGGTCTTTGACTTTTGGATTTTTAAGGCCCATAAGGGATGCCCTTTGTGTGATTAGTAATGGATCTCTTTTATTGGTTTTTAGTTTTAATACAAGCCTATTCAAAGTAAGAAGCTTCTAAAATTGGGTTTGGCTTATTTAGTTTAGCTTTTCCTACACACCCTATCACTTCCATGCATCTTGCGGACGTAAGGGTTTGGCTTTTAAGAAAAGCCCATAACAACATATATACTAAACTCCTTGATAACTCCCTATGTGTTTGTTTAAAGGAGAAGCCCATTATGCTTACAAAAGCCCCTTTATCCACCTACGACGCTTCTCACTCCTTGAGGCCTACTAGTTTTGGGTTCTAAGGTCCAGGTAATATATTTTATGTGATTGGGCTTTTACTCTATTTGGGTTGGAATATGTATATATATTTTATTAATTCAATTTATAGATGAATTTTATTTTCTATAATTTTAACGGGGTGCTACACCTTCCCCCACTTAAAAGAATTTAGTTCCCAAATTCACATCATTCCTTTTCCACATAGTGGGATACAAAGTCACTAATCTAAGATATACATTCTACTCCTATCATCATGACCACCATGTCCATACATGGAATTATAAATAAGGCAGGGTTTATGGTTACCTTCCAACGCTTGTAGCCTGCCGTGTAGCCTTGGGTTCACCTTGTTGCTCATCTCGCGGTGCTTGCTCCTTCATTAAAGGACAATGGGCCATCCTATTGTGAACGACGTCACGCGGAGAGAAGAAGCAGCCTGAAAGGGCGCGGTTGAGGGATGGGAACAATAACACATGCGCTTGATGAGATGACGGGAAATACACGGAAGAAGAGCGACCACTGCGAGAGGTTACCCTCCACGGGGTGTAAACAGGGGTGAGAAACACACGGAATTGAGAATTGGACCACAGCGGGATATTACTCTCCGTGATTTTTAACTGGAATTGAAATGGGGATGGGACGTGCTAAAATTAAAATGTAGGAATTAAATGGCCATGGCGGGAAGTGACTCACCGCGGACCTCGGGGGGATGGGAATGGTGCAGAATTTAAATTACAGAAATGAAATTGCGAAAATTAAACGACCATGGCTGGAAGCGACTCGCCGCGGGCCTCGGAGGGATGGGAATGGTGCAGAATTTAAATTATAGAAATAAAATTATAAAAATTAAACGGCCATGACGAGAAGTGACTCGGTGTAGGCCTCGGAGGGATTGGAATGGTGCGGAACTTAAATTGATGGGAAGGGGAAATGACTGAAATTAAAAGCGGGGAGGGAGCCGCCGTGGGAAATGACTCTCCGCGTGGGTTTACGTAGGAATATCATTGCGGAAAATGACTCTCTGCACGGGTTTGCGCAGGAATGAAAGAATAGGGATACATAAAAGAACAATACGGTAACCACCGCGGGAAATGACTCTCCGTGCGGGTTTTAACAGAAATGACAGAACATGCAGAAATAAAAGAACAATACGGGAACCGCCGCGGGAAATGACTCTCCGCGGGGGTTTTAATAGAGGATGGGAACAAAAGAAATAGAAGAGCACGTGTGTGGGGGTGGTGTGATCGCCAGGGGCCGGAGACCCCAAAATGAAAGAACAAGGGATCATTTTTACCTCAGACGTGGGAAATGGTGTGGATTCCTTCTTCCTCTTCTTTCGGCTAGCCGACGAAGAGGGCCTTCTTTGGTTATCCTTGCAAAAGAATAAATAAAAATCAATTGAGTCAGAACAATGGCAGTATAGTATCAGTCTCTGGTGAAAAAAATGATGAAAGCATGAACGAACACACACCTGGTTGGTGTTATTTTTAAACCCCTTTTAGTGCAAAAGGTGGAAGGATGCAATGATGAATGAGACGGTGTGCGGGGATGCACAAAACGAAGAACTTCTCTTAACTAGAGAGAGGCGGTATGGATGAAAATAGGAGATGATGCATGCAACTAAGAACAAAGAAGAACAAAAGGGGAGAAGGGCTTATTGGTGCGCCGATGGCGGGATTCGACGAAGCTTTGACAGCGTGAGGATGACATGGAAGCGCGCAAATGAAGCAGCCTTTCTCTTGAGAGTACCTGGGCACCTGGAAATCCTACAAAACCTCCCCTGAAGAAGCCTCGGACCTGGAAACGGATCTGGCAGAGTCTCCCCCTCCTCTGTCGGATCTGAAGCTCTCTGGTTTTGAGGGAGGGGGTCCTCTATTTATAGGGGAAAATGTGAAGAAAGCGTCTGGGGTCTGGGATGCGCTCATGTGAACGCGTCCCATTTTCATATGCGTCCTCCTTTTAAATAATAATTTTATTTCTTTATACGCGTCCAAGGTCCCAGACGTGTCTAACCTCTTCCACAAAATCGACGTCGAAAGCCACCCAAAGCGTCGAAAGCGATTGTTTTCAATGCCTAACCTTGACTTTTTAAACTACGTCTGGTCAGCAAGACATCTTCTTGTTTTGGTTTTATTTGATTCGTCAAACTGAACAGCGTGGCTTGCGCCGCCCATGTGCTGCACGAGGGTTGAATAAGGCATCTTAGGTACATGACGCCTTTTAAAAAAGGAAATTTTAAGAAGGCGTTAGGATAAGGTGACATCTTTAAAATAAGGAGTCATGGCAGGGTGACACCTTTAAAAAAAAGTGAAAAATGTCAAAAAAGGAAATTTTAAGAAGGCGTCAGGGAAGGGTGACACCTTTTAAAGAAGGCGTCAAGACATGGTGACACCTTTTAAAAAAAGGAAAAATGCCAAAAAAAGGAAATTTTAAGAAGGCGTCATGGCAGCGTGACACCTTTTAAAGAAGGCGTCAGGACAAGGGTGACACCTTTAATACTTTTCCCCGAAAAATTCTAAAAATAGTAAAAAAAATTAGAAAAAATAAAAAATCACTCAAATAACCCAAATGTAAAAGTCACCTCGGGACATCATGGTGTAATATGATATTTACTCATGGTAATGTCAAAATTGGCGTGTCTACACCTATGATCTCCGCTTCTATAATGTATACACCCACCAAGCTTCCTCTGGCAATTTTTCGCTTGATGACTACCTTTATCGCAATGATCACATCTTTCCTTAATTGGGACAATCTGCTGGTTCTCGTTCTTGGGTTTCTTATCTTTGTTTGGGCCATTTCGTCCATTTGGCCTTTTCTTTCCATTCACAAGTTCACTATTCTTGGAACCATTTGCCAAATCCTTCCTATCCCTTGATGTGTTCGGTCATTTCCATAGCATCTTCTAACAGTTGTGCTTTCTTAACCATCTCGGTGTATGATTGGATCTCCATTGGTGCTAATTGAGGAATAAATTCTATCTTCAACCCGTTCATAAATATCTTAGCTCTCATCTTTTCCGTATAGACTAAATGGGGTGCATAGCGAGCTAACCTAGAAAATCGCGCTTCATATTCCGCAACCGATAGATTACGTTGCTTTAGTGATGCGAACTCTATAGCCTTCTTCTCTTGGATTCTCTTGGAGAAATACTTCTCGTTAAAGTGTTCCAAGAACTCATTCCACGTTACTTGGTTGTCTGGCAAAATTACTTCTACCGACTCCCACCATGCCCGGGCATCTCGTTCTAGTTGATCTGTCCCCAATAAAACCTCTCTTGATCGGTACATTGCATGACCCGAAAGGTCCTTTCTATCTCTCAAACCCAATTCTCGGCCTCATCTGGGTCAGTAGACCCACTAAATTTAGGGGGATTCATCCCTTTAAAACCCCGATACAAGTCTCCCATTCCATGATGAGCTTTGCCTTGTGCTACTTATTGCAACACCTGAGTCAAACCTTGGATGGTACGTTGCATCTTTCTCCATTGAGCACGCTCGGCAGCCATCTTAGCTTACAAAATAATTTTTAAACAATAATTATTTATGCCTTTGGATCACTTTTATCTTAAGAAAAACATAATTTTTTGTTGGTTAGCCCATGGCTCTACCCAATATCACCGGGTTCCTGTAGGGTAACTGACAAGGGCAATTCAACCTATAACTTGGACTTAATGACTTAGGGCCTCTTTGATAATAGGTTAGGATAAGTTATATGAGGTGGGTCAGGGTGAGATATTCCTTGGGTTTGTCCTTTTTGAATTTGATAACTTATTCTTACTCTGAGAATAACTCATTCCATGTGAAATGGTAGAATGAGTTACTCCTAGAATAAGGGCCTTATTCCTAACCGACCTCAAATAACTTAACCCTGCTATCAAACTAGGTTAAGGGTGAGTAGACGGAATAACTCATCATATTCTCCCTTATTCTGTTATCAAAGTGACCCTTAGGGATTTAGAAAAGCCTAGGCTCTGATACCACTTCTGTTACGTCCCGAACTGATAGCAGCGAAACGTATTGCTCGGAATGTGGAAACGATGCAGTCGTGTCAATCAGAGCAATCATAAAGGCACAATATAACTAAAACATACTTCCATTGAAATTCCAACTATAAGTTTATTACGAGTTGACTCAAATAAAAGACTCAATAAAAGAAAAACTACAAGAAGACTCTCAAACAAGCTAGACTCGATTCGATGCAAGACTTAGAAGGTTCAACTAAATTTGCCGAAACTCTCTTCACTCTTCCCCTTTCCCATCTTGGTTGCATTCATCTTCATTATTACCTAAAAAAAATATGGGAAAACACTAGGTGAGCAAACGCTCCGTAGGAATTATATCTCTAATCCAGACTTGCTTAAAATGATTAACGATTTATGCAATATGCCATGATCATGTATGATAGAATGCATGATAATATCAAGAGTAGAATAACAAGAATTATAACTAGGCATGAAAATAGAGCATGAAGAGAAAGTTTTAAAAGCATATCTCATAGGGACAAACATATAGAAGATGTATTACGAATAAGGTATCATGAAAATATGTAACCATTCGAGAATTGTCAATAATGAAGTTTTTCCCTTTCCAGGCCAAGTTGAATATCATATCATATCAAGTGAAAAATATATCATATCATATTAGAATTGTCTAGATCAAATCTTACTTATCATTGGTGCAATGCCACACCCGATCATTCATAGTACTGGTATATGTCTGGGATTTATCTCGCCCCTGGGACCAGATCTGGGCCCCTATCAAATAACGTTCTAGCATTGAATGTCAAATTGGATCCATAGCCCCGTATAAATTTTCTGACAATATCCATATCATGTATAATGACCAAAGCAATTCCAAGCACTAAGCAATTGTAGGAACATTAAGGTAGATTCACGGATTTCAAGGAATTCAAGGGCAGAATCTTTGGACAAAGATGACCTTGCGATAAATCACCTAAAACCAGGACATTCTAGAAATCTAGGATAAATGGCGTCCACCAAGACCGCCGCCAATTACAGAATCCACGCCCACTACGATGGTCGCTAATTCTGTGAACAGTGTAGGCACGAAGGAAATCGCGTCTCTTTGTAAAGATGTCAATTCATATTCATTTTCATAAATTTTAAAAGTCTTAGAAAAATAGCGTCTCTTTAAAAGGATGCTTTTTTAAATGGCGTCACAGGTATGGACGCGTATCTAATATTTATATTTTATTATATATATATATATATATATATATATATATATTAATGGTAGAGCTGAGGGTTTTTAAAGAATAAAGAGAATAAAGAAAAAGAATACACAAGGCATAAAGACAAATAGGTGTATAGTAAGGTTCGGTGAAAATTTCTAATAAGGTGAGAGTGCATCCTAAGGTGGAGGTGTGATCAAAAATCACGGTTACTATTCATTTAACACATTATTATTCATTTAGAGTGAATAGTATCACTTTTTAATTAGTGAGAATTTAATAAATTAAAATATATGAAAAATGAAAGAAAAATATAATGATTCTAACCATATGCATATCTAGATTTTATCTTGCCTAGTTTAATAGATATAAAATTTTAAATGTGGGTATGTTCATATGATGTAACAAGATCATTACTGTTCATTGAACAGTGTCGCTTTTAATATATGAAGTTTTTCACGGATCTAAAAATATGAAAATTAAGAGAAAATTATGGGGATTTCAAAAATATGCATGTCCTAATTTTTCGGCTCATGGTTTTATGGTTATAAAATTTTAAAGTTAGATGCAATCCCATGGTCAGTTTACTGTTCGTTTAGAGAATGAATAGTGACACTTTTAAACCGGGAATATTTTGAGGAAACTAAAGACATGAAATTTAAGAGAAAAATATGGGAAATTTAAAAATAAACATATCAAAATTTTTAATTGGCATAGTTTCCTCATTATAGATTTTTAAAGATGCTTGTGTTTATTAATTAGCCAAAGCCAACGTTAGGCTGGTTTAAACATGCAGAACGTAGGGAGGAAAAAAACTTTACAAAAAAATGGAATAAGGTGATGAATGGTAATCTATGCCGCGTGCATGCTGGGGTTTTAATGTTTGATCTGGACAGAGAAAACTTACCTTTTTATGTGTGTGGAAGAAGGAAAACGAAGTAGGCAGAGGAGGAAGAGGACGATGATCAAGAAGAAGGCAACGCCTTGTAGGTCTCTCTGCAACCTATGGTAGCTGCACCCACGTTTAGCGGAGGAGGAGGAGAAGACCCACGAGTAGCAGGGCACGATCAGCGGCAGCAACAGATGCTCCTGCCATCGTAGGGGGTGATTTTTATAGGGTTTCCCTTCTCCAAATCCTATTAAGAAGTTTAGTCCGATTGACCTCTAATCTTTCTCTGTTTTAATCAGACCCTACCTCATTCAACACAGCTGTCCTCATTTGATTGCCACAACCCTAAAGTTTCCGACTATGCATAGGTCAACCCTTCGAATAGAGCACACAGGTTTAACTAGTTGGTAATAGTTTTGTCATAAAGGCCCATTAAGGCCTATGGCCCACGTGCCAATACGTAAAGGGGTTGTTGGTATCAGATTTTTATCATAAAGGCCCATTACGTCTTATGAAGTGAGCTACTGTTTTGGGCCCATGTGCTAATACATAAGAGGGTCTTTAACTTTTGAGTTTTTAAGGCCCATAAGGGATGCCCTTTGTGTGATTAGTAATGGATCTCTTTTATTGGTTTTTAGTTTTAATACAAGCCTATTCAACGTAAGAAGCTTCTAAAATTGGGTTTGACTTATTTAGTTTAGCTTTTCCTACACACCCTATCACTTCCATGCATCCTGCAGACGTAAGGGTTTGGCTTTTAAGAAAAGCCCATAACAACATATATACTAAACCCCTTAATAACTCCATATGTGTGTGTTTAAAGGAGAAGTCCATTATACTTACAAAAGTCCCTTTATCCACCTACGACGCTTCTTACTCCTTGAGGCCTACTAGTTTTGGGTTCTAAAGTCCAAGTAATATATTTTATGTGATTGGGCTTTTACTCTATTTGGGTTGGAATATGTATATATATTTTATTAATTCAATTTATAGATGAATTTTATTTTCTATAATTTTAACGGGGTGCTACACCCTCCCCTACTTAAAAGAATTTGGTACCCAAATTCACATGATTCATACATGGAATTGTAAATAAGGCAGGGTTTATGGTTACCTTCCAACGCTTGCAGCCTGCCGTGCCGCCTTGGGTTCACCTTGTTGCTCATCTCGCGGCGCTTGCTCCTTCATTAAAGGACAACGGGCAATCCTATGATCTCTGCTTCCACAACGTATGCACTTACCAAGCTTCATCCAGCAATTTTCCGTTCAATGACTACCTTTATCGCAATGCTCGCATCTTTCCTTAACTGGGACAATCTGCTGGTTCTCGTTCCTGGGTTTCTTATCTTTGTTTGGGCCATTCCCTCCATTCGGCCTTTTCTTTTCATTCACAAGTTCACTATTCTTGGAACCATTTGCCAAATCCTTCCTAGCAAGCCTTCCCTTGATGCGTTCAGCCATTTCCATAGCATATTCTAACAGTTGTGTTTTCTTAACCATCTCGGTGTATGATTGGATCTCCATTGGTGCTAATTGAGGAATAAATTATATCTTCAACCCGTTCATAAATATCTTAGTTCTCATCTTTTCCGTATAGACTAAATGGGGTGCATAGCGAGCTAACCTAGAAAATTGCGCTTCATATTCCGCAACCAATAGATTATGTTGCTTTAGTGATGCGAACTCCATAGCCTTCTTCTCTCGGATTCTCTTGGATAAATACTTCTCGTTAAAGTGTTCCAAGAACTCATTCCATGTTACTTGGTTGTCGGGTAGAATTACTTCTACCTACTCCCACCATGCCCTGGCATCTCATTGTAATTGATTTGTCTCCAATAAAACCTTCTCTTGATCGGTACATTACATGACCCGAAAGGTCCTTTCTATCTCTCGAACCCAATTCTCGGCCTCATCCGGGTCAATAGACCCACTAAATTTAGGGGGATTCATCCCTTGAAAACCCTGATACAAGTCTCCCATTCGATGATGAGCTCCACCTTGTGCTACTTGTTGCAATGCCTGAGTCAAACCTTGGATGGTACGCTGCATCTCTCTCCATTGAGCATGCTCGGCAGCAATCTTAGCCTACAAAATAATTTTTAAACAATAATTATTCATGCTTTTGGATCACTTTTATCTTAAGAAAAACATAAAATTTTCTTGGTTAGCCCATGACTCTACCCAATCTCATCGGGTTCCTTTAGGGTAACTGACAAGGACAATTCAACCTATAAGTTGGACTTAATGACCTAGGGATTTAGAAAAGCCTTGGCTCTGATACCACTTCTATCACACCCTGAACCGATAGCAGGGGAACGCATTGCTCTGAATGTGACAGCGATGCAGTCGTGTCAATCAGAGCAATCATAAAGGCACAATATAACTAAAACATTCTTCCATTGAAATTTCAAATATAAATTTATTACGAGTTGACTCAAATAAAAGACTCAATTAAAGAAAAGCTACAGAAAGACTCTCAAACTAGTTAGACTCGACTCGATGCAAGACTTAGAAGGTTCAACTAAATTTGTCAAAGCTCTCTTCACTCTTGCCCTTTCCCATCTTAGTTGTATTCATCTACATTATTACCTGAAAAATATGGGAAAACACTAGATGAGCGAACGCTCAGTAGGAATTATATCTCTAATCCAGACTTGCTTAAAATGATTAACAATTTATGCAATATGCCATGATCATGTATGATAGAATGCATGATAATATCGAGAGTAGAATAACAAGAATTATAACTAGGCATGAAAATAGAGCATGAATAGAAAGTTTCATGAGCATATCTCATAGGGACAGGCATATAGAAGATGTATTACGAATAAGGTATCATGAAAATGTATAACCATTCAAGAATTGTCAATAACAAAAATTTTCCCTTTCCGGGCCAAGTTGAATATCATATCATATCAAGTGAAGAACATATCATATCATAATGGAATTGTCTAGATCAAATCTTGCTTATCAATGGTGCAATGCCACACCCGATCATTCATAGTACCGGTATATGTTTGGGCTTTGCCTCACTCCTGGGACCAGATCTGGGCCCCTATCAAATAACGTTCTAGCATTGAATGTCAAATTGGACCCATAGCTCCATATAAATTTCTAGACAATATCCATATCATGTATAATGACCAAAGGAATTCCAAGGACTAAGCCATTGTAGGAACATTAAGATAGATTCACGGATTTCAAGAAATTCAAGGGCAGAATCTTTGGACAAAGATGACCTTGCGATAAATCACATAAAACCAAGACATTCACGAAATATGGGATAAATGGCGTCCACCAAGGCCGCGACCAATTACAGAATCCATACCCACTACGGCGGTTGCTAATTCTGTGAACAGTGCATGCACGAAGGAAATCACGTCTCTTTGTAAAGACGTCAATTCATATTTATTTCCATATAATTTAAAAGTCTTAGAAAAATAGTGTCTCTTTAAAAGGATGCTTATTTTAATTGGCGTTACGGGTATGGGTGCATATTTAATATTAATATTTTATTTTATATATATATTGAGATATTAATGTTAGAGCTGAGGATTTTTAAAGAATAAGGAGAACAAGGGAAAAGAATACATAAGGCATAAAGATAAATAGGTATATAGTAAGGCTAGGTGGAAACTTATAAAAAGGTGAGAGTGCATCCTTAGGTGGAGGTGTGATCAAAAGCCACCGTTACTATTCTTTTAACACATTATTGTTCCTTTAGAGTGAATAGTGTCACTTTTTAATTAGCGAGAATTTAATAAATTAAAATATATGAAAAATAAAATAAAAATATAAGGATTCTAACCATATGCATATCTAGATTTTATCTTGCCTGGTTTAATAGATGTAAAATTTTAAACGTGGGTATGTTCATATGATGTAACAAGATCATTACTGTTCATTGAACAGTGTCACTTTTAATATATGAAGTTTCTCATGGATCTAAAAATATGAAAATTAAGAGAAAATTATGGAGATTCCAAAAATATAGATGTCCTAATTTTTTGGCTCATGGTTTTATGGTTATAAAATTTTAAACTTACATGCAATCCCATGGTCAGTTTACTGTTTGTTTAGGGAATGAACAATGACACTTTTAAACCGGGAATATTTTGAGGAAACTAAAGACATGAAATTTAATAGAAAAATATGAAGAATTCAAAAATAAACATATAAAGATTTTTAATTGGCATAGTTTCCTCATTACAGATGTTTAAATTAGCCAAAGCCAACGTAAAGCCAGTTTAAACATGCAGAACGCAGGGAAGAAAAAAAAACTTTACAGAACATAGAATAAGGTGATGAATGATAATCTATGCCGCGTGCATGCTGGGGTTTTAATGTTTGATCTGGAGAGAGAAAACCTACCTTTTTATGTGTTTGGAAGAAGGAAAATGAAGCAGGCAGACGATGAAGAGGACGGCGATCAGGCAGAAGGCAACGCCCGGTAGGTCTGCAACCTACGATAGGAGCACCCACGTTTAGCGGAGGAGGAGGAGAAGACCCACATGCAGCAGGGCACAATCAGCAGCAGTAATAGATGCTCCTGCCATCGCAGGGGGTGATTTTTATAGGGTTTCCCGTCTCCGAATCCTATTAAGAAGTTTAGTCCGATCGACCTCCAATCTTTCCCTATTTTAATCAGACCCTACCTCATTCAACGCCGTTGTCCTCATTTGATTGCCACAACCCTAAAGTTTCTGATACGGGACGGACCACGCGGACTCGACTCCAAGTTGATATGTGATCCTTGGACTCTAGACAAGCTCACGATCGTCCCTAAGCGAGGGATGCGTGGGACCGTGCGCTGTTGAGAAACCGGTAATGAGTCGAGTAGTCGACTCTTCCGCGTGTACTCGGAATGAGTCACGGGACAGGTCTTGCTCTCTCTCTCTCTCGGCGGTGATATAAAAATATATGATCTAGGAACCTATCACTTGCAGCGGCATATACAAATAAATACGAGATAAGCAAAGTGCCTACGAGGAGGGTAGCGAGTATATCTCAATGCTCGGGGCGTGGGGAAGACTTCCCGGCCAAGTACGGTAACTCCCGATACAATGTTAAAAAGTTAATTACATCAGTGAATTATATTGTCCACTCCATGCAGGGAGGTAAAGGGCTACAAGTGGGCCCGGTAGGACCGTTCTTGGGTTGACGGGCAGCACTTGATCTGCTTCATCGGTACGCGTACTCACCAATGTGGGGCCCACGTGCTGGTCGGTGGGGTCGAGTGGGCCCAGAGTGGCACCGCTGTAATGGTGGCTCCTGGAGGGACGCTCCCTGGGATGACGGCGCACCGGTTTGCCTTGTGGTAGGCGAGGCGGCTCCAATCGGCACTTGTTGAAGTTGATGTCCACGGATCTGGACTTCCATTTTTGCAGCGCGCGACCCAGCGAGAATAGCTGCTACGATCAATACCGACGTCGGATTGACGCAAAATTGGTGCCGTTAGAAAGATGATTCAAAATACTTCGATATATGGCTAGCGAAAGAATTTTGAATCTCCCTTTGATGGCCTTGGTCGAATTTACAAGTTGCTGGCTGACAGACTCAGAAAACTCAGGACAGAGGTGGGTTTTCCTGAGAACAGATGTTGACCGAGGCATAAACTTTGGATCTGGAAGTTGACCACTTCATGAAAGTTGTAGAGGGACGAGTAAGGAAGATGAGGATATTTTTTGTGGAATTTCTAGAGGAGATTTGGTTGGGGAAACGGATTTTATGACACTGGTGGGTCGAATCTGGACTTTACAGGACAGAACTGAAATTTGACTGAGTTTTAATTTTTTGGGAGGGGAAAAGAACTTCTAAATTCGAGAAAGAATTATGTAAGAGGGGCTTTGATGGGAAGAACACCAAGTCCAAATTTGAACTCAATCAGAAAAGGGGAAGGGGGTCGAACGGAGGAAGAACTAACTTGCTGTGACACAGGATAGAAGACTGGCAGATCTGGAAGGCTGAGGAACACGAAATTAGAAAAATAGAAAACAAAAACTAGAAAATGGGAAACATTTTTTGGGAGAGGGTATTTGCGTGGGGAACCTACCCTCAAAATTCGGGCTCCAGAAGATCTGTAGATTGGAAGCTAAAATTAGGACAAGATGGTTCTATCCTGATTTGCACAGAACTTCCGGCGATGGCGGTGCGATGGCGGCACGAACGGCGGCGGAGCTGAGGGTCGCACTCAGAGAGGTGGTGGTGGAGATGCGTCACACATCTGAAGGAGAGCCTTCACAGCTCTAGAGAGGAGAGAGGGGCGCCCTTAGGCCATTGAGTACAAATGAATATTTTCTTCCATTAATGCTAAGTAATTCATAAATTACAAGGTATTTATAGAAAATATAAAAAGACCTAAACTACCCTCAGATCTAAATTAGGGGAGGGGCAAATGGGGGAGATCATATTTAATTCTCCCATGTGGTTTGGAACCAAATAAAATAAAACACAAAACCTATTAAACAAATATAAATGGGGGGCACCCCCTTGAAAATGGGGATGGCATCTTGGACTTTTTAAACTGATTGTCCCCTTGAATGGTCAATCCTCTAGAAGCCCACCTTGGAAGTTTGACTGGCCCCACATGGGCCCTAAGGCTTAGGTGGCCCAATCGGGAAAGAGGTGGAGGGGCTCAGCTGGACCTATTAGACTTTTACACAAAAAACCAAACATCCTTGGGGAATGACAAATTGGCTTATAAAGCCTTACAATTGCAAACCTACTTCCCAAGGATATAAATGCAAACTAAAAGGACTCAAATGTAAAATAAAAAGTTCGTGCCCTATGTTGATTCCCATCAATTCTCCCCGGGTGGGAAGAACTCGACCCCGTCGAGTAAGGGGTGCGGCTGCTCCAGTAGCTCCGACGGATCCGTCATCGACCAAGAAGCGCGGAGTATGCTCCACTCCAAGTAATCGACACCTACTCATCCCGTATAGATTCGATATGCTCACGCTGCTATGGGAATGAGGCTAGAGGTTGACACTCCGGGGTGGGGTCACTCTCAAAAGAGGGAGGCGGCTCAATGACTCACTAGGAATCACTGCTGGGTCCCTTGATGTGACTAGATCCGATATGTTGAGGTAGAGCCTATCCCAAAGTCTGACAAGTCTCGCACTCGAAAGGGACTGACAACGTGAGCGTACCAGGACCGACTCGACTCGATGTATGCACAGACACACAAGACCCTAGACAAACCTATTGTTAGTCTGACCCATACACATGCAAGGGTGGACCAAGACACCCGAATGTGTGCCATGCATGCATGTTACGTACCCGGAGGTTGGTTGATGCGGGACGAAAGTGGGGGGTCTCCTTCTTCCTTCTGATCATAGTCGCGCTATACCATTTACGCGCGTTCTGAAGAACGTGCTATATCATTTACGCGCGTTCTCAGACAGCAGCAGAACGAAGAAACTCGACGTTAGGGCTCCCGTGGATGACTCAGGGGGTTCAAAACACAAGGGGACAACACACAGGAGGATAGATAACACACTGGGAACGCTTAAAATGAAATCAAACCAACCTACTACTAGCTAGGATAACTTTTGGGAAGGTGGATGTGGTGTGAGCGGCAAGGGAAGGAGGGTGGACGTTGATGATGTTAGGGCCGTGAAGAAGCTTGATTGGGGCCTCTCGCCTGGACCCATCGCAGGACCGGTGCAACCAAGCTCCATCTTGACCATAGCAGCACCTTTGGCAGTGGTGGAGGGCGGCGAACGTCGGTGGAGGAAGAACGAAGAACCGAATGGGGCCTCACACCCGACCCCGTCCCAGAGCCGGCACATCCAGACTCAAAAAACTCAGGAGAAGATGAATGGGCATCGCACCCGAAGAGGGGAGGAGAAAAGGGGGGGCTTCCAAAGATTGGGAGGAATAGCCATGGGGCTACACTCAAGAACACTAATAGATTCATGCTTCGATTGCTTAATTAAATGAAAGGGGGTACATATATAGGGAAAGGGGAAGACAAAATGACACTAGAACATTGATTACATCCTTGGAAAACAGCACACATTGAAGACTTTGGGGGAGTTCGGCGCCGGGAAGTTGGACCGACTGCAACCTGTTCTGTCTGAGATCGCGCTAGGGGATCATAGCGCCTTCTTCAAGATCGCGCTTGGCACCTATAGCGCCTTCATCTTTGGCCTGGCAACGTCCACGATCCGCTTCGGCCTGGCAGCTGGCTTGATTCCTATCATTGGTGGCATGGGGAACTCCTAGACGTTTGAGTATGACCCAGTCATGCATTGACTTCCTATGGGACTTGGGTGTGGGAGGGCTAGGAGAACCGAAATCACCTTGCCAATGAACGGGCTTGATGGGTGTATATGGATCGGCCCGTGGGGAAGGGGTGTGAAAGTGGACATCCCCGACAAGGTGTAAAGGGAGTGGTGGGTCACGAGGCCCACTAGAGAAGCGGTCGAATGGGTCAAAGAATGTGTGATCCCTCGGTTCCTCCATTACATAGTCCCATGTTTGAAATTCATGAAGGTGATGGTCACCTCCATCCATCGTGGTAGATGGGACAGTGTATAGAAGATAGGGCTCCTCCCTCGGGATAAAAGGAATGAAGTCGGGCTCAGCCGATAATGGGAGGAGTAGAAGAACCTCCGTGGTGACATTACCCATGGTGTATACGGAGGTAATGTACCCTAAGGCGGGATGGGTGAAGCTACGACTAGTGGGCTGGTTGAAGCCTCGGGCCAATAAGGGCGTAAATGTCAACTGCCAGTCTAATCCTTGAAGAAGGTCATCCAATGTATCCACATGGTGACCAGACCGGAAAGTGGTGTGAAATGAGTTGATTGGCACTAAAGGTAGTGTGGGGTCCATGGATGGGAAGGAAGGTGGGACCAAGCCATTCTTGAGCCAGCTAAGGAGTGGCTCGGCGATGAAAAGCGTTCCCGTTAGAAACACGGGTGGCTCGGGCTGAGGTGGCTCTGAATAAAGAGGTGAGGGTGGTGGCAGAGGAGCTCTCATGGGTGAGGAAGGCATGTCCTCCCGGAGGGGAAGTGGTCCTTGGGACCCCGTAGGTGGGGCCGGGTTGGGGCTACGGGCTATGGCCTCCCTAGGCTCGAGTATGGCTACCTCCTGCCTCGGAGGTGGGCTAGGGGAGACCAGCGACTCAAAATAAGCGCACCTCCTATCCACCCGTTCCGAAATCATTTGCACAAGTTCGGCAATGGTATGGGTTTGAGTAGGGGTATCGCGGTGGACTCGCCCGTAATCAACCGGCCTAGGCTTCGGTCGGGGCTCATCTAAGCACGGGGCTCCTTACCTCCGATTATGACCCACTTGGTTGGAAGTGAGTTGGTGGGGTCGGCTGGAGGTGTGACCCACGGGGTTGAAAGATGGGTGGGACGGGTTGGAATGGACCGGATGGGGAAGGTAGACCCTCCTAAGCTCTCTCTTCATGTCCCACCATGATTCGATGGGCCATTGCCTCATAACCTCTCTCAAGCCTTCGATGTCTATCCACTTTTCGACAGCCCCGTGGAGAAGCCTCTCCTTGGCAAAATAGAATTGCCCGACTTCAGACATGGTATAATAATCAAAGTATGTGTCCATGGCGGCCTCCCACTTGAGGTAGTCGCCCGGGTCATTGGAGCCATAAAAATCCGGGGCATCGGGCCTACAGAAGTGGAGAGGATGGTTGCCCAACCCATGGGTAGACTAACGGTCATATCACCTAGGCGACCGGGAGTCCATTGGAAATGGGGAACTATATGATGGACATGCTGACACTTGGACAAGACACTAGACATGACTATGCAAGGTTGGAATGCACTAACTAATGCACACTAAGGACCCTAGGCTTAAACCAAGATCCGGTACCTGGCGGAGTCCGGGGATCCGAAGATCCTCTCACGCGAGTGAATCACCTCCCCGATAGGCGTAACCTAACAGTCGAGTGACACCTTTTTATATACCGAATAGTGGTATGTAAATGTGACACCTAGACTTAGTCACTCTTTTTATTTGTTTTTAAGCAAATACTACCCCTAGACTCAACGGGCGCTCTGATACCAAACTGATGCGGGACGGACCACGCGGACTCGACTCCAAGTTGATATGCGATCCTTGGACTCTAGACAAGCTCGCGATCGTCCCTAAGAGATGGATGCGTGGGACCGTGCGTGGTTGAGAAATCGGCAATGAGTCGGGTAGTCGGCTCTTCCGCGTGTACTCGGAACGAGTCACGGGACGAGTCTCGCTCTCTCTCTCTCTCAGCGGCGATATAAAAATATACGAGCTAGGAACCCATCACTCACAGCAGCATATACAAATAAATACGAGATAAGTAAAGTGCCTACGAGGAGGGTGGCGAGTTAACCTCCACGCTCGGGGCGTTGGGAAGACTTCCCGGCCAAGTACGGTAACTCCCGGTACAATGGTAAAAAGTTAATTACAGCAGTGAATTATATTGCCCACTCCACGCAGGGAGGTAAAGGGCTACAAGTGGGCCTGGGAGGACCGTTCTTGGGTTGATGGGTAGCACTTGATCCGCTTCATCGGTATGCGTACTCACGAACGTGGGGCCCACGTGCTGGTCGGGGGGGACGAGTGAGCCCGGAGTGGCACCGCTGTGACGGTGGCTCCTGGAGGGACGCTCCCTGGGGCGGCGGCGCACCAGTTCACCTTGTGGTAGGCGAGGCGGCACCAATCGGCACTTGTTTGAAGTTGCTGTCCACAGATCTGGACTTCTATTTTTGCACCGCGCGACCCCGCAAGAATAGCTTCTGCGATCAATCCCGACGTCGGATTGACGCGAAATTGGTGCCATTGGAAAGCTGATTCAAAATACTTCGATATATGGTCCGAGAAAGAATTTTGAATCTCCCTTTGATGGCCTTGGTCGAATTTAAAAGTTGTTGGCTGACAGACTCAAAAAACTCAGAGAGAGGTGAGTTTTCCTGAGAACAGACGTTGATCAAGGCTCAAACTTCGGATCTGGAAGTTGACCTCTTCATGAAAGTTGTAGAGGGACGAGCAAGGAGGACGAGGGTATTTTTTTTGGAATTGCTAGAGGAGGTTTGGTTGGGCAAATAGATTTTATGACACTGGTGGGTCGGATCTGGACTGCACAGGACAGAACTGAAATTTGATTGAGTTTTAATTTTTTGGGAGGGGAAAAGAACTTCTAAATTCGAGCAAAAATTATGTAAGAGGGGCTTTGATGGGAAGAACACCCAGTCCAAATTCGGACTCAATCAGAAAAGGGGAAGGGGGTCGAATAGAGGAAAAACTAACTTGCTGTGACACAGGACAGAAGACTGGCAAATCTAGAAGGCCGAGGAACACGAAATTGGAAAAATAGAAAACGAAGACTAGAAAATAGGAAACATTTTTTGGGAAAGGGTATTTGCGTGGGGAACCATCTCTCAAAATTTGGGCTCCAGAAGATATGTGGATTGGGAGCTAAAATTCGGACTAGATGGTTCTATCCTGATTTGGACAGAACTTCCGGCGATGGCGGTGGCGGTGCGATGGCGGCACGAACGGCGGCGACAGCGACGGAGCTGAGCGTCGCACTCAGAGAGGTGGTGGTGGAGATGCGTCACACATCTGAAGAAGAGCCTTCACAGCTCTAGAGAGGAGAGAGGGGCGCCCTTAGGCCATTGAGCACAAATGAATATTTTCTTCCATTAATGCTAAGTAATTCATAAATTACAAGGTATTTATAGAAAATGTAAAAAGACCTAAACTATCCTCAGATCTAAATTAGGGGAGGGGCAAATGGGGGAGATCATATTTAATTCTCCCATGTGGTTTGGAACCAAATAAAATAAAACACAAAACCTATTAAACAAATATAAATGGGGGGCACCCCCTTGAAAATGGGGATGGCATCTTGGACTTTTTTAACCAATTGTCCCTTGAATGGTCAATCATCTAGAAGCCCACCTTGGACCTTTGACTGGCCCCACATGGGCCCTAAGGCTTAGGTGGCTCAATAGGGAAGGAGGTGGGGGAGATCAGCTGGACCTACTGGACTTTTACACAAAAACCCAAACATCCTTGGGGAATGACAAATTGGCTTATAAAGCCTTACAATTGTAAACCTACTTCCCAAGGATATAAATGCAAACTAAAAGGACTCAAATATAAAATAAAAAGTTAATGCCCGATGTTGATTCCCATCAGTTTTCTACTATGCATAGGTCAACCCTTCGAACAGAGCACACCGGTTTAACTAGTTGGCAATAGTTTTGTCATAAAGGCCCATTAAGGCCTATGTCCCATGTGCTAATACGTAAAGGGGTTGTTGGTATCAGATTTTTATCATAAAGGCCCATTATGTCTTATGAAGTGAGCTACTGTTTTGGGCCCATGTGCTAATACATAAGAGGGTCTTTAACTTTTGGGTTTTTAAGGCCCATAAGGGATGCCCTTTGTATGATTAGTAATGGATCTCTTTTATTGGTTTTTAGTTTTAATACAAGCCTATTCAACGTAAGAAGCTTCTAAAACTGGGTTTGGCGTATGTAGTTTAGCTTTTCCTACACACCCGATCACTTCCATACATCCTACGTACGTAAGGGTTTGGCTATTAAGAAAAGCCCATAATAACATATATACTAAACCCCTTAATAACTCCCCATGTGTGTGTTTAAAGGAGAAGCCCATTATACTTACAAAAGCCCCTTTATCCACCTACAGTGCTTCTTACTCTTTGAGGCCTACTAGTTTTGGGTTCTAAGGTCCAGGTAATATATTTTATGTGATTGGGCTTTTACTCCATTTGGGTTGAAATATGTATATATATTTTATTAATTCAATTTATAGATGAACTTTATTTTCTATAATTTTAACGGGGTGCTACACTGCCAGCCTCTGCTCCCCCTATGTACAGGCCCCTAGAGCATCGAGAAGTGAGGAAGATAAGAGAAGGAAGAGAGGGGAGAAAGAGAAAGAGAGGTCGGACGTGAAGAAAGCTGTGAAGATTTTTTTTCTTGAAGGAAAAATCGCACGTCTGTCCCTATAAAAGGGACGTAAGGTCCGGAAGAGAAAGGAGGTTGGGCATTCGAATACTCCACTCCAAAGGGAGAGCTGTGGACGGCCAGAAGAAACCACCAGAGTTGAAGAAGAGAGTGAGGGAGAAAGAGGAGAGGTGAAGTCCTAGGGGAACGAGGAGTCAATGCTCCTTTCCCCCCCTCTCTGTTTCTTCTTTTCTTCGATGTATTTCTACTCTTCTATTTTTTTTACCGTCTCCGAGACATAATATTGGTCTCGGGTTGATGTATCTCTCTGTTCAATGAATGAATGAAAGTAGCGATTATTTTCTTGAATGAAATGTGTCCGTTTTCGATGAGAAATAGCTAATTCCATTCCCCATGATCTCGTTTTGATTTGCTGCTCTTCTTTCTCTCTTTTGTCACTGAGGTTCAATGATCCAAGGAGAAAGGAGAATGCTCTGCCAAGAGAGGCTCAGGCTCGGAGTCTATCCAGTTACAATGGATTGGATCCCAAGTCCTAGTCCTCACGAGCCACCAAATGAGGATCCCTACTGGGATCTCATTCTGCTCTTGACGTGCCAAAATATTTGTCGTTAAAAACATGCAGCAATCAATCAAAATACTGAACTCGCAACATAATTCTAATGAACCGTAGTACACTGGCGAGCACAGGTCGAATCCACAGAGACGAGTTTTGAATTTGAAAACTTAGAATTTCTTTTAGAGCAAAAATAGATGCATATTTTATTTTTTATTTTTAGAATTTAAAAGAATATGAAATAAATTTTTTTAAAGAAATATAGAGGATTAAGAAATATAGAATTGGAAATCTAGAGAGAGAGAATTTTAATCCAAAAAAATTAAATACAAAATAAAAATAGATGAGGTGGGATAGTTTTGCGGCCGTGGTGTGAGGGTAATGGCATCGTTACCTCGAGCCTTTGATTTACGCATTGTCGGGGATAACCACGTACACTCGACCGGAGTTACAGAACCGCTTCTCTTGACCATCTTTAGAAGAAATTTAGAGGATGATAGAGAAAGAATTTTGGAAGAGAGATTTGATAGAGATGGGAAAAGATTATGCAACAAAATAAAAAATTGAATAAAACTAACACTAGAATTGAACTTAAATTAAACCAACTCACAAGTGCATACAAATTAAAACAAAAATAAAATAACTTACAACAAAGCTAGAACAATAACAGAGGGAGATAGAGAGAGAAAGCCTACTCCTAACACTAAGAAAATGGAAGTGAAGGTGAAAAGAATGGGAGCTTGAATGATATCCTCGTAAGAGATGAGAGCCCCTTCCCATGCCCTCCTTTTATAGGGCCAAACTAACACTATGCTTCCATGTGAACATCTCTCTCATTTTTCTTCCCACTTTCATTGAAAACCCAAGCTGCCCATTTTCTTCTCCTCTCTCTCTCTTCTCTCTCTCTTCTCTATGTCGCCTTCGCTCTCTCTTTTCTCGCCTCTGCCTTGTCCGTTGCCTTCCGCATGAAGGGAGCTCGCATGCGTTTGAATGGGATAACCGTCGATCGTGCGTGAAGACTCTCCCACGTGAAGAGGAGAAATGGGAGGCCATGCGAAGAAGGCCACGTTGAGGCTGGGTGAGAAGCCGCTGTGTGAAGGTGCCGACCACCCTCGTTGAACACGGCTTGGCCGTGTGCATGGGAGCGTCACGTGAAGAAGATGCATGGGTCGCTAGTCCGTTGAAGCCGCCAAGGTTGAAGGAGAAGGCTGCGTGCATGGGTGGGGCACGTCGTCGACTGCGTGAAACATGCCTTGGCCCACCTACGTGAAGGCCATGCATGAGATGGGTTGAAGCACCCGCCGTTGGATGAGCCTTTGCCCACTTTTGCTAACGATGTTCATGGGAAGGCGGCTTGCGGCTCTCGTGAAGGTGGGGAGGGGTCCCGTGCATGCGTGAAAAACGGCTTGCATGAAGGGCCAGCCACTTTGGCCACCCACCGCGTGGGAATTGCGTTGCATGGCATTGTCGTTGCACGAAGGGGCCGTTGCATGAAGGACACCGTGCTTGAGGGGGCGCCTTTGCCTCGTGTTGAAGACTTGGCCCATTTCGTGAAACCGCTTGAAGATGCTGCGTGAGAAGGCGGCTTTGCCGCGTTGAGGAGCTTAGGAAGCACGGCCACGTGAAGCTTGGACTTGGCCATGTGAATGGGGTTGGCTGGCTGCCAATGTTGAAGCCGCTAGGGGGCTCGCTGTGGAAAAGCTACGCATGAGGAAGCATGGGGGGTGCCCTGCGTGAAGAGCATGCACCTGCCCTCGTTGAAGCCATAGCATGAGAGGCCGCCGTGAGGGGGTCGCCTTGCCCACGTTGAAGCCGCCGTGAGAAGCCCTGCATACATGTGACATTCTTCTCTTGCTCTCCGCGAACCCACTGCCGTGAGAAGCTCACTGTCGGGAGGATATCACTATTCATAAAATAAAAACTTTGCTTAAGTTTGTGGCATGTAAAAAAATTATAATTTGCAAGATATTTAATCATGCAATTTTGTATCCTTCTTAGTTATATCTCAAGTCTCACTAATTAAATCATGTTTCAAAATTTTGATTAATTCCATACAAATCTAAATTAAGTGTAAGATTGAGTTTAACGGTAAAAATTGTATAATTAGCTATGTTAAAGCCCCAAAGATAACATGTGTGACATAAATAAATATGTGAAAATACACACTTACTCCCATGTAGGCACTCCCATCCCTAACACGGGCCCCCTTCGCATGGCCAAGGACAACCCATGCACACGCACCTTCTCCCTTGGTTTCCCATGAGAGGCCGGCCCCCATGCAACGATCTTCCCATGCAGACGGTCTTCAACGGCAAGCTTCTCCATGCGGGGGCCATTCTTCACACGTGGCTAAGCCGCTTCTTCACGCATCCTACACGCGACTTCATGCAGGCGGGCGGGCGATGCAGCGTCGACTCAGGCGGGCCCCTCACGAGCCTCCCACTTGATCAAAGCGACAGTGGTAGGCTCATCTTCTTCATGCAGGTCCCTTCACACCAGTCGCAACTCCAACGACTTCTCCTCGCGTAACGCCAACAACCTTCGCCCAATGCATGCATGCGGCTTTAAAGCGGGCCCCCTCCCATTTCTCCCTTCAACGCAGGAAGCCTCCTTCGCAAGCCTTCACGTTGCCAACAAACTCCCACGCAACAAAGGCTTCTCACGGGCGATTCTTCACGCCAAGACGACTACAGCCTTCTTCACCCTTTGCGGCTTCAAAGTGGGCAAAGCGGCCCTTCGCATGGTTCACACGGCCAAAGCCTCATGCATGGACTTCACGTGGGTGGGCGATGCAAGGACGTGGAGAAGAGAGAAAAAAAGATAGAAGAAAGAAGAGAGAGAAAGAGGAGAAGAAAAGCTTGAGTTTTCAATGAAAGTGGGAAGAAAAATAAAGGAGGTGTTCCCAAGGAGGAACTATTGCATTCTGTGTGTTTTGATGATGTCAATACAATATGGCTCATTAGTTAATAAGATAAGTCTTATTGCAGGTGTTCTGGCTGCTGGAGCTGTATCAAAAAGAGTGAGGAAGATCTGAGAAATGACAGAGTAAACTCACCATGAAACAAGGTGAAACTTCCATAAGAAAAGATCAAGAGTACAAGTGTCGTGATTACCATACAACGTCGAAACAGGATTACCGCTACCTCGATGCAGTCACAACCATAGAATCGATCTTCAAAATTCTACACCGACGCAATAGAGAGCTGCACCGATGCATCAAGACCCAAACCAGCTCTCGAATGACACAACGTCGAAGCATCAAGAAATTACCTCGATGCACCAAGTCAAAAGCTAGCACTCGAAGTCTTTTGTTCAAAAGGCTCTGTCCTTACACTGCACCGACGCTACAGAGGAGTGCATCAACGCACTCAACTCGGAACTAGAATCTGGAACATAACAATGTCGAAGCATCAAAACGCTGCTCGACGCACCAAAGGTCATGCACTCAAAGCCAATTGCCTAAGAGCTCCTTAGCTACACTGCATCGACGTAGCAAGAAGGCACGTCAATGCATCTCTTCCAATCTTCAATACAGAAGTATGGGCAATTGACTTAAGAGGATAAAGGCTAAATAACAGATGATTAAGGATGAAATTTAGACTGCTTTGCCTGAAAAATGGATCCGAAAGTCTGAAGTATAAGAGGATCACGTGAGACCTTAAGAGGATCACGTGAGAGCGACCTCAAGCCTTGGCGTGAAAATTTTAGCCCACGTGGCTGAGTTACTAGAAGATTCAGACTGACAGAATATTCTCTTGCCTGGACCAATGGAGTAATTTGTCTATGAATCAGTCTTTTAAGTGGAAAATTATTTCTCTACTATATATATATCTGCCGTTCGCAACAAGAAAAAGGCTGCTGAAATTACGAATTCAAGAGAGAAAGCCTCTTCTGAAGAAAAAGAGAGAAATCCACCTCTGGTGAAGAAGAGCGTCCCTGAGAGGAGTTGATCTATCTCCGATGGAGAGTGCTTCAATTTGAAGCTACAACTTGATTAGTTTTGTTGAGTTTCCTCGGCAGTCATCTGTATTTTCATTTTTCGTCTTTTATATTTCAATTCGGAGTTGCTTATTTTTTTGTTCCTTCTGAGATTTCAGAAGAAGGGAGACATAGTCTCCGGGTTGTTCCCTCTGTGCAGTCAGGGGAAGGGAGAATTGTATCCAGGGTTCCTTCTGAGGGATCAGAAGAAGGGAGGATTGCTCCTCTGGGTACTGCATTGTGTAGTGGGTTCAATCTCTGCTGGGAGTAGGATCGAAGTTCAAGGGATCTATCTCCCTTGGGTGTTAAGCTATGGATTCAGTAGTTGTTTGTAGACTGAGTCTACGTGTGATTTGCTTGGTGCAGGGAATTCTCACTCTGTAGAGTGCGGGGTGGACGTAGATTGCGGGTCACAATCGAACAACCTAAAAAATCCTCTTGTCTGTTTTATGGTTTGCCTTGCTTGATTTTATTTTGCAACAACTAGACAGTATATCAAAAGGCATAGCTGAAAAGATAGGTTAGGCCTATCTTGAAAGCTGCCCCTTGCGAGAGGAGATCCTTGGATCAACCCTCCGTCTAGTACTGATCTCAGTTGTTGGTTGAATACTGGCTTGCTTCGTGGTTTGCTTCCATTGTTGATGTTTGTGGTTGCGCGTATTAATCTCACTTCACTAACCTCTGCACATCAACTGTTTGTTCGTTAATCTAATCTAGCATTTGTGGTTGAATTGTTTCAGTTTTTAGTGCTATATCATAGCTTAGCTCTTGGGTTTTTAAATTGGTTTCATTTGGGGGACAGATCTATTCATCCCCCCTTCTAGATCCATCTCTCTATTTCTATCAATTAGTATCAGAGACGGTTTCCCATAATGTGGTCCAACGACCAGGGAAGACCTGGAACTAGCAATGCTCGCAGCTTCATAGCTGAAGGGCATTTAATTAATGAACCCCATTTTTCGATGGTGCTAACTATTTGTACTGGAAGAACAAGATGGAGGTGTTCTTACGAGCTCAGAGCCATGAGCTGTGGAGAGTTGTCACTAGCGGTCCATTTGAACTCCCTGAAGATGAAAACGCATGGACCAGGGAACAAATTCGATTGTCAACCGTCAATTGGACAACTCTGAATATTATGCAATGTGATGTGCATCCAGATGAGTATTCAAGGATATCTACTTGTAAAACTGCCAAGAAGATGTGGGACGAGCTGGAATTGATCTATGGAGGAACGTCCCAGGTGAGAGCAACAAAGGTAAACATGGTCACCTCAGATTACAAATTATTTAAGATGAAGCATGATGAAAGTATTTCTGAGATGTATGCGAGGCTCTCACTGATCACTAACAGTCTTAAGGCTCTAGGAAAAAAATTTTAGGACAGTGATCTAGTTAGAAAGATTCTTAGGTCCCTAACCCCTACGTGGCACACCAAAGCCACTGTGATAGAACAATCCAGAGATCTGTCCACTATGACAGTGACGGAGCTGATGAGATCATTGATGACATATGAGATTAATCTCAAGAGAAGTGTGGAAGAAAACAAGAAAGGAAAAACTATAGCTCTCAAAGTGTCTCGAAGTAGTGGAGAGAGCAGTGAAGAGTATGAGAACTTCTCTGATCTAGATGTTGCTCAACGAGCTATGCTGACTCGACAGTTCCAAAGGTTCTTAAGAACCAGAGGTAAGACCTTCAGGAAAAGAAGGCCACAACAGGCTAGTAAGTATTCTAACTTTAAATCTGATAAGAACAAAAATTCTGACAAAATTACTTGTTATCATTGCTAAAAGCCAGGTCACATGAAAGGAGACTACCCCGAGTTGATGAGGAAGAACTTCAAGGGTCAGAAAAAGAAGCCTCAAGCTATGGTTTGTACATGGAGCAATGAAGAAGAAGACATCGAAGGTGAAACCTCAGATGAAGAAGAACAAGGGCTATGCCTTATGGCCAACAGTGATGAAGAGGTAAGCAATCCCTTCGAAAAATATTCAATTGATGATTGGGAAGATGCATATGCAGATCTGTTAGATAAATTCAACTGTCAAACCAAGGAATACAAAATGATAAAAAGGAAATTGAACAATGTTATTCAGGATCAAACCTCTGTTAAAAATGAAAATCTCAAAACAAAGGTTGAAGAATTAAATTTGCTGAAAATTGACCATGATAACTTGAAAACTAAAAATGAGAAGATAATGAAACACCTAGATGATTTGAAAATAAAATTTCAAGAAATCTAGAAAGAAAAAGAATTAACAACCGAGAAATATGAAGCTGTCAGGAATGCAAATTCTGAAATTCAAAAATAATGCGAGAAGCTTGAAAAGGAATTAAATGATAAACAAGCCATGCTTGAAAAATTGTTCAGGGAAAGACAAATCTAGATACTATGCTAGGTATGAAAATAAATTTTAATAAAGAAGGATTGTGATATGATCCCTCAAGCAAAAGGCCATTTGAATTCAAAACAGTGACCTTCTGTCAAGAGAAGGGAAAAGAGAAACTGGATACCCCATCTAGTTCAAACAACAACAAACAAGTCCAGTAACCTAAAATGATGAACTTCATAAAAGCCAGTTCAACAAATTCCTCTCGACAACAAACCAAAACTCAGGGTAACCAAACTGTGAAAACAACCCTGCATCGACCCAACCCAAGTGCTTAGTCGAATCACTATGTCCAAGACATAACAAAAATTGGTCGTCAAGATAAGATGCATCGACGTAGCTCACACCACAGGTCGATGCACCCTATCCAGAACAATAGGCTCTAAGAGTTACAGAAATATGAATAATGACAAGACACATTGGCCTCATCTTGATTATTCTCAAGGGCATTTTAATAAGCACATCTTCCAAAGTCAGAAGAGCTTCATGAGGTATCCCACGAATCATTTTGGAAGAAGGTCGAATAAAGATTTTTATAACAAAGCTCAAGCACGACCTAACCCAACATTTGCTAACTCCAAAACTATCAATGCTAAAAATAAGAAATTCAACATCAATCAGAAGAAAATTGTTAGACAGGTTTGGATCCCAAAAAATTTGTTAAAGGGTTTGAATGATGCCTCTAGACCCAACTTTTCTTGGGTTCCAAAATTTTCTGCATAAATTGCTTGCAGGTCAGCCTGACAGCCATGCAAAATAGGTGGTATTTAGACAGTGACTGTTCGAAGCACATGACAGGAGATCGAACCAAGTTCAGCAAGCTGGAGATGAAGGGAGGAGGAGTGGTTAAGTTTGGAGGGAAAAACAAGGGCAAGATAGTAGGTTCAGGCACCATTGGTAAGTTTCCCTCAAACACCATTGAGAAGGTTTTACTTGTTGATGGACTTGAGCATGACTTGTTAAGCATTAGTCAACTCTGTGACAAGGGTCACAAAGTTATTTTTGATAACCATGCATGAAAAATCTTTGAAATAAATTCTCACTCAGTAAAATTCTTAGGACACAGAGTCAATAATGTCTACATAGTAGATTTGGATGAAAACTCTTCATCCAATCTTTGTCTGTCTGTCGACCTAGGCAATAATGCCTTCAATTGGCACAGAAGATTGCGTCATGTTAGTTACAGCACTTTAAATAAATTAGTCAAGCATGATTTAGTTAGAGGTCTACCCAAGCTTCAATTTAAAATAAACACAAAAATCTGTGATGCATGTGCACAAGGAAAATAAACAAGAAAATCCTTCAAAATAAGATTAGAATCCCTGTCATCCAGACCACTAGAATTCTTCCATATGGACTTATTTGACCCTACAACAACCCAAAGTTTCAATGGCAAAAGATTTGGATATGTAATTGTGGATGATTTTACTAGATTTGCATGGATATTTTTCTTGGCTCACAAAAGTGATTTAGGAATTCCAACGCTTCTTTAACAAAATAAAGCAAGAAGGTAAGCACAGAATCTGTGTTATTCAATCTGATCCTGGGGGAGAGTTTGAAAATACTCTATTTTTAAATTTCTGTAAACAAGAGGGACTGACTCACAGGTTTTCTTCTCCCAGGACCCTAAAGCAAAATGGTATAGTGAAAAGAAGAAACAGAACGATCGTGGAGATGGCAAGGACAATGCTCATTGAAAGTCAACTACCACGAAGATTTTGGGCACAAGCTGCAAACACAGCCTATTATATAATTAACAGGGCCATGGTAAGACCTGTCCATAAGAAAACCCCATATGAACTGCTGAAAGGTAAAAGACCTAACTTGGCTTATTTTAAGATTTTTGGTTCTAAGTGTTTCATTCATAACAATGATAAAAATGATTTAGACAAATTTGAAGTCAAGAGTAGTCTAGGGATTTTCCTAGGATATTTTGAATTATCAAGTGCATATAGGGTCTTTAACATTTCTGACCAAATAGTAGAAGAATCCCCTCATGTCATATTTGATGAAACTTTCAATTCTACTGACACGAATAATGATGACAGGAAATCAAGAGATGATAGAGAATTTCTGGAGGACAAGCTGAATGAAGAAATAAATGAACCAGCTGCACAAAATGACCCAGTGCAAGGTGAGTCAGCCGGGTAAGGTGAGTCCTCAAACAATATCAGATTTCTAAAAGACCACCCTGCACATAACATAATAGAAAATCTGCATGATCCTCCTAGGACTAGATCTTTTTATCAGGAAGTTAATAATCAAGATCTAGTAGCTTTAGTTTCATAAATTGAACCCAAAACAATTGAAGAAGCTTTAAAAGATGAGTCATGGATAAATGCAATGAATGAAGAGTTGGGTCAATTTGAAAGGAATAAAGTTCGGAATTTAGTTCCCAGACCAGAAAATGTGTCTGTCATAAGAACTAAGTGGGTCTCTAGAAATAAGGAGAATGAAGATGGAATAATATCTAGAAACAAAGCTAGGTTGGTGGCCAAGTGCTACAATCAGGAATTTGGGATGGATTTTGATGAATCCTATACACCAGTTGTTAGGATCGAAGAAATCAGAATATTGCTAGCATTTGCTTGCTCAAACAACATTAACCTTCATCAAATGGACGTAAAAAATACTTTCTTAAATGTGTTTATAAAAGAAGAAGCTTATGTTGAGCAACCCCCAGGTTTTGAATTATCTGAGCTGCCTAACCATGTCTTTAGATTAAATAAAGCTATATATGGATTGAAGCAAGCCCCTCGGGCCTGGTATGATGGGCTGACAGAATTTCTGCTCAGCAAGGGTTACAGTAGAGGTAAGGTGGATCAGACTCTCTTTACAAAAAATCTGAAACACCAACTCATCATAGTTCAGATTTATGTGCATGATATTGTTTTTGGTTCAACCAGCACTGAACTATGTGATGAATTTGCAAATCTAATGTCTAATGAATTTGGAATGTGACTTTTATCAATTCTTAGGTGGGTGTTTAGTTTCTTGGGCCTCCAAGAAACAGCATTCTGTTGCCCTCTCCATTGCAGAGGCTGAATACGTAGCTGCTGGGAGTTGTGGTATGTACTCAAGTCATTTGGATAAAACACCAGCTCCAGGACTACAAAGTAGACCTTGGTTGCTGATGGAGACATCATCCATAATTCCCTTTGGCTAGGGTCTTCTTCACCCTCCGGCATCGTTTGAGTTCGGGCCTCTCTCTATAAAGGCCCACTTATCCTTTTTATGCTATTTACTTGAGTCATTTGATGTAATTTTCAGTTTATTTGAGTCATGTCCCTAGGTCTTGCATTTATTTTCCTAAGTATTGAGTGTCATTAGATTGTGTAATGTGCTATTGGGCCCAATTCTTCGGGCTTGGCCCATGAGCCCCCCTACCCCTTCGGTTATTTGCTATTGAGTCTTTTGTCAGGGACTTATTGTAAAATGTGGGTTTCCTATATATAGGGCCCCATTTCCTTCATTTGGAGGTAATGAATAATTCAATACAAAAGATTTCCATTTGAGTATTCAAACTTAGTTCTAGTGGAGTGAATCCTATAGTTGGGTGAGAAGCCCTAGGGGAGTGATTCCCCTCCCCACCCCTCTCTCTTTCTCTCTCTTCCCCAAGTGGGGTTCGCCCCTTTCCTCTCTCCTCCACTCTCCAACCACCTCCAACCCCCACCTACCCCATTAAAGCCACCCCACTTCCCATAGCCACCATTACTCCACTTCCCCCTAGTTCCAAGGAGATCCCTCCCCATTCCAACACCACCCTCCACATTCCAACACCACCTTCCCCATTCCAACACAATCGCCCCTCTTCCCCACACAATCCCCAACTTCCAAAGCCATTTTGAATTTGAAATCCACTTCCTTCCATGTCTTGGCCGCCCCTCTCTCCTCCCTGATAGGGCTAGTTCACCCCTTGCCCTCCACTCCCCTTCACCCATTTGCATCCCCACCATCACTCATCCTTGCTGAAACCTGCGCCCTAGCCTCCCTTCCACCCTCTTCCTCATACCATTAGCACCCTTCCAACCCTCCCACATACTCCCTCCATCATCCCCTACCTCCCCTTCACCCTATAGTTCTTGCTTCCCCTTCTTCTTGGAGGTCTTTGGAAGCTCTATTCAAGTTACAGTTCGCTGTCAAGAAGTTGCAGGTGAACCAGCCACTTGCAGAGGCCACCACGACTTCCTCCGAACGCGTTTTAAGGAAAAAGAGGCATCCACAGAAGCGTCTCCCTGTCTTCTTTGCAACAGAAGTGATTTCGTCTTCATCCGAGCTGTGTGCTGCCCAGGAGCTTCGTTCTTCCACAACGGCGCAGAGCTGTCCCAGCTGAGTACCAGAACCGGATTAGAAGCACTGCCACGACGAACCTCGGAGGAATCAGCCCCCAAGCTTTTCTACAAAGTTCTTCATCGCCCTGTCCACTTTCAGAATCAAGAAGCGTCACTCCGTTCGGCATCCAGTAGCAGAAGTTATCATTTTTCTCCCTCTGCTGCATGGAACTGCTTCCCCACAGTCTACCCCGACCAGTCATCCTTGTTCACAGCCTCCAGGTCTTCTCCGGCATCTTTTAGCATCTCTGTCAGTTTTGCTGTGAAGAAGACTCGTCCATGATTCCAACAACTCTGGCGGTTATCGATTCGGAGTCCGGGAGCCATCAGGGCATTCTCTGCAACCTGCGGTTGGAAATCTGAAGCTGCTAGTCCCAGAACTTGCCACTCTGTTCAAAGCTCCACCCCAGTCAGCAGTTACCAGAAGAAATTTAAAAAATTCTGAGGTGTTCCAGTACCAGTCACAAAGAGTTCCCCCCTAGTCTCGCCATCAGCAGAATTATGTATCAACTTCTACAGCCCCAACTTCGACTGTCAGTCCTCCCTCCCAGACAGCAGGCAGATACGGCTTCCCAACTTCTTATCACTTTTGGTCCTAGTTTCCCCCTCCACGCTTGGCCGGCTGAAGGCCCCTCCCTGTGTGGAGGTAGTATTGATTGTAATATCATTAACCCCCACCCCAAGATCCCCCTCCTGTGAGAGGTGTAGTGTTGTAACTTCTTTGGGCAGGTCAAGCGACACCGCCGCGGCGTGTGGGGATCCACTCGCCTCCCCGCTCGCCCTCGTCTCCGAGCGGGATCGGTTTCTTCAAACTGGTCGAGTAAGTTCTCACACCTCACTCCATTAGTGCTTGTCTTTCAATATAAGTTCTAGTTTCACTGATTATGCGAGTGAGAGCTCGATCCTCAAGTCCCATTGCCTTGAGTGATCACCGTGGGAAAAGTGCAACCGGTGCCTTCGGCACTTCGTCGGCCCCATTGAATTGGGCTTCCACACCCATTGGGAATCCAATCTTGGCCTTGCTGGCCCTCTACCAGCAAGGGCCCAACCCCTCAACCTCACCTTGGCATTGCCAAGTTACCCCGGGCTTGGGTGAGTGTCGATAGAGCTGTGGCCCAATTCGGCCCATTTGAATGTGATTGTGCTTGCTTGCATTAGGTCTGAGGTTGTGTCACATCAATTGGTATCAGAGCAAGTCTTTGACTTGTCTCTATCAAGTCTAAGTCCTAGGACCATTGCATTGTGTGTCCAACATCTTTGGCCCCTTGTCTTGCATGTCCACCCGTAGTGGTGCTAGTTACCGACCCGATCCTTCATCTTCAAATCCACCCATGGATCCCCATCCACAACTCAACAAGATGCTCTTAGGGAGAAACCTCAAGGCCAAATGAATAGCGTAGATGCTGCCCTTACCAACATTCTTGCCCAACTTGAGTCCCTTATCACTCGAATTGCTCGACTTGAAGAGCATGAGTTCCACCCAAGGAACAATGAACCTAGAGTCCACCTTCCACATGTTGAGCCTCCTAGGGAAGACCCTCATCCAAGGAATAATGAGCCAAGAGTTCAACCACCACATGGTGAGTTGCATAGGAATGAATTCCACCCAAGGAACAATGACCCAAGAGTCCACCCTCCACATATTGAGCCTCATAGGGATGAGTTCCATCCTAGGAACCATGGACCTAGAGCCTATCATCCACATGCTGAAATTTATAGGGAGGACTTGGATCATGACCCTTACCATGACCATGAGAGACCCCGACACCATCCCATTCATGAAAGGCGTCCACGGGACGACCCGGATGACCCTCTCTTAAGGATGATTAAGGTAGAGGCCCCAAACTTTGATGGTTCCCATGAACCAAGTGTCTACTTAGAGTGGGAAACCGCCATGGACCAATACTTTGAGTGGTATCCTATGTCCGACCAAAGGAGGGTAAGGTTGGCCAAAATGCATCTCATCAAGTTAGCCAAAACTTATTGGTTAAACCAAGAGGGTCTAAGAAGGATTAGGCGGGGAGAGCCTATTGATACTTGGGAGGGTATGAAGAACCAACTTAAAAATAAATACCTTCCCCAATCCTACCATCAAATGCTCTTAGATGAATGGCAAAGCCTCACCCAAGAAGGAAAGACCGTGGTTGAATACATTGAGAAGTTTGACTCCTATCTTTTGAAGTGTGGAGTTCATGAGGACCCGGCCGTTACCTTGTCTCGCTTTAGGAATGGGCTTCAAAGTCACATCAAAAGAGAGCTTTTCATGCGAGATGTTGATAACCTTGAGATAGCTTATCAAATAGCTAGGGATGTAGAAAGATTCTCTAGGATCCCTCGATTTGCTACTCCCCGACCGGTCGATCCCAAAAACATGGGACCACGGCCCATTCCGGCCACTCCCATGAAAGCCATAATCCAAGTGGGAACACCCCATTAAGGCCTTACAACCCTCCTCCCACCATCACTCCAAACAAACCCACCCCTAGTCACCCCCTCCCACGGAGGGAAGACATTCCCAAAGGCCCAAATGTAGGAACTACTTCGGGTAGCGGACGTCAACAATGCTTTAGATGTCAAGGGTTTGGCCACTTTGCGGGGCAATGTCCATCCAAGGGATTATCTAGCTTGCTCATTGAGGAAGAAGCTCCCCCACCCCAAAAGAACTTGAGAGTGTTGTTGAGGATCATGAAGCCTCCCTAGATTGGGAAGAAGAGTATGAGGCCCAATACCTAGAGTCGGGTCTAGACCACACCACTCCATCTACCAACTCCCATCTAGGAGTGATTAGGTGCACCCTCACCAAACCCCAAGAAGAGGATTGGCGCCGAACTTCAATCTTTCACACCTTTGTCAAGATAGGGAGCCATGTAAGGAAAGTGATCTTGGATAGTGGGAGTTGTGTCAATGCCGTATCCCCCGATACCGTTAAGCTTCTTGGGCTTACTATCACTCCCCACCCAAATCCCTATCAGGTCTCATGGATCAACAACAACTCCATCCCGGTCAACACTCAATGTCTTGTGCCCCTCACCTTCTCTTCATACCATGGTCAAATATGGTGTGACATCATACCCATGGAAGTAGGTAGCATCCTACTAGGAAGACCTTGGCTTTATGATGTAGATGCCACCATCTTGGGTAGGAGCAACAAATGCACTTTTGAACATGAGGGTAAGACTATCCGTCTTAACCCCTCCCCACCTCGTCCCATGACCAAGAGGGACACTCCCCCTCAAGAACAACACCCCACCACCATACAAGTCTCGGGGAACTCCACCCCTCCAACCCCATCCCTCACCCAAACTCCCAAACAAAGTGGGACCTCGGGGTTGACCAAGGGTCTTCATCTCATCACTAGGAAAGAACTTGAAGAGGAGATAGCTCAAGGAGTACCACTATGTGCGGTGGTCATTTGTCTAGGAGAGCCCACTCCCACCAATCCACATCCCATAGAAATCCAACAACTCCTAGAAGAATTCCATGATGTGTTCCCAACGGAGCTCCCGGACCAACTCCCTCCCATGCGGGATGTGCAACATGCGATTGATCTAGTCCCGGGCGCCACTCTCCCAAACATTCCTCATTATCGCCTCAATCCCACAGAACATGCTGAACTTCAGAGGCAAATAGAGGAACTCATTAGGAAGGGCTTCATTCGCATTAGCAAAAGCCCATGTGCCGTACCGGCCCTTCTAACTCCCAAGAAGGATGGGTCATGGCGAATGTGTGTGGATAGTAGGGCCATTAACAAAATCACCGTCAAGTATAGGTTTCCCATCCCTAGGCTTGATGACATGCTTGATATGCTAGCCGGAGCCACCATTTTTCCAAAATTGACCTTAAGAGTGGCTATCACCAAGTTAGGATAAGGCCCGGGGATGAGTGGAAAACGGCTTTCAAAACCAAAGATGGTCTCTTTGAATGGTTAGTCATGCCTTTTGGGCTTTCAAATGCCCCAAGTACTTTCATGCGTCTTATGACGGAGGTCCTTAGGCCTTTCATTGGGATCTTTCTAGTGGTCTATTTTGATGATATACTCATCTATAGTCAATCCCAAGAAGCCCACCTTGATCACCTTAGGCAAGTTTGTACCATCCTTCGTCAAGAGAGCCTATTTGCCAACTTAGGAAAGTGCCACTTCATGACCACATCCCTCACCTTCCTAGGATTTGTGGTGTCCACCAAAGGCGTCTCCATGGACCCCGACAAGGTCCAAGCTATCATGGATTGGCCGGAACCCCACACCCTTCATGAGGTCCGAAGTTTCCATGGATTGGCTACATTCTATAGGAGGTTTATTCGAGGGTTTAGCACGATCACTGGCCCAATCACCGATTGTCTCAAGAAGGGAACTTTTGTATGGACCAAATCAGCCTCTAAAGCCTTCCAAGAACTTAAGGAGAAGTTGACCCAAGCCCCGGTCCTATGCCTTCCCGATTTCTCTAAAGTCTTTGAAGTCACATGTGATGCATCCGGGATAGGGATAGGAGGGATTCTTAGTCAAGAGGGACACCCGATAGCCTTCTTTAGTGAGAAGCTTTGTGATGCTAGGACAAGATACTCCACTTATGACAAGGAGTTCTATGCCGTGGTTCAGTCCCTCTGACATTGGAGGCACTACTTGTTGCCAAGGAGTTTGTCATCTTTTCTGACCATGAGGCCCTCAAATACCTCAACTCCCAACAAAAGCTAAATGCTCGACATGCCCGATGGGTTGAGTTCATCCAATCCTACACTTTTGTCATCAAACACAAGGCCGGGAGTGAGAATCGAGCGGCGGATGCCCTTAGTAGGAAAGTTTCCTTGCTCTCCACTATCCAAGTGGAAGTGATCGGATTTGATAGGATCAAGGATGAGTACCCTAGCTGCCCCGACTTTGGGCACATCTATACCACCTTGACCACCCCTTCTAGCAAGGAACATGAGGGATTTGTCTTAGAGGATGGGTTCCTCTTCAAGGGACCCAAGCTTTGCATTCCACGGACCTCACTCCGAGACTTCTTGGTTTGGGAATTACATGCGGGAGGGTTAGCTGGTCATTTTGGAGTCCACAAAACCATTGCCCTAGTTGAGGGTCAGTTTTATTGGCCTAGTCTCAAGAGAGATGTAGGCAAGGTTGTGGGTCAATGCCGAACATGTGCCTCGGCCAAACAAGTGAAACAAAACACCGGCCTATATACCCCACTCCCCATCCCCGACCGACCATGGCAAGACTTAAGCATGGACTTTGTGCTAGGATTACCCAAGACTCAAAGAAGGCATGACTCCATCTATGTGGTGGTTGATAGATTTTCCAAAATGGCCCATTTCATCCCATGCTCCAAAACCTCCGATGCCTCCCATGTGGCCCGATTGTTCTTTGATGAGGTTGTCCGTCTCCACGGGCTACCTAAGACCATAGTCTCCGATAGGGATGTCAAATTCACTAGCTACTTTTGAAAAACTCTTTGGCACATGATGGGTACCCTCCTCAAATTCTCCACTGCCTACCACCCCTAAACAGATGGCCAAACCGAAGTTGTCAATCGGAGTCTAGGGAACCTTCTTAGGTGTCTTGTTGAGGATCGCCCCGGAAATTGGGATCTCATCTTACCCCAGGCTGAATTTGCATATAACAACTCCATCAATAAGTCCATAGGGATGAGTCCATTTGAAGCCGTGCATGGATACAAACCAAGAAAGCCTTCCGATCTCATTCCCCTTCCCCAGCATGCTAGAGTGTCCATTTCAGCTGAGTCTTTTGCACAACATATTAGAGAATTACATGAAGAAATTCGCAAGCACATCAGCAAAAAGAATGAGGCTTATAAAAGGTTGGCCGACTCTCATCGGCGTCACCAAGAATTCCATGTGGGTGACTTTGTGATGGTAAGGACGGAGAGGCTCTCCCCGGGAGCCAACTCTAAACTGAGGCCACGTGGGGCTGGTCCCTTCCAGGTCTTGAGGCGCATTGGTGCAAATGCCTACGAGTTAGATCTTCTTGAGGAGTATGGAATAAGTCCCACATTCAATGTCACCGACCTAGTGCCATATAAGGGACCCACGGTGGTACCTAGTGAGGAGATTGGGCCTACTTCTTCCATTGAGAGAGCACCCACCCGTGAGGAGAGGCCACCAACCAAAAGAGCCCAGCGTGAACAAATTGAACAAATATTGGATGTACAAGTCACTACCACTCGGAGCAAGGTATATGAGCGCTATCTCGTCAGGTGGAAGGATCGGCCTCCTTCGGAGGATTCTTGGGTGAGTCGGGAGGATCTCCAGCGGTTGGATCCGGACCTCCTCGAGCAGTACCACAGCCGGATGGACCCCTACTCGACGGAGTCGAGCTCTTCACAGCCCAGGGGATTTGATGGAGACATCATCCACAATTCCCTTTGGCTAGGGTCTTCTTCACACTCCGGCATCGTTTGAGTTCGGGCCTCTCTCTATAAAGGCCCACTTATCCTTTTTATGCTATTTACTTGAGTCATTTGATGTAATTTTCAGTTTATTTGAGTCATGTCCCTAGGTCTTGCATTTATTTTCCTAAGTATTGAGTGTCATTAGATTGTGTAATGTGCTATTGGGCCTAATTCTTCGGGCTTGGCCCATGAGCCCCCCTACCCCTTCGGTTATTTGCTATTGAGTCTTTTGTCAGGGACTTATTGTAAAATGTGGGTTTCCTATATATAGGGCCCCATTTCCTTCATTTGGAGGTAATGAATGATTCAATACAAAAGATTTCCATTTGAGTATTCAAACTTAGTTCTAGTGGAGTGAATCCTATAGTTGGGTGAGAAGCCCTAGGGGAGTGATTCCCCTCCCCACCCCTCTCTCTTTCTCTCTCTTCCCCAAGTGGGGTTCGCCCCTTTCCTCTCTCCTCCCCTCTCCAACCACCTCCAACCCCCACCTACCCCATTAAAGCCACCCCACTTCCCATAGCCACCATTACTCCACTTCCCCCTAGTTCCAAGGAGATCCCTCCCCATTCCAACACCACCCTCCACATTCCAACACCACCTTCCCCATTCCAACACAATCACCCCTCTTCCCCACACAATCCCCAACTTCCAAAGCCATTTTGAATTTGAAATCCACTTCCCTCCATGTCTTGGCCGCCCCTCTCTTCTCCCTCATAGGGCTAGTTCGCCCCTTGCCCTCCACTCCCCTTCACCCATTTGCATCCCCACCATCACTCATCCTTGCTGAAACCTGTGCCCTAGCCTCCCTTCCACCCTCTTCCTCATACCATTAGCACCCTTCCAACCCTCCCACATACTCCCTCCATCATCCCCTACCTCCCCTTCACCCTATAGTTCTTGCTTCCCCTTCTTCTTGGAGGTCTTTGGAAGCTCTATTCAAGTTACAGTTCGCTGTCCAGAAGTTGCAGGTGAACCAGCCACTTGCAGAGGCCACCACGACTTCCTCTGGAAGAGTTTGAAGGCACAAGAGGCATCCACAGAAGCGTCTCTCTGTCTTCTTTGCAACAGAAGTGATTTCATCTTCATCCGAGCTGTGTGCTGCCCAGGAGCTTCGTTCTTCCACAACGGCGCAGAGCTATCCCTGCTGAGTACCAGAACCGGATTAGAACCACTGCCACGACGAACCTCGGAGGAATCAGCCCCAAGCTCTTCTACAAAGTTCTTCATCGCCCTGTCCACTTTCAGAATCAAGAAGCGAACTCCGTTCGGCATCCAGTAGCAGAAGTTATCATTTTTCTCCCTCTGCTGCACGGAACTGCTTCCCCACAGTCTACCCCGACCAGTCATCCTTGTTCACAGCCTCCAGGTCTTCTCCGGCATCTTTTAGCATCCCCGTCAGTTTTTCTGTGAAGAAGACTCGTCCATGATTCCAACAACTCTGGCGGTTATCGATTCGGAGTCCGGGAGCCATCGGAGCATTCTCTGCAACCTGCGGTTGGAAATCTGAAGCTGCCAGTCCCAGAACTTGCCACTCTGTTCAAAGATCCACCCCGGTCAGCAGTGGTACCAGAAGAAATTTAAAAAATTCTGAGGTGTTCCAGTACCAGTCACGAAGAGTTCCCCCTTGGTCTCGCCATCAGAAGAATTCTGTATCAACTTCTGCAGCCCCAACTTCGACTGTCAGTCCTCCCTCCCAGACAGCAGGCAGATACGGCTTCCCAACTTCTTATCGCTTTTGGTCCTAGTTTCCCCCTCCCCGCTTGGCCGGCTGAAGGCCCCTCCCTGTGTGGAGGTAGTATTGATTGTAATATCATTAACCCCCACTCCAAGATCCCCCTCCCGCGAGAGGTGTAGTGTTGTAACTTCTTTGGGCAGGTCAAGCAACACCGCCGCGGCGTGTGGGGATCCACTCGCCTCCCCGCTCGCCCTCGTCTCCGAGCGGGATCGGTTTCTTCAAACCGGTCGAGTAAGTGCTCACACCTCACTCCATTAGTGCTTGTCTTTCAATATAAGTTCTAGTTCCGCTGGTTATGCGAGTGAGAGCTTGATCCTCAAGCCCCATTGCCTTGAGTGATCACCGTGGGAAAAGTGCAACCGGTGCCTTCGGCACTTCGTCGGCCCCATTGAATTGGGCTTCCACACCCATTGGGAATCCAATCTTGGCCTTGCTGGCCCTCTACCAGCAAGGGCCCAACCCCTCAACCTCACCTTGGCATTGCCAAGTTACCCCGGGCTTGGGTGAGTGTCGATAGAGCGGTGGCCCAATTCGGCCCATTTGAATGCGATTGTGCTTGCTTGCATTAGGTCTGAGGTTGTGTCACATCAGTTGCACACCTATTTACTGTGATAACACCCGTGCAATAAACCTGTCTAAGAACCCTGTTCTGCATTCATGAACCAAACATATAGAAATCACGTACCACTTCATAAGAGATGAAGTTTCTAAGGGAAATTTCGAATTAATCCATGTGGGCACATCACATGAAATTGTAGATATATTTACTAAGCCTTTGGATAATGAAAAATTCTCTTCCTTGAGAAGAGAGTTGGGTATCTTCAGATCATCTTGATTTCTGAATTCTATCACTTCTCAGTCTGGGTATTTTGATAGCTTGCCTCGATGCACTCCTGTCACCGCCTCGAGCTGTTAGTTCAAATTCTTCACATCTACAATCCTGTGAATAGTCTCTACGTTGATGCACCCTGATCCCAGGTCGACGCTGTTGATATTTATTTGTCTATCTTCTATCTTTCTTTTGAGGTTTGGGGAGTGGTATGGTAAGATAACAAACAAACAATCAAAGATCTACTCAAACCTATGAACATGTGATCATGAACCTAGGCAATCATAGCTAGCTCTAGCATGGGCATGCTATCTCAATCAAACTACGCTAAGGAAAAAGAAAACACACGCTGGGGCGTGGAGCAAGGAATAAATAAAAACACACCGTGAAGGTGGAACAAGCAAGGAAAATAGAAAGATATGATGAAGAAGACAGCTAATGCCCAATACCAAAGAAAGATGTGATCGCCACCAAAGTAAAAACAAGTCAAAAAACCTGAATATACCTTGGAAATAGGTGGATGAAACACCCGCCCACGGGAGAGAAAACCAGAGAAAGCCTGCAGATTAACTTAGAAGTAACGGCCAGAACCCTGTGCGTCGCTTGGAAGTGACGGCCACACGATAGACCGCCGGAAGAGAGTGACGCGCCTGCACAAGGCCGTCAGATAACCTGCAGTAACAAAGCTTGAATTCTTTTAACTCCAACTCTTCCAGCCGGCTAGAAGACCTGGGCCTCGTGTCAATGAACCTGTAAACCTGCCAAAGATGTAGAAAGACCAAACACAATAACCTCAATTAGTCCTTTTCACAAGCATAGCATCAATTCTCAAAGGACTTAACATCGTCAAAAGGAGAGTGGATTACCGGGGAGTTTTTGGTTTTTTAACCCCTCTGGGTGTTTTAAAAGTTTGGGAAGATGTTTATATGCTTAGAGGACAGTGAAAAACGTGGAGAAAGAGGAGGGATAATGCTTTGATTGAGGAAAAACCAGGGAAGAACTCAAGCATGCAATGATGAACTTGAAAGACCAAAACCAAAGTACTCCCTTGATTATGAGATGGATGGAAGTGGGAAGCAGTTCCTCTTGGATGAAGATGGCTCCTGAGTTCGGCAGCACTTCGTCGTGAATTTCAAATCTTCCCCCCCCCCCCCCCCCCCGGGCCATGAAGTCAAGGGCTCTATTTATAGACCCTCAAACTCTCAGGTCGAGCAGAGGATAATTCAGCAAGATAAAGAGATAACTCTTAGCAAATCCTCGAAGATAATATCACCAAGAGTCCATAGAATCGAACGGAAGGTCCTGAGGATCAGATTTGAAAGAGATATCGTCAATCCAAAACCCTTATCTCGACCACGGAGTAGCAGAGAAAAGGCCTGAACTGCCAGGACTCTCTGAAGGAAGTAACGGCTGCACGACAGACCGCCACTTGGAAGTAACGCATCAAGAACCGTCCGTTACTCTCAACCTTATCCCTAAAAGATAAGATCGACGGGAAGAAGACCCAACAAGTTGGACTCTTCAAGGAAGCAACGGCCAAGGCATAGGGCGTCAGAATGAAACAACGGCTGCTCGACAGACCGTTATTACCAATGTGGAATCAAAAGGATAAGCCTTACAACGAGGCCTTAAGCCTTAGGTCTCTTCAAAGAGTAACGGTCCAGGCCCCATGCGTTATAATGAAACAACGCGCCTGGTTCGGACCGTTATTACCATTGAGTTTCAAGAATAGCAATAAAGGGTTGCTAAATTGTTGCCAACGAAACACTACCAGAAGCCAATTCTTAATCCAGGAATTAAGACCCAAGAAACAGGCCTCAACTGATCAAGAGACTCAATGAAGAGTGAACAACTCGGAGCATCATATAGAATGAAATAAGGAGATGACCCGACTTATTGGGTATAAAACGGGTGTCAACAGATGCCCCTCCTTAACGTCCTCTTTGCAGGGGAGCGAGCGGAGGTGGAGCGAAAGCGAAGTGGAACATGAAAGATGAAGCGGAAATGAAGCGGAGTGTATCAAAAAGAGGGCGTTAAGGTAAACGACACCCGTTCTCTACCGACAAGCGATAGGAAGTTTCTGGAAAACTTCGAATTGATCACAAGGAAATAGCCAGCCAAAGGGATGCGAGTCTGGAGGAACTAATTAACTAAGGAAAGGAAACACGGCTAGCCGCCGGAGGCAACGGAAAGGAAAGAGACTAAACTCCAGACAGGAATCTTCAGTGAACCAGATGAAGCGAGCAGATCGAAGGAAACCTTCTAATTCAGAGTGGAATAATTCTCCTTATTCAGAATCAAGAACACAGCTGTTCACCATCATCGAGACCTTGAACAAATGAAGCTTCACGAATGCTCAAAGAATGCGTATGATGCATGCTGGGCTAAAGGAAAACAAAATCTTCAAAACAAATGCGAAGAAAAGATAAAATAGAAAAATACTCGAGAATAATGTTGCTAGATCAGAGAAAATCAGAGTCAGGACACCATCTGCAACCACGGCGTGCAAGACAGAACCATCGTCCCCACATTTTCCAATCTAACGGCTTATCCAACGATTAAACATGTGAACTTAGATCATCATCATTTTTGTTTTAGGGGAACATCAAATCCCAGGACACATGAATGACCAGCCGGTTCTCGAGGTAATATATCATAAGTAACATATAGTAATGCATTAAGGGAGTGAGGGAATGAGATACAATACCTGACTTACCTGCCTGACGGACGATAAAGCGACTTCACTCATAATTCCTTCATGAAAGATAGGTTAGCCAACAATAAATATGATCATGAACCAAGGCATAACCATTGTACATGCAAGGAGCATCAATAAGGAACAACATGGAAGAAAATGGAACCATTTTGACATCCAATAGACCATTTAATTCATCAAGAAACTTGCAAGTTTGTAACTGTCTGAAGAAAGGGCGTTACATAAAGTAACGGACCATCCCTAGTCCGTCATAAACCAGGCGGTTCACATTCTTCAATAAAACAGTCCAATCATATGTAACGGTCGAAAACAGACGCGTCAGAAGGATGTGACGGTCGGTCGATAGACCGTCGCATTTCCTGAGCGTTCAAAAAATAGCAACCGAACGGTCACGGCCATTCCATTCCACATTCATCACCCAAAAAACCAACCAAGAGAAACCACCGGCGACCACCGTCCCACTACCACCATGGCCGGCGACGAGGCTCCCCAGCCACCACCACAGAGGAGGGAGAGGGGAAAGAAGAAAGTAATCCGGTGGTTTCACCACCGGCTCGAACGGGAGGCGATCCCACCGGTCACGGAAGAAGAACTGAGGAGAAGAGAGCCAAGAGAAGAAGAAGAAGCTCCCACGGCCGTGGGGGACCAAGGGGAAGCCCCATTGGGTGCAGAGGAACCCAAAGAACCCGAGAAGAAGAGGCATGGACCGTGAGGTAGGTCCTTCCGCCCTAACTTCAAATTTTAATTTTTTTGTGTTTTTATTATGAATGCATGCGGGATTAAAGGGTAGAAATGGGTCCACAAACCCCCTAGGAACAATTGTAGGCCATTTGGCCATAGTGGGAGACCACGGGGATGCAAGGGAAAAAATTCCCAAATGCAGACAATGTGACGGTCCTGCCAGCGACCGTCACTCTTCTGACGCACCATGCTGAGTCCGTCAGAGTCAAACGACACCCTACCCCAGGGCCGTCACTCATGCCAGGGACTTAAGCTATTTTTTAGGGTTTTCAATTTTCAAATTTTTTGTTTTATTTTCAAGTATGAATGTTTATACAATGATTATATGATGCAAGTTGGACTGATTAATGATCTAATGTGCAATGCAGGGGAAGAGACGATCGCAGATCTCCTGGCTACAGATCCGGGCAGTGTACCAGGCATTGCCCGTCTACCAGAGAGAGAGATTAGCTGGCATGAGATTCACCGAGGTGCTCAGCATCGAGGTGATCCGGATGGACACGCTGCTACTGTACGCCTTGCACGAGAGATGGGACCCGATCAGCAGAGCTTTCATCTTCCCGTGGGGCCACATGATCCCCACACTAGAAGACATAGCGAGGATTACCGGATTGAGAGTCCACGGAGCCACGGTGACAGGGTGGACATACGGCGACTACCGAGAGATGGCGCAGCAGCTGCTCGGGCTAGATTTGATTAGACCGGGACAGTCCTCCTCTCAGCTTTCGAGATCAGTGCTGCAGGAGAGCTTGGGACTGAGAGGGGCGGCGATCACCGTGGGAGAGCTACCTGAGGAGCATCTGGGTAGAGTGATAGACCAGGTGCGCCCTCGCGTGGCGGCAGAGGCTGGACCAGAGGGAGATAGAGTGCTCAGATGATTCCTGATGCTGCTATTCGGGAAGCTCCTCTTCGCGACTCGGGCAGATGTCATCAGCTGCAGACTGCTGCCGATGATAGAGGATTTGGGTAGAGTTAGGAGATACGCCTGGGGAGCGGCAGTGCTCGCATTCTTGTTCGAGTCCCTCAGCACCACGGACCGGCAGACAATGCTGGGCGGCTTCTCGCCTTTCCTACAGGTAAATGCACTTCATATGTTTTCTATTATGCCATGAATATTTATGCCATGATTTATGCAATGATTTATGCAATGCCATGCGACTGACTTGATTTCTAATTGAGATCTGGAGCTATATGTACCTCCCGGGCATCGGGAGAGGCGCATTACTCCATCCCGGCCGCATACCGATCGCGAGGCGATGGTCGGTGGCGAGGGACACAGGGTCGATCATTAGACTGACCCGGACGATCCAGGATGACTTGGACTCCTTCCCGCATACGTCGGTAAGTCCAGAGCTGAAAAATGATTCCTATATGCTTCTATATGCTTCTAAATGCTTTCTAAATGCTTTTGCCTTTAATGCTTTTATATACTAATGCTGATGAATGGACTAAAAATACTTTCAGGTGAGATGGACCCCATACCGCGACGAGGGTTATACGGGACAGCCATGGGTGGAGGCGGCTTTATCGTACCAGGGGCGAGACATATGGTTGCATTGCATCCATATCATCGAGCCTCTGCACTAATGGCTGATCCTGCAGACTCGGGGACTACACCAGCCCGAGGTGACCTTTCCACGCCACAGCGATGACCACCCCGGCAAGTCAGCAAGGGGCATCAGCGGCAATGTGGATTGGTGTGCCCGGAAGGCGAAGTACGTCCACGACTGGAATAGGCGGGGCCGAGCGGTGAGAGAGCGAGACGAGAGCGACGAGGCATATCTGAAGGCCTTCGCTCGACTCTACGGCGACCGGGTGTACCGAGGTACCCGACGACCGGTATGCAATTCTAAACCAAAAGCTCTTTCTAGATGCAAAAATGCCATGTGATGGATGTATTGACTCATGTTTTCTAAAATGCAGCTAGATCCTGAGGGACGGATAGCCGAGCTGGAGGGATTACTCCATTCCACCATCCAGCAGCGGGACGGGTACCGGACCGCTCTGGAGCTCCTGGTGAGACCTAAAAGGCTTTATGATTATGCTTAATGGAATATCATGATGCAAATGCTGATTGACCATGACTTCTAACCATGATTTCTAAAATGCAGCGGGCCGAGGGAGCCCAACGAGCCGGACCGGATGCCCCATCATCTTCCTCACAGCCTGCGGGAGGCAGGGCTGAGCAGGAGGCCGATTTTGCTCGAGCAGTTGCTCGGGCCGAGGAGGCGGAGGCCACCCTCGCGGAGCGGGTAAGATGCTAAAATGCTCATGCTTATGATTATGCCTAAAAAATGCCTTATGATTAATGATATGATATGAAATGCAACCTACAGGCGAGGGAGCTAGCAGCAGCAGTGGTCGAGGCCAGTCAGGCGAGAGCAGAGGCAGAGAGAAGCCGGGCTGAGATCGATCGAGCCCGAGCGGAGACAGAGCTTGTACGGGCAGAGCTGGCTCGGCTGAGAGCGGAGACCCTGCGACGCTCGGATGATGCAGAGATGGAGCAACTACGGACAGAGTTAGCGCGAGCACGGGCTTAGGTGGAGCAGCTCCGTATCGGGACGGCGGACCTGGATCGCTACCGGACCGAGGCACGGGAGACGCGGCGTCAGATCTTCACACTGAAGATCGAGCTGTGGACGCTGGAGCGGACGGTCCGGATGATGGGCCGGGGACCAGAGCGGAGTGCCTCCCAGAGTGGGGCACGGAGGAGTGCTGCCCCGAGCGGCTCGGTAGGGGATTTTCTTGTCAGCTCCTCCGCCCAACGGAGGAATGAGAGGGCGGAGCGGGGACAGCAGGAGGAGAGTGCTTCTATAGCGCCGCCACCCGCGAGGAGACCCGAGGATGGAGAGGATGAGGGTGGTCCGGCGGATAAGCCGACCGAATGATGTATTTTTTATGTTTTTTCTTATCTTTTGTACAGAACTTGTGGTAGATGGAATGAGATCTTTTTTGGGTTTTCCGTTTGTTCAGTGAATGAAAGGATGTGTGTTTGATTGTGCAGGGACGGATGTAATGAATGAATGGATGAATGAGTCATGGGCAGGAATGTGTGCATGAGTTACTTGTGGGAATGTATGTGTGTGAACAATGCAGAGAGAACGAGGTGTATAATGCGAGAGACCGCCAGGTCTAGGCAAGGGCAGAAGGAATAACCAGAATTCAGCAGCAGAGAAAGTAACGGTCTAGGCTCAGACCGTCATAATCAAACGACGCGCCGGTGAAAGGCCGTTACTCATAACAGGGGCCCATCCTGGTAGTAGGGCTTCAGGAGAAACGACGGCCAACGGCAGGTGCGTCAAAGACAAATAACGGCCAAAGACTAGACCGTTGATCATGGCAGAACGATGGTTGTCAGGACAACTAGCAGAAAATGCGACGGCCTGAGGGAGACGCGTCAGAGTGAAGCAACGGCCATAACCAGGGCCGTCAGGAAGTGCTTAGCCTAGAAGAGAAAGGACTGAGTGGATGAGAATATAACGGCTCAAGATTCGCGTGTTATAAAAAACGACGGTCAGGCCTTAGACCGTTAATCTTCAAAGAACATGATCGGGGAACTAAACCCACAGGAAAATGCGACGGCCTAAGGTTGGCGCGTTGGAGTGAAATAACGGCCTTACGATAGACCGTTAGATTCTGGGTTGTATTCCGAGACGGATTGAGCCGTGAGAACTTAAACCCGAGGTTTAGCCATCTAATCCCTTACTGGAACTTATCCTGATTGAAGATAAAGCTTTCTAGTCCGAATCCTATCCTTCCAAAAGCCAAAATCAAGCTTTCAAGACTCGGAAACTCAATCAAAATCATAGCTTTGCTGAAAACCTCTGCTTTAGGGTTGAAGAACCTCTCCTAAGGGCAGAAATCAAGATGAAGAGGAGCTTTGAGGCGATGATCATGGAAGGGAAGGTCTATACCGGGCCTAAAGCTGCCAGAAAAGAACACGGAGAGCTCCAGCTGTTGACATCAATTCCCAAGCACTTAAACTCCAATGTTCAAAGGGTGGTAAGTCCCTCGATAACACATCCAAGTTCAGAAAATTCTGCACTTTCAATCCGTTTTATGACTTCTTCTTCTGCTTCTTTCTTCAAGCCTCTTCCTGGCCCAAGATGCTACTCTAATCTGAAGTGGGTGGCTCCCATGGTGAAGGCCCTCCCTATAGAAGTTACATCAATCCTTAAAGCTTGGCACCTTCAACCACTCTTGGTTTTAGGCAAAATTTCCAGAAGTTATCCTTAGATTGGCCAAGTATTTCAGCACTTGTGGAGTTATGGCATCCACAAACTCATACCTTTATCTTCCCTTCCTTCGAAGCAACCGTCCTATTAGAAGAGGTAGAAGCCTACCTAACCCTTCCTAAGATTAAGGTGGGGGATGAAGACCGGGTTTGCTATACAATAGAGCCCATTGACCCGTCCTTGATCTTGAGCGACTTCATTCATAATCCAAAGGACGTGAGAACCATGATCAGCCCACACCACATTCACTTGATACCCTTAGCACAATGGATAGTGTCTCATTGTAAAAATAAGTGGGAGAGACATGAAGCAATAGCCAAGGCGGTGGCGGTTTGCTTGTGCGGGGTCTTCCTTTTTACCACGACCGACCACCTCTTAGACATCCAAAATCTTGGTATTATTAGCGGGCTGTGGCGGGGAATGTCTATTTCTCAAGCGGTCCTCTCATACCTCTATGAAGGACTAAGCTCGGCTTGCATAGGAGTTCCTTTGTTTGGTTCCATGATACTCCTTGAGTGCTGGACAGGAGTGAGAGTCAAATTCCTTCCCAAGGAAGACATAACTTCTGCAAGCCGGATCTTCGGGAGCCACCCTCTCTTCTTCATTGGAGGGGCATTTGGATATTCTTCTCAGGTGGAGTGCAGGACGGCGGATAAGAAAACTCGGGATGAATGGCACCTCTTTTTCAACACTTTGCCAATTGACAAGTTCATCATGTGACTAAGAATCCTTCGAAGCACTCTTCTCAAAATACCGCGGCGCTAAGGCCTGGACCTCCAGCTAGTGGGGAATACTACCATGGCGATCTACAACCCGCACCGATGCCATCTTCAGATCGGACTACCTCGAACCGGCATTTCTGCACTATCACACTACCCTCCCCTCCTACCTAGGAAGATGGGGACCGAGGAAGATGAACGAGCAGTCCGGAACGCGCTGATCATGTGGGAGATCAGCAAGGTGCGCCCGTGGCAAGCAGAAGTTGAAGAGAACGACGAAGCACGCCGAGATTATGTGAAAGAGTTGAGAAGAATCCGCCCTCTTGCGAATAAGAAATTGAATGTATCTTATTTTTCTTTTTGTTCATGAGAGATGTTATGTGTACTTGATCATCAAAGCTTGGTTTATCATGAATTATATTTCATTAAGCTTGCTTGAATGAGATGAAATTGTCTTAGTTGAATGAGCTTGAGTTTCATGGTTTAAATGGCTGGAATGATGTGGATAGGCAGAGCCTCTGGAGATAGCAACGGATATGCAATGGGCCGCCACACGGAAATAACGGTCCTACGACAGGCCGTCAGAATGAGAGTAACAATAGAACCCTGTCTCTGAAGGATATGACGGATAGGCCTTGGGTCGTTATAAGAAAGTAACGGTATTCTCCAGACCGTTATAGTGATGATTAGTGAAAGAAAGAAGGCCCATGCCTGCATGAAAATAACGGTCGAAGAGGGGGCCGTTATGTGACTGTAACGGTCCGATGTTGGCGCGTTACATACCTTGAACCTGCATAGCTGTGAATTTTTGCTTTAAATCTTGCCCCTGCATTCTGCACACACACTTTAAACATGAATCAAGTTAGATCTGTTCTTGGACTCAACCCCTTGCCTTGAAGCAAGTTAGATAATGACCGTTCCTTGATATTCGGTCAAGGGGTGGAGCCTTTATTAAATAGGCGAAAACATAATGAAAATGCAATGCATGCTATGCACATGATGGTATTTTTGGGGAGTTTTGGGAAATATTTAATGTTCTTAGATTTTTGAAAATATCTGTTTTGTTTTGGATTTTTGAAAATATTTGTTGTTTTTGGATTTTGAAATATTTGATGTTTTTTGGATTTTGAAAATATTTGATGTTTTTGGATTTTGAAAATATTTGATGTTTTTGGGATTTTGAAAATATTTGATGTTTTTGGATTTTGAAATATTTGATGTTTTTGGATTTTGAAATATTTGATGTTTTTTGGATTTTGAAAAACCAGTGCCTCTCTAGCAACGCGAACCCTTCCTTGTTTTAGATTGAGTCCCGAGATTGGCGTGTAATAGTGTGACAACCCCTGGCCAAGACCTAATCATCATGACGGTGCTTCTACCGATGCCATACTCAGGGTACTCATCTTAGTCCTAAAAGGAAAAAAGATCATGGGGGTAAGCTTAGGCCAGATATGGGAGTTTTTTAGGACTTGATTTTCTCACCGCACAACCCTATCAGAGATTTGGTCTGTTGCGCCGGGGCCTTTTTTTGCGTCCATCATCGAACATTTGTCCACCCTAGGCATGCATGCGACCGGGCTCATAACGTCCCGCGGGGAACTGTACTGCCACTCTTGTCATGCCTAGCTTTCCTTCCTCCTTTGAGTTTTTCGGAAATTCAGAATCTGTAGACCTTTGAGATAACGCTTTTGATTTTGTCGTAAAGAGCACTCCTTTTCTTTTCTTTTCCTTTCTCGCTTGTGGCGTCAGGTCATAACGGACTTGCCCCTGTTTGAGACCTCCTCTCGTTAGGGTGTTTGGATTGGTCGTCGCCTCCTTATTCACTCCTTGCCCCTGGATTCAGCCGAAGAATGAAGCGGACAGGGACTTCGACTTTCCCCTAAAGCATGGCCAAGGAGAAACGGTGTCTTTTAAACAAGGAGCCCGACCAGAGATGTCGTGTGGTGTGTGATTGCCTTGCTCGGGACCTCTTCTTTTGAAGATAGGAAGGAAGATCTTGCTGCCGGGAAAGCACGTGGTTTAGACTCTAAGGAAAGAAACGCTTAAGATACAACCCATTCCACGGGTGAGAGAGCTCCTCACCTTCCGCATTTATTAAACGATAAGCTTATTACAAACGGCCCTTCCCAGTTAGGTTGCAATTTAGACCTAGGACCTGTAGACCGAATGAATTTGCGTTTCAAAATAATATCACCCGTCATAAATTTACGTTCAATCACCTTCTTTTGAAAATAACGCGAAACCCTCTTTTGATAAACAGAAACGTGATCGGCCGTATTCATCCTCTTCTCATCCAAGAGTTCCAACTGGACCAGCAACGCCTTCCGACGTTCATCGAGATTAAGTTCCTTATCGAGCTGCACTCTAAGGGAAGGGATTAAGATCTCATATGGGAGCACCGCCTCCATCCCATAGGTCAGGGAATAGGGAGTTTGCCCCGTAGGGGTACGGACGGAGGTGCGGTAAGCCCACAGAGCTTCCACCAATCTTTCAGGCCAATCAGAAAATTTATGTGCTTCGCATGTTTTCTTGATGATTTTAAGAAGGGTTTTATTAGTGGCCTCGGCTTGACCGTTGCCTTGAGGGTAATATGGAGATGAATGATGTAGTGCAATATTGAACTTCTTACATAGGTCCTTAAGCTCTTGGGAGACGAACTGGGGTCCGTTGTCGGTGATGATGCTGCTTGGCACTCCGAACCACGAGATGACATTCTTCATGATAAAGCGGCACACCGTTGTAGCTTTGATTTCTGCGTACGCCTCGGCTTCGGCCCATTTGGTGAAGTACTCAGTAGCGGTGAGGATGAAAGATTTTTGCTTGATCTGAGAATTAGGATCCCCGAGCGGGCCGACGACGTCAAAAGTCCACATAGAGAATGGCCAAGGAGCAGTCATAGGATGGAGAGACGAAGCTGGAGAGTGAATTTTATCAGCATGGAGTTGGCATTTAAGACACCTCCGGACATAGAGGGAGCAATCTTCCTCTAGAGTGGGCCAATAGTAGCCCTGCCTAAGGATCTTCTTCGCTAGAGCCTGGCCATTAACATGACCTCCACACTCACTAGAATGGGCCGCTTCAGCCACTTTCCAAGCTTCTACATCATCCAAGCATCTCATGAGCATTCCATCAGTAGCGCGCCTATACAGTTCTCTTGCAATGATAGTGTACCTTGCGGCGGCTCTTCTTATTGCTTTACGCTGCTCGGCCTTTGCCCCTTCTGGGAATGACCCTTCTTTGCAAAACAACTCGATTTCATGATACCAAGGCAATTCTTCCTCGTCCAGAATCTCCTCTAGCTCTGTTAATGAAACTTCCTTGAGATCTTCCTTCTCAGCTCTTGCCTCTACAGATTTCCTGAGGTTGATGAACCAAGGATCTTGAAGAGAAGGTGCGTCCAATCTCTGGACGACGATGGTCTCAGTACTACGACTGAGAGGGAAAGATAAGGAAGAAGCAAGAGATGCCAAAGCATCAGCTAGAATGTTCAGAGAACGGGGAGTATGGATATAGATCAGCTTACGGAATCGCTTAGCAATGAGCGTGACCAAATCTTGATAAGGCTTGAGCTTGAGGTCACGAGTATGGTAAGTGGACAGGACTTGCCGTAGGACGAGCTGAGAATCTCCTATAATGTTCAAATAGCGCGCGCCTAGGAGATAGGCGTGCTTCAAGCCGGCTAGGAGAGCCTCATACTCAGCGATGTTGTTGGTAGCAGGAAATCGAAGTTGATAAGCGAAGGGGATGGTTACTCCCTCTGGAGTAAGCAAGACAGCACCGATCCCTTGGCCTTGGGAGTTGAGTGCACCATCGAAGTGCAGAGACCAAAAGGGATGATGAGAAAGGACAGAGAGATGCTCATCAGGGAAATCATCCTGAATAGAATCGGTGTGAGGAATAGGGAGATGTGCAAGATGTTCAGCAATGGCATATCCTTTGACTGCCTTCTGAACAACAAAGGTGATGTCGAACTGAGAGAGGAAGCTCTGCCAGCGAGCTAACCTACTAGAAAGGACGGGTTTTTCTAAGAGATAACGGATCGGGTCCATTCTAGAGATCAACCTAACTGGGTGGGCGAGAAAGTAATGTTTAAGTTTCTGAGCTACCCACACTAAGGCGGCACAAGTCTTCTCCATAGCGGTGTACTTGGATTCAGCGGGATTAAACAGTCGAGAGAGGTAGTACGCGGCCCGCTCTTTTCCTTCATCATCCACTTGTGCTAAGACCGCCCCTAGGGAGTCCTCAATAACCGAGATGTATAGGATTAGGGGTTTCCCAGGGACAGGAGGTTGCAAAACCGGGGGATTGGACAGATACTCTTTGAGGTCCTCATAGGCCTTCTGACAATCTTGATTCCATTCAAACTTGACACCCGCTTTAAGCAACTCATAAAACGGACGACACCTCTGAGAATGCTGAGATATAAATCTTCTAATGAATTACAGTCTACCAATCAATCCTCGAAGTTCCGTAATGTTCTTTGGCGGAGGCATATCCATGACGGCCTGTGCTTTATTAGGATCAATCTGGATCCCCCGTTTGCTCACTATGAACCCTAACAACTTCCCTGAGGAGACTCCGAATACACACTTCTTCGGGTTCATCTTAAGATTATATTCCCTGGCTCTCTGCAGCACCTTAGCCAGGATAGAGGGGTGTTCTTCTTTTGTTCTTGACTTCACTAAGATGTCATCCACGTAAGCTTCCATGTATATGTGCATCATGTCGTGGAAAATGGCCATCATCGCCCTTTGATAGGTGGCACCTGCATTTTTCAAACCAAATGGCATAACTACATAACAATACGTGCCCCAGGGCGTGGTGAAGGAAGTTTTCTCTTAGTCTTCCGGAGCGAGACGGATCTGATTATAGCCCGAGTACCCATCCATAAATGACAGAGCTTCATACCCGGCAGTGTTATCCACTAGGACGTCTATATGAGGTAGCGGGAAATCATCTTTGGGACATGCTTTGTTTAGATCCCTGAAATCAATGCATATGCGCACTTTTCCATCCTTCTTGAGAACAGGGGCTATGTTCGCCACCCACTGAGGATATAAAACCACTCTGACGAACCTGGCCTTATATAGTTTGTCGACCTCTTCTTTGATCCTTAAGGCCATGTGGGGGTGAAATCTTCTTGACCGTTGTTTCACAGGTGTTGCCCCTGGTTTAAGCACGAGTCGATGTTCCACTAAGGAGGGGTCAAGACCTGGCATGTCCTCATAAGACCAGGCGAAAGAATCACTATACTCCCTTAATACCTTAATTAGATCTTCTTCTACCTGTGAAGGGAGATCAGCAGAAATAATGATGGGCCTTGGGTCTTCTTCCGTTCCCAAGTTGATTTCCTTTGTAGGTTCATCCACTGCCGTCGACGGCTGGTCGAATCTCTTTAGTCCTTGTGCATATAAGTCGGCAGTGTTATCTACATCGCTGTCTTCATCTATTGGATCCTTCTCATCCAAGACCTCATAGACGCCTAATCCGTCGTCGCTCCATTCCCCTTCTATTTCCTCTTCATCCTCAATCACGATTGCTGTAGCGACGAATTCCGGACACTTCAAAAGAGCATGACACCGCTGAGCTAGATCTTGCAAGAACCTATCAGGAACAGATCGGGAAGGATGCGCAAGCGAGCGCGGTTCAGAATGGGAAGGGTTGGACGACCCAGAACAAGACCCTACTTCTCTAGACCTAACTGACTCTACTCCTCTAGACTCGACGGACCCTAACCCTAACCTAGGGGACAGAAGACCTAGTGGAAGGGGAGGAGCAGGGGACTCGTGCCCTTGGAAGGAGGAGGATGGAGACAGGATAGCGTAATCTTCCATTGAAATCTCCGTTTCAAATTTGACGTTTTTTTTGGAGATCAGCGGAGACTACACAGCAAGATGGAGGAGGTGGGAGCTGCTTAGGGAACAGCTCGGGGAAGATGCAATCAAAGAAGGGATCAGAAGAAGAGAACCACATCTCGTGGAGCTGAGCGTTGGGAGGAGGAGGAGTAAACAGAGTGGATAGATCGATGCGTGGACATTTCCCGCAAGCACAAGGAATGAATAGAATCTCCGGTGGATCAATGAAAGATGAATTTATCATGACAGGAGGAAGGCGGGGTACGAACTCCTTTTGTTGAAAGATAGATTGGAAGCGTGAGAGAGACCAAGAACAGACAACTGGAGAGCTCTCCTCCTTCTGTAGATCAACAATAAGCTGCTTCCTCGGCCTCCACTGCATAAGCCGAACTTCTTGTTGCTTCTTCTGACATTCTTCCTCATAAAAGAGCCCCTGCAAGGCCTGAATGTAGTCGAGCATGTCATCATCTGACCCTCTTGGCAAGGGAGGTGGACTGGCAATTGGACAAACTGTATTCCTTTCTTGTTGAACCGACTTTGGAGCTAATGTGCCAGGCTGGAGAGGCCCTTTGACAAAATGCTGACGATAATCCCAGGTGAGCGGCCCAGAATCACTTATCATAGACAATGCTGTCTCTTTGTAGCCGAGACCTCTCCTACCCATTTTTCTTCCCTTAGGTATAGGCTTAGTCACCCCTTGCAGTTGCGCACCGAGGCCTCTCCCCGGTTGATAGCCCAGTTTCAATATAATGTTCCACCCCTTTGAATCTCGAATCTGCGGCTTCACTTTGACATTAACTGGAGTAGCGACGGGCTTAGGGGATGTGTAAGCCCAAGGAAAGTTCAAATCCAATACTGACAGAACGGGCCGGCTGCTTGGCCAAAGTGTGGGAAGAACCTGCTCTGAAATAGCCTTTACTGACTGTACTGTGGATAAGCTCTTAACTTTGACGACCCTCCCTTGGAAGGGGAATTTAATGCACTGATGTGCGGTGGAGGGCACGGCGCCGAGTGTGTTAATCCAGGGACGACCCAAGATAGCCTTGAACATAGGGTCGATATCAAGAACATAGAATTCCACGGCCATAGTAAGGGGCCCGAGCTCTGCCTGAATGGTGACTACCCCGTGACATGCTCGCCTTGAGTTGTCATATGCTGCTATTGTGGTGGGGGTAGGCCGTAGTAACTCTTCAGATATGTTGCATGCTCGGAGGGTGCTGAGTGGGCAAACATTAATTGAGGCCCCTGTGTCAACCAGCGCTGCTTCAATGTCGACTTTGTTCAGGGTAATTGTTATGCAGAGCGGCATTTGCCGAGCCCCCGGAGGTGCAAGCTCGGTTTCAGAGAACGTGATTGCCGGCCCTTTGGAGATAGTTGCCAGTGCCGTTGGTAGGCTATCAACTGCCATGTCTTCGCTAACCATTACCTTCTGTAGGAAATCCCTCAGCGCATCCTGATGAAGGGTGGACCTTTTGATCAGCTCCAGCACAGATATTTTGGCGGGTACTCGATCCAGATGATGCAGCAAGTCATATTGAGTACCCGGCAAAGGTTCAGTTTCTTCTTGCTCGGCCACCGGCTGAGAGGATTGGGGATTAGAAGTAGTAGCGTAATTCTGATGGAACATCTTCCCGCTCCTCAAACCACAGTTTGCCGCGGCATCTGAAGATAGTATGATGGGCCCTGCGGGATGGATGAATGGAACAGGTGGTGCGGGGGAGGCGGTTTGGTGGAGCGTAGGGTTGGTGAGGTTAATGGGCGGTGCGCGGATGGTGGGTGAAGGATGGGTGGAAGGCAGGGTGGTGATGAATGTTGATGCGGGTGGAGGGAAGGCTAGCGGATGGGTAAGAATGGGTGAGGGATTGGATGGTGGTGTGATGACGGTGATGGGAGTGGGTGATGGAGGGTACGATGGACTGGAGAGTGGAAGAGGATTTGCTGGAGCGGGTGTGAATGGGAGGACGAGTTGAGAGGGCGTCGGCTGTGCAGGGATGATGAAGGGAGGATTGCGGTGGTTATGGTGGAGGGCCATGACCTGCGGTGTGGAGCCATCATCATCGAAAGACCATCCGGCGTTGGGGGCCGGTGGCTGGACCACGTTTACTTGTGCTGGTGCTGGCGGCTGCTGCTGAGGAGCGGGTGGATGATTCGGCATCGGGTTCTGATGGATGCCCAGGTCTTGTACTTGCTGTGGTTGCTGCTGTTGCGGTGGCTGCTGCGGCTGCGGTGCTTGATGCTGCTGCACTTGCTGCCCCTGCGGCTGCCTTCTCTTTTCTTTAATCTCAACAATGTCCCTATGCATTTCGGCCCAGTCGATTCTCTGCCCCTCATGTAGGTCATACACAAGATCTCAGAACTGAAAACATCCTTCTATGGTATGGCCTGGCTGCCGGTGGAACATACAATACTTAGTCTGATCGACTGCCGGGTTCCAAACAGGCCGTTCCGGAGGAAGTTGGATTGCATTTACTGACATGAGAGCCGAGAAGATATCTGTAAGCGTCTCTGGCAACGGAGGATACTGGGCTCTCCTGGGAGCCGGGCGCTTGCTATTTGGATTGTTGTTGTTGTAGCCGTTGGGTGGAGAGACGTTATGGTATTGTGGTGGTGGTGATGGTTGTTGTGGTGTGGCGAAGGTGTTTTGTGGAATGGTGAAGGCGGGGGGAGGGTTTTGTGGAGTGGCTTGGAAGTTTTGTGGAGCGGCGTTTTGTGAATTACGGGGGTTTTGGTTGTAGCGGAAAGGTGCGACCTGATATGGAAAAGCAACGGCTTGTACCTGCTCGTTTGTTTGGACTCCCTCAGTAACCGGCCCTTGTGGTTTCTTGTGGTACTTGGGCTTTTGGTTTTCGAAGAGGGAATGGATAGGGGAGTCCTTGAATTGAGTTTGGATGAAGCGCGCCCGGCTATAGAGTTGATGCATGTTGGCTATGTCATTCATTGCCAGGATGTTGCGGAAGGTCGGGGTGGCATTGGAAATCAGCAGTTTGACCTTCTCTTCCTCTGGAATGTGGCCCGGTACTCTGGCGGCCATTTGTCTCCACCTGTCTGCATAGGTGGCGAACTCTTCATCCGACTTCATCTTCTCGGCCACTAGATCTGTAAATGAATATTCAGGGCCGACCCTATCTTGGAACCGCTGGATGGATTTATCTTTTACTACCTTGAAACTCTCGGCCTCTTCCAGTGGTAGAGAATAGAACCATTCTAGAGCAACACTATCCAAAGATCGGCGGAATAAGTACGCCATGAGGCGATCATCATATTGGAACTGCGCCGATTCATAAAGAAAATCCCTCACATGGATGAATGGATTGCTGTTCCCATCGTACTTGCGATAGTTGGGGAGCTCTGATTGCGGAGGGAACCGGATGTTCTGGAAACTCGGAATAGGAATATCGGCCAAGGATTGTGGGCCAACCATTTTCTGGAGAAAGTCGAGTTGTTGCTGCATGGTGGCCCACTTGTCAAGCAAGTCCTGCTCTCGTGAAGGAGCAGGGGTAGCGAAGGATGCTGATTGTATTTGAGGGGCAGATGGAATAGCTGTAGCAACAGGCGGGAGCCCGTAAGAAGGAGTGGAAGGATAGACAGTGGAAATAGGCGGCCCGTAAGAAGGATGTTGGGCCTGAGATAGACCCGGATTAGAATGATTTTGGGCCACTCCTTGCTGAGGGCGTAAGAAATCGGAAGGGTTCATAAGGAGTTGCGGAACTACCGAACCAGAGTTGTGATGATCCAACTGGACAAAGGAAGGGATGGGTGTCTTCCCTTTATCAAAAGATTGATGGGCTGAATTAGAAGATTGGCCCATCTCCATGCCAGCGAAAGTGATGGTCCGGGGTTGGACCGGAGTGAGATCAATTAGAGTGGGCTGAACGGACGGCCCAATAATGGAAGGATTAGATTGACCTTGGATAGTGGCAGAGGGAGAAGTATTGGACCCTTGCATAGCTTGATATAAAACTTGGAGTTGGGTCGGATCCAATTGGGCCATCATATGGAGGACGGAGCCCGCGGAAGGAGTAGAGAGAGAAGGGGTACCTTGACTACCTTCCATAGAGGTGGAGGATGGGAGAGGGGCAGTCCCCTCTCCAGAGGAAAATGTAATAACCCTAGGGGGGTTTTCAAGGAGCCCTTGAGGAAGAGAGTCCTCTTGGGAGCGAGGAGGATTGAAGGATGCCATGGTGGACTCGAAGAGGGGATTAGAATAGAACGTGAAGAAGGAACTGACTCGAGAAGATGATTCAGATGGACGAAAACAACTCCACATGCAACGGACAACCTTGACAATGCGAAAACAACCAACACAAAAAGCACTCAATAAGCAACCAAACTTAGGTGATTCTAACAAGATGTAAGTGATAAAAGACGAAGACACTCAAAGATCAACCAAGTTGTTTAAGATGATGCAACAAGGTTCTTATGATTTCTCCTTTGGAACTTTAGTGAATTGATTGATATGTGCTCTCAACAATGGGTTCCTAGTAGGAGATGGATATGGGACTTGGTTTGACTCTAAGTGTAACCACTCCTTCACCTATGCAACCCTAGATACGGGGTGGGAAAGGTACAACCAGCCCGGCGTCCGTGTGGGAATCCACGGCTCGCGGGGACTTACGGAGGTCCCTGCTGTGATTTCCTAGTCGGCCCCAAGGAATATGGAGACGAGAGGTCCTCACAACAAGGTAGGAAAATGCAATCTAATGTATGAAAAGATGAATGACCCTATGTGCACCGGAGTGCATGCAAAGTCTAGCCTAGAATCTAACAATCAATGGTGCACACAATGATATGGAGATATGAGCAAAGCAAGAAGGAGGTCAAGTATCACCCAAGCAATAAATCACAACAAAAATTACGGAAATAAATGCACCTCGGATGTGTACCTGCCAGGAGAATAACGGTCGAAGGACCCTGCGTCAGAGCACAATAACGATCAAAGCCCAGACCGCCAGATAATATATAACGCAGGGGGATGAGACCGTCGGATGAGCCAGGGAACCAAAACCAGACAGAAGTAACCGGAAAGCCCGTGGAAGCTCACACAGCAGAACCAAAGCGGCGGTCTAATGCCCCTGCGTCAGGGGACTGTGACGCGGGGACACCTAGCCGTCAGAGAACTCAGAAAACCAGAATGAGCAGTAATCAAAGGGGAAACAAAAGGCAACTCAACAAGCAGATGATGGCAGGTTTAAACAAGAATCAAAAGCACGATTGGCACAAGCTGTCCCACCGTGATCGCCAAAAAATTATCTGTTAATATTTATTTGTCTATCTTCTATCTTTCTTTTGAGGTTTGGGGAGTGGTATGGTAAGATAACAAACAAACAATCAAAGATCTACTCAAACCTATGAACATGTGATCATGAACCTAGGCAATCATAGCTAGCTCTAGCATGGGCATGCTATCTCAATCAAACTACGCTAAGGAAAAGGAAAACACACGTCGGGGCGTGGAGCAAGGAATAAATAAAAACACACCGTGAAGGTGGAACAAGCAAGGAAAATAGAAAGATATGATGAAGAAGACAGCTAATGCCCAATACCAAAGAAAGATGTGATCGCCACCAAAGTAAAAACAAGTCATAAAACCTGAATATACCTTGGAAATAGGTGGATGAAACACCCGCCCACGGGAGAGAAAACCAGAGAAAGCCTGCAGATTAACTTAGAAGTAACGGCCAGAACCCCGTGCGTCGCTTGGAAGTGACGGCCACACGATAGACCGCCGGAAGAGAGTGACGCGCCTGCACAAGGCCGTCAGATAACCTGCAGTAACAAAGTTTGAATTCTTTTAACTCCAACTCTTCCAGCCGGCTAGAAGACCTGGGCCTCGTGTCAATGAACCTGTAAACCTGCCAAAGATGTAGAAAGACTAAACACAATAACCTCAATTAGTCCTTTTCACAAGCATAGCATCAATTCTCAAAGGACTTAACATCGTCAAAAGGAGAGTGGATTACCGGGGAGTTTTTGGTTTTTTAACCCCTCTGGGTGTTTTAAAAGTTTGGGAAGATGTTTATATGCTTAGAGGACAGTGAAAAACGTGGAGAAAGAGGAGGGATAATGCTTTGATTGAGGAAAAACCAGGGAAGAACTCAAGCATGCAATGATGAACTTGAAAGACCAAAACCAAAGTACTCCCTTGATTATGAGATGGATGGACGTGGGAAGCAGTTCCTCTTGGATGAAGATGGCTCCTGAGTTCGGCAGCACTTCGTCGTGAATTTCAAATCTTCCCCCCCCCCTGGCCATGAAGTCAAGGGCTCTATTTATAGACCCTCAAACTCTCAGGTCGAGCAGAGGATAATTCAGCAAGATAAAGAGATAACTCTTAGCAAATCCTCGAAGATAATATCACCAAGAGTCCATAGAATCGAACGGAAGGTCCTGAGGATCAGATTTGAAAGAGATATCGTCAATCCAAAACCCTTATCTCGACCATAGAGTAGCAGAGAAAAGGCCTGAACTGTCAGGACTCTCTGAAGGAAGTAACGGCTGCACGACAGACCGCCACTTGGAAGTAACGCATCAAGAACCGTCCGTTACTCTCAACCTTATCCCTAAAAGATAAGATCGACGGGAAGAAGACCCAACAAGTTGGACTCTTCAAGGAAGCAACGGCCAAGGCATAGGGCGTCAGAATGAAACAACGGCTGCTCGACAGACCGTTATTACCAATATGGAATCAAAAGGATAAGCCTTACAACGAGGCCTTAAGCCTTAGGTCTCTTCAAAGAGTAACGGTCCAGGCCCCATGCGTTATAATGAAACAACGCGCCTGGTTCAGACCGTTATTACCATTGAGTTTCAAGAATAGCAATAAAGGGTTGCTAAGCTGTTGCCAACGAAACACTACCAGAAGCCAATTCTTAATCCAGAAATTAAGACCCAAGAAACAGGCCTCAACTGATCAAGAGACTCAATGAAGAGTGAACAACTCGGAGCATCATATAGAATGAAATAAGGAGATGACCCGACTTATTGGGTATAAAATGGGTGTCAACAGATGCATCTGTGCATTTCAGTGTTCTTCATCCTTTACTGCTATTGATTCAACCATCCTTGGTATATAAAATGGTGTTAGGAGAAGGGCAGAGTATGTCTGTCTGGAAACCTGCACTGCGCGTGAGGTGGTCATTGACCTAAGTTCTCCGCCAAGTACCAAGGCGAATTGACTCATGTAGTCAGGGGGAGATTCCTTTTGGTCTGGTTAAGCATTCTTCTTGAGTCCATGAAGTCAACTTCATAGGGGGAGTATGTCCTTCTTCTGGAGTCTGTCAGATCACATTGTGTCTATTGCGAACCGTATACAGTTCTCTCACAGATCTTGAAATTCAGAACTGTCTTAAAGTTTTTAAGAATGTTAACTAAAATTTTAGCCAAGAAGTTTAAGTCTTATAATCTTGTATAGATTGAGATAAAAGTTCTGAAGAATATCTTCCTACACGTCTTAATGAGTTAAGAACAATGTTAGAATATCATGTCCTGACATCTTCTAAAAGCTTGAACATTAAACATAAGGAGGCAACTCTAGCTGAAAATATGTACATTTAGTATTCTCTTCAAACTTTCTACTTCAGTGAAATAAAAAGGGGTAAAATTCTTCAGAGCAATGGTTTGGTTTATTGAGAAACCAACTATTCTTCACCTGTTGATCGTTTGTTTACCTATCTCTTCTTATCTTCTTTCTTTTTTTGTTGATTGTGAGGGTTTTGAAAAAAGATATGGCGAGATGATAAATAAACTACCAAAGATCAGCTCAACCTATGCACATGTGAACATGAACCTAGGCAATCAAATCTAACTCTAGCATGGGCATGCTATCTCAATCAAATTACGCTAAGGGAAAAATGAAAACACACGCCGGGGCGTAGAGCAAAGATAAATAAAAACACACCGCTAGGGGTGGAACAATCAAGGGAAATAAAGAGATTTGATGAAAAAGACAGCTAGTGCCCAACACTAAGGAAAGTCGTGATCGCCACCAAAGTAAACACGAATCAAAGACTCGAATATACCTTGGAAGTAGGTGGATGAAACACCCGCCCACGGGAGAGAAAACCAAGGAAAGCCTGCATATCAACTTGCAAATAACGGTCCAAACCCTGTGCGTCGCTTGGAAGTAACGGTCGTGCGATAGACCGCCAGAAAGAAATAATGCTCCTGCACCTGACCGTCAGATAACCTGCAGTGAAAAGATGTGAACTCTTTGAACTCCAACCCTTCCAGCCGGCTAGAAGGCTTGGGCCTCGTGCTAGCGATCCTGTAAAACCTGCCAAGGATGTAGAAAGCAAAACAACACAACCTCAATTAGCCCTCAACATAAGTATAGCATCAATCCCTAAAAAGCTTGAGAACATCAAAAGGAGAGGGGATTACCGGGGAGTTGTTGGTTTTTAACCCCTCTGGGCGTTTTTTAAGTTTAGGAGGATATGTGTATGCTTAGCAACAGTGAAAACGTGGAGGAAGAGGAGGGACAATGCTTTTGATTGATAAAACCAAGGGAAACTTGAGCATGCAATGATGATGATCTTGACAAGCTAAAACCCAAAATTACTCCCTTGACTTGGAAGATGGACGTGGGAAGCAGCTCCTCCTGGATGTAGATGGCTCCTGAATTTGGCAGCACTTCGTCGTGAATCAAATCTTCTCCTCTTGGGTTATGAAATCAAGAGTTATATTTATAGACTCCCTCAAACCCTCAGGTCGAGTTGAAGATAAATCAGCCAAGAAAGGAGGACAATCCTTAGCAAATCCTTGAGGATAAAATCAACAAGAGTCCAAAGAAACAAACGAGAGGTCCTGAGGATTAGAATTGAAGGAGATAATGCCAATCCAAAACCCTATCTCGTCCACGGAGTAGTAGAGAAAAGGCCTGAACTGTCAGGACTCTCTGAAGGAAGTAACGGTCTCACGATAGACCGCCACTTGAAAATAACGCTCCAAGTCATTACCGTCATTTTCAACCCTATCCAAAGGATAAGATCAATGGGAAGAAGATCTAAACAATAGGACTCTGCAAGTAAGTAACGGCCAGGGCATAGGGCGTCATAAGAAAACAACGGCTAGGGAGTAGACTGTTATTATCAAAGGACAACGAGGCCCTAAGTCTTAGGACTCTTCAAAGAGTAACGGCCAGGGCTTCATGCGTTATTATGAAATGACGCGCCTAGTACGGACCGTTATTATCATTGATTTTCAAAAAAATAGAATGGAGGGATTGCCAAGCTTTTGATCGAAGCGCCACCAGGAACCAGGTCTAATCCAGGAATTAAGACCCAAGAAACAGGCTTCAACTGATTAAAAGGAATTCAATGAAGAGTGAACAACTCGGAGCATCATATTGAATGAATAAGGAGATGACCCGACTTATTGGGTATAAAACGGGTGTCAACAGAACCATGAAATGAAGTGAGTTGTGTCATGAAGTGCCATATTAACTCTGATTAAAAATATATTGCCAATGCAACCATGGCAGAGCAATGGCATAGAGTGTTGAGTAACTGTCACTTCACCTAAGATGTATTGTGCCTCACGTCAAAAGACATCTCTATTGCTAACTCTGTTCTTCTTAAAAGAGACAACAAGGTTATCACACGGAGTAACTAGAGATTCCTGTATCTAACCAATGTGTCTCCTCACATAAAAAGGTGTGAATTCAACCACATTGCTCAAATGGGAAAAAGAAGCCGATTAAGAAAAACTCTTGAAAGTGTTCTAAGCCCCAATCTAAAATATGTGTGGTTTGTTTGTCCTCAATACCACTGGGAAATTTTCTCTTGACAAGCCTCTGGAAATTTAACTGGTATAGCTTTTAGACAGCACATTCAAGGCATTCATATAAAACTTGCTCACTCTCCTTATTCCTGCATGGAGATAATTTTTAAACACCTATCTTCTTTGTCTCTCTGGTTTATCAGTCTGAAACATCTAAGCTAATTTTAGTTACCTCACTTAATCCCTTAAGAGATGGTAATAACACTTTCTAAATCTGTGAACTTACTATATCTGGTCTCTCTTGTCCTTGCAAATTATTCTTCTCTGCCCATTTTTTTAATGATGTCAAAGGGGGAGAGATTGCTGCTATGTAGTGTCTTCAAGAATGATTGGATTTTTAGAGAAAGTTGGAGTGTTGGAGTCTTATCATTCTGTCTGATTAGTTTTCTGATCACTATCATGGTTGTTTTTCTGATCAGTATCATGTTTTGTTCTGATTGGTATCATGACAGCCATCTTGGTATCTCAAGAATAAATTCCTTTGTGTTTCTGTCTCTTCCTTCAAATCTTGGATTGTTCAACTATTTCTCAAGGAAGATGAATTTCTTCTTGTGCACTAATAAGACTCAATAACTCATATTGTTGCCATCATCAAAAAAGGGGAGAATGATGCATTTAATTTGTCTATTTTGATGATGTCAATACAATATTGCTCATTAGCTAATAAGATAAGTCTTATTGCAGGTGTTCAGGCTGCTGGAGCTATATAAAAAAGAGTGAGGAAGATCTGAGAAATGACAGAGTAAACTCACCATGAAACAAAGTGAAACTTCCAGAAGAAAAGATCAAGTGTACAAGTGTCATGATTACCATACAACGTCGAAGCAGGATCACCGCTGCCTCGATGCAGTCACAACCAAAGAATCGATCTTCAAAATTATGCACCGACGTAATAGAGAGCTGCACCGATGCATCAAGACCCAAACCAGCTCTCGAATGACACAACGTCGAAGCATCAAGAAATTACCTTGATGCACCAAGTCAAAAGCTAGCACTCGAAGTCTTTTGTTCAAAAGGCTCTGTCCTCACACTGCACCGACGCTACAGAGGAGTGCATCAACGCGCTCAACTCGGAACCAGAATCTGGAACATAACAATGTCGAAGCATCAAAGCGTTGCTTGACGCACCAAAGGTCATACACTCGAAGCCAATTGCCTAAGAGCTCCTTAGCTACACTGCATCGACGCAGCAAGAAGGCACGTCGATGCATCTCTTCCAATCTTCAATACAGATGTACGGGCAATTGACTTAAGAGGATAAAGGCTAAATAACAGATGATTAAGGATGAAATTTACACTGCTTTGCCTGACAAATGGATCCGAAAGTCTGAAGTATATCTGGGCTCGTGAGACCTTAAGAGGATCACGTGAGAGCGACCTCAAGCCTTGGCACGAAAATTTCAGCCCACGTGGCTGAGTTACTAGAAGATTTAGACTGACAGAATATTCTCTTGCCACCTAGACCAATGGAGTAATTTTTCTATGAATCAGTCTTTTAAGTGGAAAATGATTTCTCTGCTATATATATATATCAACCGTTCGAAACAAGAAAAAGGCTGTTGAAATGTGAATTCAAGAGAGAAAGCCTCTTCAGAAGAAAAAGAGAGAAATCCACCTCTAGAGAAGAAGAGGATCCCTGAGAGGAGTTGTTCTATTTCTAATGGAGAGTGCTTTTCAATTTGAAGCTATAGCTCGATTAGTTTCTCGAGTTTCCTTGGCAGTCATCTGTATTTTCATTTTTTGTCTTTCTTATTTCAATTCGGAGTTGCTTGTTTTTTTGTTCCTTCTGAGATTTCAGAAGAAGGGAGACATAGTCTCTGGGTTGTTCCCTCTGTGCAGTCAGGGGAAGGGAGAATTGTGTCCGGGGTTCCTTCTAAGGGATAAGAAGAAGGGAGGATTGCTCCTCCGGGTACTGCACTCTGTAGTGGGTTCGATCTCTGCTGGGAGCAGGATCGAAGTTCAAGGGATCTGTCTCCCTCGGGTGTTAAGCTGTGGATTCAGCTGTTGTTTGCAGATTGAGTCTACAAGTGATTTGCTTTGTGCAAGGAATCCTCACTCTGTAGAGTGGGGGGTGGACGTAGATTGCGAGTCGCAATCGAACTACCTAAAAAATCCTCTTGTCTATTTTATGGTTTGTCTTGCTTGATTTCGTTATGTAACAACTAGATAGTATATCAAAAGTCATAGCTGAAAAGATAGGTTAGGCTTATCTAGAAAGCTACCCCTTACGAGAGGAGATCCTTGGATCAACCCTCCGTCTAGTACTGATCTCAGTTGTTGGTTGAATACTGGCTTGCTTCATCATTAGCTTCCATTGTTGATGTTTGTGGTTGCACGTATTAATCTCACTTCACTAACCTCTGCACATCAACTATTTCTTTGTTAATCTAATCTAGCATTTGTGGTTGAATTGTTTCAGTTTTTAGTGCTATATCATAGCTTAGCTCTTGGGTTTTTAAATTGGTTTCATTTGGGGAACAGATCTATTCATCCCCCCTTCTAGATCTATCTCTCTATTTCTATCAGGAACAATGTTAACTTTGGGGGCCTATAAAAGGAGGGCATGAGATGGGAAGGGGCTCTCCTGCCTCTTAAGAATCATCTTCAGATACATATAACTCTAGCTAGGTGGGCTCTCCTGCCTCTTAAGAATCATCTTCAGGTACTTATAACTCTAGTTGGGAAGATCACCCAAACATCTCTTGGATGGACCAAGCAAGGAAAGCCCAAATGTCTCAAGACCTCTCTACACCTTATTATGCCCCATGTCCACACACTTTTAATTCTAGTTGGAGAGATCAACATAATTCTCCTTGGGAGTCTTATCAAGATCAAGCCCAAAGTCCTCTAGAACAAGATTTTCAAAATTGGGCTCAATATCCAAACAACTTTTATGATCAAGCTCATTATGGAGGACAACACATACACTCTCCATCATCTCATTCTCAGACTGATTACTCTCCAAATTACTATTCATCGTAGTTTGACTCTCAGCTCACTTATTTATCTCCTCCATCCACATATCACAAGGAAGAAATGATTAATCAAATGGAACAGCTCATCTTGGCTAATTATCAATCCATTTCCAGGCTAGAGGCCCTGATGAGCCAGCTTACTGAAAACATGGGAAGAATGGAAGTGAATGATCAATCCATGATTCCCTAGCCCAACACTCATATCACTTTTGATCTTGAGGGGAGCATAAAGGAGTCTTATGAAGAGGACTTAAAGGGAGTTAGTGAAGAGCACCCTAAGATGCTTAAACCCAACTCCATTTGTGAAGAAGATAATGATGAGTCTGTTGATTCTAAGTTGGGGGGAGAAGTTAATGAGCAAATTCCTTATCTTTCCCTTCCTAAAATGGATGAGTCCTTGTTCCAAGTAAAGGATGGAGAAAATGTGAGATTGGAGAGTGAATTGAATGTATCCGTAAATCATTCTTCTCGGGTAATTGAGGAACTGGGTACTCCACTTGAAATTCACTCTAGCCGGGCTTCTCCTGATTTAGGAGAGGATGTGAATCTTTTACTCATCCCTGACCTTGGTGAATCCAAAATCATCCCAGATATTCTACAACTAGCCAACTGGTCAGAGCCATCTGAGCCTTATGAGAATCCTTGTGTTGAGGAACACACTTATTTCATTCCTGATCCTCTATGTCTCCTTGACACTGGCCATTTGGTGGAATCCCCAAAAACCCATAACACCCTCATCCTTTCTCACCTGCATAGTACACAAGTAAATCCTAAAAGTGAGGATGAGGAAGAAAAGCTAGGAGAAATTATGATCCGCATTGATGTGTTTAATACTTATAAAAACCTTAAATATACAGAGGAATATTTTATAATTGAAGATTTGATAATTCCTCTGTCATTCTCTGACCGAGGGGGTCCGTCTGGATTACTAGACCCACCTTGGCGTGCTTCTAGCCCACATGCGTCGAGGCATAATCTTTTCCTTCAATGGTACAAGGGTTAGAATTTATCGGAGGATAAGATCACTTGGTGGCTCATTCTGAATGCCACACGTTGGTTATTGAGCTGTATTATATCTGGCTGACGATGTTAAACTTAGCGCTTATTGGGAGGCAACCCAAAGTTTTAGTAATTTCCATGTGATAATAATTAGCTTCTTGGGACGCAACCCAAGTTTTTATTATGGTTTTGTTTTTATTTTATAGGTTTGAATACATCAGGTTGGGGGGGAGATGATTGAATGCGCCCTTGCCAATACTCCAAGTTTCAAGTGCCGCCATTTAATCATGAGAAGAAGCCTGTCAGACTACTTCTACATGCCCCAGGTTGTTCCTTTCCTTCAAAGAATTTCATATCTACATTGTTCTATTGCTCTATATTATTCATGCTATTAAGGACAATGTCATTTAAGTTGGGGGGAAGGAAATCATGTTGCATTCTTATACAACCTAATTTTTTCATCAAAAAAAATAAAATAGTGAAGAACCCAACTGAGTTTTCTTGATTCATGCTCTCACCAAAGGGAATCCGGAATGGAAGAGACTATGGAAAGGGATGATGGAGATTGTTTTGTAATCTAGTCAAGGAAAAATGATATAGAATCTTCTAAAAGTCTATTAGCACTGGAAAAAAAAAATTACTTACACACTAATGAAGTAAGCAGAACAAGTCTTCTGTTATTTAAGTGTGGTGTCTTATAGTTTACATTTTTTAGTGAAGAAATCTTTTTGAAAAAAGCTACCTGCAAAAAAAATAAATCTTGAAAATAAAAATCATGGAAAATGCCTTGGATCTTAGTAACCGGGCCTGCTTCTCCTAAGACAAGAGATGAGATTCACGTCAAACGGTGAAGGGATGTGCAACACCATGTGTTTGAAAAAAAAAAGGTAGAGTGAAGCTACCATGCTCAATATTCCAAACTAGAAACTGTAGAGTGAAATGACACCTATCTGGAATAGCAATATGAGGGATGCAATTGTCTGGCTGTGGATTTAGATTTTACGAGCACGAGTGCTATTGAACTTTAGGTGTATTCTCAGTTATGTCATTTAATATCTCATTTTGGGTTAGAATGCTCAAATGATCCGAAAATCATGCTCCAACGTCAACTCTATGAAAGATGAACTGGAAATGAGGCTTGGATATTTTAAACTCTTGTTAGTCCTAAATTTGAAAAATTGTTTGCATTGCTAAGGGTAAAAATTGACGTGCTGGAATGTTCGTCGTTAAAAACATGCAGCACTCAATCAAAATACCGAACTCGCAACAAAATTTAAATTAACCGTAATACACTGGCGAGCACGGGTCCAATCCGCAGAGAGGATGAGTTTTGAAATTGAAAACTTAGAATTTCTTATAAAGAAAGAATAGATGAATGATTTCTTTTTGGTTTTTTTCATAAATTAAACAAACATGAAATAAATTTATTTATTTTGATTTTCATTTTAAACAACATTGAAAGCTAAATAAAATGGATGAAGTGAGATAGAGAGTTTTATGGTCGTGGTGTGAGGATAACAGCATCGTCTCCTTGAGCCTTTGATTTACGCGTTATCGACGACAACCACGTACACTCAACTGGAGTTACGGATCCGCTTCTCTTGACCGTCTTTGGAAGAAGTTTAGAGGATGATAGAGAAAGAATTTTTAAAAGAAACATTAGAGAGAGATGGGAAAAGATTGTGCAACAAAAGGAAGAATTGAATAAAAAGAATACCAGAATTAAACTTAAATTAAACCAACTCACAAGTGCATACAAATTATAACAAGAACAAAATAAATTACAACAAAGCTAGAACAATAAGAGAGGGAGATAGAAAGGGAAAGTCTACTCCTAACACTAAGAAAATGGAAGTGAAGGGGAAACAATGAAAGCTCGAATGATTCGTAATCCAGCTGAGAAAACCATTGGACATGTTGGCCTTGCTCCGGGGTGAAAGGTAGATCATTGCCGCATTGGAAGAACTGAGTGATTTGAGCCTGGTCTCGGGTAAACAATGGAAACTGGGCCATCTCATGTTGGGCCGACCAAGAGTATGGATTTTCATATTGGGTCGGACTATTTTGGGTGAGAGATGATATTTAATTTGGGCAACCACCTACATAATGGACCGGGCTGGCCCATATGCGATCATTTGCATAGTGACTAAATGGGATGAAGGGGTTTTGATCCATGGCTAGAAATTGATCAAATTTATAAACCAATGAGTCAAACTTGCCTAATTTGTGTGCCCAACCCATAGATGAGAATTTTTCTCTCACTAATTTTTTATGTTATTTTTGGAATCAGTTATATATATTTTTTGAATTATTTTAGTTTTTATTTTCTCTCCCTTTATTCATCTCCCGTTTATTTTTTTGTTTTATTTTGTTTTATTATTTTTACGAAACACAAACAAGTGACAACCAAATTAACCTGATGAGTCTACAAGTTGGGTTTCACAAAGTGACTACGACACTACTAAAGCCTACCATCAAGTTCGTTCACTGGCCAGGTAAGTGGTGGGGTAGTGGGAGGCTCCCCTTACTTTCGCAAGGTCCTAATTAAAAATCACTTGCCAGCTTATAGCGTTTGCCGTTGACCTCTAACCTTAGACACCAATTTCAAAACTTAGAATAGACTCACGTGGTACCAAATCCCAATGTAATCCTAGGGCAAAGTTTACTTGCTTTTATTAGGCTAGGTGTAATGCAAAATGCAAATATGGTTGTTTTGGACTAAGGAAGGGTGATGAAATCTCTCCCTTATCTTGCTTAGGGGGGTATTGCCCTTAAAGTATTTTGAAATGAGATGCGACAATCACTGTTCAAATAAGATGTTTCAATACAAGATGAAATGTAAAATGCACGAGCATGATCTTGACAAAAATCAAAGTGCTCACCTTGTCCCCCACATTCTTTAAAAAGAAAATGACTGAAAATAAAAAAAAATTAAATAACTAACTAAGATGTAGTCCTAAATGATGCATGTTCTAAACATGATGTTTTTAATCTTGAGATGAAGTTTTTTTTGATCAAGTTTATTTTTTTAGTTAATGAAAAGCTACCTAGCCAACACACTTTTTTTTGAGATTTTCTAAATATAATACCGAACAAAATGTATAAAATAAACTAAACCACAAGAGGGAAGATTGAGGTACTTACTTGGATCGCGATCCCTCATCCTTTATTTATTTATTTTTAATTTTTTTAATATTTTTAAGGAGATGTAAAAGAGGAGACATACTTTAATTTTTGTTTCTTTTTTTAGTATAAATATACACAAAAGAAAAACAAAGCTTTCAATCTCAAAAATCAATCTCCCCAGCAACGACGCTAAAAATTGACGTGCTAGAATGTTCGTCGTTAAAAACATGCAGTAATCAATCAAAATTCCGAACTCGCAACATAATTCAAATGAACTATAGTACACTGGCGAGCACGGGTCGAATCCACATAAAGGAGTTTTGAAATTAAAAACTTAGAATTTCTTTTAGAGCAAAAATGGATGGATGTTTTGTTTTTTATTTTTAGAATTTAAAGGAATATGAAATAAATTTATTTAAAGAAATATAGAGGACTAAGAAATAGAAATTTGGAAATCTAGAGAGAGAGAAGTTTAATCCAACAAAATTAAATATAAAATAAAAATAGACGAAGTGGGATAGTTTTACGGCTGTGGTGTAAGGGTAACAATATCATCTCCTCGAACTTTTGATTTACGTATTGTCGGGGACACCCACGTACACTCGACCGGAGTTACAGAACTGCTTCTCTAGACCATCTTTAGAAGAAATTAGAGGATGATAGAGAAATAATTTTGAAATAGAGATTAGATAGAGATGGGAAAAGATTGTGCAACAAAATGAAGAACTGAATAAAACTAACACTAGAATTAAACCAACTCACAAGTGCATACAAATTATAACAAAAATAAAATATTTTTTTAATAAAAACCCGTGCCTAGGAGAAGATGGGAGAGCACACCCTTATCCAGCGGATAAGAATGTTCACTCCACCACCCAGCTCCTAGGTGGAAATATATATATAATAATAGAGAAAAGAGGTCTTACAAGCGGAGACTGGGCAAACCCAGTTTGTCGAGGCGAACTGCCCTATTAACATCAGGGGGTAGGGAATGTCTACTGAAAAAAAAGGAATTACAATTGGAGAAACAACCAAAGTTAGCAAGACGGTCAGCAATGTAATTGCCCTCCCTATACACATGAGAGAGGCTATCGTGAGAAGGCAGTCTTTTCCAAATGTCCCTCACCAAACCCATAATTATCCACGGGCATTTGTATTTTTTGTTAACAACATCCACGAGCACTTTTGAGTCACATTCAATCCACACCATGGATAGCTGGAGAGATTCTAAATAGCACAGCCCGTCGAGGAGAGCTCTGGCCTCAGCCACAAGGTTGTTGCACGAGTTATAGCAGTGAGAATAAGCAAGAGTGACCTGAGCAAAGTTGTAGCGACCCGGATTCTGGATACCCGGCATACCCGGTAGAATTAGCGGATACACGTGATACCGCATGGAACCCGTGAGGCCTCCCAAGAGCGGGAAAGCTCCGAAGGGATAAGGGCATGTGTAGAGTACATTGAAGCCACACAGAGATATAACAGAAGCAATTAAATTTCATTAGACAGGTTTGCTAAAGTAGCAGAAATAAAATTACTTTTTAATTAACTGTTCAAATTTAACAATTATATCCCAGAGTCAGTCCACAGCTAAAGACAACAAGTCTAGCACAGTACAGTCGACAGAAAGGAAAGACGTACCAAGAAGTCCGGGAAGACCCGACGTAGGTACCAGCTGGCAGCAACGGCACGCAACGAGCACGCGCACCAGGAACCACGCGGAAACAAACGAACAACGCCACCCCACCTGAAAAGCAGGGGTGAGCCACGTGTCACTGGCTCAGTAGGGGTCACGCGGATCCCCACTGAAAAACACGCAGTAACACGGAACAACAACAACAATGAAAATGGCAGGTGTAGTAAAGCAGGAAAACTACACTACAAAGCTGTAAAACTACGCTACAAGTAGTAGTAAACAGACGGGAAGTAGGAGTTGGGAACAAGCAAGGAAGGGGAAGAACCCGCGCCAGACAAGCGGCGGCCGAACTAACCTCGGCACCCCAAACTACTCCAAGCAGCGACAGAAGGGCGACTCTGATCTAACAAAGTCAGAAGTTACCGATCTGCCGACCCAACACCAGGTGTGAGACGCAGACCTGCAAGAACAGATAAAAGGTCTAGAAAAGACCCACGCAGATGACCGACAGACTCGACAACACGCACGACCAGAACATCGTGCACACTGCCCCACGCACGACCAGAACATCATGCATGTGACAGGACACTGACCTCGGGTGCAGCCACAGAAAGGCCAACCCAGAAAGGTCACGACGCGCAAGAAACGCGAAGAGCAGTGGAGAGCCACGCGCCACACACGGACGCACCTCCACACCAGAGCAACGGCCAGCTGCGTCCACAGACGTCTTACGCCGCGCCACAAGTGTCTCGCCTGCAATACCGCTGAAGCCATGGTAGAGTCGCAGACACCCCCACAGAACCAAACAGCATCAAGTAACCAGTCAGGGTCACGCCCGTAGACGCATGTCCTCAGCCCTTGACCACGTGTGCACACACTGGCTCTAGCCTAAGCCAGGTACTCCAGCTAGTTTTCTCCCTCGGTAGGATGCTACCGTTGGCTGGGAGCCCGCAGAACTAGCTTACAAACCGTATCTCGGGAACACCCCTCCGCCACCACCAGGCGGATCGGCACTCAAAGGCCTAGGGCAAAAGCAATCGGAGGCGTACAAAACACAAAACTCCGAGCACAAGTGCTAGAGTACTGACAGGCAGACACGCTGTCACACGTACTACGAAGCACCACCGGCAGTACGGCAACTGCCAACAAACTCAGGACTAGGCAACTAGACCTACCAAGTAACGATCCTGAGTCGAACGACTCAAAGGCAAGATCATCACAGACAGCGGAACAAGCTGCCAATCGGTCTAATCCTAAGCCACAAGAAATAACACTCCGCAGAAAACAACTCACGGAGACCTGAGGGAACAGCGAAGACCCTCAGACACGCCTGGACACGCAAACCAAGGTAAGATGATACCTCGAGACATCTAGAACCAGTGTCTCGGACAGGACGAAACCGCCAAGACACCCACACACAAGGTCGCCCGTCAACCCCTAGGTCACCCCGGGTTGACCGGAACCAACGACGACGACTCAACAGTAGGAAAGAGAATCCTACCACAAGCAAGAAGACTCCTGGCCACCTTACAACGTAGTCTCAGCCCTCATAGGATGTCAGGAGACATCCACGGGACAGCGGGCAGACCACAAGGACAAGCCAAGATAAGCAGAAACCAAAACGACGGAAATCGGAGCAGAAGGACTGTAACGCACCACCCCTAGACCGTTACACGAACGTGACAGTCTGGCGCTGGCCGTTACATTCCAACAGTGATGATCTAAAGCAGACGTGTCACAATCACGTGATGGTCAGGAGGAGAGCCGTCACACACACCACCCTAACCAACCTCAAAAATGCACAAGGCACGTAACGGCCTACACCAGGTGCGTTACACCGCTCTGACGCGCCCGACCCGGGCCGTCAGGGCCAACAGACCTCAAACCAAAACAACACTCGACCGACGTAACGCGCCGGACCAAGCGCGTTACATCCACCTAACGCGGCAGGACAGACGCGTCAGTGCCAACCTGACGCAAGACAAGAAAAGAACTGGCTGAGAGGCATGTAACGGTCCATCTCGGACGCGCTACAAACACCTAACGCGTGGGGGCGTGGCAGTTAGAGCCAACGGCGTAGCCACCTAACTCAGCCAAAACAGCATGTAACGATCCATCGCGGATGCTTTACGCAAGCCTAACGCCCAGGGGCATGGCCGTTATAATCAACAGGCACAGCCACCTAAACTCAGCCCAAAATGAAGTGTAAGGGCCTGGGGCAGGCGCGTTACACACACCTAACGCACGAGAGCACAACCGTTAGGCGAACCGACTCAACCGGTCAAATGCAGTCAAACAGAACATAACGGCCTACACCATGCGCGTTACACACACCTGATGCACAGGGGTAGGCGCGTCAGGGGAACCGACTTAACCCAAGCGCTAAACGACAAGATAGGCGTAACGCGTCTCACGGGATGCGTCAGAGAGATGTGACGTGCCACCCCTTTGCCATCACACTGTCAAAACCGCGAAGAACTCAAATCAACCCAGACGCTGTAACGGTCAGTCGTGGGGCCGTCAGGGCATGTGACGGTCCCTGGAACGACCGCCACACCAGCTATGGCGGGAAAACGGAGGGTTGGCCAAATCGGCGCGTTCCACGCCCCATTCACACCGAAGCGCAGGGGAAACAACCCTCGACGATGAAAAACAACATTAGGAGGCTAAAAAGCCCACATGCACGGGTTAAAACGCTAGATCGGGGCGATTTTAACAAATCGACCCTAGAAGAGTCACCGAGGTTCACGGGCTCCTACCGGCCTCGAATGACCACCGATCAACACAAAACTAGCATGGATGGGATCCTAACATCCCCACGGTCAGTTCAACACTAACCGAGCTACAAATGGTTGCCATTTTTCGGCGAACCCTACAAAACTCGAAAATCACGGTTTAGGCTAAACAAGCCCAAACTCGGCCGTTTTCCGCTCCAAACGACGTGCAATGGCAGGGAAAACAGAGAGGAGGAAGTGAGGAACCATCACCCTACCTCCACCGAAGAAACCGTGCCCCGAAGGGACTAAACCGCGTCGAAAACCACGCCGCGAGCTCAAACGTCAGCTTTGAATCCACCGTTCGGGATCGCGTTAAAACCACACCATCTTCGCTCCGTCGCGCACCCAGCCAGCTCTACAGCATCCCCGACACGTGCCTCTAGGTACCCCGTCTGCAGCCGGAGCCGAGGAGGCTCGAGAGGAGAGAAAACGGGAGAGAGAGACGGCGGCGGCGAATGAGAAGAAGGAGAGAGGAAAAGGAAAGAAAAAGGGAAAGAAATTAGGAATTTTCCTAATTTCTGAAAAATCTGATTTCTGGCCCTATCTCCGAAAAATATGCAAAAATAGTCGAAACGACCGGCTCGAAGACTACATCATCGCTGTAGCATCGACGAGTCGAGGAACTGACAAGTAAACTCACCGTAGGGTTCCGTAACTAGTACGAGAGAAAAACTCACACGGCTCGTAAAACTCAACTCAGAAGCCACAAAAGCGAACCGAAACCCACCGAAATAAATCTAAAAGATCCAACAAAGATCCAGCAAGACCTACCAAGGATCCAGGGCATTACATCCTCCCCTCCTTTAAGAAATTTTACCCTCAAAATTAAGGACTAATAAAGGAGAAGCAGGGAAGAACAACCCAAAAACACAACCACAGAAACAACACCAATCTCGAGAAACACAGCTCAGAGGAACACTGTCAGACCACAATCACGAGCACATGCTCTGGATCGAGCACGGCACAAGTGGACACAAGTCCGACACCTCCGAAACGAGGGCAACGTCGCTTACGTCTCACAGGGGAAAGAGACACGACTGCCACAACAACAGACAACCGATCGAGGAACACAACGACTACACGGCAAGCGGCAGCTTACACGAGGAGACACAGTCCTCTCAGCTGACAGCTCGACCACATCATCGGCTCCAGTTCCAAAGGCAACAGGGAACACCTGGCACACAGGATGCCAATGACAACACTGGACCACAGGCATAACCAACTCAGTCCTCACTCAGATATTACATCTGATCGAGTCGCAAGCTAACTCTAAGGAAAAAGAGTACTGCAAGGCTAACTGACAAGACCTGGTCCACACAGAGACACAAAATCATAGAGAAACAGCACCAAAACAATAACAACCTCGGGGCACGCTAATCAAGGACTACGAACACGCCTCGAGAGCACAATACCCAAGAGAAGAAAATGCAGAGGAGAGGGTACTCAATCAGAGGAATGCCGACAAATTCCCAACACTCGCAAATGCCAATGCCAATACCAGACAAACACCAGCAACTGCACGGCAACAACAACGTCAAGGCACAGGAAGCCAAGACGAAGTCACATCGAGAAAGAACAAATCTCTCGACCCGTGGGAAGCCAACCCACACGCTTCAGCTGCATACTCAACAGCGCATGCAGGCATCAGAAGAGACCTCGGTATCCGCATCTCAGTACACACCAGACACCATCGCAATCAACAAAGATCACAATTAACACGCCACGAGTACCGATCTCGCGAACAACCGATCACAAGGAGCCTAAGTGCAACCAGAGAAGAGCACCAGCTTCAGCACAAAGCACAAGGAAAGCATCAATCTCAGTTTACCTTCACGTCCTGAAAATGATAAATGAGCCTTCACAATACACCGACCGCTGGACACGGCACGACAACCACGGTGCACAGTAGCTCTTAACACCATAACGGAGTCCAAAGCCAAGCAACCGTATAGCAAAGAGCAGATCAGGCTCAACACAAAACTGTCCACACTTAAGCAGACACTGGACAAAGGCATCACTAAGACAGCAATTCCAAGGCAAACCTCGAAAAAGATTCTACCAGAAGGGACGAGAAGCAGGAAGCTCAATCACAAAAGCTCGCCAGGAAAGGGAGAATCCTAGCTTGCCTGAGCAACTTCTCCAACACTGAATCTAATCGAGCACTTCAATAGAAGCAAGACACATCAGGAGCTGAACAGAGTCAAGCCGGGACGACCAAGACAACATGAGAACGTGTACGGTCATCAGACCAAGGCTAAAGGTCAACAGCAACCTGAACAACACACAGAGAAAACCTCGAACAACGTACTGCAAATTCAAGCCTTCCGGCGAACACTGCCAAGTACAACATGATCGAAACAAACACAATGATGAAAAGAAACACCTCGTCACAATCCTGACGAGAGCAGAACCATCTCGTACAGTGCCAGAACAGCAAGCACAAGACAACACACAAAGAAAACAACGCGACAAAGAATCGCAAACCGAAGCCAGTTGAAGACTGTACTGGACTTTCACGACTCTGGATACTGTATATCTCGGATTCCCATGTACTTCACACAACAATGCTCCGATAGCTCAGGAAAAGAACTCCGAACATCTTAGAACACTGCTCTGATACCAAACTGTAGCGACCCGGATTCCGGATACCCGGCATACCCGGTAGAACTACCGGATACACGTGATACCGCATGGAACCCGCGAGGCCTCCCAAGAGCGACAAAGCTCCGAAGGGATAAGGGCATGTGTAGAGTACATTGAAGCCACAGAGATATAACAGAAGCAATTAAATTTCATTAGACAGGTTTGCTAAAGTAGCAGAAATAAAATTGCTTTTTAATTAACTGTTCAAATTTAACAATTATATCCCAGAGTCAGTCCACAGCTAAAGACAACAAGTCTAGCACAGTACAGTCGACAGAAAGGAAAGACGTACCAAGAAGTCGGGGAAGACCCGACGCAGGTACCAGCTGGCAGCAACGGCATGGAATGAGCACACGCACCAGTAACCACGCGGAAGCAAACGAACAACGCCACCCCACCTGAAAAGCAGGGGTGAGCCACGTGTCACTGGCTCAGTAGGGGTCACGCGGATCCCCACTGAAAAATACGCAGTAACATGGAACAACAACAACAACGAAAATGGCAGGTGTAGTAAAGCAGGAAAACTACACTACAAAGCTATAAAACTACGCTACAAGCAGTAGTAAACAGACGGGAAGTAGGAGTAGGGAACAAGCAAGGAAGGGGAAGAACCCGCGCCAGACAAGCGGCGGCCGAACTAACCTCGGCACCCTAAACTACTCCAAGCAGCGACAGAAGGGTGACTCTGATCTAACAAAGTCAGAAGTTACCGATCTGCCGACCCAACACCAGGTCTGAGACGCAGACCTGCAAGAACAGACAAAAGGTCTAGAAAAGACCCACGCAGACGACCGACAGACTCGACAACATGCACGATCAGAACATCGTGCACACTGCCCCACGCACGACCAGAACATCGTGCACACTGCCCCACGCACGACCAGAACATCATGCATGTGACAGGACACTGACCTCGGGTGCAGCCATGGAAAGGCCAACCCAGAAAGGTCACGACGCGCAAGAAACGTGAAGAGCAGTGGAGAGCCACACGCCACACGTGGACGCACCTCCCCACCAGAGCAACGGCCAACTGCGTCCACAGACGTCTTATGCCGTGCCACGAGTGTCTCGCCTGCAATACCGCTGAAGCCACAGTAGAGTCGCAGACACCCCCACAGAACCAAATAGCATCAAGTAACCAGTCAGGGTCACGCCCGTCGACGCATGTCCTCAGCCCCTGACCACGTGTGCACACACTGGCTCTAGCCTAAGCCAGGTACTCCAGCTAGTTTTCTCCCTCGATAGGACGCTACCGTTGGCTGGGAGCCCACGGAACTAGCTTACAAACCGTATCTCGGGAACACCCCTCCGCCACCACCAGGCGGATCGGCACTCAAAGGCCTAGGGCAAAAGCAATCGGAGGCGTACAAAACACAAAACTCCGAGCACAAGTGCTAGAGTACTGACAGGCAGACACGCTGTCACACGTACTATGAAGCACCATCGGCAGTACGGCAACTGCCAACAAACTCAGGACTAGGCAACTAGACCTACCACGTAACGATCCTGAGTCGAACGACTCAAAGGCAAGATCGTCACAGACAGCGGAACAAGCCACCAATCGGTCTAATCCTACGCCACAAGAAACGACACTCCGCAGAAAACAACTCACGGAGACCTGAGGGAACATCGAAGACCCTCAGACACTCTTGGACACGCAAACCAAGGTAAGACGATACCTCGAGGCATCCAGAACTAGTGTCTCGGATTAGACGAAACCGCCAAGACACCCACACACAAGGTCGCCCATCAACCCCTAGGTCACCCCGGGTTGACCGGAACCAATGACGATGACTCAACAGTAGGAAAGAGAATCCTACCACAAGCAAGAAGACTCCTGGCCACCTTACAACGTAGTCTCAGCCCTCATAGGACGTCAGGAGACATCCATGGGACATCGGGCAGACCACAAGGACAAGTCAAGACAAGCAGAAACCAAAACGACGAAAATCGGAGCAGAAGGACTGTAACGCACCACCCCTAGATCGTTACACGAACGTGACGGTCTGGCGCTGGCCGTTACATTCCAACCGTGACGGTCTAAAGCAGACACGTCACAATCACGTGACGGTCAGGAGGAGAGCGGTCACACACACCGCCCTAACCAACCTTAAAAATGCACAAGGCACGTAACGGCCTACACCAGGCGCGTTACACCGCTATGACGCGCCCGACCCCGGCCGTCAGGGCCAACAGACCTCAAACCAAAACAACACTCGACCCACGTAATGCGCGGTACCAAGCGCGTTATAGCCACATAACGCGGCAAGACAGACGCGTCAGGGCCAACCTGACGCAAGACAAGAAAAGAACTGGCTGAGAGGCATGTAACGGTCCATCTCGGACGTGTTACAAACACCTAACGCGTGGGGGCGTGGCCGTTAGAGCCAACGGCGCAGCCACCCAACTCCGCCAAAACAGCATGTAACGGCCCATCGCGGACGCGTTACACAGGCCTAACGCCCTGGGGCATGGCCGTTAGAATCAACAGGCATAGCCACCTAAACTCTGCCCAAAACGAAGTGTAACTGCCTGGGGCAGGTGCGTTACACACACCTAACGCACGAGAGCACAACCGTTAGGCGAACCGACTCAACCGGTCAAACGCGGTCAAACAAAACGTAACGGCCTACACCAGGCGCGTTACACCCACTTGACGCACAGGGGCAGGCGCGTCAGGGGAATCGACTTAACCCAAGCGCAAAACGACAAGATAGGCGTAACGCGTCTCACGGGACACGTCAGAGAGATGTGACGCGGCACCCCTGGGCCGTCACACTCTCAAAACCGCGAAGAACTCAAATCAACCCAGACGCTGTAACGGTCAGTCGTGGGGCCGTCAGGGCATGTGACGGTCCCTGGAACGACCGCCACACCAGCTACAGCGGGAAAATGGAGGGTTGGCCAAATCGGCCCGTTCCACGCCCCATTCACGCCGAAGCGCAGGGGAAACAACCCTCGACGATGAAAAACAACATTAGGAGGCTAAAAAGCCCACATGCACGGGTTAAAATGCTAGATCAGGGCGATTTTAACAAATCGACCCTAGAAGAGTCACCGAGATTCCCGGGCTCCTACCGGCCTCGAATGACCACCGATCAACACAAAACTAGCATGGATGGGATCCTAACATCCCCACAGTCAGTTCAACACTAACCGAGCTACAAATGGTTGCCGTTTTCCGGCGAACCCTACAAAACCCGAAAATCACGGTTTAGGCTAAACAAGCCCAAACTCGGCCGTTTCCGCGCCAAACGACGTGCAATGGCAGGGAAAACGGAGAGGAGGAAGTGAGGAACCATCACCCTACCTCCACCGAAGAAACCGTGCCCCGAAGGGACTAAACCGCGTCGAAAACCACGCCGCGAGCTCAAACGTCGGCTTTGAATCCACCGTTCGGGATCGCGCCAAAACCACACCATCTTCGCTCCGTCGCGCACCCAGCCAGCTCCACAGCATCCCCAACACGTGCCTCTAGGTACCCCGTCTGCAGCCGGAGCCGAGGAGGCTCGAGAGGAGAGAAAACGGGAGAGAGAGACGGCGGCGGCGAATGAGAAGAAGGAGAGAGGAAAAGGAAAGAAAAAGGAAAAGAAATTACGAACTTTCCTAATTTTCGGAAAAATCCGATTTCTGGCCCTATCTCCGAAAAATACGCAAAAATTGTCGAAACGACCGGCTCGAAGAGTACATCATCGCTGTAGCATCCACGAGTCGAGGAACTGACAAGTAAACTCACCGTAGGGTTCCGTAACTAGTACGAGAGAAAAACCCACACGGCTCGTAAAACTCAACTCGGAAGCCACAAAAGTGAACCGAAACTCACCGAAACAAATCTAAAAGATCCAACAAAGATCCAGCAAGACCTACCAAGGATCCAGGGCATTACATCCTCCCCTCCTTTAAGAAATTTCACCCTCGAAATTAAGGACTAACAAAGGAGAAGGAGGGAAGAACAACCCACCAACACAACCACGGAAACAACACCAATCTCGAGAAACACAGCTCAGAGGAACACTGTCAGACCACAATCACGAGCACATGCTCTGGATCGAGCACGGCACAAGTGGACACAAGTCAGACACCTCCGAAACGAGGGCAATGTCGCTTACGTCTCACAGGGGAAAGAGACACGACTGCCACAACAACAGACAACCGATCGAGGAACACAATGACTGCACGGCAAGCGGCAGCTTACACGCGGAGACACAGTCCTCTCAGCTGACAGCTCGACCACATCATCTGCTCCAGTGCCAAAGGCAACAGGGAACACCTGGCACATAGGACGCCAATGACAACACTGGACCATAGGCATAACCAAGTCAGTCCTCACTCAGATATTACATCTGATCGAGTCGCAAGCTAACTCTAAGGAAAAAGTGTACAGCAAGGCTAACTGACAAGACCTGGTCCACACAGAGACACAAAATCATAGAGAAACAGCACCAAAACAACAACAACCTCGGGGCACGCTAATCAAGGACTACGAACACGCCTCGAGAGCACAACACCCAAGAGAAAAAAATGTAGAGGAGAGGGTACTCAATCAGCAGGAATGCCGACAAGTTCCCCAACACTCGCAAATGCCAATGCCAATACCAGACAAACACCAGCAACTGCACGGCAACAACAACGTCAAGGCACAGGAAGCCAAGATGAAGTCACATCGAGAAAGAACAAATCTCTCGACCCATGGGTAGCCAACCCACACGCTTCAGCTGCATACTCAACAACGCACCTAGGCATCAGAAGAGACCTCGGTATCCGCATCTCAGTACACACCAGACGCCATCGCAATCAACAAAGATCGTAATTAACACGCCACGAGTACCGATCTCGCGAACAACCGATCACAAGGAGCCTAAGTGCAACCAGAGAAGAGCACCAGCTTCAGCACAAAGCACATGGAAAGCATCGATCTCAGTTTACCTTTACGTCCTGAAAACGATAAACGAGCCTTCACAATACATCGGCCGCTGGACACGGCACGACAACCACAGTGCACAATAGCTCTTAACACCATAACGGAGTCCAAAGCCAAGCAACCGTATAGCAAAGAGCAGATCAGGCTCAACACAAAACTGTCCACACTTAAGTAGACACTGGACAAAGGCATCACTAAGATAGCAATTCCAAGGCAAACCTCGAAAAAGATTCCACCAGAAGGGATGAGAAGCAGGAAGCTCAATCACAAAAGCTCGCCAGGAAAGGGAGAATCCTAGCTTGCTTGAGCAACTTCTCCAACACTGAATCTAATCGAGCACTTCAATAGAAGCAAGACACATCAGAGCTGAACAGACTCAAGTCGGGATGACCAAGACAATGTGAGAATGTGTACGGTCATCAGACCAAGGCTAAAGGTCAACAGCAACCTGAACAACACACAGAGAAAACCTCGAACAACGTACTGCAGACTTAAGCCTTCCGGTGAACACTGCCAAGTACAACATGATCGAAACAAACACAACGACGAAAAGAAACACCTCGTCACAATCCTGACGAGAGCAGAACCATCTCGTACAGTGCCAGAACAGCACGCACAAGACAACACACAAAGAAAACAACGCGACAAAGAATCTTAAACCGAAGCCAGTTGAAGACTGTACTGGACTTTCACGACTCTGGATACTGTATATCTCAGATTCCCATGTACTTCACACAACAATGCTCCGATAGCTCAGAAAAAGAACTCCGAACATCTCAGAACACTGCTCTGATACCAAACTGTAGCGACCCAGATTCCGATTCCCGGCATACCCGGTAGAACTACCGGATACACGTGATACCGCATGGAACCCGCGAGGCCTCCCAAGAGCGACAAAGCTCCGAAGGGATAAGGGCATGTGTAGAGTACATTGAAGCCACAGAGATATAACAGAAGCAATTAAATTTCATTAGACAGGTTTGCTAAAGTAGCAGAAATAAAATTACTTTTTAATTAACTGTTCAAATTTAACAATTATATCCCAGAGTCAGTCCACAGCTAAAGACAACAAGTCTAGCACAGTACAGTCGACAGAAAGGAAAGGCGTACCAAGAAGTCGGGGAAGACCCGACGCAGGTACCAGCTGGCAGCAACGGCATGGAACGAGCACACGCACCAGTAGCCACGCGGAAGCAAACAAACAACGCCACCCCACCTGAAAAGCAGGGGTGAGCCACGTGTCACTGGCTCAGTAGGGGTCACGCGGATCCCCACTGAAAAACACGCAGTAACATAGAACAACAACAACAACGAAAATGGCAGGTGTAGTAAAGCAGGAAAACTACACTACAAAGCTGTAAAACTACGCTACAAGCAGTAGTAAACAGACGGGAAGTAGGAGTAGGGAACAAGCAAGGAAGGGGAAGAACCCGCGCCAGACAAGCGGCGGCCGAACTAACCTCGGCACCCCAAACTACTCCAAGCAGCGATAGAAGGGCGACTCTGATCTAACAAAGTCAGAAGTTACCGATCTGCCGACCCAACACCAGGTTTGAGACGCAGACCTGCAAGAACAGACAAAAGGTCTAGAAAAGACCCACGCAGATGACCGACAGACTCGACAACACGCACCATCAGAAAATCGTGCACACTGCCCCACGCACGACTAGAACATCGTGCACACTGCCCCACGCACGACCAGAACATCATGCATGTGATAGGACACTGACCTCAGGTGCAGCCATGGAAAGGCCAACCCGGAAAGGTCACGACGCGCAAGAAATGCGAAGAGGAGTGGAGAGCCACGCGCCACACGCGGACGCACCTCCCCACCAGAGCAACGACCAACTGCGTCCACAGACGTCTTATGCCGTGCCGTGAGTGTCTCGCCTGCAATACCGCTGAAGCCACAGTAGAGTCGCAGACACCCCCACAGAACCAAATAGCATCAAGTAACCAGTCAGGGTCACGCCCGTCGACAAATGTCCTCAGCCCCTGACCACGTGTGCACACACTAGCTCTAGCCTAAGCCAGCTACTCCAGCTAGTTTTCTCCCTCGGTAGGACGCTACCGTTGGCTGGGAGCCCACGGAACTAGCTTACAAACCGTATCTCGGGACCACCCCTCCGCCATCACCAGGTAGATCGGCACTCAAAGGCCTAGGGCAAAAGCAATCGGAGGCGTACAAAACACAAAACTCCGAGCACAAGTGCTAGAGTACTGACAGGCAGACACGCTGTCACACGTACTATGAAGCACCACCGGTGGTACGGCAACTGCCAACAAACTCAGGACTAGGCAACTAGACCTACCACGTAACGATCCTGAGTCGAACGACTCAAAGGCAAGATCATTATAGACAGCGGAACAAGCCTCCAATCGGTCTAATCCTAAGCCACAAGAAACGACACTCCGCAGAAAACAACTCACGGAGACCTGAGGGAACACCGAAGACCCTCAGACACGCCTGGACACGCAAACCAAGGTAAGACGATACCTCGAGGCATCCAGAACTAGTGTCTCGGATTAGACGAAACCGCCAAGACACCCACACACAAGGTCGCCCATCAACCCCTAGGTCACCCCGGGTTGACCGGAACCAATGACGATGACTCAACAGTAGGAAAGAGAATCCTACCACAAGCAAGAAGACTCCTGGCCACCTTACAACGTAGTCTCAGCCCTCATAGGACGTCAGGAGACATCCATGGGACATCGGGCAGACCACAAGGACAAGTCAAGACAAGCAGAAACCAAAACGACGAAAATCGGAGCAGAAGGACTGTAACGCACCACCCCTAGATCGTTACACGAACGTGACGGTCTGGCGCTGGCCGTTACATTCCAACCGTGACGGTCTAAAGCAGACACGTCACAATCACGTGACGGTCAGGAGGAGAGTGGTCACACACACCGCCCTAACCAACCTCAAAAATGCACAAGGCACGTAACGGCCTACACCAGGCGCGTTACACCGCTCTGACGCGCCCGACCCCGGCCGTCAGGGCCAACAGACCTCAAACCAAAACAACACTCGACCCACGTAATGCGCGGTACCAAGCGCGTTATAGCCACATAACGCGGCAAGACAGACGCGTCAGGGCCAACCTGACGCAAGACAAGAAAAGAACTGGCTGAGAGGCATGTAACGGTCCATCTCGGACGTGTTACAAACACCTAACGCGTGGGGGCGTGGCCGTTAGAGCCAACGGCGCAGCCACCCAACTCCGCCAAAACAGCATGTAACGGCCCATCGCGGACGCGTTACACAGGCCTAACGCCCTGGGGCATGGCCGTTAGAATCAACAGGCATAGCTACCTAAACTCAGCCCAAAACGAAGTGTAACTGCCTGGGGCAGGCGCGTTACACACACCTAACGCATGAGAGCACAACCGTTAGGCGAACCGACTCAACCGGTCAAACGCGGTCAAACAAAACGTAACGGCCTACACCAGTCGCGTTACACGCACTTGACGCACAGGGGCAGGCGCGTCAGGGGAATCGACTTAACCCAAGTGCTAAACGACAAGATAGGTGTAACGCGTCTCACGGGACACGTCAGAGAGATGTGACGCGCCACCCCTGGGCCGTCACACTCTCAAAACCGCGAAGAACTCAAATCAACCCAGACGCTGTAACGGTCAGTCGTGGGGCCGTCAGGGCATGTGACGGTCCCTGGAATGACCGCCACACCAGCTACAGCGGGAAAATAGAGGGTTGGCAATATCGGCCCGTTCCACGCCCCATTCACACCGAAGCGCAGGGGAAACAACCCTCGACGATGAAAAACAACATTAGGAGGCTAAAAAGCCCACATGCACGGGTTAAAATGCTAGATCGAGGCGATTTTAACAAATCGACCCTAGAAGAGTCACCGAGGTTCCCGGGCTCCTACCGGCCTCGAATGACCACCGATCAACACAAAACTAGCATGGATGGGATCCTAACATCCCCACGGTCAGTTCAACACTAACCGAGCTACAAATGGTTGCCGTTTTCCGGCGAACCCTACAAAACCCGAAAATCACGGTTTAGGCTAAACAAGCCCAAACTCGGCCGTTTCCGCGCCAAACGACGTGCAATGGCAGGGAAAATAGAGAGGAGGAAGTGAGGAACCATCACCCTACCTCCACCGAAGAAACCGTGCCCCGAAGGGACTAAACCGCGTCGAAAACCACGCCACGAGCTCAAACGTCGGCTTTGAATCCACCGTTCGGGATCGCGCCAAAACCACACCATCTTCGCTCCATCGCGCACCCAGCCAGCTCCACAGCATCCCCAACACGTGCCTCTAGGTACCCCGTCTGCAGCCTGAGCCGAGGAGGCTCGAGAGGAGAGAAAACGGGAGAGAGAGACGGCGGCGGCGAATGAGAAGAAGGAGAGAGGAAAAGGAAAGAAAAAGGGAAAGAAATTAGGAATTTTCCTAATTTCTGGAAAAATCTGATTTCTGGTCCTATCTCCGAAAAATACGTAAAAATAGTCGAAACGACCGGCTCGAAGAGTACATCATCGCTGTAGCATCCACGAGTCGAGGAACTGACAAGTAAACTCACCGTAGGGTTCCGTAACTAGTACGAGAGAAAAACCCACATGGCTCGTAAAACTCAACTCGGAAGCCACAAAAGCGAACCGAAACTCACCGAAATAAATCCAAAAGATCCAACAAAGATCCAGCAAGACCTACCGAGGATCCAGGGCATTACATAAGTAATCACGAAGAATGCCTCCACCACCAGACATACCCCATGCTTTGTAAGCCCCATCCGTATTATGCTTGAGATAGGGCAGGACTGGGGGGAGCCACCTCACAATGATAGGGGCTTTGAATGGGGCAGGCCAGGCCTGAATCCCAAAATTAGCTAGATAATCCCTATTAATTTGGATACCTTCCAGCATATTCACCTCAGAGAGCTAGAATTTCAGATTGTGAATCACCTTATACCTTAACTGCGAACCAGAGGTAGGAGTGTTTTGGTAGCGCTGTAGGTTTCTAGCCAGCCAGATATGTCAAAGGAAGATAAAAGGCCGCAAAAGAGAAAAAACCATGCAAGGAGGTAGTATTGATGGGGCAGAGAAAATTGCAGACAATACTCCTGACAGAGCTCCCACTAATGCAAACACCAAAGGTAGAGAGGATGCTCCACATCTCCCGTGCCCAGTCACCATGGAAAAAAAGATGCATAATTGTTTCCTGTGATGGCAATACGCAACAAGCACACTTGGAGCAACTTTGAATACCGATGCTGCTAATTCTGTCATCCGTAGGGAGAGCACCATGTAACAATCGCCAGAGGAAGACAGAGATTTTGGTAGGTAGGAATTTTGACCAAACCTTATTCCAATGGGTGGCAGTGGGCAAAAATCTGGAATCATCTTCACACAGTAGCTTGCAGACTGAGGCAGTGGAGCAGGATCCCGACGAGTCCGGGCACCACACATGAACGTCAGGGAAGTCAACTGAAAGCTTAAAGGACCTAAGCCCCTCTAGGATGCTAAGAGGGAGGTAGGTGTGCATGAGGCTTAGCTGGCCCGTGTTAGGAGAGAGAATGTTAGCACTGATAGGAACCCCTTTAGACAACAGGTTGCAAGGCACAAAGGAAGCCAGAGGCCTGCCACCCAACCATTTGTCAAACTAAAAGTCGGCGGAACCCTTACCAACAATAACTCTGAAATGCTGCAAGATAAAAATTTTGGCAGTGATTCAAGGCTTTTTAGTAGGACCCCTAAGAGCTTTGAAATCCACCAATTGAGAGGACGGCCTTTAAAGAATGTGGCCTTGAAATAATCCGCTCAAATAGTGTTATAGTGCATGGCCCTCCTATTGCATCCATGTGGTTTTGATAAGTCAAACATCATAAGTAAATACGTCAAACATCATAAGTCAATAAGTCAAACATCATAAGTCAATAAGTCAAACACCATAAGTCCTCATGAGAATGTGCATTGGAGTTTGCACAAGTCATCTGGTTGTTATGTCAAAATTTGCTAGACTGCTGTTAATAGGTCGGTGCATATCATGTTCATTATAGACATAAGGTCTATGCACGTTTACATGCTAGCTATTGTTAGGTTGGTGCACATTCCTATTCCTTCAATAGAAGGTCTGTGCACATTTGGTTAGTATGCATATAGGTCGATGCTAGTTGTCGTGCTTGCATATCAGGTAGCATGCATATACATTTCATCGAATAGGTTGTGTGCACAAATTTCTTACCAGGTTGATAAGTCATATGCACACACTAAGGTCAATGCATGTTTCCATGTGCATACTAAGGTCGATGCAAGTTGTGTTTTCAAGACACTAAGGTCGATGCTAGTTTCTCATGCAAGCACACTAAGGTCGATGCATGTTAGGGTCAATGCAAGGCTCAGGTCGGTGTACATCACTATTCACATGCACACTCATAGTCGAAGCACATGCATATAGCTTGCATATCAAGGTCGGTACACCTCCTGCTAGCACAAGTCAAGGCTCTTTCAAGGTCATTGCACATCTTGTCTGCGCAGGACCAAGGTCTGTGCACCTTGAGCATTCAGCATACAAGGTCTGTGCATGTTCTGGTTTATACCATATTTAGATCGATGCACATCTTGGCATTGCAGAACTAAGTCTATACACATTACTGTTCACGCATACATACAAGGTCGGTGCACATTTAGATAGACTGCATATAAGGTCGGTGCACATTCATGTTCCTTCGATAGAAGGTCGGTGCACATTTTGTTGTTCAGCATGTAACATCGGTGCACATTTTGTTTGTCTACATATAAGGTCGGTGCACATTTTGTTGTTCTGAAAATAAGGTCGATGCACATGTTATGTGACTGCACATATAGGTCTGTGCATCATTGAAGGTCTGTGCACATAATGAAACAATGCAAAATGTTTAACCTGTGTACAAAATGTTTCACTTGTATGCAGAATATTTCACTCCAATTCAAAATGTTTTGACTAAATGACTGTCTTCTGATTTGTAGGAATCTTACCAAACACCTTGTGGGTAAGAAGCATCAACCTCTAAAGTAGTCACGTGATCCCATAATTGAGGAGTCCAGCTCGTCTGGAACACACAAGCAGGCACGTGAGTCCGACCAACTTTTGCTACAACGTTAAGGTGGCATGAGATCCAAGAAAGGATGGCACGTGAGTTTTAGAATCTTGCAGAGAAAGAAAAATTCAGTGCCACATGGACCAATGGATCTTCACCAGGCTTTTCTGCCTCTTTCTTATGGAGGCTCTGTCCCTATAAAAAGGTAGCCTTGCCCTGGGATGAAATGGGGGGGACCACAGAAAGCTACAAGAGTACTTTCAGTGAGAAGATCCCTCTCGAGAGGAGAGCAGCGCCAGAAAGAGAAAGAGAGTGAGGAGAGAAACTTGAAGACTATTAGCCTCGTTCATTTCAAAGTGTTTCTAGGAAGCTACATTCTCTCTTTTCTTTTCTTTTTTCAATCTTTCTTGTATTTTCCACTTCACTCTCGTTTTGGCTCATCGTGTTGTTTCCTTCAAGGGTATTTGGTGGAAGGGAGACTGAAGTCTCCGTTTGTGAGAGTCAGGGTGTCTCTCACGAGTTCCCTTTGAGGATTCAGAGGAAGGGAGATAGTTCTCCAATACTGGACTTGTAGGTAGCAAGCCCAGGTGCCAGGATTCTGTGGGTAGCAGAACCTGGGTTGAGAGATTTGTCTCCCTCGGGTTCAAGCTGTGAGCCAGCATTTTGTTGTAGACTGAGTCTGCTTGAAGCTTTCACCTAAGTGGAAGGAATCCTCACTCGGTGTGAGCGAGGGGTGGACGTAGATTATGGGTAGCAATCGAACCACCTAAAAACCCTCTGTCCCATCTCACGTGGTTTGTTTTATTCGACTCTGCGATTGCTTGTGTGATTACGATGTGCCCAGAAAGTATTTTAAGTTGCAACTCAAACGATAAGTCACGCATGCCTGAGAGAGTCTGATCCTTAGTCTCTGGCTGGCACGATCACTGCTCCATCTTAGTTTGATCTGTTCGAGTAATATTTGTTGTTTTGGTTTGGACGAGGCTACTTGAGAGTTGATTTACTCACTGTGATTCTACCTTCTTCGATTAAACTCCATCATCGGTAAAAGTTGGGAGTGATCTATTCATCCCCCCCTTCTAGATCACACTCTCGGTGTATATCAATTGGTATCAGAGCGGGTTACCCAACATGTGGTCCAATGACCAGGGTAGACCTGGATCTGGCAACCCTCGCAACTTCATTACGGAGGGACATTCTATAAACCGCCCTCCTTTCTTTGATGGTAATAATTATATTTACTGGAAAAATAGGATGGAGGTGTTCCTGAGAGCGCAAAGTCATGAACTTTGGAGAGTGATTACCTCAGGACCGTTCGAACTTCCAGAGGACGAGAATACTTGGACAAGGGAACAAATCGGGCTTTCCACTGTGAATTGGATGGCATTAAATATAATACAGTGCGCAATCCATCCTGAGGAGTATGCTAGGATATCAGCTTGCAAGACAGCAAAGAAAATGTGGGATGAACTAGAACTTATGTATGAAGGCACATCCCAGGTCAAGGCTACAAAAGTAAACATGCTAATCTCTGAGTATGAATTGTTTAAGATGAATTCTGAGGAGACTATCACTGAGATGTATGCTAGACTATCGCTGATCACCAACAGCCTTAAAGGTCTTGGGAAATAGGTCCCAGAAGGGGATCTTATCAGGAAAATGCTTAGGTCATTAACCCCCGCGTGGCACACTAAGGCCACTGTGATAGAGGAGTCGAGGGATCTGTCAACCATGACAGTCACAAAACTAATCGAATCCCTAATGGCTTATGAAATGAACCTTAAAATAAATATTGAAGAAAACAACAAGAAGGGAAAGAACATTACTCTTAAGGTATCCAGAAGCAGTGGTGAGCGTAGTGATGAATATGAGAATCTTTCAGGTCTCGATGATGAGCAGCAGGCTATGCTCACCCGACAGTTTCAGAAATTTTTGAAAACCAGAGGTAAGACCTTCAGGAGAAGAAGAGGACGACAGGATGGTAAGAAATCTAATTCTAAATTTGATAAGAATAAAAGCTCTTACAAGTTTACATGTTATCACTGCAGAAAACCAGGACACATGAAAAGCGAATGTACAGAGCTCATGAAGAAGAGCCCAAAGGTGCATAAGAAGAAGAAACCCAAAGCTATGGTCTGCACATGGAGCGATGAGGAGGAAGATGTTGAAGAAAGCTCCTCTGAAGAGGAAGAGGAAGGACTGTGTCTGATGGCTATCACAGACACTGAGGTAAACATTCCTTTTAAAAATTATACAATAGATGATTGGGAGGATGCTTATGCTGATCTATTAGACAAGTTCAATTATCAAACCACAGACTATAAAATGCTGAAAAGAAAACTGAGTAATGCTCTGGAGGAACAAACAAGCATGAAGAAGAAAAATGATGATATGAACAAACAAGCAGAACAAAAAGGGGTGCGTCGAGGCAATAACACCTATGCATCGATGCAATGGACACAGAACAAATGGCCCAATCAAAACAGAAACTGGAATCATTATACACCAAATTGGGCACATTCTAATAATTCATAGGAGCAATTCAGTCATCAAAGATTCTGGAAAAATTCACAAAGAAATGCTTACAAAGGGAACAATTCTTTTTGCAACAATAACAAAATTCATCAAAATCGAATGACTGAAACAAATAAAACTTTCCATGCTAAAAATAAAAACTTGGTTCATAGGAAGGGAACCAGACAGATCTGGATTACTAAGACTATTCTGGAAGGATTGAGTAACTTGTTTGGACCCAACCTTTCTTGGGTTCTAAATTCTCTTTGTTTAAATTGATTGCAGGTTGGTCTGACAGCCGAGCATAATAGATGGTACCTGGATAGAGGCTGCTCCAAGCACATGATCGGTGACAAGACCAAATTCAATAAATTGGAAATGAAGGTAAGAGGTCTGGTCAAATTTGGAGGGAAGAATAACGGTAAGATCATAGGAACAGGTACAATTGGTAAGTTTCCTCAAATGTCATTGAAAAGGTTTTACTTGTGGAAGGTCTTCAGCACAACCTGCTTAGCATTAGTCAGTTATGTGACAAGGGTCACAAAGTGGCCTTTGATGATAAAGCATGCAATATCTTTGAAGTTAATTCTGACAAAATCATGTTCAAAGGACATAGAGTGAATAATGTCTACATTGTAGACCTTAATGAAAGTCTAGAATCAAACCTTTGTTTATCCACTGATCTAGATAACAATGCTTTTAACTGGCATAGATGGCTAGGACATGCTAGTTACAGCATTTTAAACAAATTGGTGAAGCATGATCTGGTTAGAGGGCTACCAAAAATCAAGTTCAATTCAAATTCTAAAATCTGTGATGCATGTGCTCTGGGTAAACAAACCCAGAAGTCTTTTAAGTTAAGATATGAGCCCATGTCTTCTAGGCCAATGGAATTTTTGCATATGGATCTTTTTGGTCCCACTAGAACTCAGAGTCTGAATGGTAAAAGGTTCGGGTATGTGATTGTAGATGATCATTCTAGGTTTTCCTGGGTTTCTTCTTAGCTAATAAAAGTGATGCATTTCTTTCATTTAAACAATTTTTCAATAAAGTCAAACAAGAGGGTAAACATAGAATTTGCACAATTCAAACTGACCATGGAGGAGAGTTTGAAAACTCCATGTTTTTTAAATTTTGTGACAGTGAAGGGCTAACTCATAGATTTTCTTCCCCCAGGACACCTGAGCAAAATGGAATTGTGGAGAGAAGAAATCACACCATTGTGGAAATGGCTAGGACCATGATGATTGAGAGCCAATTGCCACAAAGGTTCTGGGCAGAAGCAGCCAATACTGCCTGCTATACCATCAACAGAGCCATGGTAAGGCCAGTCTATAAGAAAACCTCATATGAGATCCTAAAGGGTAAGAAACCTAACCTGGCGTACTTCAGAATTTTTGGTTCTAAGTGCTTCATTCACAACAATGACAAGAAGAATCTAGATAAGTTTGAAGCCAAAAGTAGCCGGAATCCTCTTAGGATATTCTGAAGTGTCTAGAGCTTATAGGGTTTTCAACATTTCTGAACAAATTGTGAGGAGTCTCCACATATTATCTTCAATGAATCAATTAAAGTTACTAATCTGGAAGATGATGACAGGAACTCAAAGCACGATGGAGAGTTCATGGAGGACAAGCTAAATGAGGAAACTCAGTCACCTGCTACATCAGATGTTCCCAATCTGGTAGAGCCAGCTGAAACAGGTGAGTCTTCAATCAATATCAGATTTCTGAAGGATCATCCTGCACACAATATAATAGGAAACTTAATTGATACTCCTAGGACACGGTCTTCCCTCAGAAATGTAAATAATCAAGACCTAGTTGCTTTAGTGTCACAAATTGAACCCAAAACTGTAGAAGAGACATTGAATGATGAATCATGGGTTAATGCAATGAATGAGGAACTAGGACAATTTGAAAGAAACAATGTCTGGGAACTAGTTCTAAGACCTAAAAATGCAAATGTCATAGGAACTAAATGGGTGTTCAAAAATAAAATAAATGAAGATGGAATAATTCCTAGAAATAAAGCTAGATTAGTAGCCAAGGGTTACTGTCAGGAGTTTGGGGTTGATTTTGATGAATCCTATGCACCCGTTGCTAGAATGGAAACAATAAGAATTTTATTAGATTTTGCATGTTCTAAAAATATAAAACATCATCAAATGGATGTCAAATGCACATTTTTAAATGGTTTTATCAAGGAAGATGTTTTTGTAGAACAACCCCTAGATTCCAATTGTCTTCACACTCTAACAAAGTTTTCAGGTTAAACAAAGCCCTGTACAGTTTAAAGTAGGCTCCACGGGCCTGGTATGAGAGGTTGACATAATTTCTGATCAGCAAGGGCTACAACAGAGGTAAAGTGGATCAAACCTTGTTAACCAAAACTTTGGGTAAGGACCTCATCATAGTTCAGGTATATGTGGATGACAGAGTATTTGACTCTACATGCATTGAACTGTGCAAAGAATTTGCTCAATTAATGTCTAATGAGTTTGAAATGAGTTTGGTCGGTGAGTTGAAATATTTTCTTGGATTGCAAGTGCAGTAGTTGGAGGATGGATGCATTATTAGTCAGACCAAGTACTCACTGGAAATACTCAAAAGGTTTGGCATGGACAACTTAAACCACATCTCAACTCCAATGGGTACCAATACTGATGCGGGACGGACCACGGACTCGACTCCAATTAGGAATGCAACCCTCGAACTCTAAACAAGCTCGCGATCGTCCCTTTTCGAGGGAAGCGTCGGACGTGCGCGGTTGAGAAACCGGCAAGAGCTAGGGTGGTCAATTCTCTCTTGTGCCCGGATCGGGTCACGGGACGGTCTCGCTCTCTCTCGCAGCAGCGGTAATGTAATAATATGAAGCGAGCTAATTACCCTATCATGCTCTCTAGCAGTGGCATATGAAATATATATGAATAAAGCAAGGTGCCAAGCAAGGAGCGAATACGATACCTCCACGCTCTCGGCGTGGGGAAGACGATCCCGACCGAATTCGGTAACTCCCGGTAACAATAATGAATTAAATTACAGCAATGAAATATCACCCACTCCACGCATGGAGGTAAAGGGCTACACAAGTGGGTCCGGGAGGACCGTTCTCGGGTTGGTGGGCTGCACTTGATCACCCCGTCGGCACGGTTCGGACGGCGTAAGCTGTTGGTTGTGGGGCCCGCGTGCTGGTCGGTGGGGCCGTGTGGGACCGGGGTGGTACCACTATGGTGGGGACGCCTGGGGAAGCACTTCCTGGGATGGCAGCGGGCTGGTTCGCCGGCCGGAGGCCGGGCGGCTCCGATCAGCACCGATCGGAAAGAGTGCCCACGGATCTGCTGCTTCTATTTTCAGGCGCGCGCTCCGGCGAGATCAGCTGCTGCGATCAATCCTGATGTCAGATCGAAGCACAGGAGATACCGTTGAAAAGCTCTTTCGAAGTCCTTCAATCTAAGACTAGAGAGATGAACTGGATCTGCACGGATATTGCCTTTGTTGATTTTTGAAGTTGCTATTGGATAGTTCCCGAAATCTCAGAACAGCAGAGTAGTTTCCTGAGAACTACCTTTGACCGTGGGGTAGACCTCAGATTCAGGCTTCGAGCTCTTCATAAAAGTTATAGAGGGGAGAGAGTGGAAAACGGAAATAATTTTCTGTGAAAGGTTTTGTTGAGATTTTGGTGGAGAAAAGTATTTTATACTAACGGGTGGTCGGATCTGGACAGAGGTAGGTAGAACTATAGAGGGATCTAAAAGTGAATTTTAAAAAATAGGTGGTGGCCTGTGGAAATTCCACGAAAATTATTGGGTGGAGGGGATGGTGGGAAGAACCTCCAATAATTTTTGGGGTTCTAGCAAAAATCAAAAAGGGGACCAAGAAGGTGAAACTCAGGGTGGCTATGACTGGATCTGAACAAAAGGCAAAACTGGTTGGTGGAGATGCACGAAAATGGAAAATTATAAAACGGGACTATAATTTTTTTTTAATTTTTATGGAGGGTTATGATGAACCCTAAAATGTACTCTGAAAATATTAGCTCCAGAAGATGAGAAAATTTGGAGCTAAAATTCTCGGAGTGGCCTTCTATCCAGCAAGACAGAACCTAGACAGAACTTCCGACGGTGGCTCGTGGAAGCTCGATGGCGCCACGAACGGCGGCGGCGGCGGCACGGAATGAAATTAGATGTGGAGGGGCTAAGATAGAAGGGTTCACAATCCTGAAATGTAGAGGATGGAGGAGGAAAACCAGAGGGAGAGAGGAGAGAGGGCACACCCTTCTTGCTTCAAGTAATTTTCACATAATTTCTTCATTAATCTCTAATGACACTATACATAGGCTTATATAGAGAATGGCAAAGGGTGGGGGGCTGGGAAATTCGTGGGAAATAGGCCATTTTCTTCCCCCATGTGGTCAAAAATCTAAAATAAATAAATTACATATGGAGGGGACACTCCTTTGACTAGGTAGGTAAGGTAGGTGGCCTCCCTTTGACATTTTCAACCACTTGTCTCCCATGTGTCCAATTGACCTTCTAGATGTCACCTAGGACTTTGACCAGCCCCACATGGACCCATATGGCTTATGTGGTCCAATGGAGAAGGAGTGAGGACCCCCTTGCTGGACCTACTGACATTTTACATAAAAACCCAAACAATCCTAGGGAATGACACATTGACTTACAAAGCCTTACAATTGCACATATACTTTCCCAAGGATATAAAAGCAAATAAAAGGACTCAAATTCAAAATAAAAAGTCAGTGCTCGGCGTCGATTCCCATCAACTCTCCCCGGGTGGGAAGAACTCGACCCCGTCGAGTAAGGGGTGCGGCTGCTCGAGTAGCTCCGGCGGATCCGTCATCGTACCTGGAAGCGCGGAGTACGCTCCACTCTAAGTAATCGACACCTGCTCATTCCGTATATACTCGATATATGCATGCTGCTATATGAACGAGGCTAGTGGTGGAACACTTCGGGGTGGGGTCACTCTCAAATGAGGGAAGGCGGCTCGAAGACTCACTAGGAATCACCGCTTGTCCCTTATGTGACTAGATCCGATATGAGCTAGAACCGATCCCAATAGTCCGACAAGTCTCGAACTCGAAAGGGCTAACAACGCGAGCATACAAACTGACTCGACTCGATGGATGCACAGACACACAAGCCCCTAGACACACCTAATGTTAGTCCGACCCGTACATGGGTGACGGCGGACCAGGGCACCCGAATATGTGCCATGCATGCAAGTTATGCAACTGGGAATGGATGGCATGGGGAACACCTAGACGTCGGGTGTGCTCATGCATGGGCAGCCCTTTGGATTTGGAAGACTTGAGAGGGCCATGAGAGCCGGGTGTGGAAAAGTCGGGTGTGAGTGTATCAAAAATAGGCTTGGTGAAGGTAGAGGTCCCGACCCGTGGGGTAGGGGTGTGGTAGTGGACTCCCTCGAAGAAAGGAAGTATATATGGAGGGTCTAAGGGTCCACTAGGGAATGGGTCAAAGGGATCAAAGAAGGTATGACCCCTTGTGGTGGGTTCCCACAAGTCACGGTCCCCGATGTAGAAGTCTCGAAGGTGTGGATAGTCACCTTCATGCATTGTAGGTGGGACGGTGATCATGTGTAGGATGTATGGTTCCTCCCTCGGGTGAAAGGGTATGAAGTCGGGTTCGGCCGACATGGGGAGGAATAAGAGAACCTCCGTGGTGATATAACCCACGGTGCACACAGAGGTAATGGACCCTAAGGTCGGATGGGTGAAGCTACGGCTAGTGGGTTGGTCGAAGCTTCGGGCCAATAAATGCGTCAACTTCCATTGCGTGTCTAATCCCATAATAAGGTCATCCAATGTATCAACATGGTGACTAGACCGAAAGGTAGTGTGGAAGGAGTTGACGGGCACTATAGATAAGGTGGGGTCCATTGATGGATATGGAGGTGGGACCAAGCCATCCTTGAGCCAACTAAGAAGCGGCCCGGCTATGTATAGCATTCCCGTAAGAAACACGGGTGGCTCGGATTTTGGTGGCTCCAAATAAGATGGTTCCGAATAAAGTTCGGAAGTAGATGGTAATGGAGCACTCATGGATGGTGAAGGAGCACGTGTCTTTTCCAACCATTCCCAAAACTTTTTCTTGATTTCCTCAAAGGAGCGGGTTGGAGTGGGGACCTCGGAGTGGACTTGCTCCTCGGCTCTCGGCTCGGGTGTGGACCTAGACTCTACTAGAAGCGGGGCTTCCACTTGGTTGGAGGCGACTGGGCGGACCACTTGATTGGGGTTGCTTTGGAGGGCTTGGATGGGGGTGAAGGGGCGGGGTTGGTTAGAGGTGTGGCCCACTTGATTGCGGGTGAGTTGGTGGGGATGGCTAGTGGTATGACCCCCGTAGTTGGAGGTAGGTGGACGAGGAAGGTAGACCCTCCTAAGCGCTCTCTTCATATCCCACCAAGACTCGATGGGCCTTAGCCTCCTATCTTCCCGGAAGTACTTGATGTCCCTCCATATTTCGGCGGCTTCATAGAAAAGTCGCCTTTTGGCTAAGTCGACTTGCGCGGGACTGGACATAAGGTAACACTCAAAGTAGTCGTCCATAACGGCTTCCCACTCTAAGTAGTCACTCGGGTTTTCGGAGCCGTAGAAGTCCCAGGCTTCGGGCCTTTTGGGGTGGTTCGGGTGGTCCTTCCATTTTAGATAGTATCGCCACCATGGATAAGATCCGGGTGTTCGGTAATCCATGGGACACAGGGAAGCTAGTGGATGGCCGTGCCGACACTTGGACAAAACACTAGACACGACCCTAAGTAATGCAAAGTTGGAATGCCGACTCGACTAACAACCTAGACACGACCAAGATTCGGTACGCGGCGGAGTTAATCGATCCGAAGATCACTCGCGCAAGTGTGCTGCCTTCCCGATAGGCGTAGCCTAACGTTCGGACAACACCTTTTTATATACCGAACAATGGTATGCGTATGCAACCTTAGACCGACTTAGACGATGACTAGACGTAAATGACACTCTTTTTTTTTATTTTAGACACCCTAGACTCAAACTCGCTCTGATACCAAATTTGATGCGGGGCAGACCACGGACTCGACTCCAATTAGGAATGCAACCCTCGGACTCTAAACAAGCTCGCGATCGTCCCTTTTCGAGGGAAGCGTCGGACGTGCGCGGTTGAGAAACCGGCAAGAGCTAGGGTGGTCAATTCTCTCTTGTGCCTAGATCGGGTCACGGGACGGTCTCTCTCTCTCTCGCAGCAGCGGTAATGTAATAATATGAAGCAAGCTAATTACCCTATCATGCTCTCTAGCAGCGGCATATGAAATATATACGAATAAAGTAAGGTGCCAAGCAAGGAGCGAATACGATACCTCCACGCTCTCGGCGTGGGGAAGACGATCCCGGCCGAATTCGGTAACTCCCGGTAACAATAATGAATTAAATTACAGCAATGAAATATCGCCCACTCCACGCAGGGAGGTAAAGGGCTACACAAGTGGGTCTGGGAGGACCGTTCTCAGGTTGACGGGCTACACTTGATCACCCCGTCAGCACGATTCGGACGGCGTAAGCTGCTGGTTGTGGGGCCCACGTGCTGGTCGGTGGGGCCGTGTGGGACCGGGGTGGTACCACTATGGTGGGGACACCTGGGGAAGCACTTCCTGGGATGGCGGCGGGCTGGTTCACCGACCGGAGGCCGGGCGGCTCCGATCGGCACCGGTCGGAAAGAGTGCCCACGGATCTGCTGCTTCTATTTTCAGGCGCGCGCTCCGGCGAGATCGGCTGCTGCGATCAATCCTGATGTCAGATCGAAGCACAGGAGATATCGTTGGAAAGCTCTTTCGAAGTCCTTCAATCTAGGACCAGAGAGATGAACTGGATATGCACGGATCTTGCCTTTGTTGATTTTTGAAGTTACTATTGGATAGTTCCTGAAATCTCAGAACAACAGAGCAGTTTCCTAAGAACTACCTTTGACCGTGGGGTAGACCTCAGATTCAGGCTTCGAGCTCTTCGTGAAGTTATAGAGGGGATGGAGAGGAAACCAAAATTAATTGTTTTGAAAGGTTTTGTTGAGATTTGGGTGGGTAAAAGTATTTTAGACTGGCGGGTGGTTGGATCTGGACAGAGGTAGGCAGAACTGTAGAGGGATCTGAAAGTGAATTTTAGAAAATAGGTGGTGGCCTGTGAAAATTTTACGAAATTCTTGGGTGGAGGGAATGGTGGGAAGAACCTCAAGTAATTTTTGGGGTTCCAGAAAAAATCAAAAAGGGGACCAAGAAGGTGAAACTCAGGGTGGCTATGACTGGATCTGAACAAAAGGCAAAACTAGTGGGTGGAGATGCACGAAAATAAAAAATTATAAAACGGGACTATAATTTTTTTTTCAATTTTCATGGAGGGTTATGATGAACCCTAGAACGTACTCTGAAAATATTAACTCCAGAAGATGAGAGAATTGGGAGCTAAAATTCTTGGAGTGGCCTTTTATCCAGCAAGATAGAACCTAGACAGAACTTCCGACGGTGGCTCGTGGCGGCTCGATGACGGCACGAACGGCGGCGGCAGCACAGAATGAAATTAGATGTGGAGGGGCTAAGATAGAAGGGTTCACAACCCTGAAATGTAGAGGATGGAGAAGGAAAACCAGAGGGAGAGAGGAGAGAGGGCACACCCTTCTTGCTTCAAGTAATTTTCACATAATTTCTTCATTAATCTCTAATGACACTATACATAGGCTTATATAGAGAATGGCAAGTGGTTGGGGGCTGGAAAATTCGTGAGAAATAGGCCATTTTTCCCCCATGTGGTCAAAAATCCAAAATAAATAAATTACATATGGAGGGGACACTCCTTTGACTAAGTAGGTAAGGTAGGTGGCCTCCCTTTGACATTTTAAACCACTTGTCTCCCATGTGTCCAATTGACCTTTTAGATGCCACCTAGGACTTTGACCAGCCCCACATGGACCCATATGGCTTATGTGGACCAATGGAGAAGGAGTGAGGGCCCCCTTGCTGGACCTACTGACATTTTGCATTAAAACCCAAACAATCCTAGGGAATGACACATTGGCTTACAAAGCCTTACAATTGCACATATACTTTCCCAATGATATAAAAGTAAATAAAAGGACTCAAATGCAAAATAAAAAGTCAGTGCTCGGCGTCGATTCCCATCAAATACATCCGTGGATGCAGATGCGTCAGGTAAAGAAATTGATGCAAAGTTATACAGAGGTATGATAGGATCGCTACTCTACTTGACTACCTCAAGACCTGATATACAATTCAGTGTAGGTATGTGTGCTAGGTATCAATCTAGGTCTACCGAACTGCATCTTGCTGCTGTGAAAAGAATCTTCAGATATATATCTGCTACTCATAATTTAGGATTGTGGTACCCTGCATCAAATCCTTTAGACCTCACATCATACACTGATGCTTACTATGCTGGCTGCAAACTAGATAGGAAGAGCACTAGTGGGCACTGTCAATTCTTAGGTTGGTGTTTGGTTTCTTGGGCTTCAAAGAAACAGTATTCTGTGGCCCTCTCCACTGCAGAAGCTGAGTATGTAGCTGCAGGGAGTTGTGGTACACAAGTGATCTGGATTAAACACCAGCTTCAGGACTACCAAGTAGACCTTGGCTGCACACCCATTTATTGTGATAATACTAGTGCTATTAATCTTGTAAAAAATCATGTCTTACATTCACGCACCAAACACATTGAAATCAGACATCATTTCATCAAAGATGAGGTTTCTAAAAATACTTTTGAATTGTTCCACATTGGCCATGCACATCAGATAGCTGATATCTCCACTAAGCCTTTGGACAATGATAAATTCACCTCTCTGAGAAGAGAATTGGGTATATTCAAAACTCCTTGAATTCTGAACTCTTTGGCAATAACACATCCCTTTTTTTCCTATTGCTGGTTGTTCCGGTTTTGTTGTCCTTTGGCACATGCGTCAAAACTGTCATACATCTGCATCAATACATTTAGCTGCATATTGTGTACACTCATGCATGACCCTTGGTATATAAAATGGTACGCTGGGAGAAGGATAGATTATGTATGTTTGGAAACTCACATCATGCGTAGAGGCTAGCCTCCGCCTAGTACCATGGGTCATATTACACTCAGAACAGTCTACATGTCTACAAACAGGAGTCCTCTCTACTTTGTTGCTCATACTGCATTAGATGTGTTTGAACATAAGTCATTTTGTGAGGGGGAGTTCTGTCAGGGGGAGTCTCCCTTAGTCTGGTACGTTTATGAATCTAGGAGACTGATCCAAAAGATGTTGAGAGATCTTGTTGATGCACAAAGTTTATTGAGAATCTCATACAGTTCACTCACAAAAGCTTGAAACTCACACCTCCCTTAACTTTTCAAATTTGCTTAACTAAAGTTTAGCTAAAAAGTCTCTACCTAATAATCTTGCAAAGACATGGACATAGATCTGAAGAATACTTTCCTACATCTCTCATGAACACAGATCCTTGCTAACCGTTAAGTTAAAGAAATCTGCTAAAAGCTTGAAACGTAATCTTTTGAACACCAGTACATGTAGCATTGCTTTCAAACATCACTTTCATATGTCACTAAGGTATAAAATTTCAAAACAATGTTTTGGTCACTGAGAAACTAGGTACTTCATCAACGAAATGAGGAACAACCTATGTCATGATGTGCCAGAATTTAACAAAAATGGCAGAGCAATGGCGCTTAAGTGTTGAGTAACTGAGGATTCTGGCATCTGATCAAGGTGTCTCCTCACGTAAAAAGACACTTCAATGCTACCTCTGTTCTCTAAAGAGAGGTAATTCGATTATCACACTAAGTAACTGGGGATTCTGGCCTCTGATCAAGGTGTCTCCTCACGTAGAAAGGTGTGCTTTACCAAAATTGCCCGTTTGAAAAAAAATCGATAGCTTATATGTTGACTTTTTGTCCTCAATGCTGTTGGGAACATCTTCATAAGCCCAATCTCTACACATTTACTTAGTAACGCCTTTGGATAGATCCCTCTTGGCATAACTATTCAGCATCGGTCTTCCTCATTATTTCTGTACGAACATAATCTTCTCTCTTATTCTCTGTCTTTCCTGATTATTAGCCCTGAGGAATTTAAGCTTAATCTAGTTACCTTACTTGAATCCTTAAGGGTTGCCGGTGAGATTTTTTCTACAATGTGAATTAATTGTATTTGTTCTCACCAGCTTAGCAGTATCTTGTGTCTCCTTTCACTCTTATTGATGATGTCAAAGGGGGAGTGAGTGTTTGGGGGTATGAGTCATTTGCATTTGAGTCTTTATGAGATTTAGGCTGCATGAGTCCCCATGAGATTTTGGGAGTCAGTGTGTCAGGGGAGTTAGTGCGTGATATTGCATGCATGTTTGATCATTTTTTTTACTGATTGCATTGTTAATGATTGACTCATGGTGTTGTCATCATCAAAAAGGGGGAGATTGTTGCATCCATGTGATTTTGATAAGTCAAACATCATAAGTCAATACGTCAAACATCATAAGTCAATACGTCAAACATCATAAGTCAATACGTCAAACATCATAAGTCCTCATGAGAATGTGCATTGGAGTTTGTGCAAGTCATCTGGTTGTTGTGTCAAAATCTGCTAGACTGTTGTTAATAGGTCGGTGCATATCATGTTCATTCTAGACATAAGGTCTGTGCACATTTACATGCTAGCTGTTGTTAGGCCGGTGCACATTCCTATTCCTTCAATAGAAGGTCGGTGCACATTTGGTTAGTATGCATGTAAGTCGATGCTAGTTGTCACGCTTGCATATCAGGTAGCATGCATATACATTTCATCGAATAGGTTATGTGCACAAATTTCTTACCAAGTTGATAAGTCATATGCACACACTAAGGTCAATGCATGATTCCCTTGTGCATATATACTAAGGTCGATGCAAGTTGTGTTTTCAAGACACTAAGGTCGACGCTAGTTTCGCATGCAAGCACACTAAGGTCGATGCATGTTAGGGTCAATGCAAGGCTCAGGTCAGTGCACATCACTATTCACATGCACACTCATAGTCAAAGCACATGCATATAGCTTGTATATCAAGGTCGGTGCACCTCCTGCTAGCACAAGTCAAGGCTCTTTCAAGGTCATTGCACATCCTGTCTGCGCCGGACCAAGGTCTATGCACCTTGCGCATTCAGCATACAAGGTCTGTGCATGTTCTAGTTTATACCATATTTAGATCGATGCACATCTTGGCATTGCAGAACTAAGTCTATACACATTACTGTTTACGCATACATACAAGGTCGGTGCACATTTAGATAGACTGCATATAAGGTCGGTGCACATTTTGTTGTTCAACATGTAACGTCGGTGCACATTTTATTTGTCTACATATAAGGTCAGTGCACATTTTGTTGCTCTGAAAATAAGGTCGGTGCACAAGTTATGTGACTACACATATAGGTCTATGCACAATTGAAGGTCTGTGCATATGATGAAACAATGCAAAATGTTTGACCTGTGTACAAAATGTTTCACTTGTATGCAGAATATTTCACTCCAATTCAAAATCTTTTGACTAAATGACTGTCTTCTGATTTGTAGGAATCTTACCAAACACCGTGTGGGTAAGAAGCATCAACCTCTTAAGTAGTCACGTGATCCCATAACTGAGGAGTCCAGCTCGTCTGGAACACACAAGCAGGCACGTGAGTCTGACCAGCTGTTACTACAACGTTAAGGTGGCACGAGATCCAAGAAAAGGATGGCACGTGAGTTTTAGAAGCTTGCAGAGAAAGAAAACTTCAGTGCCACGTGGACCAATGGATCTTCACCAAGCTTTTATGCCTCTTTCTTATGGAGGCTCTATCCCTGTAAAAAGGTAGCCTTGCCCTAGGATGAAAGGGGGGGGGGAACCACAGAAAGCTGCAAGAGTACTTTCAGTGAGAAGATCTCTTTCGAGAGGGGAGCAGCGCCAGAAAGAGAAAGAGAGTGAGGAGAGAAACTTGAAAACTGTCAGCCTCGTTCATTTCAAAGTGCTTCTAGGAAGCTACATTCTCTCTTTTCTTTTCCTTTTTTAGTTTTTCTTGTATTTTCCACTTCGCTTTCGTTTTGGCTCATCGTGTTGTTTCCTTCAAGGGTATTTGGAGGAAGGGAGACTGAAGTCTCCGTTTGTGAGAGTCAGGGTGTCTCTTACGAGTTCCCTCTAAGGATTCAGAGGAAGGGAGATAGTTCTCCAATACTGGACTTGTAGGTAGCAAGCCTAGGTGCCAGGATTCTATGGGTAGCAGAACCTGGGTTGAGGGATTTGTCTCCCTCGGGTTTCAAGCTGTGAGCCGGCGTTTTGTTGCAGACTGAGTCTGCTTAAAGCTTTCGCCTAAGTGGAAGGAATCCTCGCTCGGTGTGAGCGAGGGGTGGACGTAGATTGCGGGTAGCAATCGAACCACCGAAAAACCTCTGTCCCATCTCGTGTGGTTTGTTTTATTCGACTCTGTGATTGCTTGTGTGATTACACTGTGCCCAAGAGGTATTTTAAGTTGCAGCTCAAACGATAAGTCACGCATGCCTGAGAGAGTCTGATCCTTAGTCTCTGCTGGCACGATCACTGCTCTATCTTAGTTTGATCTCTTCGAGTAATATTTGTTGTTTTGGTTTGGATGGGGCTACTTGAGAGCTGATTTACTCGTTGTGATTCTACCTTCATCCATTAAACTCCATCATCGATAAAAGTTGGGAGTGATCTATTCATCCCCCCTTCTAGATTACACTCTCGGTGTATATCACCTCCAAAGCATTTTTACCCGCATGGCAATCTCCATGTGTTTAAGGGAGATGATGCCTAGACCTCCCTGAGGAATGGGCTTGCAAATCAACTCCCACGACTTCCAATACCTTCGTTCCCCTGCATGAGAAGAACCCTAGAAAAAATTGGCAAAAGCTCACTCAATCAACTTGTGAATGCCCATATGCACCGGCGAGCAGGCAAGAGAATAGATGGGGATGGAAGCCAAAACATGTTTAATGAGGATCAGCCGTCCACCCTAAGAAAGGCTCGCAGCAGTCCACCCTTGCACCTTGTTTTGAATGGTAGTGAGGATACCAGAGAAGTGGGCTTTTTTGGATCTTCCCAAAACCATTGGAAAGCCCAAATACTTCATGGGAAACATCTGATCAGAAAACCCGGTGAGATGTTGGATCTTCTCTTGAAGGCCAGTAGGAGCTTGGGGGTGAAGAAAAAAATTGCTTTTAAAAGAATTAACAAGCTACCCAGAAGACATCTCATAAGACCGAAGAATCCCTATCAAATGCCAAATCGATGCAGCAGCCCAATTGGTGAATATAAGAGTATCATCAGCAAAAAGCAAGTGGGAAATGGATTTACATCCCCTAGGAACAGAGTAGCCAGATATAAACGCATCCTCATGAGTAGTAGATAGTGACCTACTAAAGGCTTCCTCAACTAAAATGAAGAGCGAAGGGGCTAAGGGATCACCTTGACACAGTCCCCTAGAGGATTTGAAAAAGCTCACCATTGAACATAATAGAGAACTAACACTTAGTGATAAGGGGTTTAATCAAGCACAGAAAGTCATCATTGAATCCAAACTTCTGGAGGACAGCAAATAGGAAGTCCCACTCAAGATGGTAATAGGCCTTCGCCATGTCAAGCTTCAGCAGCACAATATTCCCCCGCACTTTGTGACCCAGATCATGAATAAGTTCTTAAGCTAAAGAAGTATTTTCAACAATCAGTCGACCCTTAACAAAGGCCTCTTGCTCCTGAGAGATGATGCTAGGCAGAATGGAAGATAACTGCTCATTCAGAATTTTAGAAATGATCTTGTAAACAAAATTGCAAAGGCTAATGGGTCGAAAGTCTACAATTTTTGTAGGTGCAGAAGTCTTCGAACAAGGGCAACAATGGTAGCAGTAAAAGAGCGAGTGTAATGCCCCGAATTTTTTAGATATTTTTCGTGGCTCTCGGAGTGTGTTTTGTACTTTACACGTGTTTTTCCCTGATGTGCCTTCGGAACTCTGTGCAGGGTGAACCGTTGCATTCCCCTACTCCGGGATAGTACCGATGCATTGTGCTCTTCTCGAGGATCATGGAGGTAATTTTTTTATATTTTTTTGAATTTCTGAAATTTTTGAGTTTTTCTACTAATAACCCCCCACAGGGGCCCTCTCTTTCTCTCATTCTCTCTTTCTCACTCTCTCTCTTCTCTTTCTCTCCCCCTCTCCTCCGGGTGGCCGATGGGGGCAATCGTGGGGGAGGCAGGGACGACGTGAGGGCGAGGAGCACGAGGATGGGGCGAGGATCGAGGTAGTGGAGGAGCGGCGATCGGACGCGTGTTCGGGTGCCTGGCGAGGGTTTCATGACGTTTTCTTCATGGATCGGCATCTGCAGAGCGTGAAATCTTCGGTAGAGGTAGGGGGACGGATCCTTAACCCTTATACTTCCATTCTCGTGATTTTGGTAGGCTGTGGTGAGCCGAGCGGGCTTATTTGAGCATTTTGGGGAAAAGAGCATGTTTTGGGGTGTGAGCCTGATCTAGAGTTTTGATCGCATTTTTTGGGTCTAAATGGGTCCTCTCGGTGCTAGAGAGGTAGGTGACTAGTTTTCCCTTATTTTTCCCTTCACCTGGGTGTGAACGGGGCGTAGAATGGAGTTTTCCGTGGTGTTCGCCGGTTTCACGCTCGGGACGGCCTAGCGGTCCTTCCAGGGACTGCTAGGGTGTGAAGCGGTCATGTGGAGACCGCTAAGGGTCCCATATGTCGGTTCGAGCCTTGCGGTAGCGCAATGGACCGCCAGGGTGCCTTAGCGGTCTAGTGAAGACCGCTAGTCTCTACCTTGCGGTCATGGCATGACCATTTTCTATTTCGCGGTTGTTTGAGGTCAGTGGGGTAGCGGCCTTGCGACTGACCGCTAGGCTACGTCTAGCGGGCAGGCGGAGGACCGCCACCCTGCTTGGTGGTCCGGGAGTGACCGCTTGGGGTTTGGTTTGTCTTCGACCGTTGCGGTCCTGGCTGGACTGCTAGGCCATACCTTGCGGTCCGGAGGTGACCGCTAGGCACTGTGACGGCCCTGAGAGGACCGCCACTCAGTTTTCATGCTCACCGTGTTCCGTTCGCATTGTGTGGGCCCCGGTCGACTCAGTTGTGACCCAGTGGTTGACCTTCAGTCTCGTGAATGTCTCAGACACCGGGGGTTTTGTGTTCATATTTTAAGGGCATTCGGAGGTACCGTGTTATCTCGAATAGTGTGCCCATGAGACTTGGGGTTAGGGTGACTCGTGTGTGTTTCGAGTTTCCATGTACGCTCGGATGAGTCATCGTGAGTCGGCATGAGTACGGAGGGTCTTCCCCGTACGACGCGGGTCTCTCTGGAAAGTGATTTTCGAGTGGGCCATGTGTGTGGCCTCGGACCATGAGTCCAGTCAACCAGTCTGGGGTTGGAGGTTTCCCGCTCTTCCCTTGCATAGGGAATTACCTCGCGGCTCGGGAGCTACCTTGGGAATCATGTCATCGTGGTTTCACACCTATGGATTAGGCCAAATTAACGGCATTGTGCTGTCGCGTACAACGGTCTTGACCTGAGTCTCGTGACTCAAGGACCGTTGGTTTAGTAGGTCTAGTGGGCTGTCCAGAGTCCAGTGGGCTCGAGCCGCCTGTTACTCCGCGTTACTCGCGATGGGTGCATGAGTGATTTTCAATGTTCACGTTTAGTGAGCCCCTACTAGTCGTAGCTTTCCGTCGCACGCGGGTGCGGACCCACTTGGGAGTGGTGGAGAGCGTGACCCGAGTGAGATGATTTTTAGGCTGGTTACTGTAGGGCCCCTTGCCTTTGCAGCCTCAGTCTGACTGGGGGGAAAACCAGCTAGAGGACCCAACCTAGAGCAGATGGTCTGTATGTGCACGCATAGTTAGGGGCAGAGGACACTCGCTGACGAGTAGGACCCCAGCTAGTCCTTATTTTGTGTTCCTGGTTACTGTACGGTGTCTCAGTCTCTGCCTGAGGCATCGTAGCGAGACACATGAGGCTACGGACTAAGTCATCAGTGGACGCATTCGGCCTTGCTTCTGGTGGGTGGTACTCCCGTCACGTGACGTGAGTTGTCGTGTTGCGGGTTTTTGTTTCCCGTCTGCGAGATGGGGTTTCGTGCATAGTCTCGGGTGTTTCACTGTAGTCGAGGTCTAGGGTTTCCGGTGAGCGTTACCGAGGGCTTTCCCTAGACGGCGTTGAGTTCACGACGGTGAGGTCGTGATAGTGTTTCTAGACCGCATGGTTTCGGTGTGGGCCTTTGTCTGTGAGAACAGGCCTCCACGGCCGTGGCGTTGTGTCATTTTCCTGGAAGCGTGACTAGGATGGTGGTAGTCTAGTGGTTCGTGCTCTGGTGGTCTCCCGACTGTAGGATCGGGGTGTTGAATTTCGTTCTAGTAGGAGTAGCTGTAGAGCTGAGGTTTGGTCGGCCACCGTGCTTACTGTTCCTACTGTTGTTGTTGTTCTAGCTGTAGTTGCTTCTTTCCGTACTGTCGTTGTTTTCGGTTGGGGTTCCGCGGGACCCCTACTGAGCCAGTGATAGGACGCTCACCCCTGATTTTCAGGTGCGGAGGTTCTTCCTTGAGATTCGAGGGCGCTGCATAGAGGTTCTTAGTTACCAGCTCGTCGGTCCGAGTGTTCACTCGATGTTCGGTGCATTCTCTGCCTTAAATTATACTTTTGTTGGACTGGACTCTGTTGTAGTTAGCTATTTACATCTATTTTCCTACTTTATTTCCTATTTCTATGTACACCACACCTATCCTTTTAGCCCTTCCGAGCCCTCCAGCTAGTGGGCGGCGGCCTAGGGTTCGAATGGTATCGGGTTATCCCCGGTATCCGGATCTTGGGTCGTTACAGTGAGGCAGAGAGCATTTAGTGATAAAGAACTCCTAAATAGCCTTAGTAACAATATCACCAGTAATGTGCCAGGTGGAAAGGAAGAATTGGCCCGAGAAGCCATCGGGGCCAGGAGCATTATCCGCTGCCATAGCAAAGACAGCCTCCTTAACGTCATTGGCAGAAGGAATACTAGAGAGATTGCAATTGCCTTCAAAAGACACAAGCTGCGGAATGCAATCGAGGATCATGTCTTCAATGCAGTGAGGTTGAGAGGAGAAGGCCTGCATGAAATGGGCCACTACAATGCTTTTCATACCTTGCTGGTCAGAGACATTAGTGCCATCCTAGTCAACCAGGTAAGAGATAAGGTTTCTCCGTCTTCTAGCAACAGTAATAGGATGAAAGTATTTAGTATTTTTATCACCCTCTTTCAGCCAACGAACTCTGGATTTTTGGTACCAGAAGCTCTCTTCTTGTAGAAGTTTATTGGACAAATCGCTTCTAGCACATTCCAGAGCCTCGAAGTTCTGCGGAGTAGGATTGTTGTCATATAGATACTCCATAGCCAGAACGCATTCTTCAGACATACAGATATTTTGATGAACATTCCCAAAAACCTTCTTATTCCAACTTTTGAGCATAGTTTTCATGGCATTAAGCTTCAGGCATAGAGTAGTGAGATGCGAGGTTGCCAGAGGGCTGAGGTTCTAACATCGTTCCATCACATCCAAAAAACCCTCATGCATAGTCCACATTTTGAAAAAAATAAAACGAGGTTTGAGTGTGTTCTATTCTAGGCGGCGAAGTAAGAGAGGGGCGTGATCCAAGGCTTCCCGAGATAGATGTTGAACAGTATCTGAGAAGTTAACATGCCAAAGGTTATTGCAGAGAAATCTATCTAGGCGAGCCCAGACACCACGCTATCCCAGCTAATTATTATGCCAAGTGAAAGTCGGCCCTGTAAACCCAAGGTCTAATAGCTCACAAGAGTTGACAAAGTCTCTGAAATCCAAGGTAGAAGTTAAATTGATGCCAGCCCCTCCAAACTTCTCCCTGACAGACAAAATCACATTGAAGTCATCTCCAATAATCCACGGCAAAGAAACAGAAGAGGCAAATTGCAGAAGCTCAGCCCAAAGTGAGCGACGCTCCTGAGCTGAACATTTAGCATGAACAAAAGTAGCGAAGAACAGAGGATGAGAGGCACCAGACTGCTTCACAGTAATCTGCTACTCACTGGAGTTAATATAGGTAAAATCCCATGGGTCTTCTTTCCTAGGATCGTCAAGGTCTAGCTCTACACAGGCCATAGCCTCCGAAGTCTTCGTAAAAGCTAAAGTAGCACTATGAATTTGTAGGACTTTCCCCACATTCCCTGCAATGGAGCGGATCATATTTTCATGAAACAAGTTAACCGGAAGATCAGGAAAGCCAATCCAGATAGGAAGGATGGATGGGTCGGTGTCAAAATTGAATTCTGGGGTCCATCTGAAAAACCGTAAGAGATACCCTTTAACGAACAAACTCTTGCGCAATAAGACTTTAAGAAAATCATCTTTTGATTCAAAATGAAACAAAAGATGTCTGGGATTCAAGCGGCTAACAATAAAGTCATGTTGAAGAGATAAGCACAGAGACAGACATGATTTAATTTTTGGAATAGAGGGCCTTCCATAAGAACATATAACAATTATTGAGCAAAGAAACGGCTGCATGGAGCATTTAATCTCTTCTCCGGAAAAGAAGACAGCTGCCTCCCCTTGATCAGTGAACGCCGGAGGCTTTATGTCAAAAGGAATGGAGGGAAACTTCTGATTAGCAACGACCATCTGGGCGTAAGAGAGCTTCGGACGCTCAGCAACCTCTGTAGTAGAAGGAACCAACACTGGTAGGTCCGATGAAGATTCCTTGTTGCCGGCCAGAGAAGGGGCAGGTGTAGGGGGGCCAGGGCCCCCTCCTGATCCAGCATGGCCAGCTAGACACAGAAACCCTAGCAGAGACCTCATAACCCGCCGCCTCTATCCTACAAAAATAAAATAACTTACAATAAAGCTAGAACAATAAGAGAGGGAGACAGAGAGAGAAAGCCTACTCCTAACACTAAGAAATGGAAGTGAAGGGGAAAAGAATGGGAGCTTGAATGATATCCTCGTAAGAGAGGAGAGCCCTTCTCATGCCCTCCTTTTATAGGGCCAAACTAACACTATTTCTCCATGTGAACACCTCCCTCATTTTTCTTCCCACTTTCATTGAAAACCCAAGCTACCCATTTTCTTCTCCTCTTTCTCTCTTCTCTCTCTCTTCTCCACGTCACCTTCTCTCTCTCTTTTCTCGCCTCTACCTTGTCTGTCGCCCGCCGCATGAAGGGAGCTCGCGTGCATTTGAGTGGGATGACTGCCGTTCACGTATGAAGACTCTCCCGCGTGAAGAGGAGAAACGGGAGGCCATGTAAAGAAGGCCACATTGAGGCTGGGTGAGAAGCCGCTGTGTGAAGGTGCCAGCCGCCCTCGTTGAACACGGCTTGGCCGTGTGCATGGGAGCATCGCGTGAAGAAGATGTAGGGGCCGCTAGTCCGTTGAAGCTGCCAAGGTTAAAGGAGAAGGCTACGTGCATGGGTGGGGCACGCCATCGACTACGTGAAACATGCCTTGGCCCGCCTACGTGTATTAACCCTGCTCCAGCTCACGATCAAGAAGGCAACTGCACGGATGCGACCAACTGCACGTCCGCCACCATTACTACTCCAGACGTGCGGGATGCTCCTCCTTAGTGCGGCTAACCACCTTGACCTTGCTGTAACTTGTATTCTTTGTATAACTGCCCACGATGTGGATCGATTGTGAATGGTAACCTGTAACTGCCCTGTCAAGCAATCAGGGTCACATTGTATAAATATTACTGAACTGATCAATAGAACACAACAGTTCCAAATACTATCTCTCTCCCTTCAGCTTTCTTTACATGGTATCAGAGCCAATCGTCCAACGACCTCTCATCAGAGGGAATTATACACCGTCTGTCTTGTCCTCACACTCACGAACAAAACGGCGCGGCTGAACGGAAGCACATGCATATCGTTGACACTGCCCTTGCTCTCCTCACTGCTGCATCCGTTCCACATGCCTACTGGGATGACGCCGTCCAAACTGCTGTCTATTTAATTAATAGACTTCCCACACCTCTTCTCCGCAATAAGACTCCTTTGGAAGCTCTGTTTGGTATAGTTCCAGATTATCGCTTCCTCCGTGTCTTTGGTTGCGCGTGTTATCCTTGGCTTCGCCCGTATCAAAATCGAAAATTTTCACCTCGTTCTGATCTCTGTGTCTTCCTTGGGTACAGCCATTCTCACCATGGTTATCGCTGTTTGCACCTTCATTCTGGCAGGTTATACATTGCTCGCCATGTCATCTTCGACGAAACGCGCTTTCCATTTCAAGAGCTTGCTTCTCTGAAAGGATCATCGCCACATTCGTCTGGCATTTTGGGTCCGGTTCCCTCCTTTTCTTCTCCTGCGCCAATTCCCTTCATCACCCACTCAGCTCCTTCTTCCACCATCATACACAATGGTGATCTTCCACCTACCTCCCCGTTGCATACGTCATCCCCCGCTGCCTCTCTGTCTGCTGGTTCTGACACATGTGTGTCACAACCTTCACCTTCTACTACAGAACCAGGAATGTTGGAGGCATCCTCAGTCGATACCACGCCATCTTCTACCCCAATTCGCACCAGATCTCTTGCGTCCATCTATCGTCATACTATTCCCACTATTCCCCACTCAACTGCCTCACCCTCTAGTGCCCACCATGCTCCTTCCTCTCCGGAAGCCCTTCAGTGCGCCACACATCATCCGTCCCACCTGATGACACTCTTGAGCCTACTTGTTTCTCGCAGGCAATACGGTATGATGTGTGGCGCAGTGCTATGGCCTCTGAGTTTAATGCCTTGTTACGCAATCACACTTGGAATTTGGTTCCTCGGCCTAAACATGCTAATATAGTGGGCTGCAAATGGGTTTTCCGGATCAAACGTAAAGCGGACGGTAGCATTGATCGGCATAAAGCCCGCCTAGTGGCTAAAGGCTTTCGGCAGGTTCCTGGAGTTGATTTTCATGACACATTTAGCCCAGTTATCAAAATTTCTACTGTTCGGATTTTGTTATCTTTGGCTGTCTCACTCAGTTGGCCTATTCATCAACTCGACATCTCTAATGCCTTTTTACATGGCTATCTAGAAGAGGATGTATTTATGGAGCAGCCGCCGGGTTTTACTCATCCTCATTTTCTAGATCATGTCTGTCATTTACGCAGGTCTATATATGGGTTGCGCCAGGCTCCAAGGGCCTGGTTTTCCAGACTGAGTACTCGTCTTCTTGCTCTTGGATTTATTGGTTCTAAGACCGATACATCACTCTTCTACTTGGTCACACCACATGCACGAGTTTATGTTCTCATTTACGTGGATGATATTCTCATCACTGGCAGCAATTCTACCGTCATCCAACATCTTATTTTGGCATTAAGCAGCGAATTTGCTGTCCGGGATTTAGGCCCCGCAAGATTTTTCCTTGGTATTGATCTTCAGGCACATCCGGAAGGGCTGTTTCTTTCTCAGTCACATTATATTGCTTCAATTTTGAAAAAGGCTAATATGTCCAACTGCAAGCCCATATCCTCTCCTGCGGCTGTCTCTGCAACTTCCTCTAATTCTGCTCCTCTAGATGATCCAGCCTTGTACCGGAGCATAGTGGGAGCACTGCAATATGTCACAATCTCACGACCAGATATTTCTTATTCTGTGAACAAAGTGTGCCAATACATGCATACTCCTACACATGATAATTGGGCCGCGGTAAAAAGGATTTTACGTTATTTACAGCTCACTATTTCCCATGGCCTACAACTTCATCAGCAATCGTCAATATCTCTTCAAGCCTTTTCCGATGCGGATTGGGCCGGCTGTGCCCAAGATCGTCGCTCTACCGGAGGGTACGCTGTTTATCTTGGTCGAAATCTAGTTTCTTGGTGCTCCAAGAAACAATCGACTGTTGCCCGGTCAAGCACTGAAGCTGAATATAAAAGTGTTGCAAACACGACTGCGGAACTCATTTGGGTCACTTCTCTCCTCCGCGAGTTGGGTTTCACTCTATCAGATATCCCGACAATTCTTTGTGACAACATTGGCGCGACTTACCTTGCCGCCAATCCTGTATTTCACGCACGTACTAAACACATCGAAATTGATTACCATTTCGTGCGTGAAAGAGTTGCCAAGGGACTGTTGCGGGTTTCATTTGTCTCTTCAAAGGACCAGATCGCTGACATCTTTACGAAGGCTCTTCCGCGTCAGCGATTCCATCTCTTGAAATCCAAGCTCAACGTCTGTGAACCCCCGTTGAGCTTGCGGGGGCGTATTAACCCTGCTCCAGCTCACGATCACGATCAAGAAGGCAACTGCACGGATGCGACCAACTGCACGTCCGCCACCATTACTACTCCAGACGTGCGGGATGCTCCTCCTTAGTGCGGCTAACCACCTTGACCTTGCTGTAACTTGTATTCTTTGTATAACTGCCCACGATGTGGATCGATTGTGAATGGTAACCTGTAACTGCCCTGTCAAGCAATCAGGGTCACATTGTATAAATATTACTGAACTGATCAATAGAACACAACAGTTCCAAATACTATCTCTCTCCCTTCAGCTTTCTTTACAACGTGAAGGCCATGCGTGAGATGGGTTGAAGCACCCACCGTTGCATGGGCCGTTGGCCGCTTTTGCTAACGATGTGCATGGGAATGCGACTTGCGGCTCTCGTGAAGGTGAGGAGGGGTCCCGTGCGTGCATGAAAATCGGCCTGCATGAAGGGCCAGCCGCTTTGGCCACCCACCGCGTGGGAATCGCGTTGCATGGCGTTGTCGTTGCACGAAGGGGCCATTGCATGAAGGACACCGTGCTTGAGGGGGAGCCTTTGCCCCGCGTTGAAGACTTGGCCCATTTAGTGAAGCTACTTGAAGATGCTCCACGAGAAGGCGGCTTTGCTGTGTTGAGGATCTCCGGAAGCATGGCCACGTGAAGCTCGCTACTTGGCCATGTGAATGGGGTTGGCTGGCCGCCAACGTTGAAGTCGCCAGTGGGCTCGCCATGGAAAAGCTACGCATAAGGAAGCATGGGGGGTGCCCCGCGTGAAGAGCATGCACCTGCCCTCGTTGAAGCCATAGCGTGAGAGGCCGCCATGAGGGGGTCCCCTTGCCCACATTGAAGCCACCGTGAGAAGCCCTACATACATGGGGCATTCTTCTCTTGCTCTCTGCGAACCCACTGCCATTAGAAGCCCACTGTCAGGAGGAGGTCACTGTTAATAAAACAAAACCTTTGCTTAAGTTTGTGGCATGTAAAAAAATTATAATTTGACCCCTAGACACAAGATATTTAATCATGCAAATTTTATCCTTCTTAATTATATCTTAAGTCTCACTAATTAAATTATGTTTCAAAATTTTGATTAATTCCATAAAAATCTAAATTAAGTGTAAGACTGAGTTTAACGGTAAAAATTGCATAATTAGATATGTTAAAGCCCCAAAGATAACATGTGTGACATAAATAAATATGTGAAAATACACACTTATCAGCTCTCTCGTTGGTAAGATTTGTTCCAACGTACTATCCCAGCCCTCATGATGGACCAACGTCCCTCACGGGCAATATTAATTTCATAGACCCCTTCCCCCTGGTGCCCAAGTTAATGGCATGTTCCATCCATGCATTCTGCATCATAATCAGCATTCAACCCTCATATCCCATATGTCAGTAGGAGAATCACATCCCCATTTTAGCGGTGCATCTCATTAATATCCGGTCCACCAATGCATTGAACATTAGGGCTTCTCATCCCCGCATGGGACATAGATTTGCTAGTTCCGTCGGCATGATTTGTGATCCTGTGCACTGGGGTAATAACACAATTTCTCGCTTTTGACAATGGTTCTCATAAATATGGACCCGTCATTGGGGGGATACATTTCTCCGCTTAAGTGATTTCATGGTGCTCTAATTTAACTCTGTGCCTATTTCTCGATGTTCAGATTATCTGGTCACTCCTGGGTCCTCGGGGGCTTGTTTCCTCTTAGCATGGTCCCCGGAGGACCAACTTTGAAGGGGTGAATATCAACAGCCATGTGATCAGTAACAGTTTAAGTCTGTGTCTCATAATTGAGACTGTGGCAGCTCGTGGGTCATCGGAGCCCCTCGTAGGCTAGTCTTCGGGATCTCCACACCCAATTCGGGTTATAGGGTCGCCGCTTTCGGCTTACCCTGTAGTTAAGGGACCGTCTCGGACTGTCCGTGGACGAGCTCCCACTTTTTACCCCCCAAACACTCTGGGTCTAGGGGAGGTGCTGCCGGATTTTTATCAAACACCTGGACTGACTGTAAAAATCAGTAATAAAAAAAATGAGTAAAACTAGGACGATGGTAAAAGATGAGCAATAAAATAATGAGAAGAGCAGTGCAAAGAAAATGGTATAATGATAACAATCCAAGATAGTTAAAGAGAGGAAATTATGTTAAAGGGGGAAAGACAGGGGAACAAGTCGACTTGCCACTTGGGCAAGTCGACTTGCCCCTTGGCCCAGCCTCTCTCTTTTCTCCCTGGCAAGGGAGTAGGTCAACTTGCCCCTTGGGCAAGTCGACTTGCTCCTTGGCCCGGCCCCCTTCTTTTCTCCCTAGCAGGGAGCAAGTCGACTTGCCCCTTGGGCAAGTTGACTAGTTCTTTGGCCCAGGCCCCTTTTCGCTCTCTGGTTCAGGACCAAGTCGATTCGCCCTGGACAAGTCGATTTGCCCTCGACCCAGATGGGCTGTTTTCCCCTCTAATCAAAAAAAAAAAAAGCAAACAAAAAAACAACAAAGGACAAAAAAAAAGATAACAAACCAAATGGACAACAAAACAAACACAATTAAGTAGGTAATAGATAAAAAAGCAGCAATCAAGCAAACTAAGTAAAAAAAAAACAACAAAAAAAGAAGATAGGAAATTGTCGATAGAGTTCTTTAAACTTTGTCGACAGAGCTGAAGTCTATCGACAGACCTCAAAGTCTGTCGACAGACCTCTATTCCCCCCCTCCCAAGCACTAAAAAAGGATACAGAAAGAGAAAAGAAGAAAGAAAATAAAAAAATAAAAGGGATAAATAAACATACAACAAAAAAACAAAATGAATAATAGACAAAAAAACAAAACATGAAAACATAAATATATATATATATATTAATAATGTAAAAAAGGGGGATAAGTAAGTAAGTAATAATAATAATAATAATGATGTATGCAATTAGATTAAAAAACGTTCACACATACATCCAAATAGAATTAAATGACAAAAAAATTATAAATATAATAATGCCCGTTCCGGAGCCCTCACCTCCCTAGACCCGATGTGAAGGAAATATAAATAATGCCCTCGCGAGCCAGGCTTGGGTCTCAGGGACCGCCCCGTCATGGCCGTGGCCTAACTTTTCCGCGAGCCAACAACCGTTCGAACCTGATCTATTTTCACTGGGATTTGCCCCCACTCCCTTTACTAAAACATCAAACTTTATGTATCCCCGACAGACATGTTTAGCATTATTCATACTTGCGATGTGTTTTCGACTCAAAACACTTTACGAGCATGGAGCCCACGATGAGCAAGTGAACGGGCTCAAACGTCGTCGCCCTAGCAAGGGAACTTTCGACATGTTTTTGAGTTGAATATTCTTCCTTTTCATTATTAATACAGATTTCAAGCCATAGGGCCCCTCTTCTCGGTAATTAATCAAGGGTTTTCTCCCCTCCGGGGAGATGTAATTAACACCGTGACCTTTGTGACGCGGCGGACTTTAGTCCCGACACGATACCCACTATCATTTGACAAGTTAGACGGCACGTACCAGTGGTTCCGGACCACCCCGGTCTTAGAGCTTGAACTGTCACTTTGTGGCTGGCACGCCCACGAACTAAATAAATGAAATAAATAAAATGAAGAAATCATTAAATGAAATTAAAGTGCATACACAACATCGCGTCCGGTCAGTCTGAGAGGACCATTCAGACTTTGGAGCCCTTGGATGTTCCTGCTTGGAAGTGGGACCATGTGACCACAGATTTCATGGTGGGATTACCGAGGACCCCGAGTGGGCAGGACTGTATTTGGTTGCTGGTAACCTTCTCTTCAACCCATTCATTCAGGGCATCGTGTCCCTCATCCTCTTCTTTCTTCAACATCTACAGAGTTCCACCTCTTTTATCCGTCTATTCTTTCTCTAGGGCATCACATCCCTTATTCTTTCCTTCCTCTGGAACCATTTTTTTTCATACCTTTTCTCAAGGCATCGCATCCCTCGGCATTTTCTTCCTCCGGAACCTCCAGATTCTTCCCACCAAGATTCTTGTCCCCTGCCTCTGGACCCTTCGGATCCACCACTTTCCCTCTACCAATTTCTTTTGCTGATTCCACCCAATCCCGAATCTGACCCGACTTCTCCCACATCAACTGCTCTGGGCATTTACCCTTTTTCCCACTATTTTTGAGGCTTTAGTCCTTACTATCCCTCTTGATTCACCCTTTTCTTCTGTAGACTATTCATGTGATCAAGGTTTCTGCGCCTTAGTGAGGGAGTTCTAGCCCTCACATCTTTTCCTTTTCTCCTTATTCATCTGAGTCTGGTCTGAACATCACTCCTTCATGTTAAGCCACTTCTAATCTTTGCTTCTTATATTCTTATCTGTCAAATGAGGATAATAAATCCCATGATTATCAAAATCACCTCCGGTAGCTGCTTCAACATGGTCGCAAGGTAATTCATTGGTGTAAGTTTGCATTCTTATGCTTTCATTCTCTCATTCTTTCAAGCACAGTTTTCAAAATGAAGTGCCTTTTAGCATGATTAAGAGTGGTAGTCTAGGCCTACTCCTAGGTCTTTATTTTAGTCAATCAAAAAAGAGTCTTTAGGCTTGCTATTACAGCACCTTTGGTTATGAGAACCCCACGCTGGGAGTTCGGCATTCCCTCCCCACTCATTAAGGACAACCCTGAGCATGGGCATTACACACACTTCACGACATCCTTAGCCGTCTCCCTTGGAAAATAATGTTGCTACTTGGGCCATGCTCGAGGGCACGGGGTCTTTTTCTCTCCTTTACTCGGCCGAAATATGAGGGCAGAGATATTCTGGGCAAAATAACTAACCTAAGCACACCCTGACAAGAGGAAGTCTCAAATAGGGGCAGTCTATTAAGACCTTATTCTCAGTTCAAATCTCAATTTCAATATTTGTTAAGTCCAAAGGACAAAAGAACAAAATGAATGAAAGCAAAATAAAAATTCAAAGAATATGGCATGGCAAGAGGGCAGTATAGTTTCCCCACGGGATGTTATGAGCCCAGTCGTATGCGTGTCTAAAAGAGAATTAAGGTTCGATGATATGATAAAAGTCTCGGCGCAACATACCAACTCTCTAGGGGTTGTGCTATGGAAGGAAGTCAAAACCTGATATCTTTTAAACTCATATCAGGTTTATCTCCAATTTTTCTTCTCTTCTCCCTCCAAGACCGAGTGTTTTTTAGGTTTGGCCTTAGTAGGGGCACCGTTAACCAAGGGCATCCGGTTACAGGGCGCCACCTTTAATGCACATCCTTCTTTGGGTAGTTCTTAGCGAAAGGGGAAGGAACAAGGACCCCTAGCCAGTGGTTTAAACTACCCTTGATGCTGTAATTAGCAATGTCTAAATAAAAATCTAAAAAAATTGAATATTGCTAAATTGAATATTTTCAAAATTTATAAAAATTTGAATATTTTACAAAATTCATAAAAATTTGAATATCTTCAAAACCCATAAAAATTTGCATATTCTCAAAATCCAAAAAAATTTTGCATTGTATTTTCCATTGACTATTTATCCAGATGGTGTCTTGCAGGGACAACTATCGCAAGGACCAAGAACACGGGATAAGTCCTCTCCTTCCACTTATATCAATCTTTTGATTCTTACCTATGTTCTCAACTTCATTATCTTCATGATTTGCCACTCTGGGCATCATCGGTTATCATCCCAAATCTTTCAAAGTAACTCTTATTGACTTCACTTGATTATTCCTGCCACTCTGGGCATCACTTCGATCCATCAAGAACGAATCTCATGATCCGCCAAGTTGTCATCCTCATGGTTTGAACAAGAAATAACGATGCTTTCTATGATGATGATGCTTTCCATGCTATGCTTTCCACGATGCTTTCAATGCTATGCGATGCTATGCTATTCATGCTATGATCTATGCTATGCTTTTAATCATTGCTTGTCATATTTCATGATATCTTGGCTAACGATTTTTTAGCGCAAGAAGAAGCTCTTTGGTCCCACCGTCCGGACATCATCCAGGTCCCACGGTGATTGCATTGTGTTACATTTCTTAGTTCCCAACATGCTCATTGCCTTCACCATCTTCCTTATGCATTTTTTACTATATGTTATCTACGTTATTAGATTATATTAAGGACCGTGTGGCTTTGATAAATCTAGAATGTGAGTTCCCCTTCATCAAAAATAATGATAATTTCATAGGAATCTTAGTTGCACGGATAGGCCGTTAAGCCATCTAAGACTGAGGACGATGGTTCCCTTTGGCGAGTTGGTGCGTGGATAAACGGACTTCGACTTAGTATCAGCTCACAAAATTGGTGTCTTGACTCAGTCTGGACAGCTTAACAATATTATTCTTGATTATTTTCTATTTTAATTTATTTTAATCTTTTCCCTTTAAACCCAACATATATTCATGTAGGACCTTGAATTAACTTTGGAAAATCCTTCTTATAAATCGATTTTGAGAGTCAATTGATTACTAATTCTTGTGATATGAGATACTTTATTCCGAATTGAGTCCTCAGTTTGCCTTGTTGCCGTTTTGGGCTGTTTTCCTTGAAAACTCCTTTGTTTGGATTTCCATCCTCTATATTCAATCTCTTCCCCTAGATCCACCTTGGCTGTAGCACGTCCACATTAGCTGGTAACCGCTCTCCAATAGTGAAACCTATAGGTTTACGAACTGGGGTACTTCCACCACGCTGGAAGTTGATCGCCCTTTATTTTCTCTCCTTCGTGCCCTTGTGCACACTCCTTTCCTATATCCAAACAATTGATGCTGTCATTGAATCTTTTCAAAATTGCTTCATCTTGACACTGGACCAATTCTTATCAGGTGATGTTGATCGCGTGTCTCATCACACCTTGACATCTACTTTTCAGTTCGCTTTCACTTCTTTTCATTCCACTTCATTTCATTTCATTCTGTTCCATTTCATTCCATTCTGTGTCTCTCCCTTGCAAAGCAGACGCCAAGGCGGGACAGCTGTAGACACGTCAAAATTGACATTATCTTGAGTACATATCTTATCACCTCATAATGCTCTAAATTGGCCCTCAAATCGACATATTTAAGTGATTTTTCTCATTTTTCCTGATTATTCTGCTTTCCCCAACTTTCCCCTATTTTTCCAAATTTTTTCAGGATATTTCTCTAATTTTTCGGGGTCTTTTAGAATTAGAGTCAGACCCAGTGGACGCCAATTTCAAGAATTAACATCAAAAGGAAAGACGCTAATTTCAAAAAATTAGAAAAATCAAAAGAAAAGTTGCTTAGCCTGAACGCGGTCGCCCGAGCGACCGCGTCCTTCAGGTCACGGTCGCTTTGGCGACCGTGCTTTAAAAAATTAACGCCCGTGCGCACGGACGCCAATTCTTTCAAAAAAATAATGGTGGACACAACTGACGCAATTTTATAATTAGCATCTAGATTCTTGATGCAAATTCTTATTCTCACATTTTTAACCCCGATTCGAGCCAAATTCATGTAATTTTGAATCCACATCAGCGTGGAAGGCCGCAAATTCTTAAATTAGCATCTGGTCGGTTGGAATCCAATTCGTTTTCTTCATATTTTGACTTAAAATTCATATTATTTTTGAATTAACACCTTTCTAGAGAGGCATCAAGTTAAAGAATTGGCATCCGGGAGATTAGACGTGACTTTTATTTTCTTTATTTTGAGCTCCAAATTCCTATTATTTTGAATTAACGTCCTTCTACAAAATCGTGTATTTTTAAATATGCGTCTAGGGCGGCTGACGCAACTTTTCTTTCCATATTTTGTGCTTTTAATTCCTACCAAAATTCATATAAATTCGTAATTCGCGTCGACCCATGTGGACGTGAATTTTCTTCTAATTTTGGTAATTTCTGAACTTTCTAAAAATGGCTGAGAATTAGCGTCTTCTTCACTGACGTGAATTAATTGGTGACCACTGTGTCAGACGCCAATTCTTCCAGAGTTCCGAATCCAACAGAATCCCTTTCATTCATCATTTTAAGCACCTTTTCCACTTGGGAAAGGGTTTCTAAGGCTTTTTAAGGTTGTGAGGACACATGTCATATGAATATCTCTCTTCAAATCCCATTAAAATATGGTTTTATATTTTTAAGGGAATTAAACCTCTGAATTTTCACTCTAGACTTAGGACCCCTCTCTCCCTTGTTTAAAGGGCTGAACTTTGGATCTTGGGGGAGACTCTACTGGAAGAAGGGCTCAAGGAGAAGCCTCCCATGTGCCTAAAGTTGCATCATTTGGAGCTTCTTCCTCCCTTGAAGATTGAAGATTCTTGAAGTCTCCCTTTTGGAGAAAACAAAACCAATAAGCCTTTTTCTTCTTTACCTCTTATTTTGTTAAATTAATTTGCATCACATGCATCATCTTCCCTATTTTCTTTCATCTATTCTTATCATCTCAACCATATTGAGATCCTCCATTGTGCAACACTTGCACACCTCCCTCTTCATAACATCATTATATTTTCCTTACCCTTTGCATAGGGGTTTAAAGGGCAACACCAACAATGTGTGTTCTGTTGAGTATATCCAAGTGATTTTGATGATAACAAAACCCCGAACATGTGCAAGGGTGACGGCATGTAGGAAAGGGGGATTTTGAGTTAAAATTTGTTGATACACACAATCAACTGGTAGACATCTTCACAAAACCCCTAAACCAGGAACAGTTCAATAAAATCAGGAGAGAACTTGGCATGTGCAAGGGTGAGGGCATACATACTTAGGTCTGCACTAGGATTAGTAATACATTTACGTTGAACATATAACTAGAAGCATGAAGGGTAGAGTGTGAAAAATGCATGCATCATGCATAAGCTGTGTGTATTCTTCTATTTTTGTGCATGATATTACCTTGCATGTGTGCTTGTCCTTATATGTATATATGCCTTTTCTTGAAAAATTTGAAAAATTTCTATGGCCCAATACTCCTTGACAAATAAATGTGGACTAGTAACCTGGGGATTCTAGGCAGTCACTAAGAGGGAGGTTCGGAAAAACTCTTAAGGTCGATACATGTCAGAAGTCATGCCATTCCATTTCCTCCCAAAGAAACAACAAAAAAAAAGAAAAACAAAAAAAGGTAAAAACAAAAAAAGGGATGGATGGAAAAGACAGGCCAGCAAGACAATGGAGCTCAACATCTCTCAAAGGAGGCTTAGTGGAGTTTCACTTTCAGTTTCTGGGTTTTGAAGGGGCAAATTGACCTTTCTGGTCGACCGCCGCCCTCGGTCCGGTCGACCGTTTACAGAGAACTGGGCCGGCCGAACCACGATTGAACCCTATTTTAAGAGGGTTTCTCCCTCCTCTTCACTCATTCTTTCACACCCATTCTCTCTCCCATACACTTCCCTAACCCTAGAACACCAAACCCCCATTCCATAAGCCCGTAAACCTCATCCTTTGTCCATCCGCACATCATCCGGCAGATTCATCACGGATTCGGGACGACATCTCCGCGGTTATTTGTGTGCTCGTGCAGCTCATTCTCAGTTTCCAGAATGTGGAGAAGGTCGTATCTAGCCTCCAGAGTGTCCTTTGGTCCGTCTTTCTCCCAGGGTTGAGATCGTTCTCTTCAAGGGTTTCCTAGACTAAGATGTAGCCTAGAAGAAGTTCTCGGCATCCTCTTCAAGGGGAATCAAGCACTCGGAGACGTGAGGTTCCGGTTCCTCCACCACGGCAGGCTCCGACACCACCTCGCACATCTCGGTTGCCTCCAAGGCCTATTATCGACCCTTGTCTTGTCGATTTTAAAGTGGTGAATGAAATTCTGCCCGACATTTGTGTAGTTTTTGAGATTCAACCGGGTTGGACCGATTTTGTCACCAGATATCCCAGATATTATCCATATCTAGTGCAACAGTTTTATGGAAATTTGGTTGACAAAAATGAAGACTTGTATACGGTAGTTTAGGGTGTTGAGCTTCACATAACTCTAGAACTGTTTGAACGTGCTTTAGGAGTTTTCGCCAGGGGTGCCGATATGACTTTTGGCCATGGTGAAGTTGAGGCCACTTTCATTGCCATGACGAGTTGTGATTATGTGCGTGGTGTGAGTGATCTAATTGAATTAAATGTAAATCATTTTTCACCACTGCAACGAGTTCTCCACCACATGTTTACCTCACTCATTTATCCAAAAAGTGGGAGCAGAAATGAAGTTTTTGAGGTTCACTGATTTCTCTTTTATCAAGTTATGAATGGCAATTTAATCAATATGGGTCGGCTCATGACAAATTTGATAGGGTTATGCCGTACCCAGTTAAGGAGATCCTTGCCTTATGCTTCCCAGTTGACTGGAGTATTCATCTATGCTGGGATCCATTTAGTTGCTGAACAGTTCATTCAAGTCAAACAGGATGATATTTACAATGCCCACAAGATTTTCTCCGATATAGGATATTATTGGGGTCCGGATGGTGAGCTCCATCGTGATGTGCCCACTTATGGGGACGAATTAGCAAGTGAAGAAGAGTAGGAAGAACAGCAAGATCAAGGGGAAGCACCTGCACCAGTTCAGGTCGAGGACCAGCCTCCTCCACCCTCACCTTCTCACATGGATCCCACGGTGCCTCCACCACCACAGTTTTACCACAGGGAGTCCTCAGCTCAGGGTGCTGGATATCCTCCTAGGGGGGATTATGAGAGCTTTGATAGGCACATCTCAAGCATGGAAACCTGCCTTGACTCCACTCTTGGGAGGCTTGATACTTTCATGGACACAATGGATGGCCGTATGAACACTCTCTCTCACACCATGGATACCCTTGCTGCCCACGTAGCCTCTCTTGCTACTGACTACGCGGTTACCACCAATGCTTACCGAACCACCACTCATTCCCTTCTTCACATTGAGCACCTTCTACGTGACATTGAGACCCGTATCCCTCCACCTCCACCTTCTACTCCACCTGCTGATGAGGATGGCTCCAATGATGAGGATGGCTCCGACAATGAAGATGATGGCTCTGACGATGACGATGATGACGGGACTCCAGATCACCCTGCTCCGTAGCTGTTCTTGTGTCACCTAGTGTTACTTTTTGTCCACTACTCTTGTATCCCACTCCCTCTTTTTGATGATGCCAAAGGGGGAGAAGTAGGCTAGTCAGGTTTATATATATGTTATGCATGACGTATGTTTGCATGTGTATTTTCCATTGCACTTCTACACTTCACTTGTGAGTCACTACATATTGTGTTGTGTCATGTGCGTCTTGTAGGTGTCTTGCATTCATGAGTCTTATAGGTGTCTTGCATTCTTTCCTTGAGCATTGGTGTACCTTGTACTGAACCAATGGGAATGAAATATGAAATGATGCAAAGAATGCACTTTGTGTTTGGCATTACATGATTGGCATCCTATCTCTCACTTTCATTTCTATCGGGCAAACAAAATGTTGAATGGCTTGCGTTAGCTGGATTGATATGATAACAATAAATGGATTGCAATTGTTTTCAAACATTGATTTCAATTATTGATTTCAAACTTTCAAAATTGTTTAAAGGCACGCAATATAATTTATTATATGGAGTTTTGTCATCATCAAAAATGGAGAGATTGTTGAGTATATCCAAGTGATTTTGATGATAACAAAACCCCAGACATGTGTTCTATCACGTGCCATGTATTAGTGCTTAAGTACGAGCTTCGAATGCAATCAAGGTCTAAATTCATCATGAATTATGCTTAAGTGTTCATAGCTTTCCAAACGCATAAAACGCGCTCAAATGGATTTGAAATCAATAACAACATAAGTTCAATTCAAGCCTCGATCATATGGATATGATTTGTTAGGCTAAGAAATTATTTTTGCAGGATTTTCACAGTCCGGTCGACATGAGAGCATGGGCCGGTCGACCAGAATTAACAGTGTTCAAAAATCTACAGGAATTTACAGTTCGGTCGACCGCCGGCCCTATCTCGGTCGACCGATTTTCCCAGCGTTGAAAAGCTCAGACTCTGTAAATTTTTGGTTGACCGCCCCCTCCTGTCGGTCGACCGCCAGCTTCAAGGCAGTAATTGTTGACTTGTGTTCTTCAACGTGAGAAGCTTCTTTCATTGGGTTTGTTTAATCCCAAAGTCACCAAACTTGCCATGATTTGTGGATCTAGTTCCTGGCTTGTCCCTTGACCATCCAAGATCTATAAATACATCATATTAGGGTCAAAAACATTAATCACTCAAGGGAGATCAAAGAGGCTATCAAGGGGAGAAAGAGTGCTACCACTATAGCTCCATGAATAGTGTTTCGGGGAAGAACTTCTTCATCCATTTCCAAGTTTTTGAAGAACATCTGTAGGCCATTCAAGTGAAGATCTAGCTGAGGAGGAAGCTTCATCCAAGATCATCTTCATCCATTAAGGGGGAGCTTAAATCTGAGTTTTTCATTTTGTGTTTCTCCCTTGTTTTTCATCAAGCTTCAAGTGTGTGATCTTGTACTTTTAAACACTTGTGTGTGTGTGTGGATCTACGCAGATCCGTGTGTGTGTGTGTTTCTTCTAGTTTTCACATATCTTTGTGATTCGGTGCTTATGCACCTTCGTGGGAGTTCCAACTTCTCACGTGCATGTGTGTGTGTGTGTGTGTGTGTGTGTGTGTGTGTGTGTGTGTGTGTGTGTGTGTGTGTGTGTGTGTGTGTGTGTGTGTGTGTGTGTGTGTGTGTGTGTTTTGATCTTGTAATCCTTTACAAGATAGTGTGAAATCCTCACAGATCGTGAGGGGTGGATGTAGGTTGCCGTTGTTGCATCCGAACCACCTAAAAATCATTGTCCATTGTGTGGTTTGTTCCTTTTCTTCTATCCCCATTCTGTGTAGCACACACGTAGATTTATTTGGTTGTATTGTTTGTGTTAGATCTAGCATAATTTATCATTCTCATATTAGATCTCGGGTATATTAAAAGGTGGGTTCGGATCGGCAAGGCAAACCTTGTCAGGAAGATAATATCTTGCGTGAGTTGAATCTTCAGATTTTTACCTCCGCCACCGTACCTAAGATCGGTTGAGTGTGATAGATTTTATTAGATCTAAGTGTTTACATATAGATCTATATTTTCATTACGGCTATTCTTCACAGTTGTTTCATTTGGCCAAGAATTTTCTAAAAGTTTGTAAACACCCAATTCACCCCCCTCTTGGGTGTCATTGATCACGGGACTTCATGTTCTTATACACGCTTCATTGTTTATTCATATTAAGAACTTGATGCTACACATACCTTGATTTCTAATCCATTTTCTTTGTTGGTTGTTTGTTTTATTTTGCAAGGGTAATCAATAAAGAAGAGCTCTCTTCATCGGCCAGCCGATTGGAAGAGAAGGTGAACCTCGCATCTCCCCGCACTTTTCAAAGGTATTTATTCGCGATCACCTCCCTTTGTTTATTATTAATTCCTTTGAGGCCTGCGAGTCTCTGGCGATCACTCTCCTTATTAGCATCTAGCATGCACCCTTTTCCCCCTTTTATCCCTTAATTCATTTCAATTCTTTTATTTAAAATCTTTGTGGATTTTTTCATAATCTACACCTAGGTCCCACTACACGAGCCCCCCTTGAGAAGGCAAGTGAGTGCAAGCTCAGGGTTCCCACATATAGCGTTAAAAGGTGTAGAGGCAGGAAACTGCTCCTTGTACCTCATACTACACTTTTAAGATTTGTTTGTTTGGGGAAAAGTAGTCGGCCTCCCGGGGAAACCTCCAAACACTGTAAGAAAGCATCAAAAGGAGCCCTGGGAGTGCTCCCTGTTGACACCCATTTTATGACCAATGAGTTGGGTCATCTCCTTATTTATCTTTATGATGCTCCGAGTTATTCGCCGTTTATTGAGCCATCTTGGTCAGTCTTTGAGACTTATTTCATGGGACATTCTCCTTGATTGGGTCTCACTCCTTATTTATTTTTCAGTGGGTTGAAGCTTAGTAGGCTTTCATTGGTCTTGCACCTAGCGGTCTATAACATGACCGTTACATGATTTTGGCGGTCTATCATATGACCATTTTTCTTCATGTGCACCGACCTCATTCATTGTTGCACCGACCTGATTCATTGTTGCATCGACCTGATCTTTTCTTGCGTCGACCTGCATTGTCTCTGGCGGCCTATCCTTGGTGCGTTTTTTAATTGTGGCGATCTTACCTTAGACCGTTTGCCCTCTTTCTGTCTTTTCTTCCATCTTTCCTTCCGTCTCATCTGTTAAGCTCTGACGGTTTATCGTATGACCGTTAGAAGCATTGTGGCGCTCCTCCCTTCGACTGCTAGATGACGCCAGGGTCCAAAGCCAACATCTTTCCTTCCGTCTTATCCGTTGTGCTGTAGCGGTTTATCGTGGGACCATCAAAGCCTTCTGGCGCATGGACCTTGGACCACCACCTTCTTGCAGAGTCCTTATTTCAAAAACTTCGCCCATGGGCCTTATCTTTTGTTGGATAATGCAGGGTGGCGGTCTATTCTTCGGCCGTCAAATGGCTCTGGCGGTTTATCATAAGGCCGTCAATTCAGGCAGAGGGTTCTAGCAGAATTGCTCTTTCTCTGCTACGCCGTGGCCGAATTAAGAGTTTGATCTGATGATTTCACCCTCGATACTCATCCTTAGAAGCTCCCGTTTGTTTCTGTGGACTCTTGGGAGTATTATCTTCAAAGATTATCTGGTGTCAGGCTTGATTTCGAGTCATTATCTCTCCAACTCGAACCTAGACTTTGAGGGTCTATAAATAGAATCCTTGACTTCATGGGTTAAAGAGGAGATTTCTGGAGTTCGCGTCGAAGTACTGCCACATCCTGGAGCTGGAACCAATCAAGGAGAACTACTTCCCACGTCCATCTGCATCCTAAGTCCAGGGAGTATCAAGTTCTAAGGGTTTTAGTGTTGTCTTGTGTCTTAGTTCTTATTTCCCCCTCATAGCATTCAAAGCATCTTCCCTCTTCCTCTCTCACGTTCTTCCATCTCCTACAGTCATTTTAAACCTCCTCCCACCTTTTAAAACGCCCCACAGGGGTTAAAAAAACCCAACCTCCCAGGTATTCCCTTTCCAATTGCATGTTTTTAGTTTTCTTTACATTGTAGTTACTACACTTCTCAAAGGGCTAATCTGGGTGTTTTTCTATCTCTACACGTTTTTGTAGGTTTTATAGGTCCATAGCACGAGGCCCAAGTCTTCTGGCCGGCTGGAAGATGTGGAGATCAAAGTCCCAAAGTTCCTTTTCTGCGGTTCTTTGGCGGTTGTATAGTGGAGCGCTAACGTCTTATAGCGGTTTATTGTAAGACCGTCAACGTTATCTGGCGCGCCAGTCTTCGACTGTTATTGTTCGCAGAAGTGTAATTTTCTCTCTCCCGTGGGTGGGTGTGTTATCCACCTATTTCCAAGGTATTCATCTTAGCTTTGGCTCGTTTAATACTTTGGTGGCGATCACATCTTTCTAGTTGGGCAGTAGTCCTCTCTTTTCCCTCATATCTTTTCTTTAGTAGCTTTTGCTTGCTTGCTCCACACTCACGGTGTGTGCTTTCTTTTATTCCTTTGCTCCACGCTCTGGTGTGTGTTTTTCTTTTCCTTGCTTATTTCTGATAGAGATGGCATGCCCATGCTTAGATTTCATGCAGATTGCCTAGGTTCATGTTGCACATGTTCATAGGTTGAGTGATTGCATGTTGCCTTGTTCATATCTTTATTGTTGATATCACATATTCATTTGAGAAGGAACCAATATAAACCAACATAATTTTTTTTTGGCGATCACGGTGGGACATCTAGTGCCAGTCGTGTTTTGGATCTCTGTTAAACTTGTTATTCATCTTTTACCTCAGTTGCCCATGCTTCACCGGATTTTCCCTTTATTTCCTGCAGTTTATGGTTCTCTGGGTATTCTGGCGGTCGGACCTTCGGACGTTAAAGGCCTAAGAGTTGTCTATTATTAGACCATCTCATCTCTCTGACGCTTAGACCGCCACTCTAGTGACAGTTACGCATCCCGAGGTTGATTCATTTCCGTTGTTTCTACTGTGATTTTTATATTTGGGTGCTATTGTGTCTCCTCCTCAGTTGTTTGGCATATTCATATCATTGTGTGCATATTGGATTGCTAGTTTTAGGCTAGAATTTACATGCACTCCAGTGCACATAGGGTCATTCATTATTCATACTTTAGATTGCATTCTCCTACCTTGGTGTGTGAACCTCTCGTCTCCATATTCCTTGGGGCCGACTAGGAGATCACATCAGGGACCTCCATAAGTCCCCGCGAGCCGTGGATTCCCACACGGACGCTAGGCCGGTTGTACCTTTCCCACACCATGTCTAGGATTGCATAAGTGAGGGAGTGATTACATTTAGAGTTAACCAAGCCATATACCTCTTCCCCATTGAGAACCTATTGTTGAGAGCACATTTTAATCAATCTACTAAGGTTCTAAGGGAGAAAATAATTAAAAACTTTGAGCATCATCTAGACAACTTGGTTGACTTTGATTATTTTTATCTTCTTCTCACTTACACCTTTGTTGAAACCATCTAGTTTAAAGTCACTCATTCTGTGTTTGTTTTGTGTTGTTTGCATTTCCAAGGTGTTGAATTTGCATGTGGAGTTGCTTTCGTTCACTAGAGTCATCTCCTAGGGGCAATTCCTTTTCTAAGTTCTACTCCAATCCTCTCTTCGAGTCCGCTATGGCCTCTTTTGATCTTCCTCATTCCCAAGAGGAGTCTCTTCCTCAAGGGCTTCTAGAGGATCCTTCTAGGGTTATCCCCTTCCACTCTGGAGAGGGGTCCATCCCTCTTCCGTCCTCCATCCCTATGGAGGGCGCCCTGTCCACTCAATCCCTTCCTCCTCCTTCTGCCAATTATATTCTCCAAATGATGGCCTAGTTGGATCCGGCCCAACTTCAGGCTGTTTATCAGGCCATGCAGGGGCCCAACACCCCACCTCCCATGATTACGCAAGGCCTATCTAATGCTTCCATTGTTCAGCCTAGGGTTAATGGGTCCGCCATCCAGTCCGCTCCAATTGACCTTACTCCCGTCCAGCCCAGGACCATCAGATTTTCTATTTTGGAATCAGGCCAGTCTTCTAGGTCGGCACATCAATCTGTTGACAAGGGAAAGACCATTCTCCCTTCTTCAATCCAAACGGATTCTTATCAGGTTACTCCATCGGTGCCGCAAGTTCTAGTCGGCCCATCTGATTTCATGCGCCCTCAACAAGGGGCGGCCCAGGTCCATGCCAATATGGGTCACTCTTCGGCCCAATATCCTTCTTATGGGCCTCCTCCTTCTCTTCCTTCTTTTTATCCTTCTGCTCCTCAGATTCAACCTCCTTCTTTCACTATCCCTACTCCATCCAAGGAGCAGGAATTGTTAGATAAATGGGCCGCCATGCAACAACAACTTGACTTCCTCCAGAAGTGGGTTGGCCCACAATCCTTGGCAGACATTCCAGTTCCAAGCATTCAAAATATTCAATTCCCTCCACAATCCGAGCTCCCCAATTATCGCAAATATGACGGGAACGGCAATCCCTTCATCCATGTAAGGGACTTTCTATATGAATCGGTCCAGTTTCAGTATGATGATCACATTATGGAGTACTTATTCCACCGATCATTGGATGGGGTTGCACTTTAATGGTTCTACTCACTACCACTAGAAGATGCCGAGAGTTTCAAGATAGTGAAGGACAAATTCATTCAGAGGTTTCAAGACAGGGTCGGCCCAGAATACTCCTTCATAGACTTGGTGGCCGAGAAAATGAAGCCAGATGAGGAGTTTGCTACTTATGCTGATAGATGGAGGCAGATGGCCGCTAGGGTTCCAGGCCATATTTCGGAGGAAGAGAAGGTCAAACTGTTGATTTCCAATGCTACTCCGACCTTCCGCAACATTCTGGCAATGAATGATATAGCAAATATGCACCAACTATATAGCCGGGCACGGTTCATTTAGACACAATTCAAGGATTGCCCCATACATTCACTCTTTGAGGCCCAAAAGCCCAAATACCATAAGAAACCTCAAGGGCCTGTCACCGAGGGGGTTCAAACCAATGAGTAGGTGCAAGCCGTTACCTTCCCCTTCCAATCTGCACCATTCCGCTTTCCGCAAAACCCCCGCACTCCCCAATTCTCCACCCCACAAAACACCCAACCCGCTTTCTTCGCTCCACCAAACCCTACCTTTACCGCACCACAAAACACATTCCCCGCTCCACAACAACCTCCACAGCCTCTGCAATACCACAATGTTCCTCCACCCAATGGCTACACCAACAACAACAACAAGCGCCCAAGTCCGAAGAGAGCCCAGTACCCTCCTTTGCCTGAGTCCCTCACGGACATCTTCTCGACTCTCACGTCAGTTAGTGCCATTCAACTTCCTCCGGAACGGCCTGTCTGGAACCCGGCCGTTGATCAGACTAAGTACTGCATGTTCCACAGGCAACCAGGGCATACCATTGAAGGATGTTTCCAGTTTAGAGATTTGGTCTATGACCTACATGAAGGACACATGATTGATTGGGCCGAGATGCATAAGGCCATTATAGAAATAAAAGAGAAAAGAAGGCAAGCACCGAGGCAGTAAGTGCAGCAACAACAGGCACCGCCGTCGCAGCAACAGCCACCACCGCAACAACCACAGCCTGTCCAAGACTTGGGGATCCATCAGAACCCCATGCCGAACCATCCTCCCGCTCCGCAACCTCAGCCGCCGGCACCGGCTCAAGTTAACCTTGTTCAACCACCGGCTCCTGACGCCGGGTGGTCCTATGATGACGACGGTTCAATACAACAAGTCTCCGCCCTCCACCACAACTACCGCCCCTCCTCCATTCCTACCATCCATACGCCCACGTATCAAAACTCTCCTTCACCTATTAGACCACTTGGCCTTTCATCCACTCCCACTCCACCACCAACCTCTTGCCCATTGCTCGTCACCCTCGTTGCCATTACTACGACTAGCCCTCCGCCCGCGCCTCCGCTTACCTTTACACCTCCGCCTTCTCCTGCGCCCATCATCACCGCGCCCATAACTAACCTTTCGCTCACTATCCGTTCACCACCACCCGTTATCTCCACTCCCACTCCCATTATTTCCCCCACACCCTCTTCCACGCCACTCATCCATCCCATCGGGCCCATTTTACCGTCATCAGGTGCCGTGCCGGCACAGAATCTTGCCCTGCGGAGCGGGCATTTGTTTCATTACAATTTTGCTCCTACTTCCAATCCCCAGCCTTCTCAACCGGCTGCCAATCAAGAAGAGACTGAGCCACTACCAGGTACCCAATATGATTTATTGCATCATTTAGACCGGGTGCCTGCCAAAATATCTATGCTGGAGCTTATAAAGAGATCTACCCTTCACCAAGATGCACTAAGGAATTTTCATCAGAAGGTGATGGTTAGTGAAGATGTGGCAGCTGACAGCTTACCCACAGCACTGGCTACTATTTCCAAGGGACCAGCAATCACATTCTCCGAGAACGGGCTAGCACCTCCGGAAGCTCGGCAGATGCTGCTCTGCATTACTATCATTTTGAACAAAGTCAGCATTGATGCGGCATTAGTTGATACAGGGGCATCTATCAATGTTTGCACGCTCAGCACTCTCAGGGCCTGCAATTTATCAGAAGAACTTCTACGATCTACCCCGACTACCATAGCAGCTTACGACAACTCACGAAGAGCATGTCACGGGATTGTCACCATTCAGGCTGAGCTTGGGCCTCTTACTATGTCCATTGAATTTTACGTGCTAGACATTGACCCTATGTTCAAAGCTATCTTGGGTCGTCCGCGGATTAATACTCTTAGCGCCGTGCCATCCACTGCTCATCAGTGCCTCAAATTCCCCTTTCAAGGGAGGGTGGTTAAGATGAAAAGCTTGTCCATGGTCCAGTCAGTAAAAGCCATATCGGAGAAGATTTTGCCGACTTTGTGGCCTAGTACTCGGCCAGTTATTTCTGTGTTGGATCTGGACTTCCCATGGGCCTATGCACCACGCAAGCCCGCCACTACACCTGTCAACATTAAAGTGAAGCCCCAGATCTGAGATTCCAAAGGCTAGGATATTATATTGAAATTAGACTATCAACCGGGGAGAGGCCTCAGTGCCCAATTACAAGGGCGGACCAAACTGGTCCCCAAAGGAAGAAAAATGAGCAGAAGGGGACTCGGTTACCAAGAGTCCGCATTATCAATTTTGGGTGACTCAGGGCCACTTACCTGGGATTACGGCCAGCATTTTATAAAAGGGCCTCTCCAGCTAGGTACACTGAATCCATCGTCAGTACAGTTCGAAAAGAAAACCACAGCTTGCACAGTTGCCAGTCCGCCTCCGTTACCAAAGGAGCCAGTTGATGATATGCTCGACTACAGCCGAGCGTTTGCCAGGATGTTCCTTGAAGAAGATTATTGCCAAAGAAATCAGGAAGTACGGCTTGTGCAGTGGAAGCTAAAGAAGCCAACTGACCGTCCACGGGAAAAGGGGAGCTCGCCTGTTGTCTTTTCTTGGTCTCCCTCCCGTCTCATGTCTCTCTTCCAGTAGCTGGAATCCGTACCTCGTTCACCTCCGATCATGATTGATCTGTTCTTGACCGGACTGCCAACCGAGGTGTTAATTATACCTTGTGCATGTGGGCGATGTCACGCCCCGAGCCTTTATGATAGCGAAACACTCGCTCGAGAAATGTGAATAGCCGACATGGTAAGCCTCTTACAAGCAAGAATGATTAGAGCGCAAGACAATCACACACATAAATGTAATTGCACAATAATTTAGTCAAACTCCAACTTTATTTCATAAATGATCAAAATATTCTTTTACAATAACCTTTTCATCATTTTCCATTCCACTAGACTCAAGAAATGAGAAATTACAAAGACTCGATCTAACATTGTAGACTTCCTAAGTATTCACTCTCCATTTGATATGACTTTCATTCGCTCTCGGACCCGCTACTTGTATAACCCGAATCCGAATTCGAATCACTTTCATTTACTAAAAAGATTGGAAATAGGTAATGAGCACACTTGCCCAGTAGGTATCTTCGCATCAACATGAAGGCATCATTAAAGTAATTAACATTTTAGCTCTAGAGAAATAAGGTAAAATCATGCAAATGCGATCAATAACGCGGTTAAACCAGAGTAACAAGATGATCATGTAAGATAGAATGAAAGCAAGAATGAACTAGCAAGAATGTAACAAAGACATGTTATTGGCCTTTCATGAACAAGAATGTATCGAGAATGTACTAGCAAGTCACACAATCATCACTCAAGTATCTTTTGCTTATGAGCAAGTACTTTGTGAATTTCTGTGGAATATCAAGTCATGTACAAGAAAGTCATGTCGTGCTGTATCGTGGATCTTCACTTATTTATAGAGAAAGTACTCCCAAAGTAATGCAACACCAGTAGCATCATATCCCATGGTTTATAATAGTATGTTTCTGGCAATCAGCCGAGGGGACTAACATAGAGCCCTTGAACACAATCAGTGCTCGATCGCATCTTCAAGTATAAATCAAGCTACTTTCACGCATGTAACAATAAAGTATGGCCAAGAATGTATAATTCAATAAGTTCATGATAACACTATTCAATGAATGAACGCTTCAATTAAGAACATGGGAGATCAAGAATGACTTATACTATGTTATGCTCATGAAATAAGTCGGCAGCATAACGGTATATTTCTTACTTTCCATAACTTAATTTAAGTATGTTGATCAATATGGTCAGTCCTAGAACATCAATAATCTATCTAGGAACCTTGAAATATCAACCCTTTGGTCAAACCTCGGGTTAACAAACTCAAACAATGTGATGGTCAAGGACTAGGCCATTATATTCATGTGACGCTCCAGGATTGGGCCGTTACAATGGTCTAACTCCCGAACAAAGAAAGTAGACTTAGTTCAATGTGACGGTCTTGTACTGGGCCGTTACGTTCACGTGACGGTCTAGCCTTGATCCGTTAGAACGACTGATTCCAGAAATAATAACTGGACTCAGTTAAATGTGACGGTTGTATATTGGGCCGTTACATGGGTCTGATGGTCCAATATAAGTCCGTTACATTGCTAGAACCAGAAAACATCAATAGTGCTTTCTACTAAATGGGCTTTAATGGTACAACTAACTCGGCGTCCTAGTGGGAATCCCAGGCTCGCGGAGAATTACGGAGGTCTTAAAACAAGATTTCTAATCCATTGGAAGGAATATCAGATAGAGAGGTCCTCATGTCCAAGAATAATGTTCCTATAGTGCAAAGTGTGAACTAATGGATAACATATCGGAATATGTGCCATGCACTTAAAGAAAATGACTCTCTTGATAGAGAGAATGTGTAACAATATGAAATCATGATAAAACTCCGTCAATACATCATTTAAAATCATGGCGTTAATACAAACTATAGTGCTTTGGCATGAAATTAACATATCCTTAAAATAATTCAAGATGCTTTTAACATGCGATACTTATTATGAACCCATTAATAAATTTAAAGTCATATCAACAGGTAAAAACTTAGATAACTAGGCATATTTATAGGTAAACTTTAACTTGTTATCATTCTGCCTCAGGTTGACAGAACACAGTGTCTGACGGTCTAGGATAGGCACGTTACAGTCTTGTGACGGTTTATCGAGGGGCCGTTACAATAGTGTAACGCTCCTGTTATGGTGCTTAGAGACAACAGAGCAATTCAAATGCAACAGAGGGTGTGACGGCTTATCGTAAGGCCGTTAGATCATTGTGACGGTCTTACCTTGATGCGTCAGATCGTCTGATGGCAGTAAAATAAAGTAAAGGTTTATGAAAATATAACATGCCTGGAAATCAAAATACTACAACTATTCCAGACAAGATAAACGAAGTATAGGCCAACTATATGCATGGGTTTTAGTGAATAGACAAGATAATATCTTTTTATTTTCCATTTAGGGCTAAGAGATGCATGAATGTATAGAACTATTAAAACATGAAATTTATGATCTATCATGCATGAAATCAATCAAAACTAGAGGGCTTTTATCCCTAACAAGATGTTTTTACCAATCATGAGATGACCTACCTCTTAAATGAGCTTTAATCTTCCAATTTGGGACTGCAAGACACGCCATAGTTCTTCCCTTCCTGAGATTTTTTAGCAACTTCACGTCGCTCTATCTCTCCAATCTCTTGTCCTAAGGACGTGAAATTTTGAGGGTAAGAAGCTGAATCTAAGGTGAACAAAAAGTTCTAAAGGACTGAACTTTAATTACCTCGTTTAGACATCCTAATCTCTTGATCTTCAGGGATCTTTTGCTCTGAATTCTGAGCTGCTATGACTGAATCAGCGACTTTGGAAGCTTCTATCTCCTTGGTTGGTTGATCTCCTAGCATGAAATTTGGAGCACTATTAGTCTAAAGTATACTAAACAAAATCTTCTAAAGAACTTACCCGAAATTATGACTCCTTACCTTGATTCTTCACGAGCCAAAAGTAAGGGTCACTTAGTTCAGAACTAGGTCCTATTTATAGGGTTTTAGCTAGGGTTTGAAGATTAGATCGATTCTAGAGTCCTTAATTTGCCCGAACCTGATCCCTAAGAGTCCCTAGTAAACTTACAAGTTCTCCCAATTAGGTCTCTTGTAGATAGGATCCCAAAGATCCAATCTTTCTACTCGTTCTTCCATTCACAGAACTGACAGGATGTAACGCATCAAGACTGGTGCGTTACATGGCTGTGGCGGTCGCACGATAGACCGCTACATCCAACGTGCACATAATTCAACACAAATCAAACTCTTTTGTTAATTATCCATTTTATTATCTATAAAAATGGTATTTTATCCTTAAAATATGTAAATAGGCTAAATAACCTTCTAGAATATGGGCCAACTTAGTGGGCTTGGTCCTTAAACCTTTTGGATTTTATTTAAATATGCTAGGTTAATTATTTAACATAATTGGGCCTTATAATGACTTATTAATCCAATAATCCTTTTATTAATCTATTTAGCCCTTATAAATTCTAGAAAATTCTATAAATAACTCATAACTTCTGGGGCACTACAGGCGATGCCCGCCCATTGATCTCTCCACTATGTGGACCTCTTCCTCTAATCTCTCTGACATGTGGTTCTCCTCTTCTGATCTTTTTTTTGATGTCTTGTTCCCATCTCTCTTCCCTCTTTAGCTTCCTCCTCTGCCATCCTCTTCATCTTGCTGCATGATCTCCACTGATCTCCAAAAAAAATGTTAAATTTGAAACTGAGATTTCGGTGGAAGATTACGCCATCTTGTCTTCATACTCCTCTCCCAGGGGCACGAGTCCCCTGCTCCTTCCTTCCCATTAGATTTCCTTTCTCCTAGGTTAGACGTAGGGTCCGTCGAGTCTAGGGAAGTAGAGTCTATTAGGTTTAGAGAAGTAGGGTCTTGTTCTAGCTGTTGTGCCCATGTGATTTTGATGATAACAAACACTATCAGTCACCATATGCATGTGTGCATGAAATGTTGTGCCCCTTGTGCTTTGGTGATTTTGTGGTGTTTTAATGATAGCAACATAAATGAGTCACCATATTGTTTTGCTAAGAACATCACATTGAATGATAGCAACATGAATGCATATGACTGATTTATTCTATGGAGAATGCATGAGTGTGCTAGCTCTGTGGGTCGACCCCCTTCTTAGATGGGTTGACCCCCCTCAAGTCTTTACATCAGATTCGCATGTCTATACATCTCGTAAGTAGTTCAGATGGCGTCAACCCATTGAGTCCACGAGGTTGACGCAGCCTTGAAATGCCTCAGATAGCTTTGAAGATAAGGCTGGATGCGTTGACGCATGGGGTCACTGCGTCGACCCACTGAACTGACCCAGATCTAACTTCACATCAGGGTGAACTGCTGCGTCGCCGCTGTCACGCTGTAGCGTCTCTATGCATTTCCGAAGTCTACACATCGTTTAGTTGCACGCCACTATGTTGAGAAAGTCTACACATCAGATTGCCTTGCTTCATGCACAAGTCTATACATCGTCTGTTCATCGTCACATGTGCATCACTTAGCAAGTCTATACATCAGTCAGCATTACCTCTTGCTCGTAGAGTCTATACATTTTCTGTGCTTCACGCTTAGTTGAAGTCTATACATTGCATGCTACAAAGTCTGCACATCTAGTTTGCATCATGTCTGTACAGAGCTTTTTGCATCGTTCATCAAGTCCATACATTGCACTGTAGCTTGCTTAGTTGAAGTCTATACATTGCCTTTGGGCATCTAAGTCCATACATTGGCAGCGTGTCTGTGTTTCAAGCCATTCGACAAGTCTATACATTCCCAGTCTTTACCTACGTTCAGAACTCCAAAGTCTGTACAGCCAGCTCTATCTCACCTTGCGTCTCTTCAAGTATGTACAGCCTTGGCGTATGCTTTCATAAAGTCTATACATTGGCTTTCACTTCAAGTCTGTGCATGGCCTTGGCATCTGCTTTGAAGTCTACACATTAGTCTTCGTTCCAAGTCTGTACATTGGCCTTCAAGATTCTCAAAGTCTGTACAGCCTGCTTTGTCGTTCAGAGTACAAAGTCTATACATCGTTAAGTTGCCTTTGTGTCGAAGGAAGTCTATACATTCAGATGAACTTGGAATTTGACGACCACCACAAGTGGCGTCACTTTTGAATCAAACGCCTAGGAAGAAGGCGTCTTTTACGTTGTGCATACTTTGATGCCGTATCCAAGTCTATTCACTCGCTAGTGTGCATGTGCATAGTCTGTACATTGCCCTCATGCATACACAAGCATCCAAGTATGTACAGAGTCATTTGCATTCCTTCATATCCAGTCTGCACATTGTGCTTTGAAGCTGCATCAAGTCTAGACATTGTACTGTAGCTAGCATGAAGTGAAGTCTGTACATTGTCCCCATGTTCACATGATTCAAAGTCTATACATCGTGGGCTTCGAAGTCTTCAAAGTCTGTACATCTTCAAGGGGTAAGTCTATACATTGGATATGGGTGTGCATCGTGAAGTCTATTCACTGCTTGTGTAACTCAAGCCTTTACATCATAGTCTATACATCGGCGCACTGTTCATGCATCAGTTCTCCAAGTATATACATCGGCGCACTATTCATGCATCGGTTAAGTCTATACACTGGCTATGGCTTGTTCATGCATCTTACCCACGCAAGTCTGTACACTGAGGTCGCTTGAAGGGCTTCAAGTCTACACACTCTCACGTTGTACATACTTGCTTAATTGCTACTTCTAAAGTCTACACATTCGATTGCTTCATGCTTTACACAGAAGTCTACACATTCCACTCTGTTATGTTAATGCATCATTCTGCAAGTCTGTACACTGAGGTCGCTTGAAGGGCTTCAAGTCTACACACTCTCACGTTGTACATACTTGCTTATTTGCTGCTTCTAAAGTCTATACATGCTGTGTTAAGAGCCTGAACTAACTAATTGCATTTCTTTGTCTCTGCCTGCAGATGAGTCAGGTTGATGAATGGGCACGTGATCCTAGGTTGGCACCTGGCACGTGATCCGAGGTGTCCTATGGATAAAGGGGGCACACACCCTAGTTGCTGCTGATATATATATGTGAAGTTTCTTCATCCGCAGAAGACAGATAGAAGAGGGCTGATCGAGAGAGTGATAGAAGAAAGTGAGAGCAGCAGAGAGGCAGTGAGCAGAAGAAGAAGAAGAAGAAAAAGAGCAGAGAGGCAGAGAGTGAAAGTAAAAGAAGAAGAAGAGAAAGAGAGAGAGTTCGTGGAGAAGAAGAAAGAAGATTTTATTGAAGATCGTCTACTGGACTTGGATCAGATCCAATCCAGTTGCTCCTGCGAGAGCTACATTTTACATTGCATTTTCAGCTTTCCGAGTGCTGTATTTTCATTTCTTATTTTCCTTTTATTTGATCAATTGTGCTTTCCGATTCTCTGGTTAGAGATCGGTGTTCCTCTTGTGGTCTCAAGAGAAGGGAGACTTGTCTCCGGTCTACAAGTGACAGGTTGTCACTTGTGGGTTCCCCTCCGGTTTGGAGGAAGGGAGATTCATCTCCGGTTCTGGTCTTGTGGGTTGCAAGTCCAGGTGTCCCTCCGGTTTGGAGGAAGAGAGACTTGTGTCTCTGGTGTCTAGTGATTGGGTGTCACTGGTGCGTTCCCTCCTGGTCTGGAGGAAGAGAGACCTAGTCTCTAGTTCCAAGTGGCTGGGAGTCACTTGGGGTGTCCCTCCGGTTGGGAGGAAGAGGGGAGGTTGTTCCCCTGGTCAAGCTGTTTGGCAGCAAGTGTTTGCAGACTGAGTCTGCTGTTCTAGCGTTGCTAGTGGAAGCCTCACTCTGGTTGGGAGTGAGGGGTGGACGTAGGTCTTGGTGATCGAACCACCTAAAAATCCTCTGTGCAGTGTGGTTGTGTTTTGCTCCTTGTCTTCTACCTCCTTCACAGGTTGCCTTAGCACTCTCGTTTATATCTGTGCTGCTTCCGCTAGTTGCTTGTTTAGGCGCGCCTTATATATTTGCTCAATGGTTTAAAAGAGAACTTAACTTGTTCTTTAGATTGTCTATTTACCTTGATAGTGTTCTAGTCTTTTATTGAGCGAAAAGTTTTTTAAGGGTGGGATTCATTCACCCCCCCCCCTCTGAATCCATCGCACCGATCCTATCACTAGCTCGTCCAACCCTTCCTCATTTGAGCCAAGCCCGCTTGCGTATTATTCCAAATCCATTCCTGGTAGGTTCTTACAGGATCTAGCTCAGCGATGTCATGCCCTTCTGAAGTGTTCGGAGTTCGTAGCTACGGTGATTGTGATAGAAGACGATGAGGAATTAGAAGGGGTGTGGAGCGACGACGGATTAGGTGTATATGAAGTCCTAGATGAAAAGGACCCGGTCGATGATGAGGATAGCAATGTAGATGACACCGCCGGTTTGTATGTGCAAGGATTAAAGAGATTCGACGAGCCGTCGTCCGCGGTGGATGAGCCTACAAAGGAAATAAATCTTGGAACCGAAGAAGACCCAAGGCCCATCATTATTTCCGCTAACCTCCCTCCCCATGTAGAAGAAGATCTAATCAAGGTTCTAAGGGTGTATAGCGATTCTTTTGCCTGGTCTTATGAGGACATGTCGGGTCTTGACCCCTCTTTAGTGGAACACTGACTCGTACTTAAACTAGGGGCAACACCCGTGAAACAAAGGCCAAGAAGATTTCACCCCCACATGGCCTTGAGGATTAAATAAGAGGTCAACAAATTATACAAGGCCAAGTTTATCAGAGTTGTCTTATATCCCTAGTGGGTGGCAAACATAGTCCATGTTATCAAGAAGGATAGAAAGGTGCGCATTTGCATTGATTTCAAGGATGTTAACAAAGCATGTCCCAAAGATGATTTTCTGCTGCCTCACATAAATGTTTTGGTGGATAACACCGCCGAGTACGAAGCCTTATCATTCATGGATGGTTATTCAGGATATAACCAAATCCGTCTCGCTCTCGAGGACCAAGAGAAAACCTCCTTCACCACGTCCTGGGGTACTTATTGTTATGTGGTTATGCCCTTCGATCTGAAGAACATAGGTGCCACTTATCAAAGGGTGATGATGGCCATCTTCCACGACATGATGCATGTTTATATGGAAGCTTACGTGGATGACATCTTGGTAAAGTCCAGAACGAAGCAAGAACACCCCTCCATTCTGGCTCAGGTGCTGCAGAGAGCTAGGGAGTATCAGCTTAAGATGAATCCGAAGAAGTGTGTTTTTGGAGTCTCCTCAGGGAAGCTGTTAGGTTTCATAGTTAGAAAACGGGGGATTCAGATTGATCCTAATAAGGCAAAGGCCGTCATGGACATGCCTCCACCTAAGAATATCACGGAACTTCGAGGACTGATTGGTAGATTGCAATTCATCAGAAGGTTCATATCCCAACATTCTCAGAGGTGCCGCCTGTTTTATGAATTGCTAAAGGCGAGGGTCAAATTTGAATGGAATCAAGATTGTCAAAAGGCCTATGAGGACTTAAAGGCATACTTGACAAATCCTCCAGTTTTGCAACCTCCTGTCCCTGGGAAACTCCTAATCCTATACATCTCGGTCATTGAGGACTCCCTAGGGGCGGTTTTAGCACAAGTAGACGATGAAGGAAAAGAGCGGACAGCCTATTATCTCTCCAAATTGTTTAACCCGGTAGAGGCCAAATACACCACCATGGAAAAGACTTGTGCCGCCTTAGTGTGGGTAGCTCCGAAGCTCAGACACTATTTTCTAGCCCACCAAGTCAGGTTGATCTCTAGAATGGACCCGATCAGTTATCTCTTAGAAAAGCTTGTCCTTTCTAGTAGGTTACCTCGCTGGCAGAGCTTCCTCTCTTAGTTTGATATCACATTCGTTGTTCAGAAGGCAATCAAAGGATATGCCATCGCTGAGCATCTTGCCCCCCGTGCACAGATTCTATTTAGGATGATTTCCCTGATGAGCATCTCTCTGTATTTACTCATCATCCCTTCTGGTCTCTGCACTTCGATGGTGCGCTCAACTCTCAAGGCCGAGCGATAGGTGCCGTTCTGCTCACTCCGGAAGGGGTAACGATTCCCTTTGCCTATCAGCTCCGATTTCCTACTACTAATAACATCGCCGAGTATGAGGCTCTCCTAGCCAGATTGAAGCACGCCTACCTCTTAGGCGCGCGCTACTTGAACATCATAGGAGACTCTCAGCTCGTTCTGCGGCAGGTTCTATCCACTTACCGCACTCGTGACCCAAAGCTCAAGCCATATCAAGATTTGGTCACTCTCCTGGCTCGGCAATTCCACAAGTTGACCTATAACCATACCCCTTGATCTCAGAACATTCTTGCTGATGCGTTGGCATCACTTGCTTCCTCTTTATCCTTCCCTCTCAATCAGAATACTTAGACAATCATCGTTTAGAGATTGGACGCACCCTCTCTTCAGGATCCTTGGTATCACAACCTTAGGAAAACTGTAGAGGCTAGGGCTGAGAAGGATGATTTGAAGGAAGTGTCTTTAACAGAATTAGAAGAGATCCTGGAAGAAGAAGAGTTGCCGTGGTACCATGAAATCGAGCTATATTGCAAGGATGGGTCGTTCCCAGAAGGGGCAAATGCCGAACAACATAAGGCTATCAGAAGAGCCGCCTCAAGGTACACTATCATTGCTGGAGAATTATACATGCATACTCTTAATGGAATGCTCATGAGGTGCCTAGACGACGATGAAGCTTGAAAGGTGGCTGAAGCGGCCCATTCTAATGAGTGTGGAGGTCATGTTAATGGCCAGGCTCTAGCTAAGAAAATCCTTAGGCAGGATTACTATTGGCCCACTCTAGAGGAAGATTGCTCCCTCTATGTCCGGAGGTGTCTTAAATGCCAACTCCACACTGATAAAATCCATGCTCTAGCTTCACCCCTACATCCTCTCTATTGAGCCCCTATTTGTTTTGACGATGACAAAATACCTTTATAATTAGAATAATGCACTATGAGTGTTCTTGCTACTTCACACCTTGTCTTCAAGATTTATCTTGTTTCCATTTGAACAATTGAGCTACTCCTTTCATTATCTTTCAAATACCTAGCTACATGATGAGTGTTCATCCTAACTAAATCTACCTTTTCTATTGAGAGATTTGGAAAGCTGCAGGGAAGGATGGGAAACAACTCTAGTCATTACCCAAGAAAAGACCTAGTGCGGAGTGGAGGTAATGCCGAGTATGGTGTTCATGAAAGGTGAGAAAGAATGGTCAATATATGTCAAAAATGGTAAGAAATTCATCTCACATGTCTATGGTTTTTATTGATCTAAAATCCTTTAAGTTGGTCTTGAGCCTCTGAACTTCTTCTTTGTTGTTTTCTTTGACCCAGATGCAATGGGTAGACCCCCTTGAGAAATGGGTCGACCCTTGTCATCACTGATGGCTGCCTTGGGTTCTATCTGGCTGATGGGACGACCCATCTCCCAGATGGGTCTACCCCTGTAACATCTAGAGTCTGGAAAGATATTTTGTTTGCTACTTTGGACCTATTTTATTTCCAGCTATTTACGAATTATTTTTTTTCTCTAAATAATTTTGGGTTAATCCTCAATTGTTAAACACATGGTTTAACCGGTCTAACCTATTAAGACATGGCTTAGGTACTTAATCATTCTTAATACAACGTGAGCTCATCAAATCCGTGTTTTTATGTTTCTAATCATAGGATTCACACCTGGTTGATGTTGTGCCATGTCAGCCGTTTGAAGGCCAATCATGGAGGAGATACCCTCTATCTTTCCTCCAGGTCAGAGCATCCTCGTCCATGCCTTAAATACCCAATGATTAGGGCGTTCGAGAAACACACAACAAGGAGAAGAGTGCCGCACGAGCGTGAAAGGGAACCATCGGAAGAAGAAGAGCGGTCGAGGGAGAGAGCTTCGTCTTTGAAGTAGAAGATTACTCCACATCGATCAGCATCCACAAACAAGCTCAGAAGAGATAGACGGCGTGGTGATCATCTTCTAGGTTTCTGATTTCACCTGAGTTCAGCCAGCAGTCATCCCACTCCATAGGAGCACTTCATGCCAATTCGTGCATCAGAAAGGGGGAGCTCGTTCATAGCTGTCTTGATTTCAATTTGATCCTTCATTGTATTTCTGATTTCAATTATAGCAAAAACTCAGATACTCATGTGTGTGTGTGGTCGGAGATCCTATCTCCAAGTGAAGTATGTGTTGATGCTTGGATGTGTGTGTGTGGATTGAGGTTATCGACCTCGTGTGTGTGTGTGAGCTGCTTTTGTGTAGCTCTCCTATAGTGGAATCCTCTTAGTTGAGAGGGGTGGATGTAGGATCGCACTTGGGTGCATCCGAACCACCTTAAAATCTCTGCGTCCTGTTGTTTTGCATCTTGTGCGATTGCTTCCAATTGTTCTTATTTGCGTGTGGTTGCGAGGAATTATTTTAATTTGCTGGTTCGAGCCTTATCTAGCATTTTAGTTAACCGACAATCAATTCACCCCCTCTTGCTTGCCAATTCACTGGGACAACAATTGGTATAAGAGCCTCGACTCTTTTCTTTAGAACCCCACGGTTCATAGAGTGATCCTTTGAAATGGCAAACAAAGGGATGATGCCTGAAGGGCATTCGATTCATCGACCGCCATTCTTTGACGGGACGAACTACAGTTATTGGAAAAATCGAATGACTGTATTTCTTCGCGCTCAAAGTCATGAGATCTGGACCGTTGTCATCAAGGGTCCACCTACTCTACCTCCCCATGAAGGAAAATGGTCTAATGAACATATTAAACAGGCAACTGTGAACTTTAATGCTTTGAATATTATCCAATGCGCCATTCATCCTAACGAGTATGCTCGTGTCTCTATGTGTACCAGTGCTAAAGAGATGTGGGACAAATTGAAGCTGATATATGAAGGGACATTAGAAGTTAAAGAAACAAAGGCAAATCTGTTGATAAGAGACTATGAGCTATTCCAGATGAAGCCGGAGGAGACCATATCAGAAATGTTTGCGAGACTTGTAGAAATCACAAATGGGCTGAAGGCACTAGGGAAGGACTATTCTAACTCAGAATTGGTTCGCAAGGTGTTGAGATCCTTATCACCAGCGTGGCATACTAAAGCCACGGTGATTGAAGATTCAAAAGACTTGTCTATTTTGACTTTGGATGAGCTGATTGGGTCACTTATGACCTACGAAATCAATGTTAAGAGGTCTGAAGAAGAAGACAATTGCACTGAAGGCAAATCCAGAGCCGACAGTTCAAGTGATGAAGACTCCACAGAAGACACTGGAGAAGAGGAAGACATAGCTATGTTGACTAGGAAGGTGAGAAGATTTCTGAGAGCTAGAAAGAAGTTTCCAGAAAAATTTAAGAAACCATTCAAGAAACAGTCCAAGTGGAAGACGGAAGGAAGCAAGCTTAAGGATGTGATATGCTATGAATGCAAAAAACCTGGCCACATGCGTGGCGAATGTCCACAGCTGAAAAAGAAATTCAAGAAGGACAAAGAGAAGAAGTCCAAGGCAATGGTCGCTACGTGGAGCGACGATGAAGAGGATGAAGATGATGAAGGTGATGCGGAGCTGGAGGAGCTAATGAAGAGCATGTGTCTAATGGCACATGAAGAAGAATCAGAGGAGGCAAATTCTGACTCAGACACTCTTACAACAGAACAGTGGGAGTCTGAATATGTTGCTCTTTATGCCAAGTTTAAGAAGATAAGATCTGAAAATAAACAATTAAAAAGGAAAGTTGAGTCTATGATCCAAGCTGATGTCTCGAGTGAAAAAGTTGCTAAATCAACTAAGGCTTGTGCAGAAATGAAAGCTGAAAATGAAGCCATGTTTGAGAAGATTAAAAGTCATGAGGAAGTTGAACAACAACTCAAGGGCGAATTGGAAAGCCTAAAAACCATTCATCCACACCAGTCTGAAAAAGAAAACAGTGAAAGAGAAAAAGCTAAAATCCAAGATCTTGAGGATGAAAATGATAGGATGAGAAATGATAACAAAATCTTGAGGGATCAAATTTCGGTGTGCCATGAAAAATTAAATCAATCCGATCAAAAAATTCTCATCTTAAATAGGGAAATTGAAGGATTGAAAGATGCCTTGGCTAGATTTGTCAAGGGGAAAGATAACCTTGAAAAGGTTCTTGGAAGTAAAGTAAATTTTCAAAGAGAGGGAATCGGTTATGAACCGATTAAGAAGAAATCATTTGAAAATAAGTTGATGACATCCTTCGTGTCTTTTGTGCCTGCTACAAATGGTAAGCCTATCATGCATGAAAAAATCAAGGTTAACTCAAATACTCATCAACAAAGATTTTCAGGTTTGAACAAAGGAAATTCAGGAAGAAAAAGAATTTTTTGTTACTACTGTGGTCGTGTTGGGCATGTTATGTCTTATTGCCGTATATTGTGTCATGATAATGAATTTTATGTTCGTAAGTCAAGAAATGCCCTCATGAATAACAAAACTCACAAGCGTGGACCCAACTCAGTTGGGTACCAAAACTTGTTCCTTGAGCTTATGTCTTGTTGTAGGGATGCCTCAAAGCCGAAGATTCACATTGGTTTCTAGACAGCGGCTGTTCGAGGCATATGACCGGAAACAAGGAGATATTTGCTGAGTTCAAAGAGAAAGAAGGAGGTCTTGTTGCATTTGGAGGAAGCGACAAAGGTAAGATCGTTGGCATTGGCAAGGTTAGTGTAAATAACTCCAATACCATCGACAATGTTTTGCTAGTTGATGGACTCAATCACAATCTTCTAAGCATTAGTCAATTATGTGATAGGGGACATAAAGTCATTTTTGAATCTTCATACTGCACAATTGTAGATAGTCATACAAATGAAATAAAATTTCTAGGACTTAGAAAGAATAATGTATATACAATTGACTTGAATGAAATTCCTTGCAAACACATGTGTTTAGTTGCTAATGATGCCGACAGTTTTTGGGTTTGGCATCGTAGATTAGGCCATGCTAGCAGTAGTGTTATTTCAAAACTGTGCAAAAATAATCTCGTCATAGGACTTCCTAAGATGAAGTTAGATGCAAATAAAATTTGTGAAGCTTGTGCTAAGGGTAAACAAACTCGATCATCTTTCAAATCTAAAAACATCATTTCTACCCCTCGCCCCTTGGAGCTTCTGCACTTTGATCTCTTTGGTCCAACCCGGACTCACAATTTAGGGGTAAGTGTTATGGCTTTGTGATTGTTGATGATTTCTCACGCTTTACATGGGTTCTATTTCTAAGCAGCAAGTCTGATATTTTGCAGGAATTTCAAGCCTTTTGCAAAAGGGTTCAGAATGAGAAAGGTTATATGATTACCCGATTGCAAAGTGATCATGGACGTGAATTTGATAACACCCATTTTGATGAGTTTTGCAAGAGTGAAGGATACACTCACAACTTTTTTGCACCTAGAACGCCGGAGCAAAATGACGTAGTTGAAAGGAAGAACCGAACGCTAATTGATATGGCAAGAACAATGCTGAGTGAGCGGAGTCTTCCTCGTTATTTTTGGGCTGAAGCGATGAATACGGCATGTCACATTATAAACCGCGCAATGGTAAGACCGTTTGTAAATAAAACACCCTATGAACTCTACAAAGGTAAGAAACCAAACATCTCACATTTTAAAACCTTTGGGAGCATTTGTTACATTTTGAATAATGGTAAGGATGATCTAGAGAAATTTGATGCTAAGAGTGATGTTGGAATTTTCTTGGGCTACTCTAATAACTCTAGAGCATTTCGTGTTTTCAACAAAAGAACCATGGTAATCGAAGAGAGCCTACATGTGATAGTTGATGAAGGTATTTCTAAGAATTCCATTACAACTAATGAGGAATCTGACTTTTTGCAGGACAATAACCAAGAGAACACAAAATCAAAAAAATAGCATGATCCATCCATATCTGGAACAAAAATCGAAGAAAAAGATGAAGCTGAAGAAAAGAGTGTGGAACAAATGAAGGATATGCCTCCTACTCACCCAGATCTACCTCCCTCGTGGAAATATCTTAAGGACCATCCAACAGAAAACATTCTGGGTAAGGTAGATGAAGGTATAAAAACTCGCTCATCCTTAAAACTCATGCTTACTCTGAATGCCTTTGCACACACATCTCAAGTAGAACCCAAATGTGTTGATGATGCATTAAAATATGATTTCTGGGTAATGACAATGCATGAGGAACTACACCAATTCCAACGGAATGAAGTGTGGAAACTAGTGCCCCGTCCTGATAACCACAATGTGATCGGAACGAAATGGGTTTTTCGAAACAAATTAAATGACCAAGGTGTGGTTGTTAGGAACAAGGCCCGTCTTATGGCCAAGGGATATTGTCAAGAACTCGGAATCGATTTTGATGAATCATTCGCACCCGTTGCTCGCCTTGAAGCCGTGCGCATCATATTATCATTTGCTTGCTCTAAAAAATTTAAATTGTATCAAATGGATGTAAAGAGCGCATTTCTAAACGGCTTTATCAAAGAAGAAGTGTTTGTTGAGCAACCTCTGGGATTTGAGGATATAAAAAATCCGGATCATGTGTTCAAATTGGATAAAGCTTTGTATGGTCTAAAACAAGCCCCACGGGCTTGGTATGACCGTCTAAGTACATTCTTGATTGAACATGATTTCAAAAGGGGTTCGATAGATCAAACCTTATTTTCCAAACATGCTGGAAATGATTTACTACTTGTCCAAGTTTACGTTGATGATATCATTTTTGGATCAACTAACGAATTGTTGTGCAAAGAATTTTCTGAGCTGATGCAGGTAGAATTTGAAATGAGTTTGATGGGCGAACTCAATTACTTCTTGGCGCTGCAAATTCAACAAAGGAAAGATGGAACTTTTATAAACCAAAGAAAATACCTGCTGGAGCTCCTGAAGAAGTATGAGTTTGAAGGGGCAAAGCCTTATGACACACCACCGGTGTCAAGTTGGAAAAGGACTACAAAGGTAAACAGGTCGAGCCAAAGTTGTATAGAGGTATGATAGGCTCTCTCCTATACCTGACAGTAAGTAGACCTGATATACATTTTGCAGTCTGTCTGTGTGCTAGATATCAATCATGTCCTCGAGAGTCTCACTTAGGTGCCGTGAAACTAATTTTCCATTATCTTGCCGGTACGATTGATTTGGGACTTTGGTTTCCTCGTGGATGTGATTTTAAGCTTGTGGCATTCACTGATGCCGACTATGCAGGATGTTTTATTGATCGAAAAAGCACGAGTGACACATGCCAGTTTCTCAGAGGTTGCCTAGTCTCTTGGGCCTCCAAGAATCAAAACTCCGTGGCAATATCAACTATCGAAGCTGAATATATGGCTGCCGGTAGCTGTGGTGCACAGGTTCTTTGGATCAAACACCAGTTAGTCGATTTTGATGTACTTCTAAAATGTGTTCCTATCATGTGTGATAATAAGAGTGTCATTGATCTTTCAAAAAATCCAATTCATCACTCTAGATCCAAACACATAGACATCCGTCATCACTTTTTGAGAGACCATGTAAATAAAAAAGACTTTGAGCTGAAGTTCATTGAAACTGATAAGCAATTAGCTAACATTTTTACAAAACATCTCAGCAAAGAAAGATTCATAACCCTCAGACGAGAACTGGGAATTTGCAGAGTGTAGAGCACATAGATAGGCTTGCATAGTTTCACCACAAGTTACTTAGTTCTCCTGCTTTGAGTCCAATTTTCTTTTGTTTCACAACCTCATATGTTCATTTACCATTGCATCTCATCACAGTGCATAAAATGTCATTGCATCCCACTCACTGCAGTTCATAAAAATGATCCCTAGTTCAAACACTGTCCACTCAAACTCTCTCGTGCATATGCATATCAGTGTGCAACACATATTATAATAAAGTTTACCTCTATAATCCGTGCTTGAATAATAACCCTGCATGGATTCACCAGTGTTGGTGGCCTCACATAAATCCTCCTTTGGTTCTTGGAGAGTCTCTACTTCCTTGCTTGAAATAAGGTGCTAGCTTCAATGTGAAATGATAGTTTGAACAAGTTCCTTAGTTAGATAAAGTTAGAAGGTCTTAAAATAATTATTATGGATTTCGCTATAGCATTTCTCACTCGGACCCACTTTCTATCCTACTAAAACCATTCTTTAAATGGTCCAGTGAGTCAGCCAAATCATCATGTTCCACTAACAACATTTGCCATGTTCTTACTTCTGGGATGCTAAGGGGGTCGACCCATCTCCAAAGGGGGTCGACCCACTCCTTTTTTGGCTTGTCTACCAATATTATTTGTATACCCGGTCAAACCCCACTTGAGCCCATATGTTGACCGAGGATACCAACTTAAAAAGCATCCCCTTGCTAACCTAGCCGCACACCTTCTACCCAAAAGGCCTCATTTTTTCTTTCCCTCTTTTCCGCACACTCCATCCGGCGGACACCACCGCGGCTACCGTCGCCCCCTCCTTGGCGAGCATCAAGGGCATAGTTCTTCTTCCCACAAAGTGCAAAGGGACCCTGACTGGTGGAGGAAAGCCTCTTCCAAGGTCTGCTGTAAACCTACATCTCGAGGAGAGAAAAGCGAGTTTCCAGCGGTTTGTGTCTAGGCTCTTCAATGGCTCCGTGGACAAAGGCTATGGCTAAGCGTCCAAGGCGTCAGGCTGCTACAAAGGTTTCATCGTATGCAGCTGATCCACTCTCTTCAAGCTCTGAAGATGAAGCTCCCCAGGCCGTTCCTATAAAAGCTGGAAAGAAAACAGAGAGGCGGACTAAAAGGATTCATGATGAGGTACTAAAAGGCTCCACATTTTCTAGCATATGTCCTCGTACGATTATGCGACCAAGAGCAGTGGACTTCAATGATGTTACTCTCATGGTCCCTGAGCTATATGATTTGACTGACTCCCAGGAAAACTAGGAAAAGTTCATATCTGACCATCGCAAGGTCTATCCCTCATTAGTTCTACAATTCTATCAAAACATGGTGATTAAGAACGACAAAGTCTACACAGCTGTCAACAACAAATCTTTCTTGATGAATCCCGGACTTTTCAGTCGCACCTTTGGACTTCCAAGTGCTTCTGCTACAAAACTAGTAGATGTAGTGTTGCATGAAGTGGATGTTTACAAACTTATGATGGGCTTCGATGATACAGTAATCATTGCTGAAGATGATATTCCAAAGAAGTTGAATGCGAATGTTTTCCCTCCTGCCCAGCGCATACTTCACCATCTCTTCACCACCATTATTTATCCCAGGGAGGCAACAGGAACAAAGTCAATAAGATTCATAAATTTTTATTCCACTGCATTTACAATGGTTGTGCAGCTGACCTTCCCAGTCTTATGTTGGATTTAATGCTCCTATGTCATAAAGAGAAGAGACGCAATCTTCCGTATGCTGCACAGTTAATAGCTATTTTTACACATCTTCGTATCAAATTAGATGAAGAAATATGTGAAGAGTTATTAGACAGGGATGTTTATACTGCCCAAAGCCTTTGCAATAACATGGGCTACAAGAAAAATGCAAATGGTCACCAAGTTCAAAATCTGAAGAAGCTCAAAGGAAAACAAGTACAAACTGATGAAAGTTGTGACAATGATGAAGAAGAAGATCCTATTGCTTCAGATGATGATCAGCCACCTCCTAGTCCCTCTCAGCCAGTCGAAGCAGTTATGGACAAGAACCTTCTGGATCTCGTCTCGATCGAATTGAACAAAAGGTGGACTAGCTGACTGAAGAAGTGGGTGGACTGAAGCTGCATCATGAGTTGTTCCTGCACCAATTTGAATCCATCTCCAATACTCTTGATGCTCAAAACCAAATGCTCCAGCGAATCTGGGATTTTGTTTCAGGACCAAATAACTAATCTATCTAGGAATGAATCTTCTGTCAGTTCTAACTATGAAGCTGCCCATTTTGTTTAAACCTTACTAGGGAGGCCGTTTGCTTAACTATATTTTGTATTTCACTGCATGCATGCTTTCTTGTGTGACCATGCTCCATTCATCATCCTTTTGGTCATTTTGTTTCTCTCTACCCCTTTGTTTCTACCCAACAACACTATGTCCAGCATATCTTGTGATGCTACCATGCATGGTTCCTTTTTGCTCATGACAACAAGGGGGTGGAATGTAATGCAATTTGCTGAAAGCACTTTGTGAACATGTTATGCAATATTCATGCCGTTTGGTAGCAGAACTTCAGCTACATTCATGTTTTTGTTTGGTAACTGAAATGCTCAAGTTTTTACTTTGTTCCTTGACGATGGTTGAATAATGACAACATGGTTCTTGATATCTATTTGGCATGGCCCAAAATAACTCATTCTTTTTGCTCTCATTGAAAATGAGTTTTGCACTTATATATGCGTGGCTGTAATTAAAGTAGAAATCTTCTCAGTTTTAAATTTCACAATCTTCCTTCAATAAGCTCAAATTGCATTAGATTTTTCTCATCATCAAAAAGGGGGAGATTGTTGTGCCCCAATTTATTTTGACGATGACAAAATACCTTTATAATTAGAATAATGCACTATGAGTGTTCTTGCTACTTCACACCTTGTCTTCAAGTCCTCTATAACTCCATGGTGCATATTTATATTGTTTCCATTTGAACAATTGAGCTGCTCCTTTCATTATCTTTCAAATACCTAGCTACATGATGAGTGTTCATCCTAACTAAATCTACCTTTTCTATTGAGAGATTTGGAAAGCTACAAGGAAGGATGGGAAACAACTCTAGTCATTACCCAAGAAAAGACCTAGTGTGGAGTGGAGGTAATGCCGAGTATGGTGTTCATGAAAGGTGAGCAAGAATGGTCAATACATGTCAAAAATGGTAAGAAATTCATCTCACATGTCTATGGTTTTTATTGATCTAAAATCCCTTAAATTGGTCTTGAGCCTATGAAGTTCTTCTTTGTTGTTTTCTTTGACCCAGATGCAATGGGTCGACCCCCATGAGAAATGGGTCGACCCTTGTCATCACTGATGGCTGCCTTGGGTTCTATCTGGCTGATGGGATGACCCATCTCCCAGATGGGTCGACCCCTGTAACATTCAGAGTCTGGAAACAGATTCTGTTTGCTACATGGGTCGACCCACCTGGCAAGATGGGTCGACCCACTTTGGACCTATTTTATTTCCGGCTATTTACGAATTGTTTTTTATCTAAATACTTTTGGGCTAATCCTCAATTGTTAAACGCATGGTTTAACCGGTCTAACCTATTAAGACATGGCTTAGGTACTTAATCATTCTTAATACAACGTGAGCTCATCAAATCCCTATTTTTATGTTTCTAATCGCAGGATTCACACCTGGCCGATGTTGTGCCATGTCAGTCGTTCGAAGGCCAATCATGGAGGAGATACCCTCTATCTTTCCTCCAGGTCAGAGCATCCTCATCCATGCCTTAAATACCCAATGATTAGGGCGTTTGAGAAACACACAACAAGGAGAAGAGTGCCGCACGAGCGTGAAAGAGAACCATTGGAAGAAGAAGAGCGGCCGAGGGAGAGAGCTTCGTCTCTGAAGTAGAAGATTACTCCACGTTGATCTGCATCCACGAACAAGCTCAGAAGAGATAGACGGCGTGGTGATCATCTTCCAGGCTTCTGATTTCACCTGAGTTCAGCCAGCAGTCATCCCACTCGACAGGATCACTTCATGCCAATTCGTGCATCAGAAAGGGGGAGCTCGTTCATAGCTGTCTTGAATTAAATTTGATCCTTCATTGTATTTCTGATTTCAATTACAGCAAAAACTCAGATACTCATCTGTGTGTGTGGTCGGAGATCCTATCTCCGAGTGAAGTATGTGTTGATGCTTGGATGTGTGTGTGTGGATTGAGGTTATCGACCTCGTGTGTGTGTGAGAGCTGCTTTTGTGTAGCTCTCCTATAGTGGAATCCTCTCAGTTGAGAGGGGTGGATGTAGGATCGCACTTGGGTGCATCCGAACCACCTTAAAATCTGTGCGTCCTGTGGTTTGCATCTTGTGCGATTGCTTCCAATTGTTCTTATTTGTGTGTGGTTGCGAGGAATTATTTTAATTTGCTGGTTCGAGCCTTATCTAGCATTTTAGTTAGCCGACAATCAATTCACCCCCTCTTGCTTGCCAATTCACTGGGACAACACTCTCTCTGCTCCTTGGCCATTTTCCATGTGGGCCTTCGACATTGTCGGCCCGCTCGATGATCCCAACTCTGAAACCAAGAAAAAATCCTTCATCCTTACCACCACAGAGTACTTCACCAAGTGGGCCGAAGTGGAAGCATACGCGGAGATCAAAGTAACAACAGTGTGCCGCTTTATCATGAAGAATATCATCTCACAGTTCAGAGTACCAAGAAGCATCGTCACCGACAATGGGCCCCAGTTTATCTCTCAAGAGCTCAAGGATCTATGTAAGAAGTTCAATATTGCATTGCATCATTCGTCTCCATATTATCCTCAAGACAACGGTCAAGCCGAGGCCACTAATAAAACCCTTCTCAAAATCATAAAGAAAATATGCTAATCTCACAAATTTTCTGATTGGCCTGAACAGTTAGTGGAAGCTCTATGGGCTTACCGCACCTCCGTCCGTACTCCCACGGAACAAACCCCCTATACTCTCACCTACAGGATGGAGGCGGTGCTCCCATATGAGATCTTAGTCCCTTCCCTAAGGGTGCAGCTTGATAAGGAACTTAATCTCAATGAACTTCGAGAGGTGTTGCTCGTCCAGTTGGAACTCTTGGATGAGAAGAGGATGAATGCGGCCGATCATGTATCCGTTTATCAAAAGAGAGTTTCGCGTTATTTTCAAAAGAAGGTAATTGAACGTAAATTTCAAGTAGGAGATATGGTTTTGAAACGCAAATTCATTAGGTCTAGAGGTCCTAAGTCCAAATTACAACCAAATTGGGAAGGTCCGTTCGTCGTTAGAAAAGCTTATCCAGGGAACGCATATCGCTTAGTCAACGCATAAGGTGAGGAGCTGTCTCACACTTGGAATGGGTTGTATCTTAGGCGCTGTTATCCATAGAACCAAGCTAATGAAACTCGATAGCAAGGAGTTCCTTCCTTGATCACGAAGGAGGACCCCGAGGTCGGCAAATCACACACTTCACGGCGTCCATGGTCGGGTTCCCCAATTATGTAAACACTATTTTCTCCTTAGCCATGCCCGGGGGAAGTCAAGGTCCCTGTCCGTTTCTCTCCTCGGCTGAATCTAGGGGCAAGAGATAAATAAGGGGGCGATAACTAATCTAGACACCCTGATGAGAGGAGATCTCAAATAGGGGCAGTCTGTTATGACCTGATTCCATAAAAAAGGGAGCATTTTCTAAAGAAAAAAGAAAAGTGGAGCAACAATCACAAAAGAAAACAAGATTTATCTCACAAAGTCTATATCTCAAAGAACATAAGATCCGAGAAAGTAAGACTAGGCATGGCAAGAGTGACAGTACAGTTTCCCCATAGGACGTTATGAGCCCGGTCGTATGCGTGCCTAGGATGGATAAAGGTTCGATGACGGACACAAAGCCCTAGCTCAACAGACCAAGTCTCTGAAAGGGTTGTTATGAGAAGGACTCAAACTCTAAAACCTCTATACCTAGTCTAAGCTTACCCCTTGTTTCTAGTTTCTTTTTTTAGGACCAGACAGAACCCTGGGTATGGCCTTGGTAGAATCACCATTTTATAAATTGGCCCTGGTCAGGGACTATCATCTCATAAGCACGCTGGCCTCAGAAAATTCCGAGTGGGACACGTAGGGCCCTTGTTGTCGGGATGAAATTGGCTTTCAAAATAAAAAAATCATATATATTCAAAAATCCAAAAAGATCATATATTTCAAAAACTCAAAAAATCATATATTTCAAAATCATAAAAAATTAGATTTTTTAAAATCATAAAAAAATCATATATTTCAAAACCCACAAAAATCGTATATTTCAAAACCCACAAAATCAAAAATTTCAAAACCTCACAAAAATCAAATATCTTCAAAAAAAATCCAAAAATACCATCATCTTGTATTGCATGCATTGTATTTTCCTCATTACTATTTCTGCCTATTTGATAAGGCTCCACCCCTTGACCAAATATCAAGAACTGGTCACTCTCTAGCTTGCTTCAGGCGACGGGTTGAGCCTAAGAACAGATCTAACTTATTTTTATCTAAGTGTGTGCAGAACGCAGGTTCAAGTGCTCGGGATTTAAAGCTCACAAATCTGCAGTTTCTGGTTCTCTAGTGGTCTAATATTAGACCACAAAATCCCTCTAGCGGCCCATGGTTTGACCGCCAATCTCTCCCGAAGGCTGAAAAGCCCCAACTTTCAGTAAGCTATCTCTAGCGCTCTTGCTTTAGACCGTCACCTTGCTCTGGCGGCCCATGGTTTGACCGCCAATCTCTCCCGAAGGTTGAAAAATCCCAACTCTCAGTAAACTATCTCTGGTGGCTTATCGTGGAACCGCTAGACGGCTTTGGCGGCCCTATAGTGGACCGCCATGTCAGTCAGAAAACCCTATGTTCAGCTAATTCAAGCCCAATCAAGCAATCAATTCCATATCTTTCAGAATCAAAGCATTTATTTCATTCAACTAAGCTTAATGAACATTCTTGGGTTGATAATTTTCAATGCATTAAGAAAAAAGGTCAAATTACATTTAACTTCTCATCCGTGTGAGGCCGAATTTTGCGCAATTCTTTCACATAGGCTCGATATCCCTCTTCATTTTCCTCCACATCTGCTTGCCAAGCGCGCACTCGGCTGATTTCCCACATCATTAATGCATTCTGGACTGCTCGTTCGTCCTCCTCGATCCCTATCTTCCTAGCTTGAAGGGGAGGGAGATATGAGAGTGCAGGAACCATGGTACGGGGTAGCCTGATTTGAAGGTAGCACCGGTGCGGGTTGTAGATCTCCATGGTAGTGTTCCCCACCAGCTGTAGATCCAGGCCTGGTCGCCAAGGTACACTGAGGATGATGCTTCGAAGAACTTTTGGTCGCATCACGAACTTATCTATTGGCAATGTATTGAGGAAGAGGCGCTAATCATCTCTTATTTTCTTATCCGCAACCTGGCACTCAACCTGTGAAGAGAATCCAAATGTGCCTCCTATAAAGAATAGTGGGTGGCTCCCGAATATCCGGCTAGCTGAAGGTAAATTCTCCTTGGGTAAGAATTTGATCCTCACTCCCATCCAACACTCAAGGACGATCATGGAGCCAAAGAGTGGTCCTCCTAGGCAAGCTGAGCTAAGTCCTTCATAGAGGTATGAAAGGGCCACTTGAGAAATGGAAAAACCCCGCCACAACCCACTGATGATGCTGAGATTTTGGATATCTAGAAGGTGGTCGGTGGTGGTGAAAAGGAAAATCCCGTACAAGCAAACTGAGGTAGCTTTGGCTATGGCTTCGAATCTTCCGCTCTTGTTTTTACAAAAAGTGGTTATCCATTGAGCCATGGGTATCAAATGAATGTGGCGTGGGCTGATCATTGTCCTAACATCCTTTGGGTTGTGTATGAAATCCCTTAGATTCAAGGAAGGGTATATGGCTTCAACCGTGTGACACACTAAATCTTCATCCCCCACCTTAGTCTTAGGGAAGGCTAGGTAGGTTTCTACCTCTTCTAATAGGATAGTAGCTTCAAAGGAGGGGAAGAGGAATGTGTGTGTTTGAGGATGCCACAATTCCACAAGGGCTGAAATGTTAGGCCAATCATATGAAAGTTTTTAGAAATTTTTGGCCAAAACTAACAAGGGTTGAAGGTGCCATGCTCTAAGGATTGAGATCACTTCTAAAGGGAGTTATTTTATCATGGGAGCCACCCACTTCAAGTTAGAGTAACACCTTGGACTAGGAAGAAACTAGAGGAAAAAGAAGAGGAAGAAGAGAGAGAAGGATCATGAGAAGAGGAAAGTGTAGAAATTTATGAAAGTTTGAGTCAAATTGCCACTTACCTCTCTTGAAGGACTTGAGCTTAGATGTTTGGGGATGGAGGTTAGCCTTTGCAGCTCTCCATGTTCTTTTCTAGCCGCCTTAGGTCCGGTGTAGACCCTCTCTCCCATGACAATAGCTTCAAAACTCCTTTTCATGTTTTTTTAGTATTTTGATGGAATTTCTGAACTTATAACAGAGGATTGGTGTGAGCTGCGAATTTAGAGCTTGTTCCTATTTGTAGAGGCTTAGTTTTAGTATTGGAGTGTTAGGATTTAGGTTGGGTGACCTTATCCTAAGTTTAGGAGAGTTCTAGTGCAGATTAAGGCTTCTTTTCCCCGAGTTCGGACTCCAACGGGGGAGTCCTTCTCGGATTTACATAGTTGCTGCGCTAGCGGTCTATTGTAAGACCGCCAGAGCCCTCTGGCGCTCCCATGTTGGGCCATCACTTCCCCTCAACTATCGCCTTCACTCTACCCTTGTAGCGGACGAAGGTGCAACCGCTAATTTACCCTGGCGGTTCTAACTTAGACGGTTTCATGGTTTTCTGCAGGTTTTCGATGGCTCTTTCTCCTCTCCTTTTGTCAAACCTATCACACTCTCTCACTCATGCCAAGCATTCACATCCACTCACAAACATTCACATCTATTCACAAGCATCCACATTCACATTTTCACAAACAAAATAAAAACAACAAAAAGATTTTCATTTCCTTATAAAAGTCATGTACAAATGTGTGTGAAAAGAAAGGAAGAGCAAAAAAACAAATCACTCGGCCGGTCTGTCTCCCGGGCCGTCGCTGTCACCGGTACCCTCATGTCGCTTCGCTGGCGGCTCCATAACGCTGCTCTCCTCCTCACATCCTCGTCTTTGGTCTGGCTCCTCATTTCTCCGTCAACCGAAGGAGCTGGTGAAATAGCCTCGGACTCCACTACTCGGTGCGACACTCTGGCTCCTACTACTAGTCCCCGACTTCTTCCTCAGAAGTAGAAGGGCCTCCTTCATGCCCGAGATCACACCCTTCATCTCAATGGTCTGCACTCGGAACTGATCCCGCTCGCCCCTCAGTCGCGCAACATCAGCTCTAAGTCGCTCCATCTCTACCTCATCTACTTGATGGCTCTCTCTCTCTGCCCGGACTAGCTCGGTCTAGGCCCGTGCACGCTCAGCCTCAACTAAAGCTGTGGTCAGCTCTCTTGCCTGCATTTAGCATTCATCACATTTAGGCATTATGCATAATCATAAGCATTTAAGTGTAAGGGAACTCTGTTGGATTCGCTTACCCGCTCCACGAGGGTAGCCTCGGCATCCTCAGCCCGAGTAACTGCCCGAGCGAAGTCTGCATCTCACTTAGCCCGGCCTCCGACAGGCTGAGACGACAAGGATGGGGCATCCAGTCCCACCCTCTGTGCTCCCTCGGCTCTCTGCATTTGGAAGTCAGTCAAGTTGCATAAGCCTAAGCATGAGCATTAAAGTCCAGAGTTTAGGAAGTTTACCACGAGCTCCAGCGCTGCCTTATACTCATCCCGCTACTGGATCGTCGCATGTAAGAGTCCCTAGAGCTCCGCAATGCGTCCCTAGGGGTCTAGCTACATATAGCAAGTCTATGTCAGAGCATATAGAAATAATCTAATAAGATAGAATATGAGTTTAGAAATAATACCGGTCATCGAACGCCGCGGAAGACTTGGTCTCCATATCTATGGGCGTAGGCCTTCAAGTAGGCCTCATCGCTGTCAGCACGGGTCCACACCACCCGGACTCTCTGGGTCCAATCTCTAACTTGCTCGGCCACTCGAGCACTCCAATCGATGTCACCACTGAGACCCTTTGAAGATCTCTCGGGGCACTCATCGTCTCATCCGGAGAACTCCACCTTAGGCTGGTGTAATCCCCTCGTCCTCAGGATGAGCCGGTAGTGCAAGGGCTCGATGATGTTGATGCTGTGCAGCCAGTATTTCTCATCCGCTATACGCCAGGGAAGCCTCCACCCACGGCTGTCCCTCGTGGCCCTCATCCCTGTATGGTGTCCAGCGCACCTGAAAAAGGTAGTCAAGTCTGAGTAAGCATATAGCAGCATTTAAAGCATATAGAAGAGTTTAGGGTTTAGAAATTTACCGATGCATAATGGAATGAGTCGATGTCATCTTGGATGGCTCGGGTCAGTCTCTTGATCGACCCCATGTCCCGAGCAACAACCCACCGTCTCGCGATGGGGATCCTCTCTGGGTGTAGCTTTGTGCCTCTCCCCGGGCCGGGTAGGTATAGGAAGCTCCAGATCTACATAAGCCATATCATTTGTCATCATTTAGTAATAGCAATCATGATTAAGAGCATAATTAAAAGCATTTTAGCATTTAGAAGCATTTACCTGTAGGAAAGGTGAGAAGCCGCCTAGCATCGTCTGTCGGTCGGTCGTGCTGAGTGACTCGAACAGGAAGGCTAGCACTGCAACTCCCCAAGCATATCTCCCGACTCGGTCCAGATCTCTCAACAGTGGGAGGAGTCTGACGCTCACTCCATCAGCTCTGGTGGCGAATAGCAACTTCTCGAACAGAAGGATCAGGAAGCGCATCAAAATCCTGTCTCCCTCCGGTCCTGCCTCCGCTGCCACTCTAGGCCGAATCTGCTCTATCACTCTGTCAATATGCTGCTCGGGTAACTCACCCACTACAATAGCTGCTCCTCTCAGCCCCAGGCTCTCCTGGAGCATTGCCCGTGCCAACTGGGAAGAATGGTGCCCCGGCCTCATCAGGTCTAGTCCTAGCAACTCCTCTGCCATCGGTCGGTAGCTGGTGTATGTGTATCAAATCACTGCAGCTTCGTGAACCCGCAGCCCCGTAATCTTCGCGATGTCCTCCAGTGTCGGGATCATGTGACCCCATGGGAAGATGAATGCCCAGCTGATCGGATCCCATCTCTCGTACAGTGCATACAGCAAGGCTGTGTCGACTCGAGTCACCTCCATGCTCAACACCTCTCCGAAGCCCATGGCTGTCAACCTCACTCTCTGATAATCGGGTAGTGCCTGGTACACCGCCCGGACTTGCAGCCAGGAGATCCTTGTCTGTCTTTTCCCCTGCACACATTTAGAACATAGAGTTAGTCATTGCATCACATTATAGGTTGCATTTCAAATAAACAAAAACAACAAAAAAATCAAAAAACACAAAAAACACAAAAATTCACATCCTGCCTCTGGTTTGTATGGTGACCCAAGGCTGGACCGCCAGAGTCCTCTGGCACACCAAGCGTGGAGCGCCACATTCTGTAGCGGTCACTGGAACGATCGCCATCTGACCCACGATTGGGCGTTTTTCAATCCATTTCCTCGAGCTTTGGAAATGGCCCAAAGGGCCTACAATGATCTCTATTGGGTCTTTAGACCCCTCCTAATGTCATCCACACCACATGCAACCATTGAAAATCATAAAAATGAGTTTTTTAGGGTGGTGGCCTACCTCCGAGCTCCGGCCACCCTTCTTCTTCTCTGGCGTCTCCTCCGCCACCGTGGCTTCCTCCTCAGCCTCTTCAGGGCCCTCTGCAGCCTCTATGGATTGGGGAGCCTCTTCTTCCTCGGTTTGGGTTGTCACCGGCTGTTCTTCTTCCGGTGGGTTCATCGCGGGAGGAGCATCCTCCTCCCAATCGATGAGGCGGTGAAAGCGTTTGATCGCCTTCCTCTTAGTCTTCTCGTTCGTCATCTTGGCGGCAGAGTACGGTGGTCACCGGTGGGGCTTTGCCGGAGTGGAACGGAGGAGGCTCATTTTTGGTGTTTTGGGGCGTTTGGTTCGAATGGGTGTTGAATGGGGGGAAATAACGATCGGTTTGTTTTTTTTTTGAACGCCCAGGAAAATTGGCGGTCTATCGTGAGACCGTTGCATGCTTCTGGCGCACCTCCCTTTGACCATTTCTTATCTGAGCCTCCCTTCTTGGGGTATGTGAACCAACGTCCTATGGCGGTCCAAGCTTTGACCGTCAATTCCTTCTGGCGCTCCTCTATAAGACCGTTTCTGTCTTGAGCTTGATTGATGATTATTTACTTTATCCATTTGAACTTTCATGATATATTTATGTAGACAATGCTTCATTATATTTCATGTTGATGTTGGTACTTCATGCCTATTCTCATGATCATGATTGATTTATTTGTTGATGGCTAACCCCTTTCACTTGCAAAAATTATGAACGCCGTCATCATATCCCATCTCGTCAGGCAGGTAAGTCAGGTAAGTATTTCGATCCCTAGTCCCTTAATGCATTATATATGGTATCTATGATATATCATCTCGAGAATCGACTGGTCATTCATGTGTTCCAGGATCTGATGTTCCCCTTTAACAAAAATGATGATGATCTAAGTTCACATGTTTAATCGTTGGATAGGCCGTTAGGTTGGAAAGTTGGGGGACGATGGTTCTGCCTTGCACACCGTGGTTGCAGATAGTGTCTTGACCCTGATTTATCCATTCTAGCAATACTATTCTCGAGTATCTTATTATTTTATTCTTTCTTTGCATTCGTTTTGATGATTTCTTTATTTTAGCCGAACATACATCATGCGCATCTTTGAGCATTCACGTGCCCTCATCTGTCTAGAACATCTCAGTAATGGTGGATAACTGTGTCCATGTTCTTGAGTAAGAAGAATCATTCCACTCTGAGTTGGAAGGTTTCCTTCGATCTTTTTGCTCGGTCTGGTTAGCTGAGGATTCCTGTCTGGAGTTTAGTTGCTCGTCTCTTTACTTTTTCGTTGCTCCGGCCGCTGGCCGTATTTTCCTTTCCTTAGTTGTCAGTTCCTCCAGGCATGTGTCATTCGGGTTTGGCCGTTCCTTGTGATTAAGTTGAAGTTTTCCGAAAAATTCCTATCGCTCGTTGGTTGAGGACGGGTGTCATTTACCTTAACGCCCGCTTTTTGGTCCACTCCGCTTCATTTCCATTTCACCTCCATGTTCCATGTCGCTTTCACTTCACCTCCGCTCGTTCCCCTGTAAAGAGGACGTTAAGGAGGGGCATCTGTTGACACCCATTTTATGACCAATGAGTTGGGTCGTCTCCTTATTTATCTTTATGATACTCTGAGTTATTCGTCGTTTATTGAGCCATCTTGGTCAGTCTTTGAGGCTTATTTCATGGGCCATTCTCCTTGATTGGGTCTCGCTCCTTATTTATTTTTCCGTGGGTTGAAGCTTAGTAGGCTTTCATTGGTCTTGCACCTAGCGGTCTATAACACGACCGTTACATGATTTTGGCAGTCTATCATATGATCATTTTTCTTCATGTGCACCGACCTGATTCATTGTTGCACCGACCTGATTCATTGTTGCATCGACCTGATTTTTTCTTACGTCGACCTGCATTGTCTCTGGCGGCCTATCCTTGGTGCATTTTTTAATTATGGTGGCATTACCTTAGACCGTTTGCTCTCTTTCCGTCTTTTCTTCCGTCTTCTTCCGTCTCATCCGTTAAGCTCTGGCGGTTTATCGTATGACCGTTAGAGGCATTGTGGCACTCCTCCCTTCGACCGCTAGATGACGCCAGAGTCCAAAGCCCATGTCTTTCCTTCCGTCTTATCCGTTGTGCTATAGGGGTTTATCGTGGGACCGTCAGAGCCTTCTGGCGCATGGACCTTGGACCGCCACCTTCTTGTAGAGTCCTTATTTTGAAAACTTTGCCCGTGGGCCTTATCTTTTGTTGGATAACGTAGGGTGGCAGTCTATTCCTCGGCCGTCAAATGGCTCTAGCGGTTTATCGTAAGGCCGTCAATTCAGGCAGAGAGTTCTAGCAGAACTGCTCTTTCTCTGCTACGCCGTGGCCGAATTAAGAGTTTGATCTAATGATTTCTCCCTCGATACTCATCCTTAGAAGCTCCCATTTATTTTTGTGGACTCTTGGGAGTATTATCTTTAAAGATTATCTGGTGTCAGGCTTGATTTCGAGTCATTATCTCTCCAACTCGAACCTAGACTTTGAGGGTCTATAAATAGAATCCTTGACTTCATGGGTTAAAGAGGAGATTTTTGGAGTTCGCGTCGAAGTGCTGCTGCATCCTAGAGCTAGAACCAATCAAGGAGACTGCTCCCCACGTCCATCTGCATCCTAAGTCTAGGGAGTATCAAGTTCTAAGGGTTTTAGTGTTGTCTTGTGTCTTAGTTCTTATTTCCCCCTCATAGTATTCAAAGCATCTTCCCTCTTCCTCTCTCACGTTCTTCCATCTCCTGCATTCATTTTAAACCTCCTCCCACCTTTTAAAATGCCCCACAGGGGTTAAAAAAAACCCAACCTCCCAGGTATTCCCTTTCCAATTGCATGTTTTTAGTTTTCTTTACATTATAGTTACTACACTTCTCAAAGGGCTAATCTGGGTGTTTTTCTGTGTCTCTACACGTTTTACAGGTTTTACAGGTCCATAGCACGAGGCCCAAGTCTTCTGGCCGGATGGAAGACGTGGAGATCAAAGTCCCAAAGTTCCTTTTTTGCGGTTCTTTGGCGGTTGTATAGTGGAGCGCTAACGTCTTATAGCGGTTTATTGTAAGACAGTCAACGTTATTTGGCGTGCCAATCTTCGACCGTTATTGTTCGCAGAAGTGCAGTTTTCTCTCTCCCGTAGGCGGGTGTTGCATCCACCTATTTCCAAGGTATTCATCTTAGCTTTGGCTAGTTTAATACTTTAGTGGCGATCACATCTTTCTAGTTTGGGTAGTAGTCCTCTCTTTTCCCTCATATCTTTTCTTTAGTTGCTTTTGCTTGCTTGCTCCTCACTCACGGTGTGTGCTTTCTTTTATTCCTTTGCTCCATGCTATGGCGTGTGTTTTTCTTTTCCTTACTTATTTCTGGTAGAGATGGCATGCCCATGGGTAGATTTTATGCGGATTGCCTAGGTTCATGTTGCACATGTTCATAGGTTGAGTGATTGCATGTTGCCTTGTTCATATCTTTATTGTTGATATCACATATTCATTTGAGAAGGAACCAATATAAACCAACACTCCCAAGGGACAACCCTCTGATACTTAAATTAGGGATGCTTGTGTATGCTACAAAGGAGAGAGAGAGGAGAGGTAGAGTAAGGAGAGAAAGAGCCCGATCGAAGGAGTGGAGATCTGGAGAGTGCTCAGCGGCTTGGAGGAAGCTCCGAGAGGCACTAGAAAGTGCTCGATGGCCCAGAGGAGACTCAAAGGGTTGTCCCCTAGGAGCACTCCTAGGGCTACTTCTGATGCTTTCTTACAGTGTTTGCAGGTTTCCTCGGGAAGCCAGCTGCTTTTTCCCAAACAAATAAATCTTGAAAGTGTGGTACGAGGTATAGGGTGCACTTTCTTACCTCTACACTTTTTGGCAGTGTCTGTGGGAAGAGAGCATGAAGCCATGGCACCCCGAGGAAGCTATCGTAACACTAGTAATCGCCAAGGGGCCCAGGGCTCCCGACGAGTTGCGAGCCTTCGACGGGAGTGTCAAGAAGCATCCTCGTCTACCCGTCTACTCCAAGGCATGGCTCCCCTTAGCCCCGCTATGGATGAGCTAGTACAAATGTGTCGCCAGATCCAGGTGCTCATGGAGGTGTGCCAAGGCCTCCTTAATCGGCAAACAGAGCAGGATCGCGCTCTAACGAGACTTCCCTTAAACGGAGTTGCTCCTACTATGGTGGAATCCTACCGAGCACGTGAACATTCCCACATCTCCGGTGCACACACACAACGCCCATGCAGCCCACTCGCACCGTGTCTCCATAGCTCGCTGCACTCCAACCCCGAGATGGCATAGCAGCTCCGACGCTATGAGGAGGTTGAGTGTGAGTTGGAGGGGAAGGTCCGTTATCTGTATGACATTCTCCATGCTGCACGAACAAGGGGGCTCATCGACAATGATTCAAACTTCCATGCCCCATTCTCCTAAGAGATCATGGAATCCCCGATCCCCCTGAAGTTTCAGCTGCCAATGTTCACTCCGTACAACGGCACCACTGACCCCATTGACCATATGCACAGTTTTGAGTCCAACCTGGTATTCCACCGGGTGTCAGATGCTGTGAAATGCTTGGCGTTCGTCACTACCTTGCGGGAGAATGCTCGGACTTAATTCGAGTCGTTGTCCATCGGGATGATTACCTCATTCCCGTAGTTGAAAAAACTGTTCAAGGAAAACTTTGTCGGCTGCAAGAGGGAGACCAAGTCAATAGTAAGCCTCCTCGCCATCAACCAGGGGCAAGAGGAGTCCTTATGGGACTTCGTATCCCATTTCAGGAAAAAGATTCTCCGTATTCCCAGCCTGGATGTAAGCATAACCATGATCGCCCTGGCATAGGGCACCTAAGACTCTATACTATAACAAACGCTCGGGGTAGAGTCTCCTACGACGCTGATGGAACTCCTCGCCTGGCTCAGAAACATGCTAGTTGTGAGGAGAATAGTGCGGCATTGAGTCGAGTGGCCAGGACCTGTCAACTTGTAACACCCTCAAATATAGCTAAGTTGTACTCTATATCATCGAGCCTTTTGAAGTACTGGCTCAGTTCTTATAAAGAACTCTGAAGTTAAGCGTGTTTAATGGGGAGTAGTATTGGGATGGGTGACCACCCAGTAAGTCCCACATTCTGGAGTCAATCACACTTAGAAAGGGACAAAACCGTGAGGCTGGTAGGCCAAAGCAGACAATACCTCGACACTTTAGAGTATGGGACATGACAGAATGGTATCAGAGCCATACCCCAGCATGAAGTGTGGGAGCTAAGTGATATGTAGGATAAAGTGCTACGCTATGGGAGCCACCTCTTGAACCCGCAATGGGATAATATGCTACATAGTGGGAGCCACCTCTTGAGCCTGTAGGGGCCACCTCTAGAGTCCTACATGCCTGGGGTTTGATTGTGTGCTATATGTGCCCAGCGACGAGGACGTCGCCTATGTAAGAGGGGTAGATTGTAACACCCTCAAATATAGCTAGGTTGTAGTCTATATCATCGAGGAGCCTTTTGAAGTATCGGCTCAGTTCTTGTAAAGAACTCCGAAGTTAAGTGTCCTTAATGGGGAGTAGTATTGGGATGGGTGACCTTCCGAGCAGTCCTCTATTATGGAGTCAATCACTATTAGAAAGGGACAAAACCGTGAGGTCGATAGGCCAAAGTGGACAATACCTCAATCGTATAGAGTACGGGCCATGACACAACTCAATCGCAAAAGAGCGGCTGAGTCCCCAAGAGAGGGGAGGAACAAGTGTGAGTACCATAACCGAGAACGCCGCGACCAATAGGGGCTGAGAGATAGGGGATAGTATAGGCACTACACCCCACTAACGGCCCCACCAAAGCAAATCCTAAGGGACAAAACCATGAGGCCGATAGGCCAAAGCAGACAATATCTCGACCGTATAGAGTACCGGGGTATGACACAACTTGATCACAAAAGAGCGGCTGAGTCCCCAAGAGAGGGGAGGAACAAGTGTGAGTACCATAACCAGGAACGCCGTGATCAATAGGGGCTGAGAGATAGGGGCTAGTACAGGCACTACACCCCACTAACGGCCCCACCAGAGCAAATCCTCATGGAGATCCATGAGGAGCCCTACCTCTAGTGGCCCTCGAAGATGAAGTCTGTAACGACCCAGAATCCAAATACCAGAAAAGAACTGGTGCAACCCGAATCCTGGCCCGCCACCCACGAGCTGAGAGGTTCGAAAGGGTTATTTTGGTGTTGTAGAGGTGCATTGGAATTCGAAATAATGTAGGAAATGATTTAAAGAATGAATGAATTAATTAACAGAAATGAAATTTATAGTTTTCATTTAAATAAATCTAACTTAGAGTCCAGTCCACAAGGTACAATCTACAAGCAAGAAAATGTACTCAATTGTCGGCATAATCTGGAGCTGGCAAGCTGGCAACTACGAACCGCTGCACCACGCCTATGCATCTTGAGGAGGAGCCACTACACCTGGAAAGAAAGGGGGGTGAGCCTCATCTCAATTGCTCAGTAGGGATATTACAGATCCCAGCCACAAAACTATGATGGTAAACAGTATCGGCTGCAATAACAAATAGTAACGACAACAACAACAAGAACATTAGCAATAGTATCAACAGTGGTAGTAGCAATGCTCTACATGGGGGAACCAGTTGCTCCATTAGAACTGTCAAACCGACGGCAAACCACAGCTATGCTACCAGGAAAGGAACCATGACACCTCTCTCGTGTAGGCTCCGTCCATGCTGACAGAAGCCAATACTCAAAACCACTGTCAGGAAGGTGATGCGAGACGGGACACGAACCTCGGACTCTAGCTCGCGCACGTCCCTAAGCAAGGGAAACGTGGGATCTGTGTGGTTGAGGAACAGGCAATGAGTCTCGGGTATCGACTTTTTCGCGTGCTCGGATCAAGTAACGGGACGGGTTCCACTCACTCGCAGCGGTGATTGAAATTTGACGAGCTAGTTATCCTATCACTCTAGCAGCGGCATATGAAAATATACGAGATAAACAAAATGCCAAAGTAGGAGGGTGGCGAGTGTACCTCCACGCTACGGGCGTGGGGAAGACAACCCCAGCCAAGACCATAACTCCAGGTACAGTAAATGCAATTAATTACATAAGTGAATTTCTATGCCCACACCACGCAGGGAGGTAAAGGACTACAATGGGATCCAGGAGTAGCGGTCTCGGGTTGACGGGCAGCAAGCCGGAACGGCTCTCGGACCGGAGGTGGGCTGCTAGTCTGACTCGGTACTGTTCTGACTCGCTGGACAGCAACCAAACTCGGCTTGAGGGACGGCAGCTTCCTGTCACCTTCTGATCACGGCGGCTGGCTGGGACGTCGGTGGAAGACCCCTCTTCGATTCCTGAAGTCGGCGGCGGCTGAATCGACGCCGAAGTAATTCTGCACGAATTATCTAGTTGCTGCCTTTACTGGCTTGTTCACGGAACATGTTTGCGCGACCCGGTGAAAAGAATTGTTGTGCCCAGATCCGGAGGAGGATCGAGGTAAGATTGACGCCGTTGGATAGAGGACTCAAAAGGATACAACATAAATTAATTTTACGTCCATCCAGTAGATGGATTAGAAATGAAAACCACTGTTCCCAAAGTATTTCTGCTGGCTCGGGTTAAAGACAGTCAGGACAGAACAGGATCTGCCTGAAAATGAATTTTTACAAAAATAAAAATGATAGATCTAGACTCTGAAAAAATTATGGGTGGAAGGGGAGGATGTGACGATCACGTATGAATTTTTTGGAAATTTTTGGAAATGACTAAGGGGGCAGAAAAAATAGGAGAACGAGACACTTTCCCGCAGATCTGCTGATTGACAGACTGTCAGGGGTGAAACTAAAATACTGGGAAAAATATCAGACGGTGGCAAAATGACACGAAATTTAAAATGGGAAGGGCTAACAAGGAGGGGGATGATCTCTCAAAATTTCAAGATCATCCGATACATGGATTGGGAGGACCAACCTTTTCTCTTAGCTTCTGTCCGGGATCTCGGAATCCTAGACAGCACTTCAAAGATTGGGATGTGGCGGCTCGACGGCGGCGCGAACAGAGGCGACGACGGCGGTGGCTGGAAGTCACATCCAGCGGAGGTGGTAGAGGTGGGAATCACTCCCAGAATCAAGGCTTCGCACCTTGGATTTGAAGGAACAATCACAGCTGCAAGAAGGGGTGAGAGGGGGCGCCCTTGGGCTCTTGGGATTCTCACCAAATTTCTTCTCATTAATCTATGAAAATATGGAAAATACATGGATTTTATATGAAATGTAAATGACCTAAACTAACCTTAGATCTAGGGATAGGGAGGGGTAATTAGGGGAGAGAAGAATTTTCTCCCATGTGGTCAAATACAACAAATATAAACAATTGAAAGGGGGGAATTATTTAATCCCACATGGGGACAAAGGAGGGGGCACCCCCCTCTTGGAGTCAACAAGGGGGGCTTGGTCAAGAGTCCACCTTGGACCTTGGACCAGCCCCACATGGGCCCTAGAGAGTCTAGGTGGCCCAATGGGAGAGAGGGTGGGGGTCCCGCCGGGCCTACGCGGCCTTTTTGCAAAGGAACCCATTGACTTAGCCTAAGTAACCCATTGGCTTATACTTGCCATACATTTGCAACCCAATTAATCCAAGGATATAAATGCAAACAGAAGGATACAAATGCAAAAATAAAATGTTAGTGCCCGGTGTTGTCTCCCATCAATTCTCCCCGGGTGCGAAGAACTCGACCCCGTCGAGTAAGGGGGTGCGGCTGCTCATGTGGTTCCTGCGGATCTGTCACCGTACTAGGTAGCGCGGAGTACGCCCCACTCCAAGTAATCATCACCTGCTCATCCCGTATATATTCGATATGCACATGCTGCTGTGGGAATGAGGCTAGTGGTGGACACTCCGGGGTGGGGTCACTCTCAAAGGAACGAGACGGCTCAATGACTCACTAGGAATCACCGCGGAGTCCCTATATGTGACTAGATCCGAGATATTGAGGTAGAGCCGATCCCAAATTCTGGCAAGTCTACAACGTACGCAGTAGACCCGAATTGCCTCACACTCCAAAGGGATTGACATTGCGAGCTAACATTAGACCGACTATGCGACTCCTAATATGCTCGACACATACATGTACAGACTCTGAACAAATAAAGAAAAACACAGACTCACACAAGACCCTAAACAAACCAACTGTTAGACTAACCCATACATATGCAATGGTGGACCAGGACATCCGAATGCGTGCCATGCATACACACCACGCAACCTAATATTGGTGGAATGGAATCCTAGACATCCTAACATGCACCATTCATACATTGACGGCCCTTTGGATTTGGAAGGTTTGGGTGGGCTAGGAGAGCCGAATTCACCTTCTTCATCACCCCTATATGCATGTATCTCTTGTCAATGAACGGGCCTTTGGCGAAGTGTAGGTGGACTGGCCCGAGTAGGAGGGGTGTGATAGGGGACTTCCCTGATAAGGTGAAATGGATAAGGTGGGTCATAAGGTTCACTAGGGAAGGGGTCGAAGGGATCATAGAATGTGTGACCCCTCGAGTTGGGTTCCCATAGGTCACGGTCCCATGTTTTGAATTCTTGAAGGTGTAGGTGGTCACCTTCATGCACTGGGGTAGATGGGACGGTGGTCTCATATAGTAGATATGGTTCCTCCCTCGGGACGGCAATACCGTAAGAGGGGACAAAGTCAAGCTCATCGGGAATGGGGAAGAACAACATGACCTCGGTGGTGATATGACCCAAGGTGTACACCGAGATAATACACCCCAAAGTAGGGAGCATGAAGCTATGACCATAGGGTTGGTCAGACCCTAAGGCCAACATCCATGTCAACTCCCATTGACAATCTAAACTCCTTAGTAGATCCTTCACACTTTCTACAAAGCAAAAGGACTGGAAGGTGGTGTGAAAGGAGTTAATGGGTACTACTGGGAGTGCTGGGTCCATGGATGGGTAGCAAGGCGGTCTAGGGACCAAGCCTATCTTGAGCCAACTAAGTAGTGGCTCGGCGATGAATAGCTTTCCCGTTAGAAACACGGGTGGCTCCAAATGAGGTGGCTCCGAATAAAGATCGGAAGGTAAATTAGGTGGCAAAGGAGCTCTAGGGGAAGGGTTCCCCGGCTATGGTGGGTGAAGCTGTGGGGCAGGAGCGTCCTGTCTCGTGGGCTCATGTGGCCGTCCGACTGGCTCAACACTCTGCTGAGAGGTAGATGCTTGCCGAAGGGCAGCATCAAACCTTGACTCGAATGCCTCAACCTCTAGAGTGACATGATAAGAATGCTCGAGAGTGGTCACATCGTGGCAAAGCAATTCAAACTGGTAGTGAAGCCACAAACCTCTCCGGAACTGAAATGCGGTCGTGGTGCTCTTCTCTCCAACTCCATATCCCAATCGGTACTCATCAAAGTCCCTAATGTACTAAGACACTGACTTGTTGCCTTGGACATGTCTGATCGGGGCTTCCTCTAGGGTGGAGACTCGTCTAACCAGACCTTGGAGAGATCGGTCGGTAGCGTCCATCCTATCCTCTATGGCATTAAGCCTAGCCTCGGCACGACAAAAATATTCTCGCGTGTCTCGGTCACGCTTGTCCATCCTATCCATGAGGGTGTGTGTCATTTTAATTGGGGCTTGGGCGTAGGGACTGGCCATAGTTGTGAATAAGTGGGCATGCAAGAGACTCTTTTTCTTTTTCTTCTTACTTTTTTTCTTTTTTTATGCAAAACTAATGCAAGGACCTAGACACTCTACATAGTGACAAGGGGTAAAATGCGGACTCGAATACAAACCTATACTCAACCGGTATCCGGTACGTGACGGAGGTTTGATCCAAAAATCGCACTCACGCAAGTGTGTCACCTTCCCAATAGGCGTAACCTATCGTTCCAGAGGCACCTTTTAATATACCGGGTAAAGGATGCAATGAGACACCTTGGACCGACTACCCTAGACTCTAACCATGCCCTGATACTAATTTGATGCGGGACGGGACGCGAACCTAGGACTCTAGCTCGCGGACGTCCCTAAACCAGGGAAATGTGGGATCTGCGCGGTTGAGGAACCGGCAATGAGTCTCGGGTATCGACTTTTCCGCGTGCTCGGATCAAGTCACGGGACGGGTTCCACTCACTCGTAGCGGTGATTAAAATTTGACGAGCTAGTTATCCTATCACTCTAGCAGCGGCATATGAAAATATACGAGATAAGTAAAATGCCAAAGTAGGAGGGTGGCGAGTGTACCTCCACGCTCGGGGCGTGGGGAAGACGCCCCAGCCAAGACCGTAACTCCCGGTACAGTAAATGTAATTAATTACAAAAGTGAATTTTTATGCCCACTCCACGCAGGGGTAAAGGACTACAATGGGACCCTGGAGTAGCGGTCTCGGGTTGACGGGCAGCTAGTCGGAAGGGCTCTCGGACCGGAGGTGGGCTGTTAGTCCGACTCGGTACTATTCCAACTCGCTGGACAACAACCAAATTCGGCTTGTGGGACGGCGGCTTCCGATCACTTTCTAATCACGGAGGCCGGCTGGGACGTTGGTGAAAGACCCCTCTTCGATTCTTGAAGTCGGCGGCGGCTGAATCAGCGCCGAAGTAATTCTACATGAATTATCTAGTTGCTGTCTTTACTGGCCTGTTCACGGAACAAGTTTGCGCGACCCGGTGAAAAGAATTGTTGTGCCTAGATCTGGAGGCGGATCGAGGCGAGATCAGCGCCGTTGGATAGAGGACTCAAAGAGATACAACATAAATTAACTTCACATCCATCCAGTAGACGGATTAGAAATGAAAACCATTGTTCCCCAAGTATTTCTGCTAGCTCGGCTTACAGACAGTCAGGATAGAACATGATCTGCCTGAAAATGAATTTTGACAAAAATAAAAATGATGGATCTAGACTCTGAGAAAATTATGGGTGGAAGGGAAGGATGTGAGGATCACGTATGATGTTTTTTGAAATTTTTGGAGATGACTAAGGGGACGGAAAAAATAGGAGTACGAGACATTATCCCGCAGATCTGCTGATTGGCAAACTGTCAGGGGTGGAACAAAAATACTGGGAAAAATATCAAACGGTGGCGGATTGACACGAAATTAAAAATGGGAATGGCTAACAAAGAGGGGGATGATGTCTCAAAATTTTAAAATCATCAAATACATGGATTGGGAGGACCAACCTTTTCTCTTAGCTTCTGTCCTGGATCTCAGAATCTTGGACCGCACTTCAAAGAATGGGATGTGGCGGCTTGACGGCGGCACGAACGGAGGCGGCGACGGCGGTGGCTGGAAGTCGCATCCAGCGGAGGTGGTAGAGGTGGGAATCACTCCCAGAATCAAGACTTCACACCTTGGATTTGATGCAACAATCATAGCTGCAAGAAGGGGAGAGAGGGGGCGCCCTTGGGCACTTGGGATTTTCACCAAATTTCTTCTCATTAATCTATGAAAATATGGAAAATATATGGATTTTATATGAAATGTAAATGACCTAAACTAACCTCAGATCTAGGGTTAGGGAGGGGTTATTAGGGGAGAGAAGAATTTTCTCAGATGTGGTCAAATACAACAAATATAAACAATTAAAAGGGGGGAATTATTTAATTCCACATGGGTGTTGACACCCGTTTTTAGCCCACAAGTTACGTCATTTCTCTCATTATCATTTTTGATGTCCCGAATTAGCCATTATTTTGGAGCCTTCCTTGGATGGATTTCGAGTCAATTTTCATTGTTCCATTCCCTTTGAGCCCTAGAGATCATGATTTCCTAGAGCCCTGGAGCTTTTCTTATCAACTTCTGACTTCTAAGTTGACTTTCGGCCCATTTAGGCCGGCTTCCCTCAAGTAATCGGCTCTCTCCCGCCGCGCTGTCCTTAAAGTGGTCTTTTCATCTCCTTCTGTCCCTCTATTCAAAAGTTCTCTTCACCAAAGTTGTTCATCTTTCAAAGATCTACAATTTCTTCTTCTACGCCATTGGACAGTTCTACCCCGTTTGTGAGCTATTTGCATTTTTCCAGTGTACTGTGTTGTTCAGAATTCTCTCTCTCTATTCTAGCACCATTTTCTCCCTCTTCTAATCATTTTCTCATCTTGCTCTCTTCATAAAAGTTGTTCCTCTCTCCGTTATATACAATTGCTTCTTCTACCACTTTTACTAGTTCTGCCCTGTTTGAGAGATACGCTTCAATTTTCAAAGTCACGCACGGTCTGCCCAGAATTTTTCTTCATCGATGTGAAGGTCTAGTGTAGGTGCGTCACAGCACATGTAGCGGTCTATCGTAAGAGCGTCAAAGCACATGTGACTGTCTAGCATAGGTGTGTCACACCCAAACTCGCCCGAAATCATCCCGTTCGACCCCTAGAGCGTGGCGGTCCTACCCTAGACCGTCAGAGAACATGTGGCGGTCCTACGATAGACCGTTTCACATAACTGAGAGTCTAATTCGTGCTGGACTCTGTCCCAAAAATTACGCGGCGAGCCTATCTTGCAGAGCCCATAACTTCTTCAATCCTCCTCCGAATTGATCCCCATTTTTTCCTACTTCTAGCCCTTTGTATTATCTTGAATTTGGTTCATAGAAATCAAATTTTCATTGGCTATATCTCTCGAGATCTGGGTCACAAGATCGGGATTTAAGCATCATGGTACAACTAAAACTCTGTTTTCTAGTGCGACGGGGCTACCTTCCAAAAGCCATATCTTCTAGAATCCTCCTCCGAATTGATCCCTATTTGTTCCTATCTCTTGTCCTTAGTATTATCTCGAGTTTGATCCAGAGAACTTGATTTATCTTGGACTATATGTCCGAGAATTGTGATAAGAAGATGGGGCTTTCTTGCAAAACTTGATATAAACTGCCCAGTTCACAGTCGCGAAAGGGGGGGCTCTTTCTTTGTTTGGGGCGAAGCCATGCTGCACCGTCGACTCACAACTTCGACCTCAGCTTGAAGAGGGAAGTATTAGCTTTCCATTGCATCCTTCTGGGCTTAATTTGGTTGTCTATATTCTTCGTTTTCTTCCTCTTAAAATCACAAATCATCACAAAACACTGCACTTTTCTGCTACATATGCGGTTTCCCCCGTTTTGCATCGATGATTTCTCTCTACTCTCTCAATCAAATCTCGTGATTTCAAATCTAATGCATGTATAATACACACACCTATTATTTTCACCCTTCCACAGGGGTTAAAAACCTCCCCCGGTGAGTTTGCCCCTAATTTCTACCCCTATTTTATCACTGCGGGATTGATGCTACACATGCATGTTCTAATGGGATTTTTGTCCTTATTTTGGCTTTATTTTGCAGGAGAGCATGAATACAACGTGAGGCCCTTTTCCTCTAGCCGGATGGAAGGAGAGGAGGTTTGAATCCACAAAGTTCCCCGCACCTCGTTTGTCAAGCGTGATCAAGTTTTCTTTCCAAGGTACACGGCGCCGTTCTTTACACTTCTTCATCCTTTGGTGTTGTTAATCCTTGGTGGCGATCAAGGTCAATTCTTCTATTCATTACCCCCTTGTTCATACTTCTATGATTGCTTCATATACATGCATGGTTAGTTAAGGGGGCGCGGGGTAGATTAATCCATCTACATCCTTATTTTCTGGCGATCACGGTGGGACCCCAATGCCCATCACGCTTATTTTCATGCTCTTTTATAGGTTGGGTGGGTGCATGTTCATGTTTAGATAGTATTTCCTCCATTCTCCCACTATTTTTGGTGTTTTACGGGCTCTGGTTGTGTGACGGTCTTATGGTAGATCGTCATGGTCATGTAACGGTCATTTGGTAGACCGTTACATATTCTCGTAGTCCTGCGCGCATGCTCACAGGGCCGTGTTCGTCGGGGCATAACTTTTGATCCCGATGTTCAATTGCGTTGATTTTTCTTCCGTTGGATAGCCCTTTGTACTGTCTTTCCATACATATATCATTTGAATCATTTGGTTAACATTTGCATATTCTAATATTATCCAACTTTTTGAGTTTTATGCATAAGTTTTGCAGGTAGGCTAAGGGACAGGTTCATAGGTACATCTTTACTCAGTGATTTGACTGCCTTCCCGGTGTTTGATTGCACTGATTTTTATTCCATTTGATAGTCCTTTGTATTGTCTTTCCATCCATAGCTTATTTGCATCATTTGGGTCTCATTTGCTTAGTTAAAAATTATCATCATTTTAGCATTTTGTCCATAAAATCTGCATGTGGTCTGCGTACAGGTTCACGGGGGTAACTTTGCTCAATGATTTGATTGACCTCCCGGGGTCAGATTGATCTGTTCTTGGGCCCGTTGTGTAGACCTTTGTATTATCTTTCCATCCATACACTATTTATCTTATTTGGATCATGTTTACATAGTTTACTCTAGACTTGATTTTTTAGTTTTAAGCTAGAATATGCATGCACTCCGGTGCACATAGGGCCATACATTGCATATCATAGTTACATTTCCTACCTTGGTAAGTGATCCTCTCGCCTCCATATTCCTTGAGGTCGACTAGGTGATCTTATCCGGGACCTCCATAAGTCCCCGTGAGCCGTGGATTCCCACACGGACACCGGGCCAGTTGTACCTTTCCACCCCTTAGGCTTGTATTTGCATAAGTGTGAGGGAGTTAACCTTAGTCAACCCAAAGTTTGGACCTTATTCCCATAGGATTCCTATCTTGAGGGAATTATTATTAATTCAAATCATTAAAAGGTCTATTAAAATCCCTAAAATATTTCCCATCATATCAACTTGTTTGACTTGGGTGAAAACTCTCACATTGCATTGTTTGTTTTGTTTAGACTTGTCCGAGCCCATTAGTGGTGTTTTGTGTTGCATTCACATGTTTCGTCATTGTTAGGCCCACTTAGGTTACCCCATTTTGTATGTCTATTATCTAGTCCATTGTCCCGTGGTCCATTGTCCATTCATCTTTACATTAGTGGGTCAGCCCCCCTTGTTCTCAAGCCCATTAAGCCCTTGCTTCCCCATTTGTATTGTCCTGAATCTCCTTGTATTAAGTCTCCATTTTCCCTCATGGATTATCATTCTAACCCCTTGTATCATTCTTTTTTCCAATCTTCTTCCCATTCCCGCGTGGAATCCTCTTCCCACGCGGGCCCATCTTCCCGTGGTCCCTCTGATCCCTCCGAGGAACATGCTAATCTCATGGCCCATCTTTCAAGCCTTGTTCACCAAATGGACCCAGCCCAGGCCCAACGTCTCATTGCATCTCATCTTCATGGGCGTCCTTCTCTTAATGGGCCTTCTTCTCTCATTAATGGGCCTCATCATCTTAACGGGCCCCATTCTCCTAATGGGTCTTTTTTTTCTAATGGGATTCATTCTTCCTCTCCTTATGCTGCCAGCCCAATGGGTCCTTATGCTCATACTTCTTCCAGGCTCACATATCCTTCCATTCCTGGAATGGGCCCTTCTTCTTCTCAGCCCAGATCCTCTTATCCGGCTGGTGCGGACACCAGGGCGATCAGTGACACATCGGCGAACCGACGGTGCCATACGCGGAGCACCAAGTGGACTACTTCGGCTTCCCTTCAAATTAGGGACAATGTGGCTTCAATTTGGACTCTTTTTGCATTGAGATTGGGCTTGTAATGAACATTCTACTTGGGTTTTTCATATTGGGCTCATTGTAAGGCATTTAATAAGCCAATTGCGTAAGTCTTTTAGAGTCCATTAAGGGTTGATTGTCATATTGGGCAATGAGGCTTCATTAAGCTTCATATTGGATCTTAAGCCACTTAAGGCCCCATTAAGCTTCCCTTCCACATGGGCCATCTAGGTTGGAGTGGAATGGGCTTGTGAATGGCCTTAGTTGGACTTGAGCCAACTTCGCCCAAGAAGGGCCCAAGCTAGGGGCGCACCATGTTTTGGATGTATTAGGCTAGAAAATGTTGATTTTTCTTCTTCCCTCCCATTTACCACATGGGAGCATTAAAAGGCTGCTGGTCAATGACCAAATATGGCTGCCACCTACCCGTCCCCTTTGAATTTCAAAGGTTGGTGAAGGTAGGTGAAGACAATGTCCCCTTGTCCCCCCCTTCTTTCCCCTTTCATGATCCATGCGCACCCAACCCCATTCCCCTTGTATCCCACGTATGTTTCCTCCCCCTACCCCTTGCATTTGCCTATTTAAGGCCATGTATAGTGTTTGTATGAAAGTGAATGAAAGTTTTGTGAAAGAAAGTATGTTTAAGAGAGTGATTCTCTTGTATGTTCCTTGGGTGTGACTCCCTTGGTTCTGTCCTGTGACTGGATAGAATTGGGTCGTGTGACTTGACCTCGTATCCCTCTCTTCCTCTTATCTTCTTCTTCCACAAAAAAATCTCAGTGATACCTCTGCAAGTTAGAAAAATTTCAGCACTGGTTTTGTGTCAATCGGAGTTTGTGAGAGACGGCAGTAATGCGTTTCATGGAGGCGCGCAGATCTGTCCCTGATTGATGCCTAAATCTGGAGGTGACTGTGTTTTAATTTCTACAGCCCAACCCCGACGCCATCTAAAGCTGGTTCCTGATAAGAGATCGTAGGATTTAGAGTCTTCTTCGCGTTGCCGCTGGTCTCGCCTCGATCTGATCACTGTGCTGTTCGTGGCGGAGATTCTCGTGAGATCGCGCAAGAGATCTAAGCAGATCCGGCCCCAAACCAGAGCCTACTTCCAGAGTCCTCCCCGACTCATCCGTTCGAGATCTGTGAGGGATCTTCGGAGTACGTCTTTCTCTTGACGTCGTCAACAATCTCCCACAAAGAACGTCTCAATATGACACCGGAAGCTATTTTTCCATCATTTTACCGTGTCGCAGCGTCGTTCTGAGAGCTCAAAACCAGAAGCTGAGAAGAAACGTTACTGCGCCCATATCTGAAAAGATCTGATCGCGCCCTTCAGAGTGAAGAAACTACATCCTATCACCGACATTCTCCAACAAACGACGCTCCGATCTGGTATCGGATCTGGCCGTACCGGCCTCTGCAAGTTCGCTGCGCAGGGTGACCAGCGTGGATAGAACCGGGTCGGCTTTCCGTCGGCGTACCCGAGCGGCTCCAGCACGCGTCTCTCGCCTCCTGCGAGTGTGGCCCATCAACCCGGGTTCTAGCAACCCCAAAATTATCAATTGTAGCCCGATACCTCCCTGTGTGGAGTGGGTGTTCAGTTCTGAAATTGTAAAGTTAATCATTTGTGTATTGGGGTTGTTCGAAAATCAGCCGGGAGTTCTTCCCCACGCCTAGTCGTGGAGGTACGTGCTCGTTCCGACATCTACATTTGTTGATTTAGTGTGCTTTCTATATTGCTGTATTTTTTAGAATAGGGCCGTTAGCTAGCTGTAAAATCACCGTGAGTGTGAGTTGTGAGTGCCCGTTCCATAGCTCCAGTCAAGCACCAAACTCGAATCGGTACCCTAGGCGACGGTGGTTCCTTAATCGCCGCGATCCCCACATTTCCCTCGCAAGGGACGATCGTCGGGCTCAAGAGAGTCGCTGTTGAGAGACGTCTCCACCCGGAGAATACCACGGTGGTTAGCCGCCCGGCTTGCCTTAGTCTGCTAGTGCTGGCCGCACAACGAGTCGGTCGTACGTCTTAGCCCGGCCGTCATCCGTCCCGCATCAAATTCGTATCAGAGCGTCGTTCAAGTCTAGGGTCATTTAAGTCCAAGGTTGTATTTGCATTTCTCTACTCGATATATCAAAAGGTGGGACACGAACGTTAGGCTACGCCTATCGGGAAGGCCGCACAATTGCGCGAGCGATCTTCGGATCGATTATCTCCGCCTAGTACTGAATAGTGGGTTAAGTCTAGGTTCCTAGTTAGTGCATTCCAACCTTCGTATCTTTGCATGCCCACCCGGCGTGGTACCCAAAACCATCGCCCTACATGTATGGCTCACCCTCGCGATGCTGCCTCGGGAGACTTCCACTCCTTATAGGAGGCAATGTTGGCCATTATGGCTCGGATGGACCGGTCCGAAGCCACCTTTCGGACCTTCACCGAAACCATGGATGGTCGCCTACGAGCCATGGAGGAACGCATGGAGACCTCCGACAGGTCTGCCCAAGATCTAGTTGGATGGCTAGAGAGAATGTCAAACGGGGACCCCCCTGGAGAGGCTTAGGGCCCACCCGCACCTCCTCCCGCGGTGGCCCAAGTCCAACCCGCTCCCATGGCCCAAATCCAGCCCGCTCCCGCGGCCCAAAATCAGCCCGCACCTGCTCCTCAACCCGCCCGTCGCCAGGTCCTCGAACCACAACCTCGAGACCTTGGTCTAGGAGACTATGGGTCCGATAATGCATTTGGGGGAAATGGCCGACGCCGTCATGGCTTCCATCAGCCAAGAGAGGAGGAGGACGATCGAGTCCTTAGTACCGTGCGAGCAGACCCTCCCACATTCAACGAGTCTTTGGACCCAAAGGTCTATCTCGATTGGGAGGCCGGCATGGACCGGTACTTCGAGTGGTTCGAAATGACGGACCTCCGAAGAGTCAGGTTCGCCAAAATGAAGTTGCTAGGGCAGGCGCAAACTTATTGGCGCAATGTGGAGAGCTTGCCCTATCAGCGTCGAGAGCCCCCGGTAAAGTCTTGGGATGAAATGAAGGAAAGGCTTAGAACTAAGTATCTTCCCACCTCGCACCGTCAACGGCTCATTGACCGGTGGCAAACTCTCACCCAAGGTGATAGGTCTGTGTCCGAGTACATCGCCGAGTTTGATGAATATTTTTTACGATGTGACATCTTGGAAGAGAGCATGATGCCTATTTCCCGCTTCCGTCGTGGTCTGCGGCCCCACTATCAGTACGAGCTCTTTCGCCGCAATGTGACCACACTAGAGGCCGCCTATCAAGTTGCTCTTGAATTAGAGCAGTTTGAGTCAGATTTTGCTCCTGTCCAACGACCGGGGTCCATCCATCAGCGTGGGTCCGACACTCGGACCACACCTAGTTCCTATAGCCGATTTCCGGTGGTTCGTCCTCCGGAACCCCCTCACCAGGACCCCTTTGCTCTCTGGCCTCGGCATCCCCCTCCAAGGGAGCCTCCCCCTCGCCCACAGGCACCCATCCCCACCTCACAACCCCAGCAGCCCACTTTGCCTACCCGACCTCAGCTCCCATCACCCCCGGTCCGACGAGAAGACAAGGGAAAGGGACCGATGACTGGTGGAGCATCTTCTAGCACAGGGCCACGTGACCAGTGCTATAGGTGTGGTGGGATTGGCCACTTTGCGGCCAAGTGTCCCACTCGGGAATCCTTGGCTATTTCGGACACCCCAGTCCGCGACCCCACTCCGGGGCTAGTAGAGGTCACCTATGTGGCGGACCCCGAACTCGAGCAGGAGTACTTTGATCAGCTTTTAGATGAGCCTGAAAACCCTGGTACCCAGGGCGATGCGCACTTGGGAGTGATCCTCCCGAACCTCTGAACCCCATGTATAAGTCAGTAGGTTCATGTTAGATTTCTAAGAGTCTCCAGCTTTTGGTTGCATTGTTTGTTTGGTGTGTATGTATGTCTAAGTTCATGTGTGTGTGTTTGTTTGTCTCTCTAGTTGTTCTCTTTCATACATATGGTTTGCATAAGTCGTGTCTCAATAAAAGGCCAGCCATGCACGTATAAGGAGGTAGTCGATGCATGCTACATATCCGTGGATTCAAAAGGAGAGTACGTCTAGATCAGGGTCATACCTGATTGGTTTCCTCCCGGAGACCGAAAGCAACTCTAGGTCCACGATACCCACCCTTTCCGGGTCAAGAAACAAGTGGGTCCGAATGCGCACGATATTGAACTATCGGGCGACTATGGTGTCAGTTCGACGTTCCATGTCTCAGACCTGGTAGCATATTGGAACCCGCGGTGATCCTAGTGAGCTTTGGGCTTTCTCCTCCTATTGTGAGTGATACACCACCCGAGAGTCCACTCTTCCAGCCTCAACGCACGCATATAGATTGTATACTGGATGAGCAGGTGATCACAGGAACGGAGCCTACCAACACGTCCTAGTGCGTTGGCGAGGATGCCCCACGATGAACAATGCCCTGATCACATGCGGAGAGCTCAAGTTTCACGACCCTTACTCGACGGGGTCGAGTTCCTCCCAACTGGGGAGAATTGGTGCAGACACCAGGGCGATCAGTGACACATCGACGAACCGATGGTGCCATACGCGGAGCACCAAGTGGACTACTTCGGCTTCCCTTCAAATTAGGGACAATGTGGCTTCAATTTGGACTCTTTTTGCATTGAGATTGGGCTTGTAATGAACATTCTACTTGGGTTTTTCATATTGGGCTCATTGTAAGGCATTTAATAAGCCAATTGGGTAAGTCTTTTAGAGTCCATTAAGGGTTGATTGTCATATTGGGCTATGAGGCTTCATTAAGCTTCATATTGGATCTTAAGCCACTTAAGGCCCCATTAAGCTTCCCTTCCACATGGGCCATCTAGGTTGGAGTGGAATGGGCTTGTGAATGGCCTTAGTTGGACTTGAGCCAACTTCGCCCAAGAAGGGCCCAAGCTAGGGGCGCACCATGTTTTGGATGTATTAGGCTAGAAAATGTTGATTTTTCTTCTTCCCATCCCATTTACCACATGGGAGCATTAAAAGGCTGCTGGTCAATGACCAAATATGGCTGCCACCTACCCCTCCCCTTTGAATTTCAAAGGTTGGTGAAGGTAGGTGAAGACAATGTCCCCTTGTCCCCCCCTTCTTTCCCCTTTCATGATCCATGCGCACCCAACCCCATTCCCCTTGTATCCCACGTATGTTTCCTCCCCCTACCCCTTGCATTTGCCTATTTAAGGCCATGTATAGTGTTTGTATGAAAGTGAATGAAAGTTTTGTGAAAGAAAGTGTGTTTAAGAGAGTGATTCTCTTGTGTGTTCCTTGGGTGTCACTCCCTTGGTTCTGTCCTGTGACTGGACAGAATTGGGTCGTGTGACTCAACCTCATATCCCCCTCTTCCTCTTATCTTCTTCTTCCACAAAAAAATCCCAGTGATACCTCTGCAAGTTAGGAAAATTTCAGCGCTGGTTTCGCGTCAATTGGAGTTCGTGAGCGACCACAGTAATTCGTTTCGTGGAGGCGCACAGATCGGTCCCTGATTGCTACCCAGATCTGGAGGTGACTGTGTTTTAATTTCTCAAGCCCAACCCCGATGCCATCTGAAGCTGGTTCCTGAAGAGAGATAGTAGGATTTTGAGTCGTCTTCACGTTGCTGCTGGTATTGCCTCGATCTGATCACCGTGATGTTCGTGCCGGTGATTCTCGTGAGATCGCGCAAGAGATCTGAGCAGATCCGACCCCAAACCAGAGCCAACTTCCAGGGTCCTCCCTGACTCATCCGTTCGAGATATGTGATTGATCTTCGGAGTACGTCTTTCCCTTGACGTCGCCAACAATCTCCCATAAAGAACGTCTCAATCCGACACCGGCAGCTATTTTTCCATCATTTTACCGTGTCGATGCGTCGTTCTGAGAGCTCAAAATCAGAAGCTGAGAAGAAACGTTACTGCGCCCAGATCTGAAAAGATCTGATCGCACCCTTTGGAGTGGAGAAACTACATCCTGTCGTCGACATTCTCCAACAAACGGCGCTCCGATCTGGTATCGGATCTGGCCGTACCGGCCTCTGCAAGTTCGCTGCGCAGGGTGACCAGTGTGGACAGAACCGGGTCGGCTTTCCGTCGGCGTACCCGAGCGGCTCCGGCACCCGTCCCTCGCCTCCTGCGAGTGTGGCCCGTCAACCCGGGTTCCAACAAGCCCAAAATTATCAATTGTAGCCTGATACCTCCCTGTGTGGAGTGGGTGTTCAGTTCTGAAATTGTAAAGTTAATCATTTGTGTATTGGGGTTGTTCGGAAATCAGCCGGGAGTTCTTCCCCATGCCTAGTCGTGGAGGTACGTGCTCGTTCCGACATCTACATTTTCTGATTTAGTGTGCTTTCTATATTGCTGCATTTATTAGAATAGGGCCGTTAGCAAGCTGTAAAATCACCGTGAGTGTGAGTTGTGAGCGCCCGTTCCATAGCTCCAGTCGAGCACCGAACTCGAATCGGTACCCTAGGCGACGGTGGTTCCTTAATCACCGCGATCCCCACGTTTCCCTCGCAAGGGACGATCGTCGGGCTCAAGAGAGTTGCTGTTGAGAGACGTCTCCACCTGGAGAATATCACGGTGGTCAGCCGCCCGGCTTACCTTAGTGTGCTAGTACTGGCCGCACAACGAGTCGGTCGTACGTCTTAGCCCGGTCGTCATCCGTCCCGCATCAAATTGGTATCAGAGCGTCGTTCAAGTCTAGGGTCATTTAAGACCAAGGTTGCATTTGCATTCCTCTACTCGGTATATCAAAAGGTGGGACACGAACGTTAGGCTACGCCTATCGGGAAGGCAGCACACTTGCGCGAGCGATCTTCTGATCGATTATCTCCGCCTAGTACCGAATAGTGGGTTAAGTCTAGGTTCCTAGTTAGTGCATTCCAACCTTCGTGTCATTGCATGCCCACCCGGCGTGGTACCCAAAACCATCGCCCCACATCTATGGCTCACCCTCGCGATGCCGCCTCGGGAGACTTCCACTCCTTACAGGAGGCAATGTTGGCCATTATGGCTCGGATGGACCGGTCCGAAGCCACCTTTCGGACCTTCACTGAAACCATGGATGGTCGCCTACGAGCCATGGAGGAACGCATGGAGACCTCCGACAGGTCTGCCCAAGATCTAGTTGGACGGCTAGAGAGAATGTCAAACGGGGACCCCCCTGGAGAGGCTCAGGGCCCACCCGCACCTCCTTCCGCGGTGGCCCAAGTCCAACCCGCTCCCATGGCCCAAATCCAGCCCGCTCCTGCCGCCCAAAATCAGCCCGCACCCGCTCCTCAACCCGCCCGTCGCCAGGTCCTCAAACCACAACCTCGTGACCTTGGTCTAGAAGACTATGGGTCCGATAATACCTTTGGGGGAAATGGCCGACGCCGTCATGGCTTCCATCAGCCAAGAGAGGAGGAGGACGATCGAGTCCTTAGGACCGTGCGAGCATACCCTCCCACATTCAATGGGTCTTTGGACCCAAAGGTCTATCTCGATTGGGAGGCCGGCATGGACCGGTACTTCGAGTGGTTCGAAATGACGGACCTCCGGAGAGTATGGTTCGCCAAAATGAAGTTGCTAGGGCAGACGCAAACTTATTGGCGCAATGTGGAGAGCTTGCTCTATCAGCGTCGAGAGCCCCCGGTAAAGTCTTGGGATGAAATGAAGGAAAGGCTTAGAACTAAGTATCTTCCCACCTCGTACCGTCAACGGCTCATTGACCGGTGGCAAACTCTCACCCAAGGTGATAGGTCTGTGTCCGAGTACATCGTCGAGTTTGATGAATATTTTTTGCGATGTGACATCTCGGAAGAGAGCATGATGCCTATTTCCCGCTTCCGTCGTGGTCTGTGGCCCCACTATCAGTACGAGCTCTTTCGCCGTAATGTGACCACACTAGAGGCCGCCTATCAAGTTGCTCTTGAATTAGAGCAGTTTGAGTCAGATTTTGCTCCCGTCCAACGACCGGGGTCCATCCATCAGTGTGGGTCCGACACTCGGACCACACCTAGTTCTATAGCCGATTTCTGGTGGTTCGTCCTCTGGAACCCCCTCACCAGGACCCCTTTGCTCTCAGGCCTCAGCATCCCCCTCCAAGGGAGCCTCCCCCTCGCCCACAGGCACCCATCCCCACCTCACAACCCCAGCAGCCCACTTTGCCTACCCGACCTCAGCTCCCATCACCCCCGGTCCGACGAGAAGACAAGGGAAAGGGAACGATGACCGGTGGAGCATCTTCTAACACAGGGCCACGTGACCAGTGCTATAGGTGTGGTGGGATTGGCCACTTTGCGGCCAAGTGCCCCACTCGGGAATCCTTGGCTATTTCGGACACCCCAGTCCGCGACCCCACTCCGGGGCTAGTAGAGGTCACCTATGTGGCGGACCCCGAACTCGAGCAGGAGTACTTTGATCAGCTTTTAGATGAGCCTGAAAACCCGGGTACCCAGGGCGATGCGCACTTGGGAGTGATCCTCCCGAACCTCTGAACCCCATGTATAAGTCAGTAGGTTCATGTTAGATTTCTAAGAGTCTCCAGCTTTTGGTTGCATTGTTTGTTTGGTGTGTATGTATGTCTAAGTTCATGTGTGTGTGTTTGTTTGTCTCTCTAGTTGTTCTCTTTCATACATATGGTTTGCATAAGTCGTGTCTCAATAAAAGGCCAGCCATGCACGTATAAGGATGTAGTCGATGCATGCTACATATCCGTGGATTCAAAAGGAGAGTACGTCTAGATCAGGGTCATACCTGATTGGTTTCCTCCCGGAGACCAAAAGCAACTCTAGGTCCACGATACCCACCCTTTCTGGGTCAAGAAACAAGTGGGTCTGAATGCGCACGATATTGAACTACCGGGTGACTATGGTGTCAGTTCGACGTTCCATGTCTCAGACCTGGTAGCATATTGGAACCCGCGGTGATCCTAGTGAGTTTTCGGCTTTCTCCTCCTATTGTGAGTGATACACCACCCGAGAGTCCACTCTTCCAGCCTCAACGCACGCATATAGATTGTATACTGGATGAGCAGGTGATCACAGGAACGGAGCCTACCAACACGTCCTAGTGCGTTGGCGAGGATGCCCCACGATGAACAATGCCCTGATCGCATGCGGAGAGCTCAAGTTTCACGACCCTTACTCGACGGGGTCGAGTTCCTCCCACCCGGGGAGAATTGGTGCGGACACCAGGGCGATCAGTGACACATCGGCGAACCGACGGTGCCATACGCGGAGCACCAAGTGGACTACTTCGGCTTCCCTTCAAATTAGGGACAATGTGGCTTCAATTTGGACTCTTTTTGCATTGAGATTGGGCTTGTAATGAACATTCTACTTGGGTTTTTCATATTGGGCTCATTGTAAGACATTTAATAAGCCAATTGGGTAAGTCTTTTAGAGTCCATTAAGGGTTGATTGTCATATTGGGCTATGAGGCTTCATTAAGCTTCATATTGGATCTTAAGCCACTTAAGGCCCCATTAAGCTTCCCTTCCACATGGGCCATCTAGGTTGGAGTGGAATGGGCTTGTGAATGGCCTTAGTTGGACTTGAGCCAACTTGACCCAAGAAGGGCCCAAGCTAGGGGCGCACCATGTTTTGGATGTATTAGGCTAGAAAATGTTGATTTTTCTTCTTCCCATCCCATTTACCACATGGGAGCATTAAAAGGCTGCTGGTCAATGACCAAATATGGCTGCCACCTACCCCTCCCCTTTGAATTTCAAAGGTTGGTGAAGGTAGGTGAAGACAATGTCCCCTTGTCCCCCCCTTCTTTCCCCTTTCATGATCCATGCGCACCCAACCCCATTCCCCTTGTATCCCAAGTATGTCCCCTCCCCCTACCCCTTGCATTTGCCTATTTAAGGCCATGTATAGTGTTTGTATGAAAGTGAATGAAAGTTTTGTGAAAGAAAGTTTGTTTAAGAGAGTGATTCTCTTGTGTGTTCCTTGGGTGTGACTCCCTTGGTTCTGTCCTGTGACTGGATAGAATTGGGTCGTGTGACTCGACCGCGTATCCCCCTCTTCCGATTATCTTCTTCTTCCACAAAAAAATCCCTGTGATACCTCTGCAAGTTAGGAAAATTTCAGCGCTGGTTTCGCGTCAATCAGAGTTCGTGAGCGATGGCAGTAATTCGTTTCGTGGAGGCGCGCAGATCGGTCCCTGATTGCTGCCCAGATCTGGAGGTGAATGTGTTTTAATTTCTCCAGCCCAACACCGATGCCATCTGAAGCTGGTTCCTGAAGAGAGATCGTAGGATTTTGAGTTATCTTCCCGTTTCCGCTAGTCTCGCCTCGATCTAATCACCGTGCTGTTTGCGGCGGTGATTCTCGTGAGATCGCACAAGAGATATGAGCAGATCCGGCCCCAAACCAGAGCCGACTTCCAGAGTCCTCCCTGACTCATCCGGTCGAGATCTGTGAGGGATCTTCGGACTACGTCTTTCTATTGATGATGCCAGCAATCTCCCATAAAGAACGTCTCAATCCGACACCGGCAGCTATTTTTCTATTATTTTACCGTGTCGCTGCGTCGTTCTGAGAGCTCAAAACCAGAAGCTGAGAAGAAACGTTACTGCACCCAGATCTGTAAAGATCTGATTGCGCCCTTTGGAGTGAAGAAACTACATTCTGTCCCCGACATTCTCCAACAAACGGAGCTCCGATCGGATATCGAATCTGGCCGTACCGGCCTCCGCAAGTTCGCTGCGCAGGGTGACCGGTGTGGACAGAACCGGGTCGGCTTTCCGTCGGCGTACCCGAGCGGCTCCGGCACGCGTCCCTCGCCTCCTGCGAGTGTGTCCCATCAACCTGGGTTCCAGCAACCCCAATATTATCAATTGTAGCCCGATACCTCCCTGTGTAGAGTGGGTGTTCGGTTCTGAATTTGTAAAGTTAATCATTTGTGTATTGGGGTTGTTCGGAAATCGGCCGGGAGTTCTTCCCCACGCCTAGTCGTGGAGGTACGTGCTTGTTCTGACATCTACATTTGCTGATTTAGTGTGCTTTCTATACTGCTGCGTTTGTGAGAATAGGGCCGTTAGCTAGCTGTAAAATCACCGTGAGTGTGAGTTGTGAGCGCCCGTTCCATAGCTCCAATCGAGCACCGAACTCGAATCGGTACCCTACGCGACGGTGGTTTCTTAATCGCCGCGATCCCCACGTTTCCTTCGCAAGGGACGATCGTCGGGCTCAAGAGAGTCGCTGTTGAGAGACGTCTCCACCCGGAGAATACCACGGTGGTCAGCCGCCCGGCTTGCCTTAGTGTGCTAGTGCTGGCCGCACAACGAGTCGGTCGTACGACTTAGTCCGGTCGTCATCCGTCCCGCATCACCGGCCCATTATCATCATACTGGTCTGAATTCACATCGTCTTGCTCAAGCTGGCCCATATTCTTCTCGATCTCTCCCTACCCAAGAGATGATTGTTCAAACCCAACGCCAACTTGATGAGCTTCAACGTCAGATCGATCCTAAATCCTCTTTAAGTGTTCCGTTCACTTTCCAAGGTCTTCGGCTCCCACCTCCATCACAAATTCCCACATATCACCGTTATAGTGGAGTCGGTGACCCGTATCTGCACTTGAAGGAGTTTGTTTATGAGTCGGCCCAATTTCGACATGACCAACACTTGATGGCTTATCTGTTTGGTCTGTCATTAGAAGGCCCGGCTCGGGATTGGTTCTTCTCTCTTCCGCAAGAGCAAGTTGTGAGTTTTCATGACGTTCAAGAAAAGTTTATTCAACAGTATCAAGACCAGGTAGGGCCCAAGTATTCTATGGCGGATCTAGCCCATGAGATGATGAAGCCTGAAGAGGAGTTTTCTACCTTTTCTGACCACTGGCGTCACTTGGCCGCACAAGTCCCAGGGCACATTCCAGAGAGAGAGCAAATCAAGATGCTGATATCTAATGCCGCGCCCGAGTACCGCTTTATCTTAGCCCTCAACGACATTATCTCCTGGCAACAATTTTACAGCCGAGCCTGCTTCATTCACCAACAAATCCATGATTCCCTTGACCCCGAGTCTCCACCATCCACCTCCCTATATCAACCTTCACCCTCCACGTGTCAACCCTACGCTCCCATGAGTCAACCCGCCATGAGTCAGCCATCCGCCACATATCCCTCCACGAGTCAACCCCCCGCCTCTACATACCTATACGCCTCCGCATACCAACCTTCCATGAGTCAGCCTCCTGCGTCCGCATACCCGTCTCCGTTTCCACCCCCGGTCAAGGTCACACCACATCCCGAGTAGGTGGATGCCATCTACATACCTCCCCACTCCGTTCCACATATGCCTTCACCAAATCCCTCGTCCGCCGTCCAAGCACTATTGCCTACGTAACATTCACTTCCGTCTCCACAACCTTCTCCACCACCTCATACCCCTCGGCATCCGCCTTGCCCGAAGCGGGCTCCTTGTCCTCCGTTGCCGAAGTGCTTTACCGATATTTTTAGGGCTTTGATGGCCGCTCACGTGTTGCCGCTCTCTCAGGCTATGCCTTGCCGACCCGCGGTCGGGAATATGCTTCAATATTGTGATTTTCACCGCCAGCAGGGGCATTTGGTTGAGGATTGTCCCGAGTTCCGAGAGTATGTTTATGACCTGGGAGATAATAAAAGGATTGATTGGGCCACCATGCGTAAAGTTATTTTAGATCTCCGCAGCAAGCAGCAGTAACAAGAAGCACCGCCCAAGCAGTCATCTCCATCTCTAAAAGACCGGGGGCACCCCAGTGATTCTTCATCTAGCGTTGAACCCGCTCCATCACCTACTACCTCGCCTACTCTGTTACCTTCGCTATCCCCTATCCAATCTCTGCAACCTCCACAAACCCAAGCCTCTGCTCAGGCTAGTGCCACCTCCCCTTCTTCTACTTCTTTCACCACTACTTCCACCCCCAATGTCGTTCGGCGTGTTGTGTCGATACGTCGACGGTGGGCACCACAACCCCCTTCTTCACCCTTGCCATGTCCACTACCTCCATCGACCACATCACCATCTCCGCCATCCTCTCAACCGCCTACACCATCTCCACCACTCTCACCATTGCCTAAACCTCCATCACCCCCGCCATCACCTTTGACCGAGCCTGAGCAAATTTCGCCTTTGCCGCCCTCGCCCGAGCAAGTCATATCTCCACCCTTACCTTTGCCTCCACCTAAACACACCATACCCGTTGAAACCCCCGCGTCTTCTGAACCTACTCCTATCCCCATTCTTCCACCTATTTCCACCCCACGGAGCAGGTGTGCATTACCCATGGTGCCCCTTGGGTCTAATCCCCAGGGAGACAATAAGCCAAGTCAGAATGATTCGGTGTCGGCCGTGCATTTCAAGATCCAAGACTTCATTTGCCGAATGCCGATCCGCATCCTGGTCCCTGGTTATTTTGGGGATGTTGAGCCTACACTCCTAGTGAAGACGGTTGACAAGAAGAGTTCCCTTGAGTTGATGCAAGTTTCTTCCCGAGCAAGGCCGGTGGCAATCTCTTTGCTCGCCGGAGAGTTCACCGTTGATGCTATTATTTCTCCTCGCTCTATTGCCATTTAGATGACAGGACAAGAAGGGTTCTCTACCCGTGTTGTGCTAACGCATACGGCCGCCAAGCAGACTATGGGTTCTATGTTCAAGGGGCAATTGGCCATATCTTCTACACTTTCCGAGGATATTCTGCACTTGTTATGCAATCTTCCTCGATTTATTAGCAAGCCGACCATGTCAACACCGTGTATTGCTCTCCCTCAGCTTCACCCGTCTTTTCTAGCAAGGGAGTTACGCTTCAAGTCTGATTGCCGAGTGGAGCTGCCAAATCTCATGCTACTTGTGCCAAGTAACAAGACTCCATGGTTTTATGATATTCAACATTATGAGGAGTTAGTTGTTCAAGAATGTCCGTCTACTGTTGTTAGCGTCAGGTGTCTAGGGGCAACCGCCCCGATGAAGCTGCATATTCATAGCCAGGTCAGGTCCTCTGCCAGATAGGCCCGTTATTTAAGGAGACACTAGAAAATAAGATGCATGAAGGTCCAACCCCGTGCCAAGCAGGTCCATTTCAAGCCAATTTCAGCTAAGAAGAGATGGCGATGCAGGTTCAAGAGCCATCAGTTGTGCATTCAGTGGTCCACCTCTTCCTCCCTTTCTTTTCATTCATCCTTCTTTCTACTCACTTCCCACCCTTGGGTGGTGTACCTTCCTCCATCTGATCTTATCTCCATCATTTTCTCCTCCTTTCGTAGGTCCGTGCGTCCCCATTCCTCTCCTTTTTCTCCGGATCCTCCAGATTTTCCCTCCTCTCACAATTCTAGGCCTCGGCCTATGTCTTTTCATCCTGATCTCGGGACATCTCCCAGTTCTTCTCCTCCAGTATCTCCTGGTTCCGTCTCTAATTCTCCTTCCCCGACCCTGTCGGGTGATTTTCACTCTTATTCCCCGACCCTGTCGGGTGTCTATGTCTCTTATTCCCTGACCCTGTCGGGTGATTCTAATTCTCCTTCCCCAACCTTGTCCGGTGATTCTAATTCCTTTTCTCCGACCGCGTCAGACTATTCTTCTCCTTCTTTCTCATCTTCACAGCAATCCTCTCGCTATCTTTCTATTCACTCCTCTTCACCCTTTCAGGGTCATTACCATTTTTCTTGCTGCTTTCGAGGCTTTAGTCCGCCTTGATCTCAGCTAATCTGATTTCTTCTATACTTAGTTTCTTGTTATCAGGGTCTCGACGCCTTAACGAGGGAGTTCTAGCCCTCGTCCCTCTTCCTTTTTATCCTTATTTCGTCTAGTTTGGTGTCTGTCGCTCCTCCATGTCAAGGAATCTTTCAATCCCTTTGCTATCCTCTCCCTTTCATCCTGTCAAGCAAGGAATACAAAGCTCGTGCTGCCCGAAGCTCGATGATCAAGATTGCTTTAGGATGCTACTTCCACACTGCGGATTTGCAAATGTATCTTTATTTTGAGCAAAGAAACATGCTTTCATTTCCATTATTATTTCTACACATGGTTATAATGCTATTCCTCAACATGGTTAAGTGACTTTTAGAAATTTGCTTAGTTCATTTAGGTCATTTAAAATAATTTCGCTTCTGCAGCATCCTTAGGCCGGTGATAGCTCCGCGCTGGGAGTCTAGTTCTTTCCCCGATTGTTGAGGGTGACCTTTGAGCATGGATTTTTCACAGACTTCACGGCGAGCCATAGCCGATTCCTTTAAGCAACACCGTTGCTGCTTTGGCCATACTTTGGGTATGCACAAAGGTCTTTTTCTCTTCTCTGCTCTGCCAAGTGCAGGGGCAAGAGATTGATGGATGAGATGACCAACCTAGGCGCTCCCTAATACGAGAGAGGTCTCAAATAGGGGTAGTCTTGACCCTCAAAAGTAAGCTTTCATGCTATATCTGGCCAATAAGGGCTACCAAAATGAGAAAATGAATCAATGCAAAATTATGAATCAAAGACATGGCAAGAGTGACAGTACAGTTCCCCGCAGGACGTCATGAGCCCGGTCGCATGCGTGCCTGATAAATATGGGTCTAAAAATCAAAGACACAAAGCCCCGGCGCAACAGACCTATCTATTTGAGGGGTAGTGCCCTGGAAGGAATTCAAGTCCTGATGTCTCCCATCCTGCATAAAGTTTGTCTCTAATTTTTCTTCTGCTTCTCCCTCTTAGGCTGGGTTGTATCCCGGGTATGGCCTTAGTAAGGGCGTCGTTCTTTAGAAGCGGTTGGTTGTGGTAAGCCACCCTCACATGCACGCCCTGCTCAAGGGAAGTCTTTAATGAGAGGGGAGGGACGGCGATCCCTGGCCAGTAGTTCGAGCCTATCTTTAGGTGTTGTGGATTACTATTTTAAAATTTAAAAAAAATCGAATATTGTCAAAAATTCAAAAAAAAATCGAATATTGTCAAAAATTAAAAAAAAATTGAATATTGTCAAAAATTAAAAAAAAATAAATATTATCAAAAATTCAAAAAAAATCAAATATTGTCAAAAACCCAAAAAAATGATGAGATATGTCAAAACCCCAAAAAATGAGATATTATCCAAAATCCAAAAAAATGAGATATTGTCAAAAAAATCTAAAAAAATTAAATATTTCAAAATCCAAAAAAATTCAAATATTTCAAAATCTAAAAAAATCAAGAAAATTAAAAAATCTAAAAATATTAATTTTTTTATTCCTTTCTATTTATTTTGAGAACAGATACGTAATCTGTTTGCTAAGTGTGCAGGTTGTAGGTACTCAAGCTTTCCTTGCTCCATATTTTGTTCTATCTGTCTCCTGTCTATATCTTCTGATCTGTTCCCTTCTTCAACCATATCTCTCGATCTATTCTGAATCTTGTGTCCTTCTCAACTTTTGTTTGCAATGATTATATCTATATGAGAGGGCTTTGCCTCACGATTGTGAACCTAGCGGTTCTACTTCATTCTGATCTTGGGTTTTGATTGAAGGACGTATTTGTTTATGTCTTTTGTCCCGCCGTGTCCTTGTCACGTGTTTATGTCTCTCTGTGTCATCCCACGCATGTTATTTTGTTCCTCACCACATGTTGTTAGTTGTCTTGCATATGTTGTTAGTCGTCCTTCTATATCCCGTGTGTTGTCCCAACCATGTGGTCATCCCTCATATTCTTGTCCCAACCATGTGTTGTCCCACCGTGTTGTTGTCTTGGCCCATCATGATCATCATGCATACGTGTGGTTTGTTCATGCCATTGCATATGTGTTTGTTCATCTTGTTGTGTTGTTTCCCATTTCATTTGATCATTATGTTATGTTATGTTGTCTGTCATTCAGTTGATCGTTATGTTCATGCTTGTTTATCATGTTCATTCATATTGTTGTTGTCTTATTTGAAAATTCCATAAAAATCAAAAAAATTAAAAAATCTAAAAAAAAGGTGCCGCTTCACTTGGCAGCTAAGTCAGGTATGACTCTCTATCCCTTCTCATTATTCCATTACTATATGATATCTACATTATTATAGCATCTCAAGGACCAACTGGTTGCCCGTGTGTTCTAGGATCTGATGTTCCCCTTTAACAAAAACGATGATGATCTAGGAGCATACGGTTAATCGTTGGATAGGCCGCTCGGTTGAGTCGGGTGGGGGACGACGGACTCTGTTTCACACGCCGTGGTTGCAAGAAGACTCTTGACCCTGTCCTGGCTCAGTCTAGCAATATTATCCTTGAGTACTTTCTATTTTATCTTTCTTTGCATTCATTTTAATGATTTCCTTATTTTAGCCCAGCATGCATCATGTCATTTTGAGCATTCATGTCTCGTGATCCGTTCAAAGATTTCTCCTCAGCAATGGTTGATTGCACCTAAGTTCCCTTGGATGAGAGATTCTTCATTCCACTCTGAATTTATACGATTTCTCTGATCTTGCCGCTTGGTCTGGTTGGCCAGCGTGATTCCTGTCTGGATGTTATCTCAGTCTTATTTTCCATTTCCAGCTCTTATGCTGTGTTCCTGCCGACCCACTCATTGTCCGTGGATTGTGTCCCCGATGAGGCTGGTCGTGTTTCCTTTCCCTTAGTTTAGTTCTCCAGACATGTCTCATCCTTGTCATCCATTTCAGGTGGTTAGTTCGGCGTTTTCGGGAAAATTCTTGTTGCTTGTTGGTTGTGACGGGTGTTTTTTTGCCTTGATGCCCGCTTTTCAATTCTCTCCGCTTCCTCTCTGCTTCATCTCTATTTCACGTCGCTATCGCTTTTGCTCCATCTCCTTTCCATTTTACATCTGCGTCGCTTTCGCTCGTTTCCTTGCAAAGCGGACATAAAGGAGAGACATCTGTTGACACCCGTTTTTAGTCCACAAGTTGCGTCATTTCTCTCATTCATCATTTTTGATGTCCCGAATTAGCCATTATTTTGGAGCCTTCCTTGGATGGATTTCGAGTCAATTTTCATTGTTCCATTCCCTTTGAGCCCTAGAGTTCATGATTTCCTAGAGCCCTGGAGCTTATTTTATCAACTTCTGGCTTCTAAGTCGACTTTCAGCCCATTTAGGCCGGCTTCCCTCAAGTAATCGGCTCTCTCACACTGCGCAGTCCTGAAAGTGGTCCTTTTTCATCTCCTTCTGTCTCTCTATTCAAAAGTTTTCTTCACCAAAGTTGTTCATCTTTCAAAGATCTACAATTTCTTTTTCTATGCCATTGGACAGTTCTACCCCGTTTGTGAGCTATTCACATTTTTCCGGTGTGCTGTGTTGTTCAGAAGTCTCTCTCTCTCTCTGTTCTAGCACCATTTTCTCCCTCTTATGATCATTTTCGCATCTTGATTTCTTCATGAACGTTGTTACTCTCTCAGTTATCTATAATTTCTTCTTCTACCACTTTTACTAGTTCTATCCCGTTTGAGAGATACGCTTCAATTTCTAAAGTCGTGCGTAGTCTGCCCAGAATTTTCCTTCATCGATGTGAAGGTCTAGTGTAGGTGCGTCACATCACATGTAGCGGTCTATCGTAAGACCGTCAGAGCACATGTGACGGTCTAGCATAGGTGCGTCACACCCAAACTCGCCCGAAATCATCCCGTTCGACCCCAAGAGCGTGGCGGTCCTACCCTAGATCGTCAGAGAACATGTGGCGGTCCTACGATAGACCGTTACACATAACTGAGAGTCCAATTCGTGTTGGACTCTGCCCCAAAAATTACACGGCGAGCTTATCTTGCAGACCCATAACTTCTTCAATCCTCCTCCGAATTGATCCCCATTTTTTTCATACTTCTATCCCTTTGTATTATCTTGAATTTGGTTCATAGAAATCAAATTTTTATTAGCAATATCTCTCGGGATCTGGGTCGCAAGTTTGGGATTTAAGCATCCTAGTAAAACTAAAACTCTATTTTCTAGTGCGACATGGCTACCTTCCATGAGCCATATCTTCTAGAATCCTCCTCCGAATTGATCCCCGTTTGTTCCTATCTCTTGTCCTTAGTATTATCTCGAGTTTGATCCAGAGAACTTGATTTATCTTGGACTATATCTCCGAGAATCATGATAAAAAGATGGGGCTTTCTTGTAAAACTCGATGTAAATTGCCCAGTTCACAGTCGCGAAAGGGGGGGCTCTTTCTTTGTTCGGGGCGAAGCCATGCTGCACCGCCGACTCACAACTTCAACCTCAGCTTGAAGAGGGAAGTATTAGCTTTCCATTGCATCCTTCTGGGCTTAATTTGGTTGTCTATATTCTTAGTTCTCTTCCTCTTAAAATCACAAATCATCACAAAACACTGTACTTTTCTGCTACATATGTGTTTTTCCTTGTTTTGTATCGATGATTTCTCTCTATTCTCTCAATCAAATCTCGTGATTTCAAATCTCATGCATGCACAATACACACACCTATTATTTCCACCATTCCACAGGGGTTAAAAACCTCCCCCCAGTGAGTTTGCCCTTAATTTCTACCCCTATTTTATCACTGCGGGATTGATGCTACACATGCAGGTTCTAATGGGTTTTTTATCCTTGTTTTGGCTTTGTTTTGCAGGAGAGCATGAATACAACGTGAGGCCCTTTTCCTCTAGTCGACTAGAAGGAGAGGAGGTTTGAATCCACAAAGTTCCCCGCACCTCATTTTTCAAGCACGATCAAGTTTTCTTTCCAAGGTACACGGCGCCGTTCTTTACACTTCTTCATCCTTTGGTGTTGTTAATCCTTGGTGGCGATCACGGTCAGTTCTTCTATTCATTACCCCCTTGTTCATACTTCTATGATTGCTTCATGTACATGTATGGTTAGTTAAGGGGGCGCGGGGTATATTAGTCTATCTACAATGGGCACAAAGGAGGGGGCACCCCCCTCTTGGAGTCAACAAGGGGGGCTTGGTCAAGAGTCAACCTTGGACCTTGGACCAGCCCCACATGGGCCCTAGAGAGTCTAGGTGGCCCAATGGGAGAGAGGGTGGGGGTCCCGCCGGGTCTACGTAGCCTTTTTGCAAGGAAACCCATTCACTTATCCTAAGTAACCCATTGGCTTATACTTGCCATACATTTGCAACCCAATTAACCCAAGGATATAAATTCAAATAGAAGGATACAAATGTAAAAACAAAATATTAGTGCCCGGTGTTGATTCCCTTCAATTCTCCCTGGGTGGGAAGAACTCGACCCCATCGAGTAAGGGGGTGCGGCTGCTCATGTGGCTTCTGCGGACCTATCACCGTACCAGGTACCGCGGAGTACGCTCCACTCTAAGTAATCATCACCTGCTCATCCCGCATATATTCGATATGCACATGCGGCTATTGGAATGAGGCTAGTGGTGGACACTCAGGGTGGGGTCACTCTCAAAGGAAGGAGACGGCTCAATGACTCACTAGGAATCACCACGGAGTCCCTATATGTGACTAGATCCGAGATATTGAGGTAGAGCTGATCCCAAATTCTGGCAAGTCTACAACGTACGTAGTAGACCCGACTTACCTCACACTCAAAAGGGGTTGACATCGCGAGCTGACATTCGACCAACTATGCGACTCCTAATATGCTCGACACATGCATGTACAGACTCTGAACAAATAAAGAAAAACACAACCTCACACAAGACCCTAAACAAACTAACTGTTAGATTGACCCATACATATGCAATGGTGGACTAGGACATCCGAATGCGTGCCATGCATACACACGACGCAACCTAATATTGGCGGAATGGAATCCTAGACATCCTAACATGCACCATTCATACACTGACGGCCCTTTGGATATGGAAGGTTTGGGTGGGCTAGGAGAGCCGAATTCACCTTCTTCATCACCCCTATATGCATGCATCTCTTGCCAATGAATGGGCCCATGGCGGACTGTAGGTGGACTGGCCCGAGTGGGAGGGGTGTGATCGGGGACTTCCCTAATAAGGTGATATGGATAAGGTGGGTCATAAGGTTCACTAGGGAAGGGGTCGAAGGGATCAAAGAATGTGTGACCCCTCGAGCTGGGTTCCTTTAGGTCACGGTCCCATGTTTGGAATTCTTGGACGTGTAGGTGGTCACCTTCATGCACTGGGGTAGATGGGATGTTGGTCTCATATAGTAGATATGGTTCCTCCCTCGGGACGGTAATACCGTAAGAGGGGACAAAGTCAAGCTCATCGGGAACGGGGAAGAACAACAGGACCTCGGTGGTGATATGACCCAAGGTGTACACCAAGGTAATAGACCCCAAAGTTGGGAGCATGAATCTATGGCTATAAGGTTGGTCAGACCCTAAGGCCAACATCCATGTCAACTCCCATTGACAATCTAAACTCTTTAGTAGATCCTTCACACTTTCTGCAAAGCAAAAGGACTGGAAGGTGGTGTGAAAGGAGTTAATGGGTACTACTGGGAGTGCTGGGTCCAGGATGGGTAGCAAGGCGGTTTAGGGACCAAGCCTATCTTGAGCCAACTAAGTAATGGCTCGGCGACGAATAGCTTTCCCAATAGAAACACGGGTGGCTCCAAATGAGGTGGCTCCGAAAAAAGATCGGAAGGTAAAGTAGATGGCAAAGGAGCTCTAGGGGAAGGATTCCCCGGCTGGGGTGGGTGAAGCCGTGGGGCAGGAGTGTCCTGCCTCGTGGGCTCATGTGGCCGTCCGATCGGCTCGGCACTCTGCTGAGAGGTAGATGCTCGCCGAAGGGCAGCATCAAACCTTGACTCGAATGCCTCAACCTCTAGAGTGACATGATAAGAATGCTCCAGAGTGTTCACATCGCGGCAAAGCAATTCAAACTGGTAGTGAGGCCGCAAACCTCTCCGGAACTGAAATGCGGTCGTGGTGCTCTTCTCTCCAACTCCATATCCCAACCGGTACTCATCAAAGTCCCTAATGTACTCAAACACGGACTTGTTGCCTTGGATGGGTCTGATCGGGGCTTCCTCTAGGGTGGAGACTCGTCTAACCAGACCTTGAAGAGATCGGTCGGTAACGTCCATCCTATCCTCTATGGCATTAAGCCTAGCCTCGACACGGCAAAAATATTCTTGCGTGTCTCGGTCACACTTGTCTATCCTATCCATGAGGGTGTGTATCATTTTAATTGGGACTTGGGTGTAGGGATTGGCCATAGTTGCGAATAAGTGGGCATGCAAGAGACTCTTTTTCTCTTTTTTCTTTCCTTTTTTTTCTTTTTTTATGCAAAACTAATGCAAGGACCTAGACACTCTACATAGTGACAAGGGGTAAAATGCGGACTCGAATACAAACCTATACTCAACTAGTATCCGGTACGTGATGGAGGTTTGATCTGAAAATCGCACTCACGCAAGTGTGTCACCTTCCCAATAGGTGTAACCTATCGTTCCGGAGGCACCTTTTAATATACCGGGTAAAGGATGCAATGAGACACCTTGGACCGACTACCCTAGACTCTAACCATGCTCTGATACCAATTTGATGCGGGACGGGACGCGAAACTGGGACTCTAGCTCGCGGACGTCCCTAAGCCAGAGAAACGTGGGATCTGCGCGGTTGAGGAACCGGTAATGTGTCTTGGGTATCGGGTTTTTCGCGTGCTTGGATGAAGTCACGGGACGAGTTCCACTCACTCGTAGTGGTGATTAAAATTCGATGAGCTAGTTATCCTATCACTCTAGCAGCAGCATATGAAAATATACGACATAAGCAAAATGCCAAAGTAGGAGAGTGGCGAGTGTACCTCCACGCTCCGGGCGTGGGGAAGACGTCCCCGGCCAAGACCGTAACTCCCGGTACAGTAAATGTAATTAATTACAAAAGTTAATTTCTATGCCCACTCTACGCAGGGGTAAAGGGCTACAATGAGACCTAGGAGTAGCGGTCTCGGGTTGACGGGCAGCAAGCCAGAAGGGCTCTCGGACCGGAGGCGGGCTGCTAGAACGACTCGGTACTGTTTCGACTTGCTGGACAGCAACCGAACTCGGCTTGTGGGACGGTGACTTCCGATCACTTTCTGATCACGGCAGCTGGCTGGGACGTTGGTGGAAGACCCCTCTTCGATTCCTGAAGTCTGCGGCGGCTGAATCAACGCCGAAGTAATTCTACACTAATTATCTAGTTGATGCCTTTACTGGCCTGTTCACGGAACAGGTTTGGGCAACCCGGCGAAAAGAATTATTGTGCCTAGATCCGGAGGCAGATCGAGGCGAGATCGGCGCCGTTGGATAGAGGACTCAAAGGGATACAACATAAATTGATTTCACGTCCATCCAGTAGACAGATTCAAAATGAAAACCACTGTTCCCCAAGTATTTCTGCTGGCTCGTGTTAAAGACAGTCAGGACAGAACAGGATCTGCCTGAAAATGAATTTTGACAAAAATATAAACGATGGATCTAGACTCTGAGAAAATTATGGGTTGAAGGGGAGGATGTGAGGATCACGTATGAAGGTTTTGGAAATTTTTGGAGATGACTAAAGGGACGGGAAAAATAGGAGAACGAGACACTATCCCGCAGATCTGCTGATTGACAGACTATCAGGGGTAGAACTAAAATACTGAGAAAAATTTCAAACGGTGGCGGATTGACACAAAATTTGAAATGGGAATGGCTAACAATGAGGGGATGGTCTCTCAAAATTTCAAGATCATCAGATACGTGGATTAGGAGAACCAACCTTTTCTCTTAGCTTCAATCCTGGATCTCGGAATCTTGGACAGCACTTCAAAGAATGGGCTGTGGCAGCTCGACGGCGGCATGAACGGAGGCGGCGGCGGCGGTGGCTGGAAGTCGCATCCAGCGGAGGTGGTAGAGGTGGGAATCACTCCCAGAATCAAGGCTTCACACCTTGGATTTGATGCAACAATCACAGCTGCAAGAAGGGGAGAGAGGGGGCGCCCTTAGGCTCTTGGGATTTTCACCAAATATCTTCTCATTAATCTATGAAAATATGGAAAATACATGGATTTTATATGAAATGTAAATGACCTAAACTAACCTCAGATCTAGGGTTAAGGAGGGGTAATTAGGGGAGAGAAGAATTTTCTCAGATGCGGTCAAATACAACAAATATAAACAATTAAAAGGGGAGAATTATTTAATCCCACATGGGGACAAAGGAGGGGCCACCCCCCTCTTGGAGTCAACAAGGGGGGCTTGGTCAAGAGTCCACCAAGGACCTTGGACTAGCCCCACATGGGCCCTAGAGAGTCTAGGTGGCCCAATGGGAGAGAGGGTGGGGGTTCCGCCGGGTCTACGCGGCCTTTTTGCAAAGAAACACATTGACTTAGCCTAAGTAACACATTGGCTTATACTTGCCATACATTTGCAACCCAATTAACCCAAGGATATAAATGCAAACAGAAGGATACAAATGTAAAAACAAAGTGTTAGTGCGCGGTGTTGATTCACATCAATTCTCCCCAGGTGGGAAGAACTCGAACCTGTCGAGTAAGGGGGTGCGGCTACTCAAGTGGCTCCTGCGGATCTGTCACCATACTAGGTAGCACAGAGTACGCTTCACTCCAAGTAATCATCACCTACTCGTCCCGTATATATTTGATATGCACATGTTGCTGTGGGAATGAGGCTAGTGGTGGACACTCCGGGGTGGGGTCACTCTCAAAGGAAGGAGAAGGCTCAATGACTCACTAGGAATCACCACAGAGTCCCTATATGTGACTTGATCCGAGATATTGAGGTAGAGCCGATCCCAAATTCTGGCAAGTCTACAACGTACGTAGTAGACCCAACTTCCCTCACACTCGAAAGGGATTGACATCGCGAGCTGACATTAGACCGACTATGCGACTCCTAATATGCGCGACACATCTATGTACAAACTCTGAACAAATAAAGAAAAACACAGACTCACACAAGACCCTAAACAAACCTACTGTTAGACTGACCCATACATATGCAATGGTGGACCATGACATCCGAATGCGTGCCATGCATACACACAACGCAACCTAATATTGGTGGAATGGAATCCTAGACATCCTAACATGCACCATTCATACACTGACGGCCCTTTGGATTTGGAGGGTTTGGGTGGGCTAGGAGAGCCGAATTCACCTTCTTCATCACCCCTATATGCATGTATCTCTTGCCAATGAACGGGCCCCTGGCGAAGTGTAGGTGGACTGGCCCGAGTGGGAGGGGTGTGATAGGGGACTTCCCTGATAAGGTGATATGGATAAGGTGGGTCATAAGGTTCACTAGGAAAGGGGTCGAAGGGATCATAGAATGTGTGACCCCTCGCGCTGGGTTCCCATAGGTCACGGTCCCATGTTTTGAATTCTTGAAGGTGTGGGTGGTCACCTTCATGCACTGGGGTAGATGGGATGGTGGTCTCATATAGTAGATATGGTTCCTCCCTCGGGACGGTAATACCGTAAGAGGGGACAAAGTCAAGCTCATCAGGAACGGGGAAGAACAACAGGACCTCGGTGGTGATATGACCCAAGGTGTACACCGAGATAATAGACCCCAAAGCTGGGAGCATGAAGCTATGACTATAGGGTTGGTCAGACCCGAAGGCCAACATCCATGTCAACTCCCATTGACAATCTAAACTCTTTAGTAGATCCTTCACACTTTCTACAAAGCAAAAGGACTGGAAGGTGGTGTGAAATGAGTTAATGGGTACTAATGGGAGTGCTGAGTCCATGGATGGGTAGCAAGGCGGTCTAGGGACCAAGCCTATCTTGAGCCAACTAAGTAGTGGCTCGGCGATGAATAGCTTTCCCGTTAGAAACACGGGTGGCTCCGAATAAAGATCGGAAGGTAAAGTAGGTGGCAAAGGAGCTCTAGGGGAAGGGTTCCCCGGCTGGGGTGGGTGAAGCCGTGGGGCAGGAGCGTCCTGCATCATGGTCTCATGTGGCCGTCCGACCGGCTCGGCACTCTGCTGAGAGGTAGATGCTCGCCGAAGGGCAGCATCAAACCTTGACTCGAATGGCTCAACCTCTAGAGTGACATGATAAGAATGCTCCAGAGAGGTCATGTCGCGGCAAAGAGAGGTCATGTCGCGGCAAAGTAATTCAAACTGGTAGTGAAGTCACAAACCTCTCCGGAACTGAAATGCGGGCGTGGTGCTCTTCTCTCCAACTCCATATCCCAACCGGTACTCATCAAAGTCCCTAATGTACTCAGACATGGACTTGTTACTTTGGACGGGTCTGATCGGGCCTTCTTCTAGGGTGGAGACTCGTATAACCAGGCCTTGGAGAGATCGGTCGGTAGCGTCCATCCTATCCTCTATGGGATTAAGCCTAGCCTCGGCACGGCAAAAATATTCTCGCGTGTCTCGGTCACGCTTGTCCATCCTATCCATGAGGGTGTGTATCATTTTAATTGGGACTTAGGTGTAGGGATTGGCCATAGTTGCGAATAAGTGGGCATGCAAGAGACTCTTTTTCTTTTTTTCTTTCTTTTTTTTCTTTTTTTATGCAAAACTAATGCAAGGACCTAGACACTCTACATAGTGACAAGGGGTAAAATGCGGACTCGAATACAAACCTATACTCAACCAATATCCGGTACGTGATGGAGGTTTGATCCGAAAATCGCACTCACGCAAGTGTGTCACCTTCCCAATAGGCGTAACCTATCGTTCCGGAGGCACCTTTTAATATATCGGGTAAAGGATGCAATGAGACACCTTGGACCGACTACCCAGACTCTAACCATGCTCTGATAGTAATTTGATGTAGGACGAGACGCGAACCTGGGACTCTAGCTCGCGGACGTCCCTAAGCCAGGGAAACGTGGGATCTGCGCGGTTGAGGAACCGGCAATGAGTCTCGGGTATCGGCTTTTTCGCGTGCTCGGATCAAGTCACGGGACGGATTCCACTAACTCGCAGTGGTGATTGAAATTTGACGAGCTAGTTATCCTATCACTCTAGCAGCGGCATATGAAAATATACGAGATAAGCAAAATGCCAAAGTAAGAGGGTGGCGAGTGTACCTCTACGCTCCAGGTGTGGGGAAGACGACCCCAGCCAAGACCGTAACTCCCGATACAGTAAATGTAATTAATTACATATGTGAATTTCTATGCCCACTCCACGCAGGGAGGTAAAGGGATAAAATGGGACCGTGGAGTAGCGGTCTCGGGTTGACGGGCAGCAAGCCGAAAGGGCTCTCGGACCGGAGGCGGGCTGCTAGTCCGACTCGGTACTGTTCCGATTCGCTGGACAGCAACCGAGCTCGGCTTGTGGGACGGCAGCTTCCGGTCACCTTCTGATCACGGTGGCTGGCTGGGACGTTGGTGGAAGACCCCTCTTCGATTCCTGAAGTCGGCGATGGCTGAATCGACGCCGAAGTAATTCTGCACGAATTATCTAGTTGTTGCTTTATTGGACTGTTCATGGAATAGGTTTGCGCGACCCGGCGAAAAGAATTATTGTGCCCAGATCCGGAGGCGGATCGAGGCGAGATCAGCGCCGTTGGATAGAGGACTCAAAGGGCTACAACATAAATTAATTTCACATCCATCCAGTTTGCAGATTAGAAATGAAAACTACTGTTCCAAAAGCATTTCTGCTGGCTCGGCTTACAGACAGTCAGGATAGAACATGATCTGCCTGAAAATGAATTTGACAAAAATAAAAACGATAGATCTAGACTCTGAGAAAATTATGAATGGAAGAGGAGGATGTGAGGATCACGTATGAAGTTTTTGGAAATTTTTGGAGATGACTAAGGGGACGGGAAAATAGGAGAATGAGAAACTATCCCGCAGATCTGCTGATTGGCAGACTGTCAGGGGTGGAACTAAAATACTGGGAAAAATATCCAACGGTGGCAGATTGACAAGAAATTTAAATTGGGAATGGGTAACAAGGAGGGGGATGATCTATCAAAATTTCACGATCATCAGATACATGGATTGGGAGGAACAACATTTTCTCTTAGCTTCTGTCCTAGATCTTAAAATCCTAGACAGCACTTCAAAGAATGGGCTGTGGCGGCTCGACGGCGGCACGAACGGAGGCGACGGCAGCGGTGACTAGAAGTCGCATCCAGGGGAGGTGGTAGAGGTGGGAATCACTCCCAGAATCAAGGCTTCACACCTTGGATTTGATGCAACAATCATAGCTGCAAGAAGGGGAGAGAGGGGCGCCCTTGGGCTCTTGGGATTTTCACCAAATTTCTTCTCATTAATCTATGAAAATATGAAAAATATATGGATTTTACATGAAATGTAAATGACCTAAACTAACCTCAGATCTAGGGTTAGGGAGGGGTAATTAGGGGAGAGAATAATTTTCTCCCATGTGGTCAAATACAACAAATATAAACAATTAAAAGGGGGGAATTATTTAATCCCACATGGGGACAAAAGAGGGGGCACCCCCCTCTTGGAGTCAACGAGGGGGGCTTGGTCAAGAGTCCACCTTGGACCTTGGACCAGCCCCACATGGGCCCTAGAGAGTCTAGGTGGCCCAATGGGAGAGAGGGTGGGGGCCCCGTCGGGCCTACCTGGCCTTTTTGCAAAGAAACCCATTGACTTAGCCTAAGTAACCCATTGGCTTATACTTGCCATACATTTACAACCCAATTAACCCAAGGATATAAATGTAAAAAAAAGGATAGAAATGTAAAAACAAAATATTAGTACCCGATGTTGATTCCCATCAGAAGGCCCACGACACCTCCGTCAGGATCTACGGCTAACCCTAGCCAGAAAACATGCAAGATCATGAATCCCGAGGAACCCACGTTCCTCACCATGACACGTCCGAGACCTTTCGGTCAAAATACCACTTCCACCCTTCGGAGGGCTACTATCTTAAATTTGTAAAACCTCTGTCTCATCCAGGAAATAAGCCACATGCTTTCATTCATAGGCATCACCTCAACTACTGGGAGGGTCCTGACCTCGCCGTCAATAAGCTCAACCTCGATCAGCAAGAGGATCAGAAATCATAGTCGGAAACCCTGACTAAATATCGGGAAAAACCAAAACTTGAGTGACAGGAGACTGCCCACTAGAGGCAACGGTGGCTGCATCCACAAACATCTTAGGCCACGCCTCAGGTGTCACCCATTGCCTCAACGCGGTAACTATGACACAATACATAGTAACATAGAACAAGGACTAGCTGGGGCACACTCGTCAGCGTGCGTCCAAAGCCCCCAACCACATGTGAACACATAGACTATCTACTCAAAGTCAGGTCCTCTAGTTAGTTTTCCCTCTAGCCAAACTTAGGCTGCAAAGGCAAGGGACCCTATGGTAACTAGTTTAGAAATTGTCTCATCGGGACTGCTCTCCACCTCTCCCAAGTGGGTCAGCGCCTACGTACCCTGGAAAGCACCGTCTAGTGGGGGGTCACACGGGTAGAAACCACAATATTTGTCTCATGGGTAGCAACCACCGTGTGTCTAAGCTCGGGCCTCAATCGCTTAATAAACTACCTGGTCTTCATCCTCTCGTCCACCATAATGTGGGCGCATAGCGGCCCAACTCAATGAACCTGGAGCTATACTGCATCATGGATATGTCCCCTTGAGTCACCTTCATAAACTGATACATCTTCTTTGACTTGATATGCTCCGGACTGAAAACGCGTATGCTCGAAGGCTTCAAGAAACTCCTACCATGAAATCTACCAAAGGGGGCAGGACTGGAATGCCGACTCCCATTCTGTAGTCCACCATGATAAAGCTGAACCCTGCAATTGATAGCTAGCCAACAACACATTCTCATCTTTTGTACACTCCATGGAGCGGAACACACTTTCCATGCTTGCTACATCCGGGTCCAGCTGTCCCTCGAATTGAGGTGGATGGAACTGTAAAAACTCTTTTAAAGCTCGCACACGACCTCCTTGAGATGACGAGCCCTCTCCGGCCTCCCTACCATACTGCCGGAGATAAAACTGATACATGCCCTCGACAAACTCCTCCCGTTCCTGCATTCCTGTTGCTACTACTCCTGGTGTCGAGTGAGGTGATGTCTTGCTCTGCTCCTCCTGAACCTCAACCGATTGCCCTTGAATAAAGCATGGCCTCTTCCTTGGCGCCATAATCTTCTAACACAAAAGGGGAGAAAACGACAGAATCAATAAAACACACAATGTCCTATACCAATTGCCAACTATACTGCATACTATGGACTTTTTGAACTACTACGATCAATTTAGATTCCTACACACTCTCCTACAACCACGCACTGATACCATCTGTAACAATGTAAGATCCGAATACCAAGAATAACCCTGATACTCTTGGATCTTGGCCCGTCACCCACAAGTCGGAGGCTCAGAATTGAAGGGTTATTGGGATGGTGTGGTAGTGTATAAGGATCTAAAATAATTGCAACTAAATAAATATTCAACATAATTAATGCGAGAAATAAACAACTATATGGTTTTACACTTATACAGTCTAGAATTTATATGTCCATACATAAGTGCAATAAACTGAAAAGTACAAGAATACGGGGCATACCCCGCCTTTGGCAAACTGGTGCTAATCCTAACCATCGGTCCCATGTGAAGCCTCAGAAGCACAACGTGCAAGCTGCGGCTCACCTGAAACAAAAAGGGGGTAAGCTTAGTCTCATCGGCTTAGTAGCGGTACCACGGATCCCCACCTTACAAAGATAGATACAGTGTAATAAGTGACAATTCGGAACAATAACTAGAATCATAAAAGTAATATTAATAAATAACAATTAAAGGAAAATAACCTCGCCACATGTGTACCACGGCCACCCGAAGTAAACCACACTTCAACCCCGTAAAATATGATACCCTCGGCCGCCAGAACACTAAACCACAACGGTAGGAAACTGGGGTTGCTACACTCAAGTGACAGGAGCACTACCTACTAGAAGCAAGGCTGGATGCATCCACTGACAACTTAGTCCGGAGTATCAGGTGTCTTCCTACTCGTCTCAATGTGAAAATTGAGACACCGTACACAGTAACACAAGATAGAGGTCTAGTCAAGGTCGTGCTAGGTCTAGTCAAGGTCGTGCTCGTCAACACGCATCCGTAGTCCCCGACCACATGTGCACACACTGACTAACTATGCTACGTTAGGCCCTCTATCTGATTTTTTCCCCGGCTATGACTCAACCCGCCACAGTAGGAGGCCCTACGGAAACTAACCTAAACTATCTCTCCTAGGTCAAGCTATCTACCACTCCCAAGCGGGTCGGCACCCGCATGTCCAGACAAGCTATGACTAGTGGGGAAAGGCCACTCAAGATAAGAACTCACTGTGAAACCACCGACGTACCATCGGAAACTCACGCACACTCCCATCATATGGGCTGTGAGTAGCAAGTCACGAGGCGACTATCCAACTAAAGGATCCACATACAACTCACAATCTTCCATGGTAGGTGATAATTCATGCTTCAGAAGTTGGGTCATCGGCCCTTCGTCACTCGATGGTCCTCCCAAAGTTGGCACAGCCCAATTATAATTTATTTTATCAAAAAATACCTTATTTTACATTTTCGAGGTGAAAATATGATTTTTTGGGCTAAAACGCCCATTTTTGCTTTAGGGCGATCGACCATTCTCAAGGGTTGGTCGACCTACAGGGATCGTCGGTTGACCGGCCCGAAGGGAATCGGTCGACCGAATTTCCCAGCAAGAATTTCAACAGGAATCGATCGACTGTTACCTACAGTCGGTCGACCGTTCCTCCAGGTCAGTCGACCGAAACCTAGGTTCGATTTACCGATCCGACCTGCGTACCCTGCCGTTTTCTCTGCCAGTTACTGGTCAACCGAATCTTTAGATAGGTTGATCGATTCCAGTGACGGTCGAACGTGAAGACCCTCTAAGGCCCCATTCTACGCCCGACTCGCCCCATTGCGAGCGGGAATCATGGGGAATCGATCCCTGACACCTAGCACACCCATTCACATCAAATGGGCCACAAATCGTCGATCGAAGCGAAAAAATTGTCGCTCACCCTGAATCATGCGATTTCCCCGAAATAAGAACAAAACCCGCTCATTCTTACCTGGTTCTACACGAGTCGGTGGGAAAATGCACGGGGAGGTGGAATGGTCTGTCCCCCTACCTGAGACGCCACTTTTACCACCTAAGATTGCTCCGATCGTCACTGATCTATGTTGAAACATGGTAAAGCTCAGAAATCATGACCCACCCACATGAACCTCCTCGTTCACACCCTTACGAGCCGCCTTCCGCCGTTGCCATCACTCGGTCGAGCCTCCTCCGTACCCACCATTTACAGCCGGAGGGAGAGAGAGTGAAACGGGGTGGAATGGGAGAGGAAGAAGGGGGATTCAGCATGGAGGAAAGGGACATAAGGTGCAGGTTAAAAAATTGAGTTTTTGGGTTGGCCCAAACCCCCAAAAGAAGCAAAATCGTAAATATGCCCATTTTCATCAATTTAATTAATTAATATCCAGGCATTCATTAATAATTTTATAATTCCTACTAAAATTTTAGAAATAATATCCCAAAAATTTTGCAAATTTTTAAAATTATTCACAAAAAATAAATCCGACACCTATTAAGTGGAATCCGAAACTCAAGGTATTACAGTGGATATACTGGGCCCCTTCCCAAAAGCCCAGGGGAGGAAAAAAATTCTCATCGTCGCCATCGATTACTTTATAAAATGAGTCAAGGCAGAATCTCTGGGAAAAATCACGGGTGAGGCATCCTGGAAGTTCATCTTGCGTAACATTATCTATGGTTTTGGGGTCCCGCACATCCTCACAACCGACAACGATAGACAGTTCAATAGCACTATCTTCCAGGAGAAGTGCTCGAAATTGGGGATTGGAAGCACTGCACCACGGTGGGACGCCCCTAGGCCAATAGTTTGGTGGAAAACGTCAATCAGACCACCCTTCACGGCTTCAAGACTCGCCTGGAGCAAGCAGGCGAATCGTGGGTGGATACCATTCTGAGCTTTTTATTGTCACAACGCATCACTGCTCAGGCTGCCATGGGAGAAAATCTATTCCATTTGACGTACGACTCTAAGGCCGTCATACTAATAGAAATTTTCAATTTGTCATTGAGAGTCAGCCAGTTCGACGAAGTACAAAACAATCAGGCCCTACGAGAAAACTTAGACCTACTAACGAAAGACAGATCGTGCTTGGACTTGGTTAGCTGCCTACTAGCAGTGAGAGGCACAATACTACAATGCCTAGGTTAAAGAGCATCATTTCTTCCCTGGGGATCTCGTGCTACGTCGCGTCAGTATTACAGATCCCAGAGCTGCCACGGGGAAACTGGTCCCAAAACTAGGAAGGCCCGTACCAAACTGTAGATGTGCTCGGCAAAGGAGCCACCCAACTTTGTACGTCTTCAATGACATTTATGCACGATTTAATTTTACGCAGTGGTATGCTTGCTAATGCATCTTCTCGAATGATTTTTTTATATAAATTCACTTATAAAAATGATTTATTTACAAATTTTCTATCTTTAAAGTGTCTCCCCAAGTGGTCTTACAAGACATTACTGTTGACTATGCTAATGCATTACGTTAGGATATTAACGCCATTAATATTTGAACATATGGTCAATACTTTAACAACTTCATGTTTTAAAGCGTCAGCACCTTGAAGAAGCATTAGCACGTCAATAAGTTAAAAAATTAATGTTTTTAATATCTTAATCTCTTAACTTGTCAACGCATTAGCATGTCAAAGTAAGCTCTGCTGTATTAATTAACACATTATATAGTGGATGTGTGAGAATGTAGGAATAAGTCCCGTTATATAACAAGCGCTAATTAATTGACCGCAGGTAGATAATAAATTAAAGTAATCACTTTGTCAACGCATTAGCACGTTGTCAGGTCACTTTGACGTCCGGACACAACCGATGAGAGAGAAAATAGTGGGTCTCAACATTTTTCCTCACACACAAATGATATTAACCGGGATGAGGTGACGTATTCGCGCTCCCCCCCCCTCTCCCCCAATAGGCCAACCCACCAGGATGTCAAAGTGGGTCTAATAGAATAAGCCAACAAGCGCCCCATGCAAGCAAGAAGTCCCTATGTCAATAGACTTTTCCTTTTTTTGAGATTTTTACATATTAATCCCTAGAAACTTAGTGAATTATCGATTAGTCTCTCAAATCTAACTATTGTCTTAAAAACTCTTATAATCTTTAACATTTTACAAATGAATCCATGTAATTTGTTTCCGTCCAAAAAAAGAATATTCCGTAGAATATTTCATAAAGTGTGTGAAAAAAAAGTCTAAAATACCCATATTGACCGTAGACTCTCTCTCTCTCTCTCTCTCTCTCTCTCTCTCTCTCTCTCTCTTTCTCTCTCTCACTCATGTGTGGGGGGGTGACTAAGGATTGGAAGTTGAGGGAGAGGGGACCGGAGGGGGGGCGGTCCACCAGAGGTGGAGGGGGGAGGCGGAGGGGAACACGGGAAGGGGAGGGGAGGGAGACGGCTAGAGGTGAAGGGGAAGGCGGAGTGGGACGGGAAGGGGAGGGGAGTGGGATTAGAGGGGGTGATCTGAGGGGGCGGAGGGGGCAGGTCCACCGGGGCGGGATTTAACATGCAGGGGACGCGGTGAAGTGCAGGGTAGAGAGAGGAGATGGGAGAAGAAGTCACAGCGGTGAGGGGGGGTCAGTGTGCATGGCGAGGTAGTGAGAGAGGGTGTGAGACACCGGCGGAGGAGGGTGAGGGCTGTGGAAAGAGAGAGAGAGAGCTGAGAAGGGAGAGACGTGGAGGAATATGGTGGCTGTGGTTAGCAGGGAGAGAGGGCGGTGACGGTGGGAACGCGGGCAAAGTCGTCAGTGTGAGGGTTGCTGCGAGATGGGTGTGCAGAGGGGGGAGAGCGACAGCGGCGAGGCGGCTACGTACATGGCATGGTGTTTGCGGTGCAGAGAGAGTGTAATGCCCCGGATTTTTCGGATCATTTTTATGGGTCTCGGAGTGTATTTTATGTTTTACACGTGTTTTTCTCTGATGTGCCTTCGGAACTTTGTGCAGGGTGAACCGTGACATTCTCCGACTCCGGGACGTTACCACTGCGTTGTGCTCCTCTCGAGGATCACGAAGGTAATTTTTAGTATTTTTCTGAAGTTGGCCAGCCGAGTTGTGGATTGTCGGGATGGTGAGTCCCGAGTTGCCGTGTTTGGCTGTGCGTGCGGATCAGAGTGCGCAGCAGAAGCCTAGTGGGCCCATAATCCATAGGTTCAGGATCGTAGTGTTGGTTGCTACGGGCGGATTCTTGAGGTTGCGTTGGGTATCGGAGGATTGGTTCCTCAGTGTGAGACGTGTTGTTGCCGTACCGTTGCTCGAGATATCGTGGTTCTTGGCACTGGCAGGATGGAGTGTTGGGGAAAAATGTTGGCAAGTGTGCCGCATGAGTACCCTGTTCTTGTGATGGAAACCGTGTCAGGCGTTGGTGTTAGACCCGGATGGGGTTATTGAGGATGTCGCCTGACGGAGGTCGAGGACGTGTTGGTCAGAGTCGGTGACTTGGTGCCCGGCTTGTGTTGCCAGTCGTATCCTCGGATGATATCATCTTTGGAGAAGTGATCTCTGGCAGACTATGGGTCCCAGTTGGCGACTGTGAGTGGCTGGTGAGCCCAATAGCGTGATCGACCACGGCAGCGTCTGTTGGTTGTATGGTCGTGTCGGATTGTGATGGTGAGATATATGATCGACTGGGGACCCAGAGTGCATTGGTCGTGGCGTTGGCGACTAGGTTGCCATAATTTTGGATGGCACTTTCCTCCCCTAGAGATGTGTGCCATAAGTTGTTCAGGTAGGGTCTCGTGGCTCTGTGATAAGGGCGAAATCGGGATTGGCAGGCGTCCACTTGGATGTATTGAGATAGGATTCGATGAGACAGGACGGAAGAGTGACGCCTGTGCGTGGAGGTCCTTGATGGGACGTTGATGTTGCAATGGTTATCCCTGATTTGGTGACCAGCATGGGATAGTTCCCCTCTAAGTCTGTGTCGAGTGACGTGAAGACCGAAGACACCAGGATCTTGTCATTTGGTTTCGCCGTGCTCCCCTGAGATGGTGGAGTTGGCGCGATGCTCGAGATCGGATGCGATGTCTGAGAGGTGTTTGGCTCGAGATGTGGTATCGGTCTGTGCATGAATCAACGGATGGCCTGTTGTAAGTTGGATCATGCTTGTTAGGCCAGTGAGGTTTCCCATTGAGGTGTATCTGGCGACCAGTGGATGGTCTTTTCACAAACTGATGATGTTGTTGGTTGTGCATCGTGAACGGTGAGAGCCGTGTTTTGGTGAGGCCTTTGGTGGTGGTTTTCGTGATGTGCTTTCCCAGATTGGGTCTGGGATTTGTGAGAAGTTTGTCACCTGGCAGAGTTGGCCCAGTGATATGTCTGGCTTTCAGCTTGCCAGGTGTGAGGTGATCCTTGGCGCTGAGCCGATGTTCTGGTTACGGTCTGTCGAGATGGCTGTGTGGAGGCTCTGTATCAGTTGTTCCCTTGAGCAGGGTGTGAAACCTGTCAGCTGGTTGTGAAGCTGACGTGGGTTTTGTCTGCCGACCATAGGATGGATCGGTAGCTGTTTCTCGTGTCGAGGACTGTGTCTCCTCGGTGAGCGAGACGGTGGCAGCGGTGCCATGACTGGTTTTCCTTGTGACTCAGGTGATGTCGGACTGTGTCCTTTAGTGTATGCTTGCTCTGATCGCCGGTGCGCGGCATGCTGAGCAAGGTGTCGTTTGTGATTGTAGTCTGGCCGTGTCCCTCAGAATCGGAGCTTTCGTGAGAATCGAGGTTTTCTGTGTTGGGGCTCTGACGGCGCTGTCAGTTGGTTACGGTGTTCTTCCCCTATGTTCCCGCGTTTGTCCTTAATTTCGAGAATGAAATTACTTTAAGGGGTGAGGGTTGTAATGTCCCGAATTTTTCGGATCATTTTTGTGGGTCTCGGAGTGTATTTTATGTTTTACACTTATTTTTCCCTGATGTGCCTTTGAAACTCTGTGCAGGGCGAACCGTAGCATTCTCCGACTCCAGGACGTTACTACTGCGTTGTGCTCCTCCCGAGGATCGCGGAGGTAATTTTTAGTATTTTTCTAAATTTTTGAAATTTTTGAGTTTTTTTATATATATTAACCCATTTTTCTCTCTCTCTCTCCCCATCTCTCATTTCTCTCTTCCCTCCCTCTCTCTTCTCTCATGTTCTCTCCTCTCCCCCTCTCACTCTGGACGGTCGGCGGAGGTAGACGAGGGCGGGGCGGCGTGGCTCGTGGGGCGTGGAGCGATGGGCACGGGACGAGGATCGCGATGGTGGAGGCAGTTCGTGGGATCACGAGCTGACGAGGGTTTAGCGAAGCGTTTTCTTCGTGGATCGACGTCCACGGCGCGCGAAATCTTCGGTGGAGGTAGGGAGATAGACCCTCAGCTCATGCGTTTCTTTTCCGTCAGATTTGGTAGCCCGTGGCGAGTCGAGTGGGGTTCTTTTCCTATTTTGGGAAAAATGCATATTTTTGGGGTGTGAGTCCGATCTAGCGTTTTAACGCATTAATCGGTGGTTTGTGGGCATCATCGAATGCCTAGGGGCTTGGGGAAGGGTTTCCCCTTTGTTTTCCCATCACCCGGGGGTGATTGGGGCGTGGAATGAGTTTCCCGCCATTTTCTGCCGTTTTTGGGCGCGGACTGAGAATGCGCTCGCCAAGGTGGGTGCGTTCTTGGAGGTAGCACCGCCCCGATAGAGCGCGTTCATCGGAGAACATGAACAGTAAGGCAGTTCTTGTCGCGCTACAGGTGGGTAGCGCATTCTGAACTGGTCGCGCTACACGTGCATAGCGCGTCCGTTCTTGTCGCGCTATAGCTAGGTAGCACGTTCTGTTCTTGTCGCGCTATAGGGGTATAGCGTGTTTGTCCTTGTCGTGCTACAGGTGGGTAGCGCGTTCTGAACTGGTCGTGCTACACGTGCATAGCGCGTCCGTTCTTGTAGCGCTGTAGGAGTATAGCTCGTTCTGTTCAAAACGCACTATATGAGGGTAGCGCGATCTTGAGGGCGACCAGCCAAGCAGCCCAGGGCGAGTAGTCTACGACTGATCGTGCCTCCTTTGACCGTGTGTGTCTCGGACACCCCGTGGAGTTCCGTGATCGTGTCTTTGGGTGTTCGGAGGTTTTGTTTCCCTCGATTAACATGCCCATAGGTGTGTGTGTTCCGGACTTTGTGTCACGCTTGGGCGAGTCACCGTGTATCGGTGTGTGTGCGGTGGGGTCTCCCCCGCATGTTGTGAGTTTCCCTGGAAGACGATTCTCGAGTGGGCCATGTGTTTGGCCTTGGACTGCGAGTCCAGTTATCCAGCCTGGAGTTGGAGGTTTCCCGCTTTCCCTGGGATGGAGAATTGGCGTGGCGGCATGTGAGCTGCATTGAGAATCGTGCTTCTGTGCTTTCCGCGTGGGCCATGTGTGTAGCTGTGGGGCTGGAGGTCTCTTGAGTTCCCTTTTGAGGGGATGGTCTCGGCGGCTCGTGAGCTGTCTCGGTATTCGTGCTACCGTGGTTTTAGACCTAGGGATTAGGCTAGATTAACGGCATTATGCTGTTGCGTACAACGGTCTTCACCCCGAGTCTTGAGACTCAAGGACCGTTAGATTTAGCAAGTCTAGAGGACTGTCCAGAGTCCAGTGGCTCAGCGCCACTTGGTTCTTCTCGACTTTCGCGTAGGATGTGTGCGTATTTCTCGGAGTTTCTCCTTGAAGAGTAGTCACATCAATGACTCCCCACTGGTCATAGCCTTCCGACACGCGAGTGGTCCCACCAGGGAGTGGTGGCGAGGCTACCCAGAGAGACAGTTTTAGACTGGTTTCCGTCGGGCCCCACGTCTACCAGCCAGAGTCCGGCTGAGGGGAAAACCAGTCAGAGGGCCAGACCAGGGACGCACGGTCTGTGAGTGCACACGTGGTTGGGGTCAGTTGGAGCCGCGCTGACGAGCGTGACCCCAACTAGTCACTTGTTCTATGGTTACTTGTACGGTGTCTCAGTTCCCGCTGGGCCAGAGGGAGACACCTGAGGCGCGGTCTAAGTCGTCAGTGGACGCATCCGGCCTTGCTTCTGGTGGACAGGTACTCCTCTCACGTGAGATGTGATTCTCCTATTTTCGGGTTCCGTTTCCCGTCTGCGAGACGTAGTTCCCCCGACTGTTTCAGGGAGTGTTCCCGAGGTGGAGGTCTAGGGGTTTTTCCGGTGAGCGTCACCGAGAGTTTTCCCTAGAGGGTGTTAGATCCACGACTGTGAGGTCGTGATTGTTTCTTCTGGCGGCGTATCCAGAGGATCTTCCGTTAGTTCGGTAGTCCCCCGATTGGGAGATCGGGGTGTGTTTGTCCGGTACAGTAGGAGTAGCTGTAGTGCCGAGTTTTGACCGGCCACCGGTTCGCTGTTCCTGCTGTAGTTGTAGCTGTTTTTCCTTTCCGTTACCGCCATGGTTCTCAGTTGGGGTTCCGCGGGATCCCTACTGAGCCAGTGACAGGAGGCTCACCCCTGCGTTTCAGGTGCGGTGGTTCTTCCTCGAGGTTCGAGGATGCTGCTAAGAGGTTCTTAGTTGACAGCTCGCCGGGCCGAGTGTTCACTTGGCATGTGGTACATTTTACTACTTTAGACTATACTTTCTGTTGGACTGGACTCTATTGTAGTAGTTGTTTATTTATTTCTGTTAATTATTGAATTGTCTTACTTTATTTCCTATGTTTTTGTACCTCCACACTCCTTTTAGCCCTTCCGAGCCCTCCGGCTCGTGGACGGAGGGCCAAGATTCGAATGGTATCGGTTCCTTTCCGGTATCCGGATCTTGGGTCGTCACAGAGAGAGGGAGAGCGGCGAGGGCGGTGTGTCTGTGAGGAGGCCACGGGAGGTAGGACGCAGGTGGTCCGGTGGGTGTGGCCGGCGGTGCAACATGTGTGGGAGAGAGAGGAGAGGCTCGGAGGGTGTGCAAAGGAGAGGAGAGAGGGCCGACGGGGGGGAAGAGAAGAGAGATGGAGAGAGAAAGAGAGAGCTGAGGGGTGCAGAGAAGAGAGAGAATGGTGGGTCGCCCGCCCCTCCCTTACGGTTTCCAAAAGTAGGACGAAGGCCGCCGTCGCGGAGCAACACCCGGTGAGCAAGCTATGATGGGGAGAGCTCGAAGAAGAGGACAACGCCGACGACTTCGCCTACCTCCTACTGCGCCCGTGGTCGTCGGCCTTGATGAGAACGGGGTGAAGAAGCTTGAAGAGACGAGATCTCGCGCTGAGTCCTGAGCGGGCTATGGATCACCAGAAGATGAATCTGCAAGAGAGGGAAACGTATCAGAGGGCCCAGGGGATCTCTGATGCGGGACGGGACCATGGACACGACAAGCTCGCGATCGTCCCTTAACGAGGGAAGCGTCGGATGTGCGCGGTTGAGAAACCGGCAATGAGCTAGGGTGGTCGGCTCTCTTTTGCGCCCGGATCGGGTCACGGGACGGCTTCGCTCTCTCTCGCAGCAGTGATATTATAAATTGAAGGCGAGCTAGGTATCCCTACACATGCTCTCTAGCAGCGGCATATAAAGCATATAAAGAATTAAGCTAATGCCAAATGTAAAGGTGAAGGCGATACCTCCACGCTCTCGGCGTGGCGAAGATGGCACCCGGCCGAAGCTCGTACTCCCGGGAACTTAGTACATTATGTTTACAGCAGTACAAATAAGCCCACTCCACGCAGGGAGGTAAAGGGCTACACAAGTGGGCCCGGGAGGACCAAGTTCGGGTTGACGGGCGGTTTCGGGCAATGCTTCGGCTTCACGCGTACTCGTACTAGTGGGGGCCCACGTATTGACCGGAGGGGTCATGTGGGGCCTGATGACTCCTCTACTGTGGAGACACCTGGAAAGCGTTCCCCTGGGATGGCGAGCTGCTGGAACGACCGCCGGACGCCGGGCGGCCCTCGGACGACGCTCGCGGGAACTCGGCCACGAATCTGAAAATTCTGTTTGCAGGCGCACGACTCGGAGAAAACTGCTGCTGCGATCAGCCCCGTCGTCGGAATGCGACAAGGTTAGCGCCGTTGGAAAGCTGACTCAGAATATCTTGACGTAGGGGTCTTCAAAAAAAATAATCAGATCTATATTTCTGATCATGCATTTTACAAGCTTGCTGGAATCTGGCCAGAACTGCAGGGGCAGGTTCTGACTTATTTGAAGATCGATGTTGACCGGGGAGAAGACCTCCGATTCTGGAAATAATTTCTTCAGAAAAGTTGAAGATCTCTGAGAGAGGAATCCGGCACTATTTTTGGTTTTCTGATTGGAGATGAAATGGATTTTCTGGGATTTCTTTACTAGACCTGGGTCGGATCTGGGAAACTATGGGCAGACTATTCTTGGGAAATTGGACGAAATTTGAAAAATACCTAGAGATCTTATCAAAAATTAAGAAAATTCCTGGTGGTAGATATATGTGGACAGAACTCCCAATAAATTTGGGCGATCCAACAAAAATAAAAAGATGGTTCGAATGGGGTAAACTCAGAGCTAGTGAACAGTAAACAGAACCAGGACAGATCTGGAACTTGGACTTGGACGAAAATCAAAAAATAGCTAAAGGATGAATTTTGACGTGATTTTTTTTGTGGGGATAAGGGTTCTATAGGGGAACCAACCCTGAAATTTTGAGTTTCAGAAGACGAAGGGAGTGATAGCAGGAATTCGGAGAAGAAGGTTCTGTCCTGAGTGGACAGAACACCGAAACCGTTGGCGACGACGCGTCGGCGGCGAGACGATGGCGGCGGCGATCACCGGAGTTGCTTCAGATGCTGGAGGGGATCAAGGGGGAAGGGATTACACTCTAGAAAGGGGGGTGGAGGTGGAGGAACCAGGGAGAGAGAGGGGAGGGGTGCAAATCTCACTTGGGGCAAATGCCTATTTTTCTCTTCATTAATTCATTCAATATGAAAAATACAACCTTATATAGGATGCCAACCAAACTCAACCTCAACCCTTGGATCTAGGGGTTTGGATTGAAGGGCTGGGATACAATGTGAATCACACATTTAATACATTAGTTTAATCTAATTTGACCATGCTTATTCAACCTTGGACTAAAGCTATTCAAACACCACCTAATACACACCAACCATGCCTAATAAGGCCAAAAGAGGGGGCGCCCCCTTCATGGGCCTCTCTTGGGCCTAGGCTGGTCCAAGGCCAGCCAACCCAATCCACACCCATGCTTGGTCCATGGGTTCTCCCATCTAGATAGCCCATGAGAGGGAGTGGCCCAATTGGGCCTTAAATGGCTCTTATGGTCCATAAGGGTGGCATAAGGTCCAATATGATAATCACTCCTAATGGACTCTACTAAGGTAACCTAGTAATGGACTTGACATAACAAATAGCCCATTGGCTTGATATAAGTCTTACAAGGAGCCCAAAAGAAAGAAATTACACAATTACAATCTTATACAAGCCATAACACACAAATACACTTCACCCGTGTATGGAAATCGCCTTTGATGCCCCATCAATTCTCCCCGGGTGGGAGGAACTCGACCCCGTCGAGTAGGGGTTTGGCTGCTCTGGTACTCCGGCGGATCCGTCACCGTGATAAGTAGCGCGGGTATGCTCCACTCCAAGTGATCGGCACCTGCTCATTCCATATATACTCGATATGCGCACTGCTATGGCTAAAGGTGGTCACTCCGAAGGGGCACTCTCAAAAGAAAGGAGACAGCTCGAAGACACACTAGGAATCACCGCTGAGTCCCTATAGGTGACTGATCCGGATATAGAAGTAAAACCGATCCCATACTCATCAAGTGAGTCCACTCGCCTCTTACTCGTAAGAGACCGACAACGAGCTTGCACAAGACACATGCAGACTCACCATGCACAGACACACGAATGCAAACCACGCAAACAAATCACTCAAAACAAAACCACACAAAGAAAAAGCACACTGTTAGTCCGACCCGTACATGGGTGACGGCGGACCAGGACACCCGAATATGTGCCATGCATACACTAGATGTACTCGATGCTTGACGGAATGGATGACTCCTAGACACCCTAAGATGTACCAATCATGCATTGGCGACCTATGGGATTTGGGTGGGGAAGGACTAGGAGATCCAAAACTACCCTCGTCATCATCCCTAGATGTAGAGACGGCGTGCCGACTAGGCCGAGGGGTATGGGTGGAATAGTGAACTCTTTGGAAGAGGTGGAGAGAATGTGATAGTTCAGGAGCTTCACTAGTGGAGGGGTCAAAAGGGTCAAAGAAGGTATGACCCCGGGAGATGGGTTCCTCCATGACACGGTCCCAATCGTGAAATTCTTGAAGGTGTGAATGGTCACCTTCATCCTCCATAGTGAACGGGACGATGGTCATGTGAAGAAAATAAACTTCCTCCCTTGGACAAAAGGGTATGAATTCAGGCTCGTCCGGTAAGGGAAGGAGTAAGAGGACCTCCGTGGTGATACAACCCACGGTGCACTCGGAGGTAATAGACCCTAAGGCCGGATGAGTGAGGCTAAGACTAGTGGGTTGGTCAAAGCCTCGGGCCAAAAGGTGCGTCAACTCCCATTGTGAATCCAATCCCATGACAAGATCGTCCAATGTGTCAACATGGTGACGAGATCGAAAGGTGGTACGGAATGAGTTGACTGGCACTAAAGGTAAGGTGGGGTCCATGGACGGGAAGGGATGTGGGACCAAGCCATCCTTGAGCCATCTAAGAAGTGGCTCGGCTATGTAAAGTGTTCCCGTAAGAAACACGGGTGGCTCGGGCTTTGGTAGTTCCCACTTTGATGGTTTCGAATGAAGACCGGAGGTAGATAACAATGGAGCATCCATGGGTGGTGGAGTAGCTTGTGTCCTTTCCCACCAATCCGAAATCATTTTCTTTATTTCCTCTAAGGAGCGGGTTGGAGGAGGGACCTTGGGGTGGACTAGCTCCTTAGCTCTCGGCTCGGGTGTGGGCCTTCCATTTGAGATAGTATCGCCACCATCCGGGAGTTTGGGACTCCATGGGACACGGGAAACTAGTGGATGGCCATGCCGACACTCGGACCAAAACACTAGACACGACACTAAGTAATGCAAAGTTGGAATGCACTAACTAATGCACACTAAGGATCCTAGACGTAAACCAAGACTCGGTACGGGGCAGAGACAATCGACCCGAAGGTCACTCGCACAAGTGTGCGGCCTTCCCGATAGGCGTAACCTAACGGTCGGACAACACCTTTTTATATACCGAGTAAAGGGATGTATGCGACCCAAAAATGACTCTTTTTGTTGTTTTAAAAATGTGATGATCCTAAACACGACTTAGACCGACTAATGACTACATGACACTCTTTTTTTTTTTTTGAATGCAAACACCCTAGACTCAAACTCGCTCTGATACCAAATTGATGCGGGACGGGACCACGGACACGACAAGCTCGCGATCGTCCCTTAACGAGGGAAGAGTCGGATGTGCGCGGTTGAGAAACCGGCAATGAGCTAGGGTGGTCGGCTCTCTTTTGCGTCCGGATCGGGTCACAGGACGGCTTCGCTCTCTCTCGCAGCAGTGATATTATAAATTGAAGGCGAGCTAGGTATCCCTACACATGCTCTCTAGCAGCGGCATATAAAGCATATAAAGAATTAAGCTAATGCCAAATGTAAGGGTGAAGGCGATACCTCCACGCTCTCGGCGTGGCGAAGATGGCACCCGGCCGAAGCTCGTACTCCCGGGAACTTAGTACATTATGTTTACAGCAGTACAAATAAGCCCACTCCACGCAGGGAGGTAAAAGGCGACACAAGTGGGCCCGGGAGGACCAAGTTCGGGTTGACGGGCGGTTTCGGGCAATGCTTCGGCTTCACGCGTACTCGTACTAGTGGGGGCCCACGTATTGACCGGAGGGGTCGTGTGGGGCCTGATGACTCCTCTACTGTGGAGATACCTGGAAAGCGTTCCCCTGGGATGGCGAGCTGCTGGAACGACCGCCGGACGCCGGGCGGCCCTCGGACGACGCTCGCGGGAACTCGGCCACGAATCTGAAAATTCTGTTTGCAGGCGCGCGACTCGGAGAAAACTGCTGCTGCGATCAGCCCCGTCGTCGGAATGCGACAAGGTTAGCGCCGTTGGAAAGCTGACTCAGAATACCTTGACGTAGGGGTCTTCAAAAAAAATAATCAGATCTGTATTTCTGATCATGCATTTTACAAGCTTGCTGGAATCTGGCCAGAACTGTAGGGGCAGGTTCTGACTTATCTGAAGATCGATGTTGACCGGGGAGAAGACCTCCGAATCTGGAAATAATTTCTTCAGCAAAGTTGAAGATCTCTGAGAGAGGAATCCGGGACTATTTTTGGTTTTCTGATTGGAGACGAAATGGATTTTCTGGATTTCTTTACTAGACCTGGGTCGGATCTGGGAAACTGTGGGCAGACTGTTCTTGGGAACTTGGACGAAATTTGAAAAATACCTAGAGACCTTATCAAAAATTAAGAAACTTCCTGGTGGTAGATATATGTGGACAGAACTCTCAATAAATTTGGGCGACCCAACAAAAATAAAAAGATGGTTCGAATGGGGTAAACTCAGAGCTGGTGAACAGTAAACAGAACCAGGACAGATCTGGAACTTGGACTTGGACGAAAATCAAAAAATAGCTAAAGGATGAATTTTGACGTGATTTTTTTTGTGGGGATAAGGGTTCTAGAGGGGAACCAACCCTGAAATTTTGAGCTTCAGAAGACGAAGGGAGTGATAGCAAGAATTCGGAGAAGAAGGTTCTATCCTGAGTGGACAGAACACCAAAACCGTTGGCGACGACGCGTCGGCGGCGAGACGATGGCGGCGGCGATCACCGGAGTTGCTTCAGATGCTGGAGGGGATCAAGGGGGAAGGGATTACACTCTAGAAAGGGGGCTGGAGGTGGAGGAACCAGGGAGAGAGAGGGGAGGGGTGCAAATCTCACTTGGGGCAAATGCCTATTTTTCTCTTCATTAATTCATTCAATATGAAAAATACAACCTTATATAGGATGCCAACCAAACTCAACCTCAACCCTTGGATCTAGGGGTTTGGATTGAAGGGCTGGGATACAATGTGAATCACACATTTAATACATTAGTTTAATCTAATTTGACCATGCTTATTCAACCTTGGACTAAAGCTATTCAAACACCACCTAATACACACCAACCATGCCTAATAAGGCCAAAAGAGGGGGCGCCCCCTTCATGGGCCTAGGCTGGTCCAAGGCCAGCCAACCCAATCCACACCCATGCTTGGTCCATGGGTTCTCCCATCTAGATAGCCCATGAGAGGGAGTGGCCCAATTGGGCCTTAAATGGCTCTTATGGTCCATAAGGGTGGCATAAGGTCCAATATGATAATCACTCCTAATGGACTCTACTAAGGTAACCTAGTAATGGACTTGACATAACAAATGGCCCATTGGCTTGATATAAGCCTTACAAGGAGCCCAAAAGAAAGAAATTACACAATTACAATCTTATACAAGCCATAACACACAAATACACTTCACCCGTGTATGGAAATCGCCTTTGATGCCCCATCAATCTCCCTAGGGGAAAACCCTCCGATGGCTAAGTCAGTAGAGCTATGGTGGAAGCGATAATGGGGGGAGGAGAGAGCTGATGCGCGAGAATCCTCTCCACCAGAGGGTGAAGCGAATCGTGCTCAGGAGCTAAGGGTGTGTGAATGCCTTGTTTCTCTTACCTTCTTCCGGAGGGTGTCCCTTGCTTAAATAGTGCGCCGCCTTCAGGAGTCCTGTAAGCTGAGGGGTTCCCGACGGGAGTTACGTCTTTAACGGGGGCTTTCATGGCCTGATCGTGGGAACGTTATCCCCTCGGAGTCTGGCGGCTCCCCTGACTCTCCCGCTGGCGGGGGACTCTGAACGGCTGCACATGCGGATAATCAACCGGCCTTATCGAGCCTCGGGGATGCTAGCTCATGTCCGAGCGATAGGCATGGCCCGGCGAAGGTGGGGTCGGATAGGTCGGCTAGAGCCTATCTCTCTCGGACGGGGAGAGGGCTTTAGGCCGGACCTTCCTTGGGACCTGACCGTTGTCTCGGGCCCTCCGAGCCTAGAAGGCCGCCGGGGAGAGTTAGTTCCTCGAGTCTTATTTATTGGGCTTTTCTTCCCTAAGTGGGCCCTGTGGGCTATCACTCGGGCGGGCTCGCCTGGTTGGACCTTGTGGGTCTTGTTGGGCTGCCTTTGTGGTGGGCTGCGGAAATCCCCCTCTCCACTTGTCCCCCTCCTACTCCCGAGCCAAGGAGGCTCGGATGAGTAGTTTTTCGAGGCTTTGGACCGGCGTGGCTCAGGTGGGTGGAATTCCGTTGGCGTTATGGAGCCGCTTATAGCGGTCGCCGAGGCCCGTAATGATGATCCTGACGGATTCGAAACGAAGGGCCCCCCCTTTTTCTCGGAGCACGGAACGGCGCGCCGCCACCCTCAGGGGTTTTTAGGGGGCGCTGTTCATCGTTCTAGGCTTCCAGGGTTTTAGGCTTTCATTGCTTCTTGATGCGCCGTGAGAGCACAGCGGAGACGCGGAGCCTTGCGACGGCGTTCGTGGAGTTGGCGAGGATAACCGCAGAGACGGTCCGGCAACTTCCTTCTCCCCCGGAGTCTTCGAGCTCGTCCGAGGGATCTTCCCCCGACTCGATGGCGGGTCAGAGTCCGGAGCTTGTGCCGGCGAGGCGGGAACCCGTCCCCAACTGCAATGAGTTGGGGGAAGCGAAGGTGCGGAGGCTGGAGCATCGTTTTCGCCTGCCTCTCAGATACAGCTTTGCTGCCACCGCTCCGCACGAGACGAGTTTGGATGATCGCGGGGAGCACATTTGCACCTTTCTTCTGGCTTGGAAGAGCGGATTTCGTCTCCCTTTCGATCCTTTCGTGCTGCAGCTTCTTAATTTTTTCCGGTTGGCGCCTATTCATCTGGTGGCCAACTCATATCTTCTGCTCTCGGCCTTCCGGATTCTTTATCGTCAGCACGACATTTTTCCTTCCTTGGACCTCTTCCATTTCTTCTTTGAGTTGAAAGCGCACCCGTCGGCGGGAAAAGGCTTCTACTTCATCCAGGCGCGGAGGAATAGGAGCTGCATCTCACTTGCGGCGAAGGACTCCTCGCACAAGGGGTGGAAGACCCACTTCTTCTGGGTGAAGGCGGTGGCGACGGACGAGATCTGGAGATGTCGGACCTCGCCCAACTTTCATCCGAATCTGCCCCCTCGCCAGGAGGAATTCCCTCCCCACGTAGAGCAGCAGGCTGCCCGTCTACTGGAGGACCGTCGATCGACCTAGTGGTGACGCCGGAGAACATCGAACGGTGTCTTCTCTCGCGGTTGACGTTGATAGGTACAGCTCTTGAGGCTCTTTTTCTGGCGTGGTAGCTCCTTTCCTCCTCCTGACTGGGGCTTCTCCTTGTTGCAGTCGTGAGGCGGGAGCCTCTGGAGGAGGCGACCGAGGTCATCGATCTGGGAGATGACTCGGCAGCCGATGAACCTGATGCCTCGGTGGGTCGTGCCCAGGCCCGAGACAAGGGCAAGGGGGTGGCCCCCGAGGGGTCTTCTCGATCGACCGGCCTGAAGCGCAAGGATCCCCTGGCGGGGAAACTGCGGGAGGCCGTGAAGGCCAGGAAAAGGGCCAAGAAGGCCGGCCTTTCTACCGCCGTCGGGGGAGATTCTGGCTCGGCGGCGCTCCCCCCTCGGGGGCAGGATGGGGCCGACCCCTCCGGGCTGGCACTCCCATCCGCCGGGCGAGAGGGGGCCGAGGAGACCAGGGGCCCCTCAGAGGGAGGTGATGGGTCGGCTCTCCCCTCTGCGGGGGCAGAGGGGGCCGATGTAGGTGTGGCCAGCGCTGGACCGAGGGATCGGTCGGCGCGGATGGGGGTTCGCCCGCGGGGGCGTTGCAGCCCCACGTGCCGGAAGTTTCTGGTGCGGCCGATCCCGCGGCGCCGGTCGAGGGTGGGGGTTCACCCGGGGAGGCGTCGCAGCCCCAACCGACCGTGGCGCGCGGGGCGGTCAGCTTCACTGCCCGAACAGGGTCTTCTGGCGGGGTGCCCAGGGTGGAGCGGTCCCCTTTGCCGGAGCCTCTGGACAGGCTCGGTATCTCGGGCGACTTGTACCGGTTCTGCCGGTCGATCGCCGAGAGGATGAGGGGGGGAGAAAGGCGCAATACTCCCGCCGGGGTCCTTGATGTCCTGATGGAGGGCGGCCTGGTCATAGCTCGGACAGCGGCCGTGATGGCGGAGGCGCACGCCTGGACGGAGGCGGAACGGTCGAGGCTTGCCTGGACCCTTGGTGAATGCGAGGGAAAACTAGCCCGGCTCGAGTGGGAGCATGAGGGGCTCCGGCGGAAGTTCCTCGCATTCAGGGAGTTGGCGCGGTCGAGCCGACGGGAAGCCGAGGTGCTGGCCGAGCAGCTAGCAAGGGCCCAAGAATCGCTCGAGAGGAAGAGAAAACGTCTGGAAGATGAGCGTCAGCGTCACATCGAGCTGGATGGCCTCTGGGAGCTTGAGCATGGCGAGCTGCAGGATCGGGCGGAGGACGCGGAGCGCCTTCGTGCTGAGGCCGAGGCGGACCGAGCCCGGGCGGAGGGCCGGACGATCGAAGCCGAGCGGAGGATGACCGAGCTAGAGGAGCGTCTGGCGAGGGCGGAAGAGCGTGCGGCCGAGGCGGAGCGGGCTCAGGTTGAGCTTGCCGGAAGGGTAGGGCAGGTTGAGGCGGAGGTGATCGAGCGTTACAAAGGCTCGAAGGCTTACTCGGCCGACTTGATTAAAGCTGCCCTCCCCTACTACGAGGTAGCGCTCCGCCGGGGTGCTCGAAAGTGATTCAGGCAGGGCTATCGCCGGGCGATGAGCTATGCCACTGAGCACCTTGCCGGGGACGATTTTCCTTACGGCCAGAGTTATGACTCGGGTGAGTCAGTTTCCAGCTCCTCATCCTCGGCCGGGGAAGAACCGGAGGAGTCACCTCCAGCGGGGTCACCAACTTCGGAGGCTCCGGGAGGGCTCACGACCGGGACAGTTCTCGCACGGGCGAGGTCAGTGTCCGGGCCGGCCGTCACCGAAGGTACCGGGGGTGACGCGTCCCCTACTGCTGTTCCTGAGCTTCAAAGTGGGCCCGAGGCCTGATGTATTATGCTTTATTTTGCCCCTTCCCCTTTTTATCTGTTTTTCCTTTTGTAAGAGGACTTCTTTATGGGAGGCAATAAAGAACTTACTTTGTTTGATCGCTATCTTTGCCGTGAATTGGCTGGCGTATCGAGGGCAGTTGGAAAGTGCCGATATTCTTTGCACCGTTTTCGCATGCCGATTCGGGAGACTTCTGGCGGGGCGTCCTTTCATTCCACTATGCTTTGAAAGTCGAGGCGCTTCGCGAATCCCGCTAGGGCGGGGGCCGAGGAATTGGAGGTGACCTTCCAGGGGAGGTCCTGTAGCGTGTTTTCGAGGGGGGAGTCATTTAAGGCGCGTGGCCTTCCTTGGCCTATAAAAAGGACCGAAGGGTGCTCCTTCCCTCTTAACACTTAGGACTCTCGCTGGCGGTCTGCTCTTATTCCCTCGTTTTCGCTCTGCGTTGCGCCGCCGTGATCGGAGCATGGAGGACCCTTCAGAAGGTGACGCCGCAGACGACGGGGAGCGGCCGATTCCAGCTGTCCTGGAATATCGGTCGGATCCCACGGTCGCCGCGCGTGCATGAGACGGGTCCGACGGTCGCCGCGCGGATCTGGAGAGGGCTTCGACGTGTGGGGGCACGCCGTTTGCCTCCTCTTGGCTCCGGCGAGGCTTCCGGGTGGACGCCGAGATGGAGGGCGGATGGGGGAGTTAGGGATGCCGGCCGCCATTCCCCTCCGTGGGAGGGTAGGAGGCGGCTCGCCTCTGTCCGCAGCCTCTTTCTCTCTCTTTTATTCTTCATTTCTTTCACTCTTCGGGGGCTGCTTGCTTTCTGTTCGCCTCCAAGGAGTTGGTGGATTGGCAGAGAGGAGACCTTCACGGCGCTCCTTTTTCCAGGTTGTTGCCAACTTGGAAGGTAGCCTTCCTCGCGTGAAAGGTGGCCTTCTCCTTGTCATCCCTCTGTCACCCATGTCACGGTCCACCCGAGCCAACTGGGTCGACCATCTCTTGTCCGAGTCAGTTTCTACGCGAGGCAGAGTCAGTGGCTGGATGCGAGAAGGTCAAGACCGGGTCGGCCGGGCGATGGCCGTCTGCCGTGGTGTTAGATGGATTTTTGCTTTTCACTATGTAATGTATTGGCAGTTGCCTTTCTGATGTACCAACAATTATCTTGAATGAATGCAAAAAAGGGGGTTTTATTTCACCCGATTTGTTGATACAGTTTTCAGAAATAAAACCTGCGTAGTGTGGTTGCGTTCCATGTCCGGGGAATGGGTTCCCCTTCCATTGTGGCCAACCTGTACGCACCTTTCTCGAGCGTCTCGATCACTCGGTAGGGGCCTTCCCAGTTGGGGGATAGCTTGCCCGCCGCCTCCAGTGGTCGAGAGGCTTCGGTCTTCCTGAGGACGAAGTCCCCTGGTCGGAATTGTCTGCCCCGGACCTTGGCGTTGTAGTACCGAGTGAGGCGGCGCTGGTATTCCGTAGCTCGGACGTTCGCGATCTCTCGGAGTTCGTCTGCCAGGTCGAGGTTCTCGAGCAACTTCTGCTCGTTTGCCTCGGGCAAAAAGCTGATCACTCGGAGAGAGGGATTGGCGATCTCTAACGGAACGACGGCTTCGGTGCCATATACCAGCTGAAAAGGGGTCTCACCGGTTGCCGTCCTGGGGGTCGTTCGGTGCGACCATAGTACGCTAGGCAGTTCCTCGAGCCAGCTACCCTTAGCCTTGCCGAGTCTGGTTTTTATGCCATTCAGGATAGTTTTGTTGGCATTTTCAACCAGCCCGTTGGCCTGAGGGTGGGCGACCGAAGTGAAGTGGTTGCGGATATTTAGGTCGGCGCATCTGTCTCGGAAGTACGGAGAGTCGAATTGCCGCCCGTTATCGCTCACTATCACTCGAGGGATGCCAAAGCGACAGATGATCGATTTCCAAACGAAGCCCCAGGCGACTGTCTCGGTGATCCTTGATGTAGCTTCAGCCTCGATCCACTTGGTGAAGTAGTCGATGGCGACGATGATGAACTTCTTCTGGGATTAAGCCGTTGGGAATGGCCCAAGGATGTCGATCTCCCACCGAGCGAAAGGGTAGGGCTCGGTAAGGGTGATAAGTTCCGTGGCCGGCTGATGGACCAAATGGTCGAACCGCTGGCAACGGTCGCACTGTTGTACGTAAGCCGTGCAGTCGCGCTGTAGGGTAGGCCACCAGTACCCCTGCCTTAGCAGGATTCTGGCCAGCGACCGACCTCCTGAATGTGCTCCGCACAGGCCTTGATGAATCTCTTCAACAGCTTGGCTCGCTTCGTCGGGACCGAGACACTTCAGAAGGGGCCCGGAGAATGATCTTTGGTAGAGAACGTTGTCGAGGATGACGAAGCGCCGAGCTTGGTACTTCATTCGGCGGGCTTCCCGAGGGTCGGAGGGCTCCTGGGAGTCCCGTAGCCAGGACAGGTAGGGGGAGCGCCAGTCACCAGGAGTGGCCGAGTCAATGGCGAGGAGCTCCGAGTCTATGCTCGGGCGCTCTAGCTCTTCTAGGAGGACCGATCGTGTACCTTCCGGGTCTAGGGAGGAGGCCAGTCGGGAGAGTGCGTCCGCCCGAGAGTTTTGCTCCCGAGCTATTCGGACTACCTCGAACTCCTCGAACTGCTGGGCCAGGCTCCGGACCAACTGGAGGTATTTGATCATAGGTGCCTCCCGAGCTTCGTACTCGCCATTGACCTGGCTTGCAACTAGCTGGGAGTCGGTGTGGATCCTGACTCGCTCGGCCCCCAACCGTCGGGCCATGCGGGCTCCCGAGATAAGGGCCTCGTACTCGGAAGCATTATTGGACGCCAGAAGGTTGAACTTTAGGGCGTATTGCAATTCTATTCCTTCGGGGCACTTTAGGAGGATCCCTGCGCCGCTGCCGATCGAGTTGGACGATCCATCGACGAACAGCTCCCAGGTTGGCCCGGTTGCTGTCGGAGGCCTGTCCTCGACCGGAACGGTGCTCTCGGCGATGAAGTCGGCGAGCGCTTGTCCTTTGATAGCTGATGGTGGCCGATACGAGATGTCGTAGGCCCCGAGCATGATGGCCCATTTGACGAGTCGCCCCGAGGCTTCGGGATGGGCCAGAATCTTCTTCAGTGGCTCGCCGGTTAGCACGGTGATGGGATGCCCCTGGAAGTAGGGTCAGAGGCGCTTTGCAGAGGTAACCAATGCTAGCACGAGTTTCTTGGTTGCGGGGTACCTCCGCTCGGCCTCGTTGAGCACCTTGCTGGTGTAGTAGACCGGCCTCTCGATTCCTGAGTCATTTCTGACTAGGACCGAGCTGACCGTTGATGGCGTCGCCGAGAGATAGAGCAACAAGACCTCGCCCGGGACGGGCTTGGAAAGCACCGGGGGTGAAGCCAGGAACTCTTTGAGCTCGGCGAACGCTGTCTGGCATTCCCCATCCCATGCGAACGTAGCAGATGCTACCTTGGGCCCCCTCATCAGCTTGAAGAAGGGCAAGCATCGTTCGGCCGCACGGGACAGGAAACGACTGAGAGCAGCGACACGCCCCGTCAGACGCTGGACGTCTTTAATACACGCGGGCGGGCGCATGTCCAGGATGGCCTGGACCTTGTCGGGGTTGGCTTCGATCCCTCGCTGAGTGACCAGGAAACCGAGGAACTTCCCGGATCTTACTCCAAAGGCGCACTTGGCGGGATTGAGCTTCATGCTGTACTTGGCGGGATTGTACTTCAGCCCTTCCAGGTCTTGGTCGGAGAAGACTATGACCTGGGGCTCCATCGGCGGGCCTCTGGGGGGCTCTAAGGCTCGGCTGGCCCGCTCGACATGACGTTTCCTTCCTCGGCTGGTGTCGCCGCCCGATGCCACTCCTCCGGAGATGACGTTGATGTGGACCCCTCGGGGGGCGTTGTCGATCTCCTCTGCGGCGTCTCGATCTTCTTTGTGCCCGGTCGTGAACCGGGCTAGATGCCCCAGACGGATGAGGTGCTCGATCTCGTCCTGGAGCTGATGGCAATCTCCGGTGTGGTGCTCGTGGTCGCCGTGGAACAGGCAATGCCTGTCCCGCTTGCGGTTCTTCGACCTCATTGGCTCGGGCTGGCGGAGAAGTCCCGAGTCTTTGATGTCTTCATAGATCTCGTAGACTGGCGCGGTCAAGGGGGTATACCGCTCGTACTTTCTCTTGCGCTCTCCTTCTCGATCGCGCTTCTTACCCGAGCCAGGGTTTGGCTCGGAGGTCCGCTTCTTGTCCCCCTCCCGACCCGAGCCGGTTGCGTCTCGGTAGGCGCAGAGTACTTCTTCGCACTCGGCGTGGCGCAGTGCCAGAGTCACTAGCTTGGCATGGGTCGAGGGAGGGTGGAGGACAAGCTCGCGGCGGAGATTCTCGTCCCGGGTGCCCCCGGTCAGTGCGGTTGTGGCTGAGGCCACATCCAGGCAGGGGATCCTGAGGGCTTCCGATTTAAATCGGTGGACGTAAGTCCGGAGCCTTTCCCCTTGCGCCTGTTTGAGAGCCAGGAGCCCCGCTACTGACCTTGGGGGGGCGCTACCGGCGAAACTCTCCTTGAAAATTCGCCCAAATTGCCTGAAGTCTCGGATGGACCCAGGGGCGAGGGCCCGGAACCATGCCTGAGCGCCTTGGACCAGGGTGGCCGCGAAGGCTCGGCATTTGATGGGATCCGGCGTTCCATGCAGGGTCACCAGGGCGTCGAAGCTATCGTAGTGGTCGGCTGGGTCGCCCTGGCCGTCGTAGAGCTTGAAGGTTGGGATGGAGACTCTGGGAGAGACCTCTGCCTTCAAGATGTACTCGGAGAAAGGGGATTTCTCCTCGTCCTCTGGGAAAGAAGTCTTCTGCAGGGCGCAGAGGGCGCGCTCTTGCTCTGCGAACCGTCTTTCAAAATCTCGTAGCCGGAGAGACAGCTCCTGTTGTGGTCGCGCCGTGGGGCTGGGGGGGTGTCATGGCGATCTCCCGGAGCACTGGTGCCCGGGCGCAGCGGCCTCGCCCCCTGCTTCCCTCTCCTCGGCGTGAAGGAAGCCTCTTGCTCCGTAGGCGGAGCATGCGAGGGTCCTCCGACGTCGTTGCGGAGGAGCTGTCGGCCGCGGAGGGTGAAGCGGCCTCCGGTGGTGTGCTGCGTCGCACTCCTTCGAGGGGGACTTCCTGACGGGGCGCGGGACCTTGCGTCCCTAGCCGCCTGGGCCCTCATGAGCTCCACAAGGACGTCCATTTTTTCGTTGAGGGCCTGGAAGGCATTGGCGCCACCGTCGAGGGGTGCCCCTGTCTCCGCCGGGGGGGTGGTGGCCTGTTGGTGTGGACGCTGGCGTTGGAGGGGGGGCTCTGCGAGACCCTAGAGGGGGCGCCTCCCGCCGCTGCCATAGCCTTACCCTTCCCATCAGCGGATCTCCTCCCTGAGCTTCTTCTCACCATCTTGGCTCTTCGTGCGTTTCCCACAGACGGCGCCAGATGAAGAGGCGAGATCTCGCGCTGAGTCCTGAGCGGGCTATGGATCACCAGAAGATGAATCTGCAAGAGAGGGAAACGTATCAGAGGGCCCAGGGGATCTCCCTGGGGGAAAACCCTCCGATGGCTAAGTCAGTAGAGCTATGGTGGAAGCGATAATGGGGGGAGAAGAGAGCTGATGCGCGAGAATCCTCTCCACCAGAGGGTGAAGCGAATCGTGCTCAGGAGCTAAGGATGTGTGAATGCCTTATTTCTCTTACCTTCTTCCGGAGGGTGTCCCTTGCTTAAATAGTGCGCCGCCTTCAGGAGTCCTGTAAGCTGAGGGGTTCCCGGCGGGAGTTACGTCTTTAACGGGGGCTTTCATGGCCTGATCGTGGGAACGTTATCCCCTCGGAGTCTGGCGGCTCCCCTGACTCTCCCGTTGGCGGGGGACTCTAAACGGCTGCACATGCGGATAATCAACCGGCCTTACCGAGCCTCGGGGATGCTAGTCATGTCCGAGCGATAGGCATGGCCCGGCGAAGGTGGGGTCGGATAGGTCGGCTAGAGCCTATCTCTCTCGGACGGGGAGAGGGCTTTAGGCCAGACCTTCCTTGGGACCTGACCGTTGTCTCGGGCCCTCCGAGCCTAGAAGGCCACCGGGGAGAGTTAGTTCCTCGAGTATTATTTATTGGGCTTTTCTTTCCTAAGTGGGCCCTGTGGGCTATCACTCGGGCGGGCTCGCCTGGTTGGACCTTGTGGGTCTTGTTGGGCTGCCTTTGTGGTGGGCTGCGGAAATCCCCCTCTCCAAAGTTGATTGAGTAAAAGTTCAACGACGCAGGGGACAAGGTGAAGGTCACCACCATCACTCGAACTCGGAAGCTCGCTCGCGCTCGCCTCAACAAGAAGGCCCTGGAGAGGTGCAACTGGGCCAAGTTCGGGGACGTCGTTCGCAAGGACGTGGGGAGCCGCCTCACCATGGTCTCAACCAAGGAGATCCTCCTCGAGCGGTCGTGGCCCACAGGTAGTATGGCAGAAGAGGTGAAGACTCATGACCCATTAGTGGCTACAGCGGCAAAAGCCGGTGCTATTCTCATGGTGTGCAAGACATGCCATAAGAAGGGTGACCACTGGACAACTCAGTGCCCATACAAGGACCTTGCGTTTCCCTCCGACACATTCATCGACAAGCCTTTAGCTTCTGAGATTGCACCTTCTGAGAGACTGAGACTGCACCTGACAAGCCTTTAGCAGACAGAAAGAGGAGAGGGATCGGAGAGGGGGGTGAGATGATATGGTGAGATAGTGGGGAGTGAGGCCCGGTGGTAGGAGGTGTAGCAGACAGAAAGAGAGAGAGGGAGAGATGAACGTGGAGACTGCTAGCTGTGTGTGGGCGAGGGAGAGAGAGAGCAGAGGAAAAGTGGGGGAGAAGTGGGCAACTGGAGGGCATGCATAGGAGAGAGAGGAGGAGGGTAGAGAAAAGAACGGTGCCCCTGTTCAAAACAAGGGCACCGGACCACAGGGAAGAGAAGGGGCTAGGAGAAGAGAAAGGAGAAGGGGAAGAAGGAGAAAGAAGAAGGGGAAGGAGAGGTCGTTGGTGGAGAGGAGGAGGCGGCCCACAGGGGGGAAAGAAGAACCGTCCTCCTCTCCCTCTCTGTCACCGTTAGAGGGGGTGCCCCCTCCCTATACACACTCTCTCTCACCCCCTCCCCCTCTGAGTCATTGCTTCTTTCTCTCCCTCTTTTTGTCTACGACCATCTCCTCTCTCTCTCTCGCTCTCCCTTCCTCCGCCTGTCACCATTGGAGGGGGGACACCTCTTGCGTCTCCCTTCCTCTGCTATCTCCATCCCTCACACACACACTCACACTTAACCAGGGGTAATTCGGTATTTTACTTTCTTTGAGTATAAGTTAGCTATAGTTTAGTTAACTTTGGTAAGACAGAATGAACGGGAGTGACTTAGATGTGTAACGACGAAGATTGTAGGGACTACTAAAATAATAGTCATATTTGAGGGATTAATTGATAATTCACTAAATTTTTATGGATTAATATGTAAAAATCCCTCCCCCCTCTCCCTTTTTTTAACAACATGAGGTGCCATCCCATGTACGTACGTACTGCTCGGTTAGCTGACACACGTGCACCATGAAGAGGATGCATCTGCTCACTCTCTTCTAGCTAGGAGCTTATAATATAATGGAATTTTTTATAATTCTTAATTTATTAGCACGCCAAATATTGTACAAAACACGGCAGTACAGCAACGTGGAATACAAAATCATCAGGGTACAGATTAAGCTTATTGCATTCGCTATGATAAGAAAATTCATATGTAGGCAGTAGATATATTATCATTCGATGTTTGAGATTGAACGTTGGGAAGAAGATTGGGAAGAAGAATTGTTAAAACACTTTATTGACAAGGTCATCAAGAACTTGTCCATCCTCTTCGTCACATCAAAGTTTTTTTTATAGTGCGTGCCTTCATTCATGATACCAATAGCAGTGTCGTATTCCAATGGGGTCGGTCCCATGGCAAATTGCCACGGGCAGGCATCTTGGCCCTCCATCTCACGAGGAGATGAATTGCATGGGGCCAGTCCCATGAGATGGAGGGCCCAGATGCCGACACCATGATAAATTGTTATGGGGCCGACCTCATTGGAATATATATATATATATATATATATATATATATATATATATAAATATATATATATATAAAAGAAGCCCATGTTGGGCTCGTTCCACCGGCCCATGCAAATAGTCCGGTTCTCAAACGAGGTTTCTTGACTCGCTCTATGATGCGGGACGGACACGCGACCTGGGACACTAGCTCGTGATCGTCTCTAAACGAGGGAAGACGGGACCGTGCACGGTTGAGAAATTGGCAATGAGTCTCGGGTATCGGATTTTCCGCGTTAACTTGGGTCGAGTCACAGGACGGGTTACACTCACTCTCTCGCAGCGGTGATACAATTGATATAACAGACTAATAACCTATCACATGCAGCGGCATATATGAATAAATACGAGTAAAGCAAAGCCGAGTAAGAGAGCGAACACGATACCTCCACGCTCTGGGCATGGGGAAGACGACCCCGGCCAGTTACGGTAACTCCCGGTACAATAGTAAAAAGTTAATTACAACAATGAATTATATTGCCCACTCCGCGCAGGGAGGTAAAGGGCTACAAGTGGAGCCCGGGAGGACCGACCCTGGGTTGACGGACAGCAATCTGGAGATGCGTTCAGGGCGAACTCGGCCTGCTGGTCCGACTCGGTCCTGCGTCGACTCGGTACTGCGCCGACTCGGTTCTGACTCGCTGGATAGCAAGGCACGATTTCCAAAGGAACGTCACCTTCCTGAGGTCTTCTGAAGGCGCCGCTTGGCTGGGACGATGGCGGGATGTCCCTGATCGACTCCCTGAAGTGGCGGTTCCAGAAGTTGACTTTTGATATTTTTGCACGAATTATTCCCGGATTGCAATTTCAGACATGCACAGGGAACATATCTGCACGTCTCGGCTGCAAGAATTATGGTGCTCAGATCCGGAGGCCGATCGAGACGTGGCTGGTACCGTTGGAAAGAGATCTCACAGAACTACAACATATATGTTTTCACAGCTCCATCCACCGAACGGATTGAAGATGAGAATGACTGTAACACTGTTTTGTTTTCTGACCCAGACTGACAGACACACAGGGCAGACTATGTTTTTCCTGAGAATGACCTTTGATTGAAGAGGAAATGATTTTTATAGACTCCACGAAAATTATGGTGGAAGGAGGTATATGTGAGGAACACTGAGGAATTTTTGTGATTTTTTTAAAATTTATGAGTGGGTGGAAAAAATACAACAAGGTGACTCTGTCCTGTAGATCTGCAGAATGACAGATTACAGGGGGAAGAACAATAAATGCGGAAAAAATACCAAATGAAGTCCAAATGACACGAAATTTGAACTGGAGGTTAGGGGAGATGGATAGAACAAACCCTCAAAATTAGGGCTCAAATAGACAACAAGAACAAAGGATAAAATTTTAGAGAAGAGGTTTTGTCCTGATGGAGATAGAACTCCGACGATGGTGGCGGCGGTGCGACGACGGTGCGATGGCGGCGGCGGCAGAAATTGAACTCAGAGGGGTTAAGGAGAATAGGCTTCACACCCTGGAGGGCTGGAGGAAGGAGAAGAACCAGAGAGAGAGGGAGAGGGGCGCACCCTTCCTTGGAGCAAATGCCACAATTTTTTTTCTCATTAATTCATGTAAAATGGGAATTACAAGCTATTTATATGAAATGTAAAAAGACTAATACTAACCTCAGATCTAGGGTTAGGGAGGGGTAATCTAGGGATAGGAGAAAGTATTTCTCCCACGTGAATTGGAAAAAAATAAAATATGCTAAAGGAGGGGGGCGCTCCCTTGACCATGGGTAGAGAATATGGACTTTTTGGTCCATTTGTCCCCCATGTGTCTATTTGACATTTAACCCTTCTAGAAGCCACCTAGGATGGTTGACCAGCCCCACATGACTTAGGTGGACCAATGGGGAAGGACTGGGGGGCCTCTTGCTGGACCTACTATACTTTTGCACAAAAATCCAAAGAATCCTAGGGAATGACAAAGTTGCTTATAAAGCTTTACAATTGTGTACATACTTTCCCAAGGATATAAAAGTAAACTAAAAGGACACAAGTGCAAAATAAAAATTAGTGCTCAGCGTCGATTCCCATCAACTCTCCCCGGGTGATAAGAACTCGACCACGTCGAGTAAGGGTACGGCTGCTCGAGTAGCTCCGGCGGATCCGTCACCGAACCTGGAAGCGCGGAGTACGCTCCACTCCAAGTAATCGACACCTACTCATCCCGTATAGATTCGATATGCGCACGCTGCCATGGGAATGAGGCTAGAGGTGGACATTCCGGGGTGGGGTCACTCTCAAAGGATGGAAGGTGGCTCGAAGACTCACTAGGAATCACCGCTTGTCCCTTATGTAACTAGATCCAATATGAAGTAGAACCGATCCCAAAGTCTGACAAGTCTCAAACTCGAAAGGGACTAACAACGCGAGCATACAAACCGACTCGTCTCAATGTATGCACAGACACACGACAGACAAACGAAACAAAGACTTACAAAGACCCTAAACAAATCTAATGTTAGTCCGACCCGTACGTGTGTGACGGCGGACCAGGACACCCGAATGTGTGCCATGCATGCATCTGACGTAACCGGAGGTTGACGTCATGGAGAATTTCTAGACCTCCTAAAATGGACCATGCATGCATAGTGGACTTAGATGTGGGAGGGCCAGGGGTACCAAATGCATCTTCTTTCTTTCCCCTAAATGATGGTGTATCGCGCAAGTGAACGGGCTTGGTGGGTGTAGACGACCCGGCCCATAGGGAAGGGGTGTGGTAGTGGACTCCCTCAAAGAATTGAAGTATATATGATGGGTCAAGGGGCCCACTAGGGAATGGGTCAAAGGGATCAAAGAAGGTATGACCCCTTGTGGTGGGTTCCCACAAGTTACGGTCCCATGTGTAGAAGTCTTGAAGGTGTGGATGGTCACCTTCATGCATTGTGGCGGGTGGGACGGTACGGTGATCGTAGGTAGGAAGTATGAGTCCTCCCTCGGACAAAAGGGTGTGAAGTCGGGCTCGGCCGACATGGGGAGGAATAGAAGAATCTCCGTGGTGACACAACCCATGGTGCACACGGAGGTAATGGACCCTAAGGCCGGATGGGTGAAGTTAAGACTAGTGGGTTGGTCGAAGCTTCGGGCCAAGGAGTGTGTCAGCTACCATTGCGAGTCTAATCCCATAACAAGGTCATCCAAGGTATCAACATGGTGACTAGACCGGAATGTAGTGTGGAAGGAGTTGACGGACACCAATGGTAGGGTGGGGTGCATGGATGGGTAAGGAGGTGGCACCAAGCCATCCTTGAGCCAACTAAGTAGTGGCTCGGCGATGAAAAGCGTACCCGTTAGAAACACGGGTGGCTCAAACTTTGGTGGCTCCAAATAAGATGCTTTCGAATAAAGTTCGAAAGTAGAGGGTAGCAATGGAGCACTCACGGGTGGTGAAGAAGCACGTGTCCTTTCCAACCAATCCGAAAATATTTTCTCGATTTCATCAAAGGTGCGGGTTGGAGTAGGGACCTCGGGGTGGACTCGCTCCTCATCTCTCGGCCCGGATGTGAACCTAGACTCGACTATAAGTGGGGCTTCCACTTGGGTTGAGGCGACTAGGCGGACCACTTGATTAGGATTGCTTTGGTGGGCTTGGAAGGGGCAGGGTTGGTTGGAGGTGTGGCCCAGTTGATTGCGGGTGAGTTGGTGGGGCCGACTAGTGGTATAACCCCCGTGGGTGGAGGTAGGTGGGTGGAGCCGGCTGGAGGTGATTGGGTGGGATGGTTTTGTAGGGACCGGGTGGGGTAGGTAAACCTTCCTAAGCTCCCTTTTCATGTCCCACCATGATTCGACGGGCCCTTGTCTCCTAATCTGCCTCAAGCATTCAATGTATGCCCACTTCTCGGTAGCCTCGTGAAGCAGTCTATCCTTGGCAAAAGAGAATTCATGGGCCTCAGACATGATGTAATAAGCGAAGTATTTGTCCATGGCGGCTTCCCAACGTAGGTAGTCGCTCGGGACTTTGGAGCCATAAAAGTCAGGGGCTTCGGGCCCAAGCCCATGAGGGTGCCAATGGTAATATCGCCTGGGCGACCGAGATTCCATTGGGAATGGGGAACTATAAGGCGGGCATACCGACACATGGAGACAAGACACTAGACACGACCCTAACTAATTCAAAGTTGAAATGAGACTCGATTACACACCTAGACACAACCAAGACTCGGTACGTCGCGGAGCTAATCGATCCAAAGATCACTTGAGCAAGTGTACGGCCTTCCCGATAGGCGTAGCCTAACGTTCGGACAACGCCTTTTGATATACCGATCAATGGTATGCAAATGTGACACTTAGACCGACTTAGACTTAGACTCGACTTAAATGACTCTTTTTTTATGTTTTTGTTAAGCAATGACTAATGACTAATGACTAATGACTAACGACTACCCTAGTCTCAACTGGCGCTCTGATACCAAATTGATACGGGATGGACACGTGACCAGGGACTCTAGCTCTCGATCCTCCCTAAGCGAGGGAAGACGTGGGACCGTGCACGGTTGAGAAACCGGCACTGAGTCTCGGGTATCGGCCTTTCCGCCTTAACTCGGGTCGAGTCACGGGACGGGTTACACTCACTCTCTCGCATCGGTGATACAATTGATATAACGGGCTAATAACCTATCACATGTAGTGGTATATACGAATAAATACGAGTAAAGCAAAGCCGAGTAAGAGAGCGAACACGACACCTCCACACTCCGGGCGTGGGGAAGACGACCCCGGCCAGTTACGATAACTGCCGGTACAATGGTAAAAAGTTAATTACAACAGTGAATTATATTGCCCACTCCACGCAGGGAGGTAAGGGCTACAAGTGGGGCCCGGGAGGACCGACCCTGGGTTGATGGGCAACAATCTGGAGGTGCGTTCGGGGCGAACTCGGTCTGCTGGTCCGACTCGGTTCTGACTCGCTGGACAACAAGGCACGATTTCCAAAGGAACGTCACCCTCCTGAGGTCTTCTGAAGGCGCCGCTGGGCTCGGACAATGGCGGGATGTCCCTGATCGACTCCCTGAAGTGGCGGTTCCAGAAGTTGACTTTTGGTATTTTTGCACGAATTATTTCCGGACTGCAATTTCAGACCTGCACAAGGAACATATCTGCACGTCTCGGCTGCAAGAATTATGGTGCTCAGATCCGAAGGCCGATCGAGGCGTAGCTGGTACCGTTGGAAAGAGCACTCATAGAACTACAACATATATTTTTTTACAGCTCCATCCACCGAACGGATTGAAGATGAGAATGACTGTAACACTATTTTTTTTTTCTGATCTGGACTGACAGACACACAGGGCAGACTGTGTTTTTCCTGAGACTAACCTTTGACCGAAGGGGAAATGATTTTTCTAGACTCCACGAAAATTATGACGGAAGGAGGTATATGTGAGGAACACTGAGAAATTTTTGTGATTGTTTTTAAAATTTATGAGTGGGTGGAAAAAATATAACAAGGTGACTCTGTCCCGTAGATCTGTAGAATGACAGATTAAAGGGGGAAGAACAATAAATGCAAGAAAAATATCAAATGAAGTTCAAATAACACGAAAGTTGAACCGGAGGTTAGGAGAGATGGACAGAATAAACCCTCAAAATTAGGGCTCAAACAGACAACAAGAACAAAAGATAAAATTTTGGAGAAGAGGTTTTGTCCTGATGGAGACAGAACTCTGACGATGGTGGCGACGGCGCGACGGCGATGCGATAGCGGCGGTGGCGGCGGAAGAAATGGAACTCAGAGGGGCTAAGGAGAATGGGCTTCACACCCTGGAGGGCTGGAGGAAGGAGAAGAACCAGGGAGAGAGGGAGAGGGGCGTACCCTTCCTTGGAGCAAATGCCACAATTTTTTTTCTCATTAATTCATGTAAAATGGGAATTACAAGCTATTTATATGAAATGTAAAAAGACTAATACTAACCTCAGATCTAGGATTAGGGAGGGGTAATCTAGGGATAGGAGAAAGTATTTCTCCCATGTGAATTGGAAAAAAAATATGCTAAAGGAGGGGGGCGCCCCCTTGACCATGGGTGGAGAATATGGACTTTTTGGTCCATTTGTCCCCCATGTGTCTATTTGACATTCAACCCTTCTAGAAGCCACCTAAGATGGTTGACCAACCCCACATGGCTTAGGTGGACCAATGGGGAAGGACTGGGGGGCCCCTTGTTGGACCTACTACACTTTTGCACAAAAACCCAAAGAATCCTAGGGATTGACAAAGTGACTTATAAAGCCTTACAATTGCGTACATACTTTTCCAAGGATATAAAAATAAATTAAAAGGACACAAGTGTAAAATAAAAATTAGTGCTCGGCGTTGATTCCCATCACTCTATATCACTGGGTTTCATGAAAAAAACTATATCGAGGAAGAGGAAGGAGATCCGGACTACGAATTTTAGTCTCTAGATCAACATCTTTCCTCGGGCTTTGAGGAAGAATGGTCAGGAAATGTCACAATAGTACATGTTCGTCAACTTGACACTTATAGAAAAAGGATAAAATTTGAAGAAAAATATCTTCGCCTCAAAGACATAGGAATGAAGACTAGATACTTTAAAGTTGGGAAATCTCAATGATATCGGTGGATGATGGGTTAGTAGATTTCTAATGGGACTCTATCTGGGATGTTTTTTTTATCTGGGGTTAGGCACCACATCTTCCAGTGTAGTATCTTTATTTATTAATAAATAATGATGACTAAGGGCTGCCTTGGGTCCTATTCAAATTCCTAGGATTAACAAAAAATCTTTTTGAAAAAAATATTGGGCTACGAAAAGTGATAAGCGAGCGACGTCGTCTATGATAGGTACATTTGCAAAGTCCATTGTCCCATGAACAAGTAAGGGTGCACTTGCCAAATCGCCTAGGCTTCGTGGCATATGCAGACCACTCTGGCCATCAAGCAGCGGGGGAAGCGGGGGTTCCCACCTTTGCCTCATCCATCAATATATTAAGGGGAGAAGGGTTTGAATGTGGTTGGTTCCTCCACGTCATGCATAAAAATGCAATTAGAATTGTTAACAAATCTTAGAATAGGGATCGACCTAATAGAATATCAATTGTATTTGGTTGACTAAAAATCTTTATTATTGAAGAGGTGAGATCTCGTGATAAGTTGTAGACAGTCGGATCCGAGACAGAGTGGCTCCCAAATCAATTATACAAAGCTACCTCAAGAAAGTTTACTGCAAAAAGAGAGAAGCGATCAGAGGACTTGGGATTGCGATACTAGGAAAAATCTTTCGATACTTAAGTCAGTAGGGATAAGAGTAAGATGCAAAGGGAGACAAAAGAGGTGTAGGGCACGAGACTACTCTTCACCAGTTGACGAGACTAGGATTGGACCTTATCTTTCCATAGAAGATCCCTGAGATTAAATAGTTGCAAACTCTCTCTCAAGAGTAGTGGGAATCTTGAGAGGCCGTGGGACGGCGAGGTTAGGTCTACGGTGCGAACTCTTACCGTTCTCTTGCTCGCCCCTTATCCCCCCATGGACTTCCAACTCTCAAACGCTAGTGTGGAATTTACTTTCTATTATAAGGGATAGTGCCTGGCCGCGGGGATTCTGCTCTAGACCGTAAGAGAGGCGGGGGGTCCCGGTGATGGGTTGACCCATCGGCCGATAAGGGATATTCCTCTTTCAACTCAGAGCTTATTCCATACTGCTCTGATCCCGGGCATCCCTGAGAGAATGTCTTAACGGCCTTCTACTGGCTTAGTCGATGGTGTGTTGGGATTCCTCCCGAGCATGGGGGAGGCCTCTGCATGGGCAACTGTGCCGAGGCTAGATGGCTCTCACTTTTGGGCTAGTGGCCTTCGGTCCTGTAGTAAGTGGGACTTTGATATGAAGCTGGGATGTCACTCACTTGACCATGCAGGTCTTTATGGGCCTTTGAGCTGTGAAATATTGGACCGCAGATTTCTCCCTCTCTACTTATATATGCAATTGAATGACAATTCTATCCTAGTGAAGAGATTTTTCTACAATTTTAATTACTACTAGTAGCTAAGTTGTGATGTCCCGGACCCTTTCGGATCCTTATTCTTGGGTCCCGGATCTACGTTTTCGGTGAATCTAGCTCCGTTGTGTCCGGAATTATGTTCTGGGCATCTTTCGTGTTCGGATCCGTGCGATTCGGGTCAGTTCGGAGGCCCGGAACGTGTCCCGCGGCTTTTCCGCGACTTTTCCGATTCCCGCGTGTGTGTCTCGGAAACACCTACGGAACCCTATAGCGGGTGAACTGGGTCGTTCATCTACCCGCGAGTGGTACCGTTGCGATCAACGCGTCGCGAGGATCGATGATGTGTATTTTTCTATTTTTTGAGATTTTTTTGATTTTCCGGATTTTCTATAAATACCAAAACTTTTTCTATTCTTGTCACCTTTTTCTTTTTCTTCTTCTTCTTCTTCCCTAACCGTTGGAGAGCGCCCTCCCCACCGCGCCATTCTTCTTCCCCGGGCAACTGAGATGCGGCCTCCTTCACTCTGGCAACAACGTGGCGGCGGCGACGGCGACGAGGCGGTCCCGGTGGTGCCCTTTTCGCGGCGGGAGGCGGGGCGTGCGGTGTGCAAAAAGCTTCTTCCTTGATTTTGGCGGCGATTCGGTGGAGCATTCGCTCCTTTGAGGTAGGGGGACGAATCCCTATGCTCATCCCGTCGTTTCCCTGGATTTGTAGGCCGAATGGGAGCCGAGATGGGTGCTTTTGAGCGGGTTAGGGTAAAATCATGTTTTGGGGAGAGTTCGCCCGATCTATGGATTTGAGCCGCGATTCGATATTTTGATGGCCTAGAATCATGCTAGGGGTCCCCATGGGTCTTCCCCTTTGATTTCCCCCTCTCCTATGGAGGTATAGGGGTGTGATTGGAATTTTTGGGCGTTTCCCGCCGTTTCGCCCTCGGGCGGGTGTGACGGTCCTTCCAGTGACCGTCACAATGTGTAACGCGCCTGGATGGGTGCGTTACAACCCTGAGTGCAGCAAGTGGGGTCTGTGGGCTATGACGGTCCTACGATAGACTGCCACGGTGCTGTGACGCACCTAGGTTGGACCGTCAGGCTGCGTTCGACCGTTGGCTGTCGACCGTTGATTTTTGACTGTTGGGGGTCAAGGCGTGTGACGCACCTGGCTTGGCGCATCACAGCCTTGTAACGCCCCTGGGTGGGTGCATCAGAGTAGGCGAACCCAGCTCCCCTGACGCACTAGTGTTGGTCCGTCAGGTGCTGTGACGGCCCTAGGTGGGTGCGTCAGAGCTCATTTTCACCTCAGCTTATGACGCTCCAGGGCTGGACCGTCAGAGCCTTGTGACGCTCCAGTGTAGGTGTGTCACAGCCTGTGACGCCCCTAGGTCGTTGCGTCAGGGCATGTTTTCGCCTTGGCTTGTGACGCTCCAGGGGTGGACCGTCAGAGCCTTGTGACGCTCCAGTGTAGGTGCGTCACAGCCTGTGACGGCCCAAGGTTGGACCGTCAGGCTCCTCGCTGCACCGAGCGTGTGCGGTTCCGTTTCTTCGACGATGGTTTCCGTGAGTCAGTCCTTACTTCCAGTGACCTGTCCACTAGTCGTAGCTTCCTGCGCACGCGGGTGCGGACCCACCTAGGAGTGGTGGAGAGCGAGACCCGGTGAGAGGCGGTTTTTAGGCTGGTTACCGTAGGGCCCCTTGCCTTTGCCACCAGAGTCCGGTGGGGGGGAAAACCAGCTAGAGGACCCGACCTAGAGAAGATGGTCTGTGTGTGCACACGTAGTTGGGGGCTTAGGACACGCGCTGACGAGCGTGACCCCAACTAGTCCTTGTTGTGGTACTTGTTGCGTGTCTGAGTCTCACGCCCGGGGCGTTGTAGCTAGACACTTGTGACGCGGTATAAGACGTCAAGGGACGCTTCCGGTCATTCTTCTAGTGGGTAGTGCTCCTGTTTGCTGGCAGGTGTGGACTCGAGTTTTGTTGGACCGAGGTTAGTAGTACGGTACTGTTAGAGTAGACAATTTTTCCGTTTATTTACTTTAGCTTGTTAATTTTACCTTACTCCTGTTAGGTAGGGCTGCTTTTCTGCTCTCTTGCTTCCTGCCTTATTTTCCGCGCGAGGTGGGGATTCGCGGGATCCCTACTGGGCCAATGAAATGAGGCTCACCCCTGCTTTTCAGGTGAGGCGGGGTCGTCGAGAGGCACGGCCGAGTTTCAGCGTGGTTCTTCTAGCCAGGGTTAGTCGCCAGTCTGCCAGAGCCGGGGGATGCCCCGCGTAGTTGTACTCCGGGGGATGCCCCGTGTAGTTGTACTTTTCTTTCTGTTGACTGTACTTTTAGTTTGGACACGAGGCTCTGTGGACCTTGTAGCAGTTTATTTTATTTATATTATGTTGTGCATTTTATTTTAGATCATTGTGCTATCTCTGCGGTCATTTCAGCTTCTCTTCTACTCCCACACCATCTCTTTTTACCCTTCCGAGTCTTCGGGTTCGTGGGTTGGCGGGCCGAGATTCGAGACACGCCGGTTCCTTTCCGGTATTCGGATCCCGGGTCGTCACATAAGTGCTTGTTATTATAAATATAAATTGGGTCATATAGTTTAGATCACGACACCACTTGATTAAAGAAAGTCTAAATATTGTTCATTGATGTCGAACTTGATGATTTTCTATCACTAAAATCAATAAAATAACAACAATCAATTATAAATAAATAAGTTTAGAAGCGATCTGTTAGGTCAAAGCACGCAGTCACTAGAATTAAAAGTTCCATTATCACTCGACGTGTGGATCTCATGGCAATGGCCTTATAGAGATACGATGACTCTCGGATAGTTGATCCCCTCTCTCTCGTTGGCATGCCCTCGAAGAGGGCTTTATTAATCTCAATATAACTTGCAAGGATTCAACAGAGTATGTAGATTACAAGGATTACTATCAAAATATATGTATAAGGGATTTGAAGACAACTTTTCAAATTTCTATTTTAACTAAAAGTTTTACAGAGATTTTGAAAGTTAAAGCTATGGAAAATTAAGCTAGCCTCTTAAATTAATCCGAAATATATATATATAGGATCTACTGCCTTCTCTTTAAAAGTTTTGCACCGGAGTGTACATATCGTATTGAATTAGTTTGCAGCCTATGTTCTCTTCGTCACTTTGTGGAACCTCACGTACGTGGAAGCTTTCTTCACGGACTGACGAATAGATTTGATAATGTTGCTTCAGTCATTGCTTTAATTATTAATTGAGTTTGTGTTCAGAAATAATACCAGAAGTTTCATCTCAAAAACATAGCAGCTAGCTAGCACTGCCGGTTAGACGAGGACAACGCCAACTCCGTTGATACGAGCGCCCAGGATTCTTTGTTGTAAAAGATGATAACGAGGGAGAACGTACGTACGTACACCTTAGACAATGGACAGGCATGCGGGCATCCACGCTTCCACTCCATTAGTTAAGTATGAAACTGGCTTCTTTATTTATTTTTCATTTGTTAACACACACAAACATGATGCAGAACATCCAAGAACGATGGCACTAGCAGCGCATGAGAAGCCTCTAACCAACAATATATATATATATATATATATACTCCAAATTAAAGAAAAAACACATCATATAGCTGCTTGCCTCCTGACGCAAATGACTACAGGATCAGGTTCAGGAAACGCATGCAGGAACGTATATATCGGCTACTGGTCCTTTATTTATTGAGAGCAAATCACAGCTGTGAATGGAAATGAGACAAACAAACATATACATATATATATTGACAGGAGTTGGCAGACGATAGAGAGCTGTGGAAGTGGAAATTAAGGGCTGGGGGATCACTCGAGGGAATTATTACGTACGTACGGGGTTCTGCATCGGTTTTAATTAATTAGGGCTTTGGGTATGGGGGTTTGGGGTACCAATTATATGGGTGAGGATATGGTTTGGGGTACTTGGGATCATAAGGGTGAGGGTGGTGGTGGGGCTTTGGGTGCCACGGCCGCCATGGCTTTGGCTTTGGAGGATAGTAGAGATGGGGCTTGGGCAATGGGTAGGGCTTGGGGTGCCACGGCCACCATGGCTTCGGCTTTGGAGGATGGTAGGGATGATGGGGCTCATGCAGCAGTTTCCGGGCCGCTGCCGCTTGCTCGATGACGCTGCCCGAGAGCAGTAGTAAAGCGACCAGCAAGCAGTACCCCCCGAGGAAGAAGGCCTTGGAACCACCCATCTTAATTAGGATACTTACTGATCTCTGAATTGAAGGGAGACCCCGCCGGCCGGAAGGCCGGCCTCCCCAGGCTACCTCCCGAACAGGTAAGTGAAGTCTTAATTTTAGAGGATCGATCGATGCTTCACGACCCGGTGAGTATGTAATGCCCTCGATGCATGGGTATTTATACAAGCTAGCCTGAGTGCTAACTAATTAAGTAGAGTGAATGGAAGCGTACGTACGTATGTGTTGCCTGTTCACCTCGATCATCTTCATGCTGTACGTATTTTAGCTTACCTTCTTCTACTACTTCTCCTTCCCCAGCCTCTAAATTTTTTTTTAAACAATAATGTAGACGGATGCTGATGGTGATGGGTTTGGACTCGGAGAACCTGCAACTTGTAGACGAATGCTGATGGTCTGCGCCGATCTTCCGACGTAAGAACTTGAGAACAATTCAAAGTCTTCTATAGGCCCATGAATTGTAAATCATTGTGCTCTTATCAGATGTAATTAATTACTTCTATGATATATATATATATATAAGAGTTCTGTAAGCAAGCTGACATGGCAGTACAAAAGTTGACTTGGCCAATTTATGCCCTCATATTCTAAAGAATTGAAGTATATTTCACCTACTTTCTACTTTAATTTGATAAGTCTGATGCAGGTCACATAGATTAAAATGATTGTCAACATCAAGTTCTTTCTACAGTCCCATGGACAAATCAAAATTATGTTTATAGCTAGTATTATTGGAATGAGTAACATTTGTTGCACCATGGGGGGTTGCAACAGATAGTTTTTTCTAATTCTTTTTTTTGAGGTTAGGACATACCTATATATACTACATGTCTGCTGTCCGACCATAAATTTGATCGCTTAATTACGTTAAAAATTAAACTAAAATACTTTTTACTAGAAATAACAATGGACAGTGTATTAAATGCACTGTCACGTGTTGCAGTAATATAAAATCTCTTCCCACTAAGTATTTCCGCTGATTGTAACACAACCAATAATGGGCCGAATGGTCACTTCCCATTGTTGCGTCGCTACCGTGTTTTGAAGATCATGTTGCTTTGTTTTAACCGAGCCACAAGTCCTTATAAATTGACCAACGTGGGTGGTCATTCGCACGCATAAGAAAACATGCGGCTACTATAATCGTGAAAGTCTTCTCGGTCATTCGCACGCATAAGAAAACATGTGGCTACTGTAATCGTGAAAGTCTTCTTCGCTCTTGTTTCTTTCTTCTTCATCTTTTTATTTACTTTTGTCGAATACTTGAGAGTAAGGTTGGGATTTGTAAAACTATCTTTGAGGATGTGTTAATTGGAGAGAGGGGATCGTCTATCCGATAGTCGTCGTATCTCTAAGATGACATTGTCAAGTGAGCCGCACGTCGCGAGATAATAGAACACTTAGTTATAACGATTACGCTCTTCCACTCGACATACTATATTTCTAACTTTATTTATTTATATAGTTTAATTGGTGCATGTGTTTTAATTTTCAGCAATAGATCCCAACACTTTTAATATATGGGCCAAAAGTGAAAGATAAGAGAGAAATGACGCAATGGGAGAGGCCAACTCGACACCTCTTCCCTCGGTAGAGTTTGTATATAGCAGTGTGACGGTTACAGATAAACAAGTACAACAAACTCCTCGGTTACACAGAGTCCGAGTAGACGGGGAAAGTTCATGGATGACTATCTTATCGCCGAATAATCTGTGGCAAACAACCGAAGCTGTTGCAGATGTGATGAGGTCGAGTAGTCTGGGTTGGTTGCAAGCCGATGATCTCGGCGATCCACAGGTTCGTTAACATCCCCCCTCAAGCGCAAGCGCAGCTGGCCAAGGCGGAGCTTGCTCTGTAGATATGCAAGACGGCGAGGATGAAGACCTTTCGTGAAGGCATCTACTACTTGGTCGATGGAGGAGATGAACTTAACGTCCAACAATTTCTTGGCGACAAGCTCCCGAACATAATGGTAATCCACCTCGATGTGTTTGGTGCGGGCATGGAGTACCGGGTTATGTGTTAAGGCAATGATCGAGACATTATCACAATAGATCACAGGTGTTGTACGAAGGGGCACATGAAGCTCTTGGAGAAGCATGCACAGCCAGTGAACCTCAGCAACAGTCAGGGCTAGGCAGCGGTACTCTGCTTCGGTGGACGACCGAGAAACTGTAGTATACTTTTTTGCACTCCAACTGATAGGATTGTTGCCAAGGAAGACACAAAAGCCACTAGTTGAGCGACGATCGATGGGACACCCTACCCAGTCGGCATCGAAAACTGTTGTAAGTTGGACTGGTCCAGGAGAGAAATGAAGTTTAAAATCAACAGTGCCCTTCAAGAAACGTAATATGCGTTTGACAACAAGTAAATGATCCTCAGTGGGGTTGCGCATAAATTGGCACACTTGATTTACTGAGTAGGCAATATCAAGCCGCATTAGCGTGATATACTATAATGCGCCAACGATAGTGTGATAAGGGTGAGGATCAAAGAGGGGAGGACTACTAATGGCTAATTTGTTGACTGTAGAAGGGGATTGCACAGGCTTGCAGCCAAGCATGTCTATTTGTTGTAATAAATTTCTAATGCATCTTGATTGCTAAAGAAACAAACCATCAGATGTACGGGTCACCTCAATACCTATAAAATAAGTAAGAGGACCCATATCTTTCATGTGAAACAAACTTTGCAAAGATGTGATGAACCGTTGAATGGTTGCAGCACACGACCCAGTCAGAATAATATCGTACACGTATAATAATAGATAGACAATGCTAGAGCTACCCTGATAAATAAATAACGATGGGTCAGAAGTAGAAGAAGAGAAACCCATATTGACAAGTCCACTATTGAACTTGGAGTATGATGTGCACTAATACTCATCGTCGAAAGTCGTGTCATAATTTTAAAAATAATCACACTCGCTCACTAAAAAGATATTAAATATGAGTAGAGTTGTAGGAACGGGTCGATCCCACGGAGAAGAAAAAATTTTCTTTTAAGTAAGTTAGAAAATCTTTATGTTTTGAAAATCGAATTTTAAGTGAGTTTAAACTAAAGGAAAGTAAAAGTGCATGAACTTGAGACTAAAAATAAACCTATCTAAAGAATTTGAGAGGGTTGAGAAGAGAATTTAGAAGGAGATAGAGAGAAAAAGAATTAGCAAAACATAATTTCAAAAGATAAAATTTTTATTGCTAAGAAAAGATTACAATGTCTATGAAAGCCAAAAATTACAACTTGAGTAAACTAAGGGAATAAGAAAGAAATAGAGCCAAGAAATTTGAAAAATAGCACCGCCGTCTCCTTACCGAGCCTTTGAGGAAGATCGCCCCGCCTTGAAAGTAGACCCCCCCTTAAGAGCACCGAAAGAAGAATCTCTGTCTTGGGATGTGAGAAGAATATGGAGAAGGGGGAAAACAGAAGAGGAGAAGAATAATTCAAAGCAAATATAAGTGTGTGCGTGGGTTTGAAAACAAATAAAGAGAAATGAGAGATTAAGAGAGAGAAGCTACGGTGGAAAAGGATGAAAAACACAGTAAAACGCAGAAAAAAATAAGTTTGAAAATAAAGTATGATAAGAAGAAGAATAACTTTAAATCTAGATGGAATTAGAAGAGGTGGAAGAAGAGAAAGTTGGAAATCAGGGAAAGATGAAGAAGATTGATGAAGAATGCAAAGGGAGAAGAAGATTGGAAAGGGGTGAAAATTGGCGAAGAACAGAGAGGTGTTGCGCGGATGAACAGTAAAAGCCTAAAAATTAAATTTTGAAAAATAGTGAATAACTTGAAAATAAGAAAGAATTGGAGGAAGTGGAAGAAGAATAAGTTGAAGAGCACTTAAAAACGAAGAGGTTTGCAGAAGAAAGCAAATTGAAACGAAGAATAGAAAAGCATGTAAAGAGGCTAAGAATGGCTAAGATTCTCACTCGGTCTACTCTGGGCATCTATTTATAGTGCACAGTAATTTCCCACGATCGTGACCTTCTAGATTAGGCTTGAATTCGATTTTCCAGCATCAAGGCTTGATCAAAGTAGGTATCTTGTCACGATTAGAGTCTTACTTTCCTCAAACAAGAGGAGATAAATCCAAATATAGGAAGATAACTGCGATCAGGGCGTTGCGTTCCCGTTTCTACCTCTCGCGAAAATGGCGACTGGGGCGGTGGGCGCACATTCCTTTGTGTGATTGAACAGGTGGCTGCCCATTCTTCATTCTCTTTTTGATATTTTCTATTTTTCATAAATCAAGGAATTGGCGACTCACCAAACAGATGCTCATTCCTTTTCCATTTTTTCTTGATTTTTCTTCCGATTTTTCGTATAATAGAATGCGCGCCTACTTGGCCGGCCGCTCATTCTTTTCCAATGAATTAGCGCCCGAGTGGACGGTTGTTTATTCCTCTCCCTTTTCAGCTCTTTTCCTTTTTTTTTCTATTTTCATCAAATGAATGTGCGCATGTCTACTCAGTCGCTCATTCTTCTTTCTTTTTCAGTCAAATAAATTGGCGCCCGTTTGCTCAGTCGTTCATTCTTCTTTTTCATAAAAAATGCTTCAAAAATGGCGTCTACTATAGTTACCGTTCATTATTAAATGGGCGCCCTTCTGCTTCGATGCAAATTCTTGAGATTTTCAAAAAATTCAAAATAATCAATATTCTTCATTATAACAATTGTGCATTTTCTTAAATATTTCTCACATTGCTATTTTAACTCAAAATAATGATAAAATCATGCAAACTTAAATTAATGGCGAGAATGAGATTTGTGCCATATTAATGCACAACTATACTTGTTAAATGCTCAAAAGTGATGAATGTGATGCAACTTATGATATAAAATATAGCACTTATCACACCCCCCAACTTACTCATTGCTAGTCCCTTAGTTATGAAAACAAATTAAAATTTAGGACCAACAAAACTTTGCGAAGTCCATACTTTTATATCCAGCTTTCCCTTCATAGAGTCAACCAAAGATTAAGAATCTGGAATCGTTAATACACATACTATCCTTAGATTGGAAATTAAGGTACATGATCAAGAATACAAATCAAAGTTCAATAGCACTTGGGCATGTGTAATACTAAATTCATAGCGTAGACAATTGCATCCCTCATTTGCTATTTCAAGTAAGTATTTTTTAACCCCTGCAACTCCTAGATCCGAGTATTAAGCATACTAACTTTTTATCTGCCTTATTACAATATCCCTTTGGGATCTTTTTATTTTTATACACACATGATGTTGCACTACCCTTCACTGTTTAACACGAGCCTCGACTCTTGCCTTAGGAGAAGCAGGCCCAGTTACACAGATCAAAGTTCTCTTTTTCGTTTTACGCGAACCTCAACACTTGTTAGGTGAAGTAGGTTCGGTTACTAAGATTTGGGATATTTTTCATGGTGTTTTCTTTTTCCTTTTCTCTCTTCTTTTTTTTTCATTTGCACTAATTTAATAGATAACTTGACAAAAAACTTATAAACGATCTCTTCCTCAAGAAGTATAGAATATCAGACAACATACCCAAAATAATAGAAGGCTTGTCCTGCTTGTTTCATTAGTGTGCAGAGTGATTTCTTTTCTTTTGAAGTGCTAAAGGACTTTAAAGAGATTCTTAAATTAATTTTCTATGGCTAGATTGAAATAAAATTTTCATCATCCTTTTCTCTAGTCTTTTCTATTCCAGAATTACTTTCAATTGAAGTATGAATCACGAAACTCAAAATGGGGATTTTACTTTGTATGAAGTGCAAATATGCAAGAACTCCTGTCAGGTTGTACTATATGCATCATGAAAAATTTCTCTCTCCCCCCCAACTTGAATGACATTGTCCTCAATGACATATGTAAGCAATAGAAATAATAGAACAATGTAACAATAAAGATTGTTGAGAAGGAAAGAGACAACCTGATATGTGGGGGCAAAACTCCATCAATGTTATAGACGGCGATAGCTCCATCTCCTTGGCTCTTACCTAACCACTGAAAAACACACTAAAATAAAACATCAAATAACAAAAAATCTTGGGTTGCCTCCCAAAAGTGCTAAGTTTTCTGTCTTCAGCTAGACACATGAAAGTTCACGAAGATTTTATTCCAAATCACTCAAAGCAATGAGTTCTTTTGACAACTTTTCATCTTCCAAGTAAGGCTTCAATCGTTGACCGTTAATAGTGAAAATTTGACCATTATTAGGGTTCAAAAGTTTGACAATGCCATGGTCAAAAGCCTTAACAACCACAAACGGTCCAGCCCATCTAGATTTTAACTTACTGGGGAACAAGCATAGCCATGAGTTAAAAAGCCAAACCGTTTGATTCACATAAAAAGTTTTCCTGTGAATATGTTTATCATGAAATGCCTTGGTTTTAGCTTTATAAATCTTAGAATTTTCGTAGGCTTCATTACGTAGTTCCTCCAGTTCATTGAGTTGCAGAGCTCTTTGGGACCCAACTAGAGTGAGATCAAAATTGACTTATTTAATGGCCCAATATGCTCTATGTTCCAGCTCTACAGGTAAGTGGCAAGCTTTTTCAAAAATGAGACATTATGGGGACATGCCAATGAGAGTCTTAAATGCAGTTCTATAGGCCCATAATGCATCGTCTAGTCTCTCGGACCAGTCTTTCCTATCCGGCCTAATTATCTTATGCAAAATGTTCTTGATCTCCCTATTGAACATTTCTACCTGGCCACTGGTTTGGGGATGGTAGGGGGTGGTGAGCTTATGAGTGATGTCATATTTACGAAGCAAAGCTCGGAATTGAGAGTGCGTAAGTGAGAACCCCCATCACTGATGATAGCCCTCGGACACCCAAATCTGGAGAAAATGTTCTTCTTCACAAACTTAATCACCACCTTATGATCATTGGTCCTTGTGGCTATAGCTTCAATCCATTTGGAAACATAATTGACCGCCACCAAGATGTATTCATTCCTAAAAGAAGGTGGAAACGGCCCATAAAATCAATACCCCAAACATCAAAGATTTCTACTACCAGAATGGGATTAAGCGACATCATATCTTTCTTCGAATTATTATCCACAGCTTGGCACCTCAGACAAGTTTTAGCAAATTCATAAGCATCCTTAAATAAAGTGGGCCAATAGAATCCACTTTGTAACACCTTAGCCGTAGTCTTCTTCCCAGAAAAGTGTCCCCCACAAGTAAGACTATGACAAAAATTCAGGACAGATTGCTACTCCTCTTCGGGGACACTTGCATCTTCTTATAATCTGATCAGGACCCATATGAAACAGCTCTGGGTCCTCCCAAAAATAGTGTTTGACCTTTGAAAAAAATCGATCCTTTTCCTGCTTAGTCCACCCTCCCAGAATCTATCCTACCGCCAGGTAATTGACAATGTGAGCGTACCAGGGGGTTGAAGTATGAGAGATAAAGAGAATTTGTTCATCGGGAAAAGAATCAGACATCGGAACACTCTCAGGTAGCACTATCCTTGACAGATGATCAGCTACTACGTTCTCTAACCCCTTCTTGTCTCTTATTTCTAAATCAAACTCTTGCAGCAATAAAATCTAACGAATGAGACGGGGTTTGGCATCCTTCTTGGAACACAAGTATCTCAAAGCAGAGTGATCAGAATAAACAATGACCTTAGCCCCTAACAGATATGAGCGAGATTTCTCCAGGGCAAAACAACAGCAAGCAATTCTTTCTCGTGGTGGTGTAATTCAATTGTGCATCAGCGAGGGTACGGCTCGCATAGTAGATTACCACGGGCTTCTTATTGATTCTCTGACCAAGACAGCTCCAACAGCATAGTCTGAGGCATCACTCATAATTTCAAAAGGGAGCGACCAATTTGGAGATTGAAGAATCGAGCTTGAGTTAGGGTCGCTTTTAAAGAATTGAATGCCTCGAGACATGAATCATCTAATTGAAAGGAGTGTCTTTGGCAAGCAACTGAGTGAGTGGACGAGCAATGGTAGAGAAGTTTTGAATGATCTTCTATAGAATCCTGCATGACCAAGCAAAGAATGGATTTGCTTGACAGATGTGGGAGGAAGATTAGAAATCAAATCGACATTAGCTTTGTCGACCTCTATTCCCCTTTCTAATACAACATGGCCTAGCACTACCATGAAATGGCTCTTCTCCCAGCTTAACACAAGATTCGATGAAATGCACCTCTTCAGCACTTGAGTCAGATTTTCCAAGCAACTTTCAAAAGAAGTACCAAACACTAAGAAATCATCCATAAAGACTTCCAAAAATTCACCCATCACTTCAGAAAAGATAGACATCATGCACCGCTAAAAGGTGGCTGGGGCATTGCACAACCCAAACGGCATTCGTCTAAATGTAAACGTGCCATAGGGGCACGTGAATGTCATCTTTTCCTGATCTTCCGGGTAAATTGCAACCTGATTATACCTGGAGTAGCCATCCAGAAAGTAAAAATACTTCTGCCCAACCAGTCTCTCAAAAATCTGATCTACAAACGGTAGTGGGAAGTGATCTTTCTTTGTTACTAAATTCAATTTCTGTAATCTATGCAAACTCTCCACCCCGTCTGTAGTCGCATGGGCACTTCTTCTCCTTTTTCATTTGTCACAACGGTCAGCCCTGATTTCTTCAGCATAACTTGCGTTGGGCTGACACACTTACTATCTAAAAATGGGATATATAATCCCAGCATCCAGCCACTTCACCACTTCCTTCTTGACCACCTCCTTCATGTTAGGATTCAACCGACGCTGCATTTCTCTGCTTGGCTTGGCATTGTCCTCTAAATAGATATAATGCATGCAAACATCCAAACTAATGCCTTTTAAATCTGTCACTGACTAACCTATCGCCCCCCTGTGCTCCTTAAGGACATCTAAAAGTTGAGATTCCTGAGCAGAAGTGAGATTAGAAGCAATAATCACAGGCAGAGTGTGGTCAGGGCCCACATAAGCGTACTTAAGAGAATCCGGCAGAGGTTTCAATTCAAGAGCATGCGGATGATCCAGAGATGGAAGAACAGGTTCAGCTTACAATGGAGGGAGTGGCTCTATCCTAGAGTAGGGCGCACAAGAAAGAGGGGAATCCTGAAGCATGCTACCTCTTCTAGCAGATCCTTCCTAACATCCAGACTTTCATCAGTCAGTTCTTCAAATACATCAATGACATTGCATTCCTCTTCATGGTCTGGGTACTGGGATGCCTTAAACACATTTAAAGAAACTTTTTCGCCTCCAAAAGAGATATCCATCATTCCCGTGGCACAGTTTATGTTGGCCTTTGCCGTAGCTAAAAATGAATGTCCCAAAATAATTGGTGTGTGCTTTAGATCATGAGACGAGGCCATATCCAGAATGAGAAAATCACTGGGAAATAACACTCATGTACTTTTACAATCACATCCTCCAACAGACCCCTTGGAGTTTTCACTGACCGATCCGCTAGTTGAAGGATTATTGAAGTGGGCTTTAACTCCCCAGATCAAATTGCTCGTATATGAAGGTGGGCAACAAGTTCACACTGGCTCCTAGATCCAATAATGCTCTATCAAACGTGACTCCACCTCTATCACAAGAGATTAACGGAGCTCCGGGGTCCTTTAATTTCTTCGGCAAATGATTCATTACAACAACACTAACATCCTCATATAAGTGGATCTTTTGAGTTACCGCCTTCGGCTCTCTCTTTGAAGTACAAAGCTCTTTGTAAAACTTCACATATGCCGGCACATGCTTGATTGCGTCCAAGAGTGGAATATTGATATTCACCTGTTTAAACAATTCCACTAATTCTTCCTGTTGAACCGGCATCTTCTTGTGAGCCTTCAACTTTAGAGCATCGGGAAAAGGGGCCTTTGGCACATATTCTTGGGGTCCTTCATCAACCTTTACTTTACCTTTGTCAAGTTTCTTCTCCCCCCCCCTCTGGCTTCTTTTTCTCTTGCACAATCACCGGCTCCTCGTCCTCACTATCACTTTCTAAGTGGGCTTCTTGGCTCGAACTGCAACCAACTCTCCTAGCCTGATAAGAGTCATCTAAAATCTTCTCGCTCCTAAGGGTAGATATAGTCTTGGCATTCTCAAGTTGAGGGCCCATAGGAGGAGGAGGCTGAGGTTGGGTTGGTTGAGGAAGAAGAGGGGCTCTTTAGTGAAAGCCCGGAGGTTGGTTCTTAGGATTAGCCACAGGTTGGCTAAGAAGTTGACCTACATCTCTCCTCATATTGCTAGCAGTCAATTACCCTATTTGACCCTCTAACTTAGCAATGGATTGTTGTTGAGAAAGAATGAGGTGCTGAAGTCGGTCAAATTTATCATCCAAATTGGGCTGAGGGGGTTGAGGAGGAGGTTGGAAGGGAACTTGAGGTTGAAAGCAGTTTGGAGGATACTGGTGATATTGGCCTTGAAACGACTAAGCTTGAGGATACGGGGCCTGAGAATGCGGATAAGGAGGTTGAGATTGTTGATGTTGAGCTTGTTTAAAAGGAGATTGATAATGTTGGTGAGATTGAACTGGAGCTTGAAAGGATTGCCTTTGAATGGATTGATTTGAGGGATTAGATGACATGGATGGGTTTTTCTGATTTTTTCAAGAAAAATTCGGGTGATTTCTCTAGCATGGATTGTAGGTATTGGAATAAAAATAATAAGGAGGTTTAAAGACACCCTAAGCAGCGAAGATTTGTTCTTGGATGAATTGGAGAAGTTGGGCCGCCGTGGGACAATCAGTAACAGCATGACTTGGGCAAGAACAAAGAGCACAAAGTTCTTGATGGTTAGAATCTAAGAAAGGTTAAGATTGCTGAGCAGAATAAAAAGAAGATTCCTGTCTATTCATGGACAACAATTGATCTAGCTTTTGAGCTACTAAATCCACCTTCTCCATCTTTTGTGCGAACAAGTCCATTTTATTTAACTTTTGCCTTAGCGCATTAATGTCCATCCTATTCTCAGATTCTCCTTGATTCTTAACTTCATAAAGTCCACCCTTCTTAGACAGCCCAATCATTCTCTCATAGGATGAAAGCGATGCATGACTAATAGAATTTTCACTTAACATCTCAAATAATTCATAAGTTTCATCCTCACTTTTACTCATAAAAGCTCCTCCACATGATGCATCCATCATTTGGCGATAATTTTCAGTTAATCTCTCATAGAATGCCTGAACTATTTGCCATCTTGATAATCCATGATGTGAGAATTTTCTAAGCAAATCTTTCAATCTATCCTAAGCTTCATGGATTTGTTCCCCAGGATTTTGAGTGAATTGAATCCAGTAATTACTCTTCTCATGGTATTGGTACGCCTTATGGGATAAAATTTCTTTAAAAATTCTCTTTTCATTTTCGCCCATGTGTCTATTGATCTACCCAAGGCTCCTAACCAATACTTAGCTTCGTCCTTGAGAGAGAATGGGAAGAGAGTAAACCTAAGAGCATCATTAGAAGAGTTTTAGATCTTGACTGTGGAGCAAATCTGGATGAACTCATCAAGATGTTTGTAAGGATCCTCATTGGTATTACCATAGAAAGATGGCAACATTTGAATGGTACTTGACTTGATTTCATATTGGGCTGTTTAATTTTGGGGTGCTTGAACTTAGAATGAAGGTTGGTATTGATTTGGTAAGAAATATTTCTTCATTTACTTGGGAGCTACTTGTTGTTGTTGGTTTTGGTCCGCCATGAGGTTAGGTTGATGGTGATTTCTAAGATGCACTAAACTCTCAATCTCTCCTATGTGTCCTAGCAAAGGTGGGTGTAAGGATCTCCTACCTTGCATGCAATGCAAAAAGGGCTCAAAGGGAATGCTCTTTTTTTTTCAAAATAATGCAAATGCAATAGTAACTATATGAGTTATGTATGCAAAAATGATGATTTTTTTTTACAAAAGAAGAATTAGCACTCACTACCAAATTGGTCCACCGACCATGTAACGGCCTAGAGATCTGGGTACCAGTAAACCGATACCAAGAACTCGGAGACGCCACCTAAGAGGCTGATGAGGCCCGTAAGGGTTGAGAGGATTGTTTGAGGATGTGCATAATGAATTAGAATTACATGCGCATTTTTAAGATAATAATTTTAGACGGAAGCAATGTACAACATCATAGTGATATATTCATATAATAGTCTAGGTCCATCCATTACAAGTCCAAACACTGTATAGAAGTCAAAAGGAGACAACTACACGGGGCATACCCCGGTCAAAACAAAGGAGAGACCACTGTTGGCACCTAAGTCTGCCTGCCAAAAGCACGAGAATCACCCGTGGACTGCTGTTGCGTCTCACCTGAAAAGGAAGGGTGAGTCTCACATCATAGACTCAATAGGGTTCACGCAGATCCCTACCTCGCAGGTAAACTTATAAAAGCAGTTAATAATGCAATGGCATAGGAAAACAATAGTAAAATAAAGCTGTATAAGTACAAGAACAATTAATAACAGCTAAATATAAACGCCATTTAATCTCATCCTAATTCGAATGAACAATTAAACACGAGAGTCATAATCTACTAATAGAATTAAAGTTCAACATTTCCAAGTGACAGAAGAAAGAGAAGACCACTAGAAAAAAGACCAGACGCGTCCACTGATGACTTATACTGCATCTCAAGTATCTCCACTAGCCTGGAACTCGGCAAGTGAGACACATAACAGTAACCAAAGTCAAGAACTAGTCAGGGTCACACTCGTCAGTGTTAGTCCACGCCCCTGACCATGTGTGCACATACAAGCTCAATGCCTTGAGCCAGGCCTCTAAGTAGTTTTCCCCCCCAATAGGACGCTACTGCCAAGCAATTAAGGGGGCCCACGAAAACCAGCTTAAAAATGGTACACCGGGACTACCCCGCCACCTCTCCCAGGTGGGCCGACACTAAAGGTCGCCGGGCTACAACTAGTGATTTCATCACAAGGAAAGAGAAAACAACTCTACTGGGATATAAAAATGTGCCACAGTTCATAAAAATACTTAAACATAACGAAGATGCAATATTAAAAGCATAATTAAATAAGCAGGATTGAATTTATAAACTGTAGGGATCAAACGGTCTAGTCAGGGCCGCAAGGCCCAGGTAAGTGGTCAAACGATTGGCCGCTTCACTGACCCAGGCGGTCTCACCATGACTGCTTAGCCACAGTTACTTCACTATATATATTGAACAGAATAGAAAATGGTCTTGGACAGGGCCGCCTGATCAAGAAACGGTCGCGCGACTGACTGTCTAGTGATGAAAAACGGTCCGATCTAGGCCGCTACACTTACACCACCTCAATCAGGATGAAGGAGCTTAACGGTCGGTTGCTGGGCCACTAAGGTCTACAGACGGTCGGACGAAAGACCGCCATTAACAAGAAAAGGTCAGGCCGAGACCGCTAAGGTCCACCGCCTTATACAACTAATAAAATGGTTGTGGACGTCAAAAAAATGATGATGATCATGCGGCATGCACGTCTCAACACTCGAAAGCAAGTCGAAGACGGAAGGGCCGAATAAACCCTATGCCTCCTCCAAGCAGGACGAATACCTATCCGGTGCTCTGCCACCCAACAAAGAAGCCCCTCGGGCTGAAGGGATGACCCTGGCTCTCCGGTCGGCATTGCCAAAGGCCGAATCAGAAGAAGCTCGAGAGCTCAGACACGGGTTTGGCTTATGCCGGAAAGCACGCAAAGCCCAGGACCGGGACTCAAAAACTTCAAACTAAACACCTCGGAGCAGGAGCATTGCAGCTGAAGTTCTTCGGGAGCACAACTGTTCGCCTGAATGGCCGTGAAGCCGAGATGAAGTCTAAACCGGCGTGGCATGCACTTAAACCGGCGCGCCCTTGATTGGGCCTTAAATCGGCGCGCCCTTGCATGGTCCTTAAACCGGCGCACCCCCTCTTCCTTTACTGATCCGGCGTGCCCCTATTCACTTGGTAATACGGCGCGCTAATTGCATTTGGGTTTAAACCGGCGCGCCCCTGGCCATGCAGGTTTAACCCCATTCTGTCCCATCTGTCAACCGATACTTTGTTCTCCTATCGAATTCAGGTGCAGGTTCAAGGGGGAATAGCATTCAATGCTACCAAGCTCTGCCTCCACATCCATTCGACAGCACAGAAGCGGCAATGGCGAAGCAGGCCTCGGTAAATCCATGAATGTCCCGTTTCGGACGAATGCCAGTGTACTCCATGAACCAGCAGAAGCCAGCGCAATGGGTTATCTCCCGATGTCATTGCAGACATGGCAGAGGTGGTGGGAATCCTCTCCCCCACTGTCCATTCCATATATACTCTGCCTGCTCCATAAAAGCTCTCAGGACGCCCCCCGTGCTGGCCATTAGGAGAAGAGAGCTCTTGGGAGAGAATCAGCTAGCAAAGAGAAGAAGAAAAAGAGAGAAGAAGCCCCGTCCCTGCGCCTGCTAGGTGAAGAAAAAGAGAGATTGAGCGTGAGACAAGAGAGGTGAGCTCGGAGGGGGAGGAGCTTGTGCCCCGCTCCCCCTCCCCTACCGATGTATTTCTTTCCTCTTTCTCTGATGTGTTTTCCTTGCTTTGGGGTAAATCTCCCCTCCTATATCTCTTTTCCCCCTTTTCCTTGGGGATGAATAAAAAGAATGCTTTTTTGTGGGCCTGAGTGGTGTTCTATCGCTTTGATCTCTCCCTCTTTCTCTCGGTTTTCTTCTTATCCAAGAGCCTTTAGAAGTCTGCCTCTCCGTGGCATGACCTTCTAAGGAACCCACAGATGGATGAACATTTACAGCGCTCCTGTGGCATACATTTGTCCCGCCTAGAGAAATTATCACCCGTGAGCTGTGGGAACTCTCGAAGGCTAGTCCTCGAGCTTTCTCCCCACTCACATCTGGGTTATCGGACCGCTGTGAGGTCTGCATTTTAAGGTTCACCCCGGAGCAATCCGTTTGGTGTTCCTCCATTTTTCTCTGGCAAGCTTCAGTCCGGGGGAAGTGCTGCCCAATTTTTACTAGGGCCAAGAACAGGAGGAACAAAGAATAAGAACACATAAGAACGAATAAATGAAGCTTCTTTAGACTAAATCAACCCCACTCAGAAAGCCCCCTCCTGAAATCAAACACAAACTGAACTACCCTGCACAACAAACACTTCTAATAAAACATTCGGATTTTCATGCCAATTCACCTTAACAAATAATCAAACACTTAAACCTCCTCTTTACTAATCTAATCCACTAGCTGAATGAGCAACTGAACCATCAGATTAACTTGCAGGCGGAAAGAAAGAAGAAACAGAGCACTGATGCTTGCTCGACAGTCGTTGTTAAAATTGCCGTGCCACACAAATTTCAAATATTTATAACCGCACTCACTCACTTATGGATTTGAAAACATGAGTATAATGGTAAGTACGGGTCGATCCCACGGGGAAGGAATTTGGTTATTTTTTCTTAGTTGGAAAATATTCTTGTGTTTTGAAAAATCAATTGTTCGGATTTTGGAGTGCGATTATGAAAACTTAAATTGGAAAACATAACAGAATTCAAGTGAAAATAGGGGTTGGAAGAAAATGCATAGCTTCAAATATAGACAGAATGAGAAGAAGTGTAAAACATGAACGTTGTAGAGAATTGAAAAAGGAAGAACTTTTATGAAGAACACAGAAACAAAAAATGAAAGGAAGATAAGGAAAAACTTGAAAAACTATGACCTATTGGTTCGGATGAACAGTAATTGACAGAAAATCAGCACCTTGAAAACTTAATTCTAAAGCTCAAAAGAAGAGGAATTTGACAAAGTGCAAGAAGAATAAAACTTAGATATACAAGAGAGGAATAACTCTTATGAAGAACTCAGAGTTATTTGAGGACTAGAAAGAGTTCAAAATGAATAAATGGAAGAAGGTATCACCACGGATGAACAGTAAATGCACAGGACAGCACTTAAGAAAACGGACCAGAACTCTATGAAATAGGAAGAATTTGAGGAAATGATAAACAGAGAAGTTGAAGAAGACTTGTAAATAAACAACTTTTGTGAAGAAAGCAAATTGAAATAAAGATTACAACCATGCGAAATAAGGCTAAGAACAGGCTGAATTCAAAAATGAAACTTTTATTGAAATAAGAACAACTTACAACTTTGACTTCAAAAGCTTTGAAAATACAACTTGATGCACTCAACAACTTCAGAAATGTAAAGAAAAACTTACATTACAAGTGACCAAAGCTAGCTCTCCCCCTACTCATCCTTCTTGCCATTTTGCTAATTCTACTTGCTAACTAACTTGCTAACTCTTCATTCAAGACCAATGCACCCTTTATATAGGGGTTACAAAAACACTCCATCAATACAAACAAGTGTACCCAATTTTAGCCTAAAATGGTAGGTAGTTAGGTTCTGCCCACTTTGCCAATTTTTTCGGATTTTTTCAAATTTTTTTTGGAATTTTTCTAGGCCTTTTCCTCTCTCTTTCTCTCTTATTCTCTCTCTTTTCCTCTCTGTCGGCACGTTGCGCCGACCACCGACCGAGTTAGGCGGCCGGCTCGGTGGACCCCCGTGCGCCCGCTTTCTCTGCGCCTGCCGCGTGTGCGCGTGGCGCACGCTGCGCCCGCGTGCCGCACGAACCGCCCGCGGCCCTCGCCGCTTCCACCTGTCGCGCCGGTGCGAGCCCAAGCCCGCCTGCTGCCGAGCCCACCTGCCGAGCCCGCCTGATCGCTCGCCTCCACACGTCCAAGCCCCGCCCACGTCGTCTTCGCCCTCGGCCGCCACGACCCCCCCCGCCCCCACATCGTCGCCCGCGCCATTCGCACGGGCGGGAAGGGGCGGGGGTGGGTTTGAATATTTTTTTTTCGTTTTTTTTAATTTTATTATATAATATATATATATATATATCTATATATCTCTATATATATATGTGATAGAAATAGTTATAAAAATCTAAAAAAATATCAAATAATTTTATTTTTTTTTCTAATTTTTTTCTTATCTTTTTGAACAAGTTTCCGGGCTTTTGGCCCAGTTGAACATATATATTTTTATTCTTTTTTTTCTTTTTCTTGGAGCTTTCCTCGAACTGCGTGCCTACATAAATACATAAAAATTATCATAAAAATTTATTTAATTTCAAAAAATTAAACATTTGATACAAAATCAATAATAAGTGTGAGAAGTGTATATTTAATATCAATTAAGCTCATAAAAATGCATATACTCATGAATTAAATGATAAAAATACACACTAATCACACCCCCCAACTTACTCATTGCTAGTCCCTTAGCAATGCACATAATGAAAAATTTAGGACTAACAAGAGTTTAAAGATATTCAGGCCTCATTTCCAGTTCATCTTTTATAGAGTTAACTAAAGATCAGGACTCTGGAGTTATTACCACAGACTAGCCTTATGTCGGAAATTCAGGTACATGATCAAGAATCTAATCAAAATTCAGTAGCACTTGTGCATGTGTAATGCTAAGTTCACAGTGAAGACAATTGCATCCTCCACTTGCTATTATGAACAAATGCCTTTCAATTCTGTACTTCTTACTTAGAGCGTTCAATGCACACTAGCTTTTTGTCTGCCTTATTGATATGTCCCTTTTGGGATCACTATATATATATTTTTCTTTTCTACTTTCTTTTTCCCCCCTTTTTTTTTCTTTACACACATGATGCTGCACTACCCTTCACTGTTTTACGCGAACCTCAACACGTCTTAGGTGAAGTAGGCCCGGTTCCACAGATCCAAGTTCCCTTTTCCTTTTGACGCGAACCTCAACACGTCTTAGGTGAAGTAGGCCCGGTTACTCAGAATCGGAGCATTTTTCATGGTGCTTTATTTTTTTCTCATACTTTTCTATGGCAGAAAGCTTCTAACATATTTCTTCGTCAGAAAATGCAGAATATCAGACAGTCTGTCTCAAATAACAGAAGGCGTGCCCTTCTTATTTCATTAGCGTGCAACGTGCTTTTATTTTTCTTTGAAAGTGCATCTGAACTTTTAAAGAGATTCTTTAAATCAATTTTCCATGGCTAGAGTAAATAAATTATCCATCATCCGATTCTCTAGTCATTTCCATTCTAGAATCACTTTTCATGCGACATGAATCAAGAAATTCAACTCAGGGAAAACTGTTGTTTCACATGACACTTCAAGAAAGTAAAAAAATTTTGTTGAAAGTTTTAGAAATTTTTGAAATTTTTGAATATCTCCCCCCCCCCCCCCAACTTAAATGACATTGTCCTCAATGGCATAAACAGTAGAAAGATCAGAGGACATGTAAAGAGATAATATAGTTGGGATGGAAGGATACAACCTGATGACGGGGTAAAATGACGAGGGCGTCGGTGCAGCTTGGCCTGACAACTGAAAAATAAACATACTAAAACAAGAAATCATATCAGAAGCCAGGAATTAACACAAGGAGTGGGACCCAATGTTCATGTATTTCAAAAGGAATCGACCAATGATGGCAACGTGAGTTACGGAGCCGGATTTCCCGCAGAAATGTCCCCTCAATGCGTGTGTTATGCGAAAGGTGGCTACAACGGGACAATAAACATAACGAATCTTTGGACCAACAAGAGAGAAAAAGTCAATAAAGCACGTCTCCGACTTGACCACTCCACATAGTAGAGTGGGTGCGAGATTAACGGGAGGATGAAGTGTCGCAAAGGCTATGGCTAGATGTGATGGTGCGAGATGCAGATCACTTGCTCTCCAATCCTATAAATACCCCCCCTCCCACTCGACTAGAGAACATCGAAGTTGTGAGAGTAGAGTCGAGTGAAAAGGTTGCAAAGTGGAGTAGTGAGTGTTGCTCAAGGTTCAGAATGGAGGGTGAATCGAGCTTCAGAGCTGAAGGGGAGTCGTCTCTCTCCTCGAAGAGGAGTAGATCGGGCAGTAGTGCTAGGAGATTCTCTGAAGTTGAAGGACTTTTGAGTGAAAGGACTCTACCACAGCTTGTAAGTGATTCCTTTCATTCCTTTCTTCTTCTCTGTTCTTTCTTTGGAAAGCTTCCCATTTCTCATTTCTGGCGTATGTGCAGAGTGTGATGAAGTCACACATCTCGTGGGAGCTGGTCGTGGCTGCATATCGAGGGCTTCCGGACTTCCAGAAAGCGAGGTTGGATGTGATGAGATTCGGGCCCTTTCTCAGAATTGAGCCACTCAAGATCGACCTTGCCCTGATCCAAGCTCTACGTGAAAGATGGGACCTGGTAAGTAGGGCATTCCTGATGCCGTGGGGGCATATGGTACCCAGCTTGGAAGATGTGGTCCGAATCACGGGCCTCAAAGTGGATGGGGAAGCAGTGACTGGTGTCACCTACGCGGATTACCGTGAAGGTGCCCATAACTTGTTGGGGATGGACTTAGATAATCGGAAGAACAGGTCAGTAGCCAGGGCATCGATCATGGAAGCTTTAGGGCTTACTGACATGCGTCCGCGTGATGATGAGTCCATAGAAGAATTTATGGAAAGGGCAGAAAGAGGTGCCCGTGCTATGTATTGTATGGATACCAGTAATTGGGAGCGGACCAATATGGATCTGAGGAGGTTCCTCCTCTTTCTATTAGGCAAGTTGTTGCTGGGGTCCAAGGGAGACAGTATCCACTGTCATTTCTTAGAATTGCTTGTAGATTTGGAAAGAGTAGGACAATACGCCTGGGGAGCTGCTGTGCTGGCACATCTGTTTACAAGTCTGTCGCAAAGGACAGACAAAGAGATGACACTAAATGGGTTTACGCCTTTAATCCAGGTAATGAAAATTTTTATTTTGTTTTTATTTTCTGATTTTTGTTTATGTTTTCATCAATGACACATGATGGTGTAGCTGTGGAGCTACTATTACCTTCCAATGGGGAGGGCTCGACACTGTCGACCACTGACGGTCCCTCTAGCGAGACGGTGGCAACCCATCATGAGCACTGCACCTTTACCCTACCAACTGATGGTGTTCCGGCGAGAGTTGCAAGAGTTCCCTGCAACGATGGTAGGATAATTATTTTCTCAATTTTTTTTTCATTTATTTCATCCTTTTTTTAACTGAGAAGATACGTGCAACCTATTAAAGGTGAACTGGAGGCCTTTCATGAACATGGTCGATGTTGACCAGCCTTGGGTAGTTGGAAGCCGCGCCCGATTCGGACGGGACCTCTGGCTCCATTGCTTAAATGAAATCGAGCCTCTCAGGCTGCGATTAGCTATGCGCACCCTAGGGCTGGCTCAAGAATGGGTGGATATGACCATGTCTCCTAGCGTCGGAAGGCAGACGCGTGGACCAGCCACCTGTGTTGATTGGAGAGTGCGCTTCCCCGAACAATATGAAGATTGGCAACGGGGAGGCACACTCGTGGAATCTCAAGCACAAGATAGCGATGATTACCTACGCCTCTACAGAGCAATGTATGCAGAAAGGCTCCAGCCTGGAGGGCTTGTAGAGGTAAGGAAACCATGTTTGTATCTTCTACATTTTGTTGTTTTTTAAATTTTTTTTCTTTGTTTGTGAACTCAAAAGCCATAACTGTAGGATGTTCGTGATACTATAATAACGAACTTACGAGCTCGTCTGGCGGACACGGAGCAAGAGCTGAGTGATACCAGAGCGGCTCTAGGTTCATCAGTAAGTATTTCAGTACATATTCCGGGTAGGCTTTGAGATTCGGGGCGCTAACCACTTAATGTTACCACATGTGTAGCGTGCTCAGCTTGATGCAGTTTCTTCGGCGATAGGAGCAGATGGTGTTTCTTCCAGTCTATGGATTCCTACATCCGAGCTGGATCAACTCCACGAGCAACTTGCTCATGCCACACAACGGGCTGCAGAGGCAGAGGGGATGCTTTCTGTACAGGTGAGGATTTCACCATTTAACATCCCTTATTCAAGTATTGCTATTTGCCTGAGATGAAATGTGTGGCAGAAGAAAGAAACACAAGAGGCACTTGCAAATGCCACTCAGAAGGAAGCTAGAATAACTGAGCTGGAAGAAGAACTACAGCGTCGTCCAGATGAGGATTCTTCAAGGGACGCTGTGGAGTTGAGAATCACCCTTCAATTAGAAAGAGAAGATAGAGAGAGAGAACGGGCTGAGAGAGAACAGGACAGAGACAGAGAGAAAGCCAAGAGATCGGCCGAGAAAGAGGAAAAGAGGGCCCTGGAGGCCCAACTTTTTGAATTGAGGACTAGTCTCGGCCTAGCCGAGCAATGGCTGAAGGATGGCGAAGAACGCTATCGAAGAGCACGAGAGCGTGGCTTTCGTGTCAGTAGCTTCTTTGCTGCCCCCTCAGATCGGCGTCCATAGTGCGGTAGTAATACCGCTGATCTCGGCTTGGGAATACCCTCTAGAGAATCTTGCCCCAGAGAGCGGCAAGACAAGTAATGTGAAGAAAGAAGGTGGATTCTGATGTAATCTCTTTGTTTACTTTTGTGTGTAATAAAATACTTTTTGCTTGGCTCTCCGTTTGTCCTTATCTCTCGAATCCCTAAACACAGCTAATTTCCCACAACAATTTATTACCACACAAAAATCACTTAGGTTGCCTCCTAAGAAGCGCTAACTTTTATGTCGTCAGCCAGACACCATGTAGCTCATTAGCTCATTAACCAACGCGTGGCATTCAGAATGAGCCACCACGTGATCTTATCTTCCTTCAAATTCCAGCCCTTAATCCATTGGAAGACAAGAGTAGACATGTACGGACCGGGGCTAGAAAGAGGCAGGACTCGCACATGATTGTTTGTAACATTAACCTTGTGTGCGATCCAGTTTTCAGCTTTAGATATCAAAAAATGATCTATGGCCAATAATTTATCAAGATCAAGGTATAACCCTTGCATGATATCAATCCATCGGTCCCCTTCACCTGTATCGTCCCTCCTGATGACCTCTTTATTGACTACTTCCTCCTTGGGAACTTGGTCATCGAACGGTGGCTTAGGGATAAGAGTGTCATTATTAGCCACAGTCTTCCCAGTAACAGCCTCATGTGTTAGAAGGGTACTAATCAACTTGTCTTCCTGATGGGGAGTTAAATCAAAAGTAAATATTGTTGGTCCATCCCCCTCAGGTCCCAGAATGTCATATTGAAGAGGCTCATCTGGCAGGGGTAGCACGAGCCCAGAATCTAATTGATCCAATGATTCAAACATGAGGGGATCGGGCTCAATGGGTAGATCAAATTTGAAAGTTTCTAATAAAACCCCTTTCTCACACTCATTATTTAATAGAAAATTGTGAATCAAATTTCCCAATAATGAAGTGGGAAGATCAAATGTAAATTGTTCCAGCTCGGCCCCTTCATCAAAGGTAAGATCAAATGGGATTTTTTCAAAGACGGAGCTTTCATCATACTCATCACTCACCTGAAGATTCTCAATCAAATTTTCTAAAAATGGGGTTGATAGATGAAATATAAACTTTTCGAACAAGGCCCCATCATCAAGTTCTTCTAAGGGAGGAGAAGATTCAGAATTAAGTTCCACTAAATCAACATGATTATGAATCATAAAGCAATCCTCCTCGACATGTAGATCCTCAATTAAGTTGTTTGGGCCTCTAATGTTCTCAGTGATATTCTCAATCTCAAAACATTCATAGAATGGGGTGATGATATCAATAGGATCATTTGTATTCTTTAATTCATCCCCTAATTCCGTCCCTTCCTTCATCATGGTATGGCTTGCGCACTCCCCCTCACTCCCAATAATGATATCTTGAGCCACAATGCCAGGCATCGGATCATCATCATCATCATTCACGTATCGAGGGGGTTGGTTGAATATTGACGAAGGGTCATGGTAAGTAGACTGAGAATACACGCTTTGAGCTTCAAAGTAGTGGCCCGGTGAATCACCCTTAGTATGGACATTGAGTCCGAAATCGGGGTGAGATGAGTTGAGATGAAGTTGAGTATACATGGGCTGCTAGTGAATTGCTTGGGGTAGAGGTGTAGACAAATGGGTTTGGATTGTTGAATCCAGCCAAGGCAAATTTGTGTGATTACTCCAGCCAAGATTATCATCATCTGCAACATGCTTGAGCAGAGAGAATCCTAGGGAATTTTGGACCTGTGCTTGGATGACGGGAGAGAGTCGGGCTATAGTAGGGCATTCACTCACATGGTGAGTGAGACTGGCACAGAATTCACACACTTCCATGAAAGTGTGGATTAGATTTTCCGCCTGTTTGACATGTCCTACAAGTTGTTGATGAGATGAGATGGAGGCACGATTTATTGAATTTTCACTCAAAATCTCAAATAGATCATATGCCTCATCTTCACTTTTGCTTAAAAATGCCCCTCCACAATATATGTCCACCATCTGCCTATCAAAATTGGATAACCCCTCATAAAATGTAAAGATAATTTGCCATCTGGGCAACCCATGATGTGGACATTGACTCACTAGCTCCTTTAATCTCACCCAAGATTCATGAAGTTGCTCTCCCGGACGTTGAGTAAATCCTGTAATCGCCCTTCTCATCATGTTGGTTTGGCCTATGGGGTAAAATTTTTTTAAAAATTCTGACTGCATATCTTCCCAAGTCCTGATAATCTTTCGAAAACTCCTTAACCAACATTTTGCTTTATCTTTTAACGAGAATGGAAATAAAATTAATTTAAGGGCATCATCATTAAAATTCTGAATTTTAATCAGTGAGCAAACTTCTAGAAAATCATCTAGATGCCTATAAGGATTTTCATTGAGATTCCCATAAAAAGATGGGAGCATCTGGATGAGACTAGGGCGAATCTCATATTGATCAACGTGAATATCGGGGAGTTGAATACAGGTGGAGGGCTTGTAAGAAGAAGGATAAAAATGCTCCTTCATAGGCGTGGGTTTCCCTCCAAGATGAATGGCCATAAAATGAATTTTTTTTTTACATTTTCTTAAGTATTTCAAATTATATATATTTTTTTCAATTTTTCAAAACTTTTTTTTTATGCAAACACAAACAGGTTAACACAAATTATCCTAATGACCTAGATGCGACTCAGACCTACAAATGTGGTTTCACAAAGTGATTAAAATGAACTTAAATTCACCCTCAGTATGTCCACCGGCCAGGTAAGGGGTGGGGAAGTGGGAGGTTCCCCCTACTTTCGTAGGGACCTTATTATACAAAACCACAATCCCGCTTAAGGCGTTTGCCATCCGACCGTCTTGCCTTAGACACCAGTTTCCATAAGAGGATAAACCTAAATATCATAGGAATCACAGTGTGATCCTAGGGCCAACGTCTACTGGCTTTTATTAAGGTCTAGGTAATGCAGAGATGCAAGGAAATTGTGGTTTTCGGGCTAAGGGAGGGTGATGAAATCCCCACCTTATCTTGTCAGGGGTGTTGCCCTTAAAGTATTTTGAAATGAAATGCACACCACAATTTCAAACAAGGGGTTCTTTATGCAAAAATGAATGTCAGACTGAGATCAGTAGAACGTACCTTGCCCCTTGCGATCTTCAAAATGCAATGCAGAAATTAAACAAAGACAAATTCTAAGCTAAATGATGCATGACCTAGAGCATGAAAGTGTAGTTTCTACTCTTGCAATGAGGTCTTTTATTTGGTACAAATGAAAAAAAAATTTGTTTTGTTTTTATTTTTAGTTAATGAACCTAACTAACCAGCATGAAAATTTTTCTTTTGTTTTGATTGTTTTTTTATAGAGTTTTCAAGAAATTTTCAGATTTTTGTAAAAAAAAATTTCAGAAAGTGGAAAGATAGAACCTGTTTCTTGATTTCAGCCCTTTAGCAATGCTGCCGGGCTTTCAACAACGTTTCATAACCATAGGATTTCATGTCCGATCTTCCGCTTTCTTTGATTTGCGAATTTTTTTCATTTTCCTGCACAAGTAAAAAGAGCAAAATTAATATTCACATATATACACCAAACACAAGAATATCCAACTATCATCATAATTCAGTCCCCGGCAACGGCGCCAAAAATTTGATGGCTGCTCGACAGTCGTTGTTAAAATTGCCGTGCCACACAAATTTCAAATATTTATAACCGCACTCACTCACTTATGGATTTGAAAACATGAGTATAATGGTAAGTACGGGTCGATCCCACGGGGAAGGAATTTGGTTATTTTTTCTTAGTTGGAAAATATTCTTGTGTTTTGAAAAATCAATTGTTCGGATTTTGGAGTGCGATTATGAAAACTTAAATTGAAAAACATAACAGAATTCAAGTGAAAATAGGGGTTGGAAGAAAATGTATAACTTCAAATATAGACAGAATGAGAAGAAGTGTAAAACATGAAAGTTGTAGAGAATTGAAAAAGGAAGAACTTTTATGAAGAACACAGAAACAGAAAATGAAAGGAAGATAAGGAAAAACTTGAAAAACTATGACCTATTGGTTCGGATGAACAGTAATTGACAGAAAACCAGCACCTTGAAAACTTAATTCTAAAGCTCAAAAGAAGAGGAATTTGACAAAGTGCAAGAAGAATAAAACTTAGATATACAAGAGAGGAATAACTCTTATGAAAAACTCAGAGTTATTTGAGGACTAGAAAGAGTTCAAAATGAATAAATGGAAGAAGGTATCACCACGGATGAACAGTAAATGCACAGGACAGCACTTAAGAAAACGGACCAGAACTCTATGAAATAGGAAGAATTTGAGGAAATGATAAACAGAGAAGTTGAAGAAGACTTGTAAATAAACAACTTTTGTGAAGAAAGCAAATTGAAATAAAGATTACAACCATGCGAAATAAGGCTAAGAACAGGCTGAATTCAAAAATGAAACTTTTATTGAAATAAGAACAACATACAACTTTGACTTCAAAAGCTTTGAAAATACAACTTGATGCACTCAACAACTTCAGAAATGTAAAGAACAACTTACATTACAAGTGACCAAAGCTAGCTCTCCCCCTACTCATCCTTCTTGCCATTTTGCTAATTCTACTTGCTAACTAACTTGCTAACTCTTCATTCAAGACCAATGCACCCTTTATATAGGGGTTACAAAAACACTCCATCAATACAAACAAGTGTACCCAATTTTAGCCTAAAATGGTAGGCAGTTAGGTTCTGCCCACTTTGCCAATTTTTTCGGATTTTTTCAAAATTTTTTTGGAATTTTTCTAGGCCTTTTCCTCTCTCTTTCTCTCTTATTCTCTCTCTTTTCCTCTCTGTCGGCACGTTGCGCCGACCGCCGACCGAGTTAGGCGGCCGGCTCGGTGGACCCCCGTGCGCCCGCTTTCTCTGCGCCTGCCGCGTGTGCGCGTGGCGCACGCTGCGCCCGCGTGCCGCATGAACCGCCCGCGGCCCTCTCCGCTTCCACCTGTCGTGCCGGTGCGAGCCCAAGCCCGCCTGCTGCCGAGCCCACCTGCCGAGCCCGCCTGATCGCTCGCCTCCACGCGTCCAAGCCCCGCCCGCGTCGTCTTCGCCCTCGGCCGCCATGACCCCCCCCGCCCCCGCATCGTCGCCCGCGCCATTCGCGCGGGCGGGAAGGGGCGGGGGTGGGTTTGAATATTTTTTTTTCATTTTTTTAATTTTATTATATAATATATATATATATATATATATATATATATATCTATATATCTCTATATATATATGTGATAGAAATAGTTATAAAAATCTAAAAAAATATCAAATAATTTTATTTTTTTTCTAATTTTTTTCTTATCTTTTTGAACAAGTTTCCGGGCTTTTGGCCCAGTTGAACATATATATTTTTATTCTTTTTTTTTCTTTTTCTTGGATCTTTCCTCGAACTGCGTGCCTACATAAATACATAAAAATTATCATGAAAATTTATTTAATTTCAAAAAATTAAACATTTGATACAAAATCAATAATAAGTGTGAGAAGTGTATATTTAATATCAATTAAGCTCATAAAAATGCATATACTCATGAATTAAATGATAAAAATACACACTAATCAAGCACAAAAGGTTGAAAGAAAGCCTTACAGAGTTTAATCCGGCGCCCCCCTAATCCGGCGTGGGTTAATCCGGCGCCCTACCCCCCCCCCCCCCGCGCTGGATTTGCTACACACTCAAATCCACTTTCCAAATCTTGGAGGCCCACTTTGACAAACGAATTGTCGGCGAATAAGATACCTTGTTCTTACTCGAAAAACAAAGAAGGCCAGAATGAATAGTGCCCTGGCCCCTCCTATTCCGGCGCGCCCCCTTGGCATCACCTAATCCGGTGCGCACTTCATGAAAACCTCCTATTCCGGCGCGCCCCATTATACCCATTAAACCGGCGCGCCTCCTCTTCTTGAGCCTATTCCGGCGCGCTCCCTTGCTCCCTTATCCGACGCGCCCCTCCTCTTGCCCTCATTAACCGGCACGCCCCTTGGCATTCCCTTAACCGGCGCGCCCCTTGGCATCCCCTTAACCGGCGCGCCCATTTGCTTCGTTAAATCGGCGTGCCTCATTAAAAAAGGGCGATTAACTAAATAGAAGAAAGGCTTGAAACTAATGAATAAAACAAAAGAAGAGACATAAACCGATAAAACAAATAAAAGGTCGATCCACGTGCGAGGGCGCACGATGGCGAGTTCGGGCTCCACATCGAACAGTTCGCTCTCTCGGACTGTGTATGAAGAGAAAAGCAACGATGCCCCATGGTATCAGATGTGGACCTCGGAATCCCCGACATGGCCATAGTCTAAAACCGTCTCGGGCCAATAGTCCATCAACTTGACCACTTCTATCGAGATCCAATCCCGCAATCCCATTAAACTTGCCGCACTCGCGACAGACATTCGTACGGTTTATCATCGTCTTCGATGCTTCAAATGTGGACTCTCATCCGAACAATGAATGGTCCGTTAGTGACCGAAATATATACCGGGATCTAATCCCGCACTTGCATTAAACTTGCCGTACTCACGGCAGACATTTACGCGGGTTCACTCCCGTCACCATCTTGTTTTCTATACGGACCTTTGTCCGAACGTAAAATGGCCCGTGTATGACTGACAAAATCCGAATGGAACGAGACAGCTCTCGTCTTCCCCGAACCCTACATGTGGGAATATCAATAAGACCTTCGTGAGTCGCGTTTTGACCTCGGGTTCGCCCCAACCATGGTCATCGCCTGACCCACATCCTAGGCCTATAGCCAGCTATCTCTGTACACATCTTTGTTTTGGAATCTAGTCCCGGGACACTTTCCCGCTGCCCTTCGGCACCGGAAATATTAACGATGCCCACGCAAGTCTCGTTTGGACCGCGGGAGGCGCCCCCAGAATGGTCCTGACTAGATCTCGCACCGGGCCAATAAACTCGCTGATTTCTGATCACTCTAACCGGGATTCAACTGAATGTCTCCTATCCCTTTGAACAATAAACTTGTCGTACCCCCGGCATACATATGCTCCAGTTTTCCCCGTGACGATCATGATTCTCGGAATCCGGCTGCTCGTCCGAATATCAAAATGGTCCCTTGAGTGACCGACATATTTCGAATGCTCGCTTCCCTAGACATCGAGCTTTTTGACTGATTCGAGACCGCTATCAGCTTGTTTCTCTCGATATAGTTTCCTGGCCATGAGACCTTGATTCCCGGTGATTAATCAAGGGTGTTCCCCTCTCTGAGGGGATGTAAATAACGCCGTGGCCTTTATGGCACGGTGGATTTTGGTCCCGACCCGAACCACACAATCGTCTGATTAGTCAGATCGAGCGCACAATAGATCGTCATTTTGTGACTGGCATGCCCACGCACTTAATAAATGAATAAACCCACCAAATAAATCGACTTAAAGAACAAACAAATGAGCGTGTCGAAAAGTGCGTCCACAACGGTCCCTGGAAGGATCGCTTGCTTTCCAGAGAACCCGAAACGTGGGGAATTCAAATGAAGCCCCTCCCAATCGATTCCAATCGATGGGATTACAACTTTAAACCTGTTTCCTGCCATCACACATCCATTCCATAGCATCTTTACATCCAAAAACACAAAGACAATGGCCATGGAGTGATTTTCATGGATTAAAACATAAATGACTATGTTCATGCATTTTTCACTCAAACCATGGGAAAACATAGAGTAATGGGCATGCAATTAGAAGTGACGCATCCTAAGAGGAAGGGTAATCCATCCCCCTACTTATTTTGTCGATTGCTACGCCGTTCCTCACCGTTCTTCATGAAGGAACCGTGCCCTACTCCTGGGGTTTTCCACCTCTATGCTCCACGGTCGTCTCCACGATGACGACACCACTCCTCCTCCGCCTTGGGCTCGCCAAGGACACCTCCTGCCGATCCTGCAAGGCTTCGAGGTGATCACACCACCAAGAGAGCAAGAGAAGGGGAGGGACGTGCGTAGGAGAAAGAAAGAGGGAGAGAGAGGGAATTCTCCCCAAAAACAAATGAATGATTTTCTTTTCTTATTATTATTTTTTTGATATACAACTAATTGTTGTAAAAAGGCATTAAAAGAAGTAAAAGTGCATATATGCCCTATCTAGCTTCTAAAAGCTTATAGAAAATGGCTAAGCACACTAAACTAGGCCCATTAAGCCCATTAAAATAGCTTCAACACATGAATTATTTTTATATTTCGATACCGATAAGAATCCGTTAACTACCTGATCTTACAGTCCCTCCCTCCTAATAGAAATTTCATCCTCGAAATTTAGAAGGAAACACGAGGAGAGAACTAAAGAGATATACCTCAATCGAATAAAAATGGAATCTGTTGACACATTTCGTCCTCACGTTCCCAAGTAGCCTCATTACCGGAGTGACGCTGCCATACTACCTTTACCAGAGGGATAACCTTAGTCCTCAGTCGTTGTTCGCGACGATCTGCAACACAAACATGATACTCTGGTGTGGATAGATCTGCTGTCACCTCAGGCCACACTGAATTATCTAATACATGAGATGCATCAGAAATATACTTCCTTAACTAGGAAACATGAAACACATCATGGATTGCTTGCATCGCCGATGGCAATTGAAGTCGATAAGCCACTTGGCCGATACGCTCCAAGATAGAAAACAGACCAATATACCGGGAACTAAGCTTTCCACGCTTCCCAAACCTCATCACGCCTTTCATTGGAGATATTTTCACAAAAATAGAATCTCCAGGCTCAAACTGCAATAGTCTTCTACGCCGATCTGCATAGCTTTTCTATCAACTTTGGGCTGTCAACATCTTCTGCCTGATCAGACATACCACATCGACACACTGCTGTACCATATCGGGTCCTGTCAACAGTCGATCACCAACTTCAAACCAATTTAACAGTGTACGACAAGGACGCCCATACAAAGCTTCATACAGTGCCATATCGATACTGGAATGATAGCTATTATTATAAGAGAATTCCACCAATGGCAAGTGTTGACTCCACGAACCCTGCCAATCTAGGCAACACGATCGCAACATATCTTCCAATGTCTGAATAGTCCTCTCAGACTAACCATCAGACTGAGGATGATACGCTGAACTGAATGCCAACTCAGTACCCAACGCTTTTTGAAAACTCCACCTGAAGCCAGAAGTAAAACGTGGGTCACGATCCGACACAATGGATATTGGAATTCCATGTAATGGCACAATCTTCGCAACATAAAGCTCCGCCAATTTCTGAACATTCCACGTTACCTTGATTGGTAACATTCTTGCTGTCTTAGTAAAACGATCAACTAACAGCCAAATACCATCATCGCCTTGTGAAGTCCGAGGTAAACCCACAACAAAATCAGTAGTGACATGATCCCATTTTCACATTGGAATCTCCAAAGGTTGAAGCATTCCTCCGGGCCTTTGATGCTCAGCTTTGACCTGTTGACATGTTAAACATTTAGACACAAAGTCTGCTACATCCTTTTTCATACCTGGCCACCAGAATTGCCTTTTCACATTATGATACATCTTCGTGGTTCCGGGATGAATGGCATAATGGGATCCATGCGCTTCACGTAAAACAACATTCCTCAAGGAATCTTCAGCTGGAACATAGAGTCGGCCTATGAATCTGATCACTAAATCATCGCAGAACTCCACATCTAGCTTTAACACAATGCGAGATACCTCAGAATCTGCATGTTGTGCCTCCCTGATCTACTGATAAATAGCTGGAGTCATCACTAGACTAGCGAAAACAGCTACTATCAGATCACAAGGAATTTTCAACCTGAAAGTCTCACAAGGGAACTGTTCCCATAACTTCCATTCTTGCATCAACAAATGGCTGATCTGCACTTTTCTGCTTAGTGCATCGGCCACCACATTCATCTTACCAGGTTGGTATGATAGAGTAAAATTATAATCTTTCATATACTCCATCCACCTGTGTTGACGAAGATTCAAATCTTTTTGAGAAAACACATATTTCAAACTTTGATGATCCGTGAAGATCTCAAATTTTTCACTATACAGGTAGTGTCTCCAGATTTTCAATGCAAAAATCACCGCAGCCAGCTCCAGATCATGAGTGGTATAATTTTCTTCATGTGGCCTTAATTACCGAGAGGCATATGCCACAACCTTACTGTAATATCCCAGACCTTTCGGATCCTTCTTCTTGGGTCTCGGTTTCACTTTCTCGGAGATTTTGTTCTCATTTTGCCCGAAATTATATTTCGGACATTTTTCGGGTTCGGATCCGTGCATTTCGGATCAGTTTCGGAGGTCCCGGATCGTGTTCCGTGGTTTCCCGTATTTTTCCCTGACAGGACCTACGGAACCCCATAGCGGATAAACCGAGTCGTTCACCTACTCAGGGATGATGCCACAGCGATTAGCGCGTTCCAACGATCGCGGCGGTATATTTTTCTACTTTTCCGTATTTTTTGAAATTTTTGGATTTTCTATATAAACCACTATTTTCTTTTTCTTTTTCTCTTTCTTCTTCTTTCTTATCTTCCTTCTTCCTCCCGTGAGCGACCACCCCCTTCCTCTCCCTCTTTGTCCGGCGTGACCACGGCGGTGCCCCTCTCCGACTGCAAATGGCGGTGAGGCGACGACGGTGGCGGCGAGGCGATCGTGGCGGCCTACGGCTCGTGGGATTTCGTGAAGGAATGAGGGTTCTAAAAGCTTCTTCTTCACGTTCGGCGGCGTTTCGGCGGAAATCGTGCTCCATTGAGGTAGGGAGATGAATCCCCATGCTCATCTTGTCATCCCCCGTGATTTGTAGGCCGAGGAGAGGTCGAGAGGGGCGTTTTTGAGCCGGGTAGGGAAAAATCCATATTTTGGGGGTTGTGTGCCGATCTACCGTTTCGTCGTGTTTCGGACCGATTCGAGGGTGTAGATGCATGCTAGGGGCTATAGGGGAGCTTCCCCCTTGTTTTCCCCCTCATCCGTGGATGATCGGGGCGTGGAACGAGTTTTTGGGTTTGTTCCCGCCGGCCCGTTCTCGGGATGATTTGGCGGTCCTTCCAGTGATCGCCAGAGTCTTTGGCGGCCTAGGGTAGGTGCGCCAGAGCCTGTGACGGCCCAAGGTGGGAGCGCCACAGGGCACTATTTTGTCGGCAGGTCCGCAAGTCTTTTGGCGGCTGCACGATAGACCGCCAGAAGATGTGGCGGCCGAGGGTCAGACCGCCAGAGGGCTAGTTGACCGTTGATTTTCGACCGTTGGTTTTCAACCATTGGGAGTTTTTGTGGTGTGGCAGCCTAAGGTACGCCCGCCATATCCATGTGACGGCCCTATATAGGACCGCTATTTCCTTCGCAACCCAGGGCATGGCGGCCCATTGTTGGACCGCTACAGTCCCTGTGGCGGCCCAATTCTGGACCGCCAGCCTTTGTGGCAGCCCAAAGATGGACCACCAGAGGTTCACGTCCGACCAAAATTATGCTTTGCCGATTCGAGTCCCAGGTGAGTGGATCTCGATCCGCGTGCAACCCATGGTCTGACTGATGCTGGGCATCATGTGGGGACCACACGTGAGGGTGCCGTGAGATCCCGAGAGTTGGTGTTCTCGGCTTGTGTCGCCATGAGTCGGTGTCGGTACGAGGAGCGGCCCTTGTACTTTTTTCGGTTTAGACGTTGTTTTCCGTTGACTAGAGAGTCTACTCCTTCAGTGACCCTCCACTAGTTGTAGCCTTCCGACACGAGAGTGGTCCCACCAGGGAGTGGTGGCGAGGCTACCCTGAGAGACAGTTTTGGACTGGTTTCCATCGGGCCCGCGTCTATCAGCCAGAGTCCGGCTGAGGGGAAAACCAGTCAGAGGGCCAGACTAGGGACGCACGGTCTGTGTGTGCACACGTGGTTGGGGGCGGTTGGACCCGCGCTGATGAGCGCGACCTCAGCTAGTCACTTGTTATGTGGTTACTTGTACGGTGTCCCCGTTCCACCAGGGGTTGAGGGGGACACCCGAGGCGCGGTTTAAGTCGTCAGTGGACACATCCGGCATTACTTCTAGTGGGTTGGTACTCCTGTCTTTGTCTGGTAGCGACTCTTGGGTTTTCTTTGGCTTTTGATGAGTTATCTCGATTTTCATGCTATGTGTTCGGTACTTGGCATCGTAGTAGCTCGTAGTTACTTTCCGCGCAGTTTCTCGATTTGTGAGGTGGGGACCGGATGATCCCTACTGAGCCATGTGTTTTGAGGCTCATCCCCTGTGTGTTTTCCATGTTTCAGGTGAGACGCGACTTCAGGGGAGCGCTTTAGAGGCTCCGCGTGGTTCTGGTGCCCATGGTTAGTTGCCAGTTGCCAGTTCTGGGGTATGCCCCGCATAGTTATACTTTTCTCCTTGGACTGTACTAGTTGTAGACTACTGTTATATTTTAACTGTTGTTATTATTGTGGACTATGTAATTTAATTAATGTCATTAATTGCTTCCTACTTAATTCATTTAAACTGCGTAGCTCTGCAATTATTTAGATTCTTGTGTATCTCCACACCATCCTTTCAACCCTTCCGAGTCTTTGGGCTCGTGGGTGGCGGTTCGAGATTCAGGTTGTCGGGCCTTCCCGGTGTTCGGATCTCGGGTCATTACAGCTGATATCAGAGCACGGTTGTGGATATATATGAGAATCGTAAATAGTTACAGTGGTCCACTAGTCCACAATGATGATGTACAGTCGACACTGGCTTAGGGCATCGTGTGTTTTATTGGTTCCGTTGTTTTCCGTATCTTCTGTATGTTTGCAGTAGGCGAGTATGGCGCCGAGGCGGGGGACTCGCTCTCAGCAGGGACAGTCGACAAAGGAGCAGGAGGAGCAGAGCAGAGTGCCACCACCTGCCAATGAGGCAGGAGATGTAGCGAGAGTTCCGGGGGCCGAGGATTTCTTTCAGAGCATGTTTCAGGCCATGGCTCAGCAGTTTGGCGGTGATGCTGATGAGGGCTCGTCGGCTAAGGGTAGACCCAGTCGTGCTGTGAGGGACTTCTTGCAGTTTCACCCACCCTATTATGCAGGCCAGCCAGATCCTGATGTGGCTAGGCGGTGGCTTGATGAGATGGAGAGAGTGTTTAGTTCCATGTGCTGTGCTGCGGAGGACAAGGTGATGTTGGTATGTAACCAGTTGCAGGGTACGGATCGAGATTGGTGGTCTTCAGAGTGGAAGACGTCCTTTCAATCTCGTCCACTCCAGGAGATTGTGTGGAAGGACTTTGTTACGATCTTTGAGCGTACTTACTGCCCATCCTATGTTGGTACGCAGAAGATGCGTCAGTTTTTGGAGCTGGTTCAGGGCGACATGTCAGTGTTGCAATACAGGGCTCGATTTATGGAGTTAGGCCGTTATACTCCCCATATCATAGAACATGAGGGAGTGAAGATAGAGCAGTTCGTGCAGTGTTTGAGGCAGGAGTTGAGGTACCTCCTGATGGCGAACGCTGCTACTGCTTTGGAGATAGCATCTCGTGTGGCGGCATCTTTGGAGCTGGATATGCAGAAGGTCCGAGGACAGGGAGGCCAGGGGCAGTCCCAGTCAGGCCGTAGTCAGCACATGGCTACCCAGCAGTAGAGTACTTTCCAGCACCCTGTGGGTAGTTTGGGAGCGTCGGCTCCAGCGATGTCCACGGCAGGATCTGCGTCTTTTGGCTCCAAGGTCAAGAAGTTTCTCAAGAAGAGTTTCCGTAAGAAGCACAAGGATCAGAGGTCGGCGTCATCGGGCAGTGTACAGCAGCCGATTCCTTTTCAGCGTCAAGGATCAGTGGGTGGATCACAGGGAGGGTGTCCCCCGTGTGGCGAGTCACATCCAGGCAGGCAGTGCACGGCACCGGTGATTTGGTTCAGGTGTGACCAGCCAGGGCATATGGCGCGTGACTGTCCTCAGAGGCCACAGCAGTAGCAGTTTCCTCTGTAGCAGCAGTACCCTCAGTAGCAGAGGCCACAACAGCAGCAGCAGCAGCAGCAGCAGCAGGGGCAGTATCCGCCGCTACCCAAGTCAGCGAGTGTGGAGGCAAGTAGAGATCCCGAGGCCAGATTACACACATGACCAGGGCAGAGGCAGTGGCGTCACAGCTCGTGGAAGGTACCGTTCGGATTTTGGGTTGTGCGGCTCGAGTTTTGTTTGATTCTGGCGGGTCTCATTCGTTTATTTCGGAGGATTTCACGCTGAGTATCGAGGAGCCGGTGACCCAGTTGTCCTGTGATTTGGCAGTGGAGTTGCCTTCTGGTGATTTTATGATCACTCCTTATTGTTTTGATGAGGTTCCTATGTGGGTTGAAGAGCGGAGTTTACCGGCCAGGCTTTATGCGTTGGCACTTCAGGACTTTGATGTGATTTTGGGTATGGATTGGCTCGAGGCACATCATGCTTTGGTGGATTGTGGCTCGAAGAGAGTTTAATTTCGGAAGCTTCGTGAACCCACCTTCTATTTTCAAGGTATTAGGTCTTCCTCTTCCCGCTTTCTTATTTCGGCTATTAGGGCTCGTCGTTTGTTTGATGCGGGTTGTCAGGATTTTCTCGCTTCTGTGGTCGCGGTGGACCGGATGGAGCCGGATGTCGAGGACATCCCGATGGTGTTCGAGTTTCCCGATGTTTTTCCCGAGGACCTACCTGGATTACCTCCCCAGCGAGAGATTGATTTTGTGATCGAGATTGTGCCTTGTACGGGACCTTTGTCGAAGGCTCTTTGTCGTATGGCCCCCGTTGAGTTGAGGGAGTTGAGGGCGCAGTTGTAGAAGTTGCTGGCCAATGGGGTATATTCATCCTACCTTTTCCCCTTGGGTGCGCTAGTGTTGTTTGTGAAGAAGAAGGATGGTAGTCTGAGGTTGTGAATTGACTACCGGCAGTTGAACGAGGTAACTGTTAAGAACAAGTATCCGTTGTCGCGGATTGATGATTTGTTCGACCAGCTTCAGTTTGCTCGAGTGTTCTCGCGGATTGATTTGCGGTCTGGTTATTATCAGTTGCGGATTCGAGACTCTGACGTGGAGAAGACCATGTTCAGCTCGAGATATGGGCATTATGACTTTTTGGTGATGCCGTTTGGGCTCACCAATGCCCCCGCATCGTTTATGGATTTGATGCAGTGGGTGTTCCGTCCCTACTTGGACCAGTTCATGGTCGTGTTTGTGGACGACATCCTTATTTATTCGCAGTCTGTAGATGAGCATGTGTATCATTTGAGGGTTGTGTTACAGACCTTGGGAGATCACCAGTTGTATGCTAAGCTCAGCAAGTGTGAGTTTTGGCTTCACGAGGTGCACTTTTTGGGACACGTGATTTCTGGTGATGATATTTTCGTGGATCCAGCCAAGGTCTTGGCAGTGATGCAGTGGCCGAGGCCAAGGTCTGTGACGGAGATTCGGAGTTTATTGGGGCTTGCAGGCTATTACAGGAGATTCATTCAAGATTTTGCTCGTGTGGCAGCCCCGATGACCAGGCTTACGAGGAAGGATGTGCCGTTCGTCTGGACTGGTGAGTGTGAGCAGAGCTTTATGGATCTTAGGAGGTTGCTCACCTCAGCACCGGTGTTGGTGTTGCCTTCTGGATCAGGAGGTTTCATGGTGTGTACAGATGTTTCCGGGATTGGGTTGGGTGCTATGCTGATGCAGCACGGTAGAGTGGTGGCTTATGCATCTCGGCAGCTAATGCCCCATGAGGAGAACTATCCTACCCATGAGTTGGCGGTTGTGATTTTTGCATTAAAGATTTGGAGGCATTATGTGTACGGTGAAAAGTTTGAGGTGTTCACAGACCATCAGAGTTTGAGGTATGTGTTTACTCAGAAGGACCTCAACCTCAGGCAGAGGCGATGGATGGAGTATATGAAGAATTATGACTTCACCCTGTCTTATCAGCCGGGCAGGATGAATGTCGTTGTCGATGCCTTGAGTAGGAAGGTTGTGGTCAGCGCTATGATGATGAGGAGGTGGAGGCTCTAGGAACAGGTGCCGTCTGTGTTGTTTAGGCTCAAGGTTCCCCAAGAGGCGGGGTCAGCTGTTCTTGCGAGCTTTACTGTCACGCCAGTGATTTGTCGTCAGGTGACAGATGCTCAGCGTGCAGACCCTGAGTTACCCCGAATTTTGGCTTTGGCTGATGTGGACTTCGGCGAGGATGGAGCTGTGAGATTCTGTGGCAGGCTGTACGTCCCAGCTATGGAGCAGGTGAGGCGTGCGGTGTTACTTGAGGCTCATGAGAGTCAGTACACTGTGCACCCGGGAGCGATGAAGATGTATCAGAACTTGAAGAGGCAGTTCTGGTGGCCTGACATGAAGAGAGATATTGCCAAGTATGTGGCCAGATGCCTGACCTGTCAGCAGGTGAAGGTGGAGTATCAGTGACCAGGAGGTGCTCTCCAGCCCTTGGAGGTTCCCGCGTGGAAATGGGACCACGTGACCATAGATTTTGTGGTGGGATTGCCGGGGACTCCGAGTGGGTAGGATAGTATTTGGTTGCTGGTGGATAGGCTGACAAAGGTGACTCGGTTATTACCGATCAAGGTCAGCAGGAGTGTGTCCAAGTTGGCTCGTCTCTATGTGGAGCGGATCGTGCCTTTGCATGGAATTCTCATTTCCATTATGTCAGATCGAGATCTGCACTTCACTTCTGGATTCTGGAGGAGTTTCCAGCGAGCTCTTGGCATGGAGTTGGTATTTAACTCAGCGTATCATCCTCAATCAGATGGTCAGTTGGAGAGGACCATTCAGACGTTAGAGGATATGTTGAGATCATGTTGCCTGGAATGGCAAGGGAGTTAGATTCACCATCTACCATTGGTGGAGTTTGCCTACAACAACGGCTATCATTCGAGCATTGGGATGGCTCCTTATGAGCCATTGTACGGGCATCCGTGTCGGACTCCACTCGATTGGTCTGAGGTTGGTGAGCGTCTTGTGACGGGACCGGAGCTGGTGCAGCAGTGCATTGATGTGGTGCATCTGGTCCGTCAGAATATGTTGGTGGCGTAGAGTCGGCAGAAGAGCTATGCCGATCGGAGAAGGCAGCCACTTTGTTTCATGGTCGGTGACCGTGTATTTTTTAGGGTCTCTCCCATGAAGGGAGTGATGCGATTTGGGCAGCGTGGGAAGCTGAGTCCCCGCTATGTTGGTCCTTTCCTCATCGTGGAGCGCATTGGCGAGGTTGCTTATCGGTTGTAGCTACCTCCCGAGTTTACAGTGGTACATGATGTGTTCCATGTCTTGATGTTGAGGAAGTATATGCCAGATGTTTCTCATGTGTTGGAGGATTCGGTTTGGCCTGAGGTGACTCTCGATTTGTCTCTTCCGGAGTTCCCTATCCGTATTGAGGATCGGCGAGAGCAACACCTGCGGAACAAGGTTATCCCTCCAGTTAAGGTGATGTGGCAGCGACACTCTAGTGGTGAGGCTTCTTGGGAGCGTGAGGACGAGATGCGTCAATAGTTCCCTTACCTGTTCGAGTGAGTATCTTTTTCTTTCCCCTGGGCTTTATTTTAAATTTCGAGGATGAAATTTGTTTAAGGGAGGAGGGCTGTAATATCTCAGACCTTTTGGATCCTTCTTCTTGGGTCCTGGATTCACTTTCTCGGGGATTTTGTTCTCATTTTACCCGGAATTATCTTTCAGATATTTTTCGGGTTCGGATCCGTGTGTTTCGGATCAGTTTCGGAGGTCCCGAAACGTGTTCTGTGGTTTCCCGTGTTTTTCCCTGACAGGACCTATGGAACCCCGTAGTGGGTAAATCGAGTCGTTCACCTACTCAGGGATGGTGCCACAGTGATCATCGCGTTCCAACGATCGCGGCGGTATATTTTTCTATTTTTTCATATTTTTTGGAATTTCCAGATTTTCTATATAAACCCCTATTTTCTTTTTCTTTTTCTTTTTTCCCTTTCTTCTTCTTTCTTCTCTTCCTTCTTCCTCCCGTGAGCGACCACCCCCTTCCTCTCCCTCTTCGTCCGGCATGACCACGGCGGCACCCCTCTCCGACTGTAGACGGCGGTGAGGCGACGACGGCGGCGGCGAGGTAATCGTGGCGACGTACAGCTCGTGGGATTTCGTGAAAGAACGAGGGTTCTAAAAGCTTCTTCTTCACGTTCGGTGGTGTTTCGGCAGAGCTCGTGCTCCATTGAGGTAGGGAGACAAATGCCCATGCTCATCCTGTCGTCCCCCGTGATTTGTAGGCTGAGGAGAGGTCGAGAGGGGCATTTTTGAGTCGGGTAGGGCAAAATCCATGTTTTGGGGGTTGTGTGCCGATCTACCATTTCGTCGCGTTTCGAACCGATTCGAGGGCGTAGATGCATGCTAGGGGCTATAGGGGAGCTTCCCCCTTGTTTTCCCCCTCATCCGTGGATGATCGGGGCGTGGAACGTGTTTTTGGGTTTGTTCCCGCTGGCCCGTTCTCGGGACGATTTGGCGGTCCTTCCAGTGACCGCCAGAGTCTTTGGCGGCCCAGCGTAGGTGCGCCAGAGCCTGTGGCGGCCCAAGGTGGGAGCGTCACAGGGCACTATTTTTTCGACAGGTCCCCAGGTCTTTTGGCGGCTGCATGATAGACCGCCAGAAGATGTGGCGGTCGAGGGTCAGACCGCCAGAGGGCGAGTTGACCGTTGATTTTCGACCATTGGTTTTCGACTATTGGGAGTTTTTGGGGTGTGGTGGCCTAAGGTACACCCGCCACATCCATGTGACGGCCCTATATAGGACCGCTATTAACTTCGCAACCCAGGGTGTGGCGGCCCATTGTTGGAATGCTGCAGTCCCTGTGGCGGCCCAAAGATGGACCGTCAGGGGTTCATGTCCGACCGGAATTATGCTTTGCCGATTCGAGTCTCGGGTGAGTGGATCTCGATCCGCATGCGACCCGTGGTATGACTGATGATGGGCATCATGTGGGGACCACACGTGAGGGTGCCGTGAGATCCCGAGAGTTGGTGTTCTCAGGTTGTGTCACCGTGAGTCGGTGTCGGTATGAGGAGCGGCCCTTGTACTTTGTCTGATTTAGACATTGTTTTCCGTTGACTAGAGAGTCTACTCCTTGAGTGACCCTCCACTAGTCGTAGCCTTCCGACATGAGAGTGGTCCCCCTAGGGAGTGGTGGCGAGGCTACCCTGAGAGACGGTTTTGGACTGGTTTCTGTCGGGCCCCATGTCTATCAGCCAGAGTCCGGCTGAGGGGAAAACCAGTCAGAGGGCCACACCAGGGACGCACGGTCTGTGTGTGCACACGTGGTTGGGGGCGGTTGGACCCGCACTGACGAGCGCGACCCCAACTAGTCACTTGTTCTGTGGTTACTTGTACGGTGTCCCCGTTCCACCAAGGGTCGAGGGGGACACCCGAGGCGCGGTTTAAGTCGTCAGTGGATGCATCCGGCCTTGCTTCTAGTGGTTTGGTACTCCTGTCTTTGTCTGGTAGCGACACTTGGGTTTTCTTTGGCTTTTGACGAGTTGTCTCGGTTTTCATGCCGTGTGTTCGGTACTTGCCATCGTAGTAGCTCTAGTTACTTTCCGAACAGCTTCTCGGTTTGCGAGGTGGGGACTGGATGATCCCTACTGAGCCTTGTGTTTTGAGGCTCATCCCCTGCGTGTTTTCCGTATTTCAGGTGAGACGCGACTTCAAGGGAGCACTTCAAAGGCTCTGCGTGGTTCTGGTGCCCAGGGTTAGTTGCCAGTTCCGGGGTATGCCCCGCGTAGTTGTACTTTTCTCCTTGGACTGTGCTAGTTGTTGACTACTATTATATTTTAACTGTTGTTATTATTGTGGACCATGTAATTTAATTAATGTCATTAATTGCTTCCTGCTTAATTTATTTAAACTGCGTAGCTCTGCAATTATTTAGATTCTTGTGTATCTCCACACCATCCTTTCAACCCTTCTAAGTCTTCGGGCTCGTGGGTGGCAGTTCAAAATTCGGGTTGTCGGGCCTTCTCGGTGTTCGGATCTCGGGTCGTTACACTTACCATGTTGCATAAGCATTGCACCCAAACCTACTTGAGAGGCATCCATACACACAACGAATCCACCCGAGCCAGAAGGTAAAACAAGCACTGGAGAAGTAGTGAGCAGCCTTTTTAATTCATTGAAGCTCTGTTCACACTTATCCGACCACACAAATGGCACATCTTTGTGAGTCAACTGAGTCATTGGCACGGCAATCCGTGCAAAATCTTGAATGAATCATCTATAATAACCAGCAAGACCCAAAAAGCTTCTAATCTCCGTGATCGTCTTTGGGCTTTGCCATTGAAGAACAGCTTCAACCTTAACTGGGTCAACTGCAATCCCATCACCAGAGATCACATGGCCAAGAAAATGAACTTCCCGAAGCCAAAACTCACTTTTACTGAATTTTGCATAAAGTTCATGATCTTGCAAAATCTGCAATACAACCCTTAAATGCTGAACATGTTCTTCCTCAGAAGCATAATATACCAAGATGTCATCCACAAAGATCACCAAAAATTAGTCCAAATATGGACGAACCACCCGATGCATTAAGTCCATAAATGCTGCTAGAGCATTAGTTAGTCCAAATAGCATAACCAAAAATTCATAATGACCATACCTCGTGCTAAAGGTAGTCTTCTCCACGTCAGATTCCCTGATCCGCAATTGGTAATAACAAGATCGAAGATCAATTCGAGAAAAGACAGATGCCGACTGAAGTTGGTCAAATAAATCATCAATCTTGGGTAAAGGGTACTTATTCTTGACAGTCACCTGATTTAATTGCCGGTAATCAATACATAGCCTCAGGCTTCCATCTTTCTTCCTTACAAATAACACAAGAGCACCACATGGAGAAAATCTAGGACGGATATAGCCTTTTTCCAGCAATTCTAACAACTGTGCTCTCAGTTCTTTCAATTCTGCAGGACCCATATGATAAGGTGCCTTTGATAAAGGTGCCGTACCTGGAATTATTTCAATCACAACCTCAACCTCTCGCTGGGGAGGTAAGCTTGGCAACTCATCAGGAAAGACATCAGGAAATTCACAAACCACAGGAATATCACATATCTCCCGCTGGGGTACCTCAACATCAACCACAAAAGTAAGGAATCCCTGACAACCAACATTAAGTAATCGACAGGCTCGAATAGCAGAAAAAGTAAGAGAGAAGTGTTGATATTTATTTGCCTATCTTTTATCTTACTTTTGAGGTTTGCGAAGTAATATGGCAAGATGACAAACAAGCAATCAAAGATCTACTCAAACCTGTGAACATGTGAACATGAACTTAGGCAATCATAGCTAGCTCTAGCATGGGCATGCTACCCCAATCAAACTACGCTAAGGAAAAGAAAAACACACGCCGGGGCGTGGAGCAAGGAATAAATAAAAACACACCGTGAAGGTGGAGCAAGCAAGGAAAATAAAGAAGATATGATGAAGAAGACAGCTAATGCCCAATACCAAGGAAAGATGTGATCGCCACCAAAGTAAACACAAATCAAAGACCTGAATATACCTTGGAAATAGGTGGATGAAACACCCGCCCACGGGAGAGAAAACCAAGGAAAGCCTGCAGATCAACTTGGAAGTAACGGCCAGAACCCCGTGCGTCGCTTGAAAGCGACGGCCTCACGATAGACAGCCAGAAGACAGTGACGTGCCTGCTCTAGACCGTCAGGTAACCTGCAGTAGTAAAGCTTGAATTCTTTTAACTCCAACTCTTCCAGCCGGCTAGAAGACTTGGGCCTCGTGCTAATGAACCTGTAAACATGCCAAAGAAGTAGAAAGACAAGACAAGACAACCTCAATTAGCCCTTTTCACAAGCATAGCATCAATTCTTAAAGAGCTTAAGAACATCAAAAGGATAGGGAATTACCGGGGAGTTTTGGGTTTTTTAACCCCTCTGGGTGTTTTAAAAGTTTGGGAGGATGTTTGTATGCTTAGAGAACAGTGAAAAACGTGGAGGAAGAGGAGGGACAATGCTTAGATTGGGGAAAAACCAAGGAAGGACTCAAGCATGCAATGATGAACTTGAAAGACAAAACCAAAGTACTCCCTTGATTATGAGATGGATGGACATGGGAAGCAGTTCCTCTTGGATGAAGATGGCTCCTGAGTTCGGCAGCACTTCGTCGTGAATTCAAATCTTCCTCCCCCTTTGGCCATGAAGTCAAGGGTTCTATTTATAGACCCTCAAACTCTTAGGTCGAGCAGAGGATAATTCAGCAAGATAAAGAGATAACTCTTAGCAAATCCTTGAAGATAATATCACCAAGAGTCCATAGAAATAAACGGTGGGTCCTGAGGATCGGATTTGAAAGAGATAACGTCAATCCAAATCCTTATCTCGACCACGGAGTAGCAGAGAAAAGGCCTGAACTGCCAGGACTCTCGGAAGGAAGTAACGACTGCACGATAGACCGCCACTTGGAAGCGACGCATGGGGGATCATCCGTTACTTTCAACCTTATCCCAAAGAGATAAGATCAACGGGAAGAAGACCCAACAAGCTGGACTCTTCAAGGAAGCGACGGCCAAGGCATAGGGCGTCAGAATGAAACAACGGCTGGACGACAGACCGTTATTATCAACGTGGAATTAAAAGGATAAGCTTTACAACGAGGCCTTAAGCCTTAGGACTCTTCAAAGAGTAACGGTCCAGGACCCATCCGTCAGAAGGAAGCAACGTGCCTGACTGGGACCGTTATTAGCATTGAGGTTCAAAAATAGAGTGAAGGGTTTGCTAAGATTCATCCAACGAAATGCCACCGGGAGCCACATCTTAATCCAGGAATTAAGACCCAAGAAATAGGCTTCAACTAACCAAGAGACTCAATGAAGGGTGAACAACTCGGAGCATCGTATAGAATGAAATAAGGAGATGACCCGACTTATTGGGTATAAAACGGGTGTCAACAGATGCCCCTCCTTAACGTCCTCTTTGCAGGGGAACGAGCGGAGATGAAGTGAAAGCGAAATGGAACATGGAGATGAAGCGGAAATGAAGCGGAGTGTATCAAAAAGAGGGTGTTAAGGTAAACGACACCCGTTCTGTACCAACAAGCGATAGGAATTTTTTGGAAAACCTCAAATTGATCGCAAGGACATAGCTAGCCAAAGGACGCGAGTCTGGAGGAATTAACTAAGGAAAAGAAACACGGCTAGCCGCCGGAGGCAACGGAAAGGAAAGAGACTAATCTCCAGACAGGAATCTTCAGCAAACCAGATCACGCAAGCAGATCGAAGGAAACCTTCTAATTCAGAATGGAATGATTCTCCTTACTCGGGATTAAGAACACAGCTGTTCACCATCACTGAGACATCTTGAATAGATGAAACTCATGAAATGCTCAAAAGAATGCGTATGATGCATGCTGGGCTAAAGGAAAACAACATCTTCAAAACAAATGCAAAGAAAAATAAAATAGAAAAAATACTCGAGAATAATATTGCTAGATCGGAGAAATCAGAGTCAGGACATCATCTGCAACCACGGCGTGCAAGATAGAACCATCGTCCCCAAATTTTCCAATCTAACGGGCTATCCAACGATTAAACATGTGAGCTTAGATCATCATCATTTTTATTTTAGGGGAACATCAGATCCCAGGACACATGAATGACCAGCCGGTTCTCGAGGTAATATATCATAGATAACATATAGTAATGCATTAAGAGAGTGAGGGAATGATATACAATACCTGACTTACCTGCCGGACAGAAGGCCAAGCATGATTTTACTCGTAATTCCTTTCATGAAAGACAGGTTAGCCAATAATAATCAAAAATAAGCATCAAGGCATAACCATTGTACGTGCAAGAGGCATCCATAAGGAACATCATGATAGAAAATAGGGTTGTTTAAGCATCAATTAGACCTTTCAATTCATCAAGAAACTAGCAAGCATATAACGGTCTGATGACAGGTCGTCACATCAAGTAACGGATCACCCTTGATCCGTCATAAACAAGGAGGTTCACATTCTTCAATAAAACAGTCCAACACACGTAACGGCCTATGAAAGACGCGTCAGAATGATGTGACGACCGGTCGATAGACCGTCACATTTCCTGAGTTTTCAAAAAAAACAACCGAACGGTCACGACCCTCATTCAATCCACATTCATCACTAAAAACCCAACCAAGAGAAACCACCGACGACCACCGTCCCCCTACTACCATGGCCGGCGACGAGGCACCCCAGCCGCCACCAAAGAAGAGAGAGAGAGGGAAAAGAATGGCCATACGGCGGCTCCACCGCCGGATTGAACGGGAGGCGATCCCGCCGGTGGAAGAAGAACAACCGGCGAGAAGAAGCCCATCAGAAGAAGAAGAAGTCCCCACGGCCACGGGGTACGAAGGGGAAGCTCCGTTGGGTGCAGAGGAGCCCAAGGAACCAGAGAAGAAGATGAGGAGAAACATGGACCACGAGGTAAGCCCTCCGCCCTATTTTCCATTTTTTTATTTTTTTTGTGTTTATTTATGGATGCATGTGGGAAAAAAGGGGTAGAAACGGGTCTACGAACCCATCAGGAACAATTGTAGGCCATTTGGCCAACATGGGAAGCCATGAGAATGCAGGGGAAAAAATCCCAACTAGCAGACGAAGTGACGGTCCTGCCAGCGACCGTCACTCCCCTGACGCTCCACCCTGAGTGCGTCAGAGACAAGCGACGCCCCAACCCAGGGCCGTTACTTCTGCCAGGGAATTAAACTATTTTTAGGGTTTTCAATTTTCAAAATTTTTATTTTGTTTTCAATTAAGAATGATTATGCAATGATTATATGATGCTGATGGACTAATTAATGATCTAATATGTAATGCAGGGGAAGAGACGATCGCGGATCTCCTGGCTACAGATCCAGGCAGTGTACGAGGCATTGCCCGACTACCAGAGAGAGAGATTAGCCGGCATGGGATTCGCCGAGGTGCTTAGCATCGAGGTGATCCGGATGGACACTCCGGTACTATACGCCTTGCACGAGAGATGGGACCCGATCAGCAGAGCTTTCATCTTCCCGTGGGGCCACATGATCCCCACGCTAGAAGACATAGCGAGGATTACCGGATTGAGAGTCCACGGAGCCGCGGTGACAGGGTGGACATACGGCGACTACCGAGAGATGGCGCAGCAGCTGCTCGGGCTAGATTCGATTAGGCCGGGACAGTCCTCCTCCCAGCTTTCGAGATCAGTGCTGTAGGAGAGCTTGGGACTGAGAGGAGCGGCGATCACCGTGGGAGAGCTCCCCGAGGAGCACCTGAGCAGAGTGATAGACCAGGTGCGCCCTCGCGTGGTGGCGGAGGCGGGACCAGAGGGAGATAGAGTGCTCAGACGCTTCCTGATGCTGCTATTCGGGAAGCTCCTCTTCGCGACTCGGGCAGATGTCATCAGTTGCAGACTACTGCCGATGATAGAGGATTTGGGCAGAGTCAGGCGATACGCCTGGGGAGCGGCAGTGCTCGCATTCCTGTTCGAGTCCCTCAGCACTACGGACAGGCAGACGATGCTGGGCGGCTTCTCGCCTTTCCTACAGGTAAATGCACTTCTAAATGCTTTCTATTATACCATGAATATTGATGCTATGATTTATGAAAAATGATTTATGCAATGATTTATGCAATGATTCGACTGACTCGATTTCTAAATGTAGATCTGGAGATATATGTACCTCCCGGGCATCGGGAGAGGCGCATTACTCCATCCCGGCCGCATACCGATCGCGAGGCGTTGGTCGGTGGCGAGGGACACAGGGTCGATCATTAGACTGACCCGGACGATCCAGGACGACCTGGACTCCTTCCCGCATACATCGGTAGGTCCAGAACTCAAAATGATTTCTATATGCTTTTAAATGTTTCTAAATGCTTTCTAAAAATGCTTTCTAAATATCTTTTAATGCTTTCATATGCTAATGAATGAACTAAATGCTCTCAGGTGAGATGGACCCCATACCGCGACGAGGGCTATACGGGACAGCCATGGGTGGAGGCGGCCTTATCGTATCGGGGGCGAGACATATGGTTGCATTGCCTCCATATCATCGAGCCTCTGCACTACAGGCTGATCCTGCGGACCCGGGGACTACACCAGCCCGAGGTGACCTTTCCACGCCACAGCGACGACCACCCCGGCAAGTCAGCAAGGGGCATCAGCGGCAATGTGGATTAGTGCGCCCGGAAGGCGAAGTACGTCCACGATTGGAATAGGCGGGGCCGAGCGGTGAAGGAGCGAGACGAGAGCGACGAGGCATATCTGAAGGCCTTTGCTCGACTCTACGGCGACCGGGTGTACCGAGGTACCCGACGACCGGTATGCAATTCTAAAACTCTAAACTTTTCTATTATGCAATGTGCAATGTGATATATGCTGACTCATGCTTTCTAAAATGCAGCTAGACCCCGAGGGACGGATAGCCGAGCTGGAAGGGCTACTCCACTCCACCATCCAGCAGCGGGACGGGTACCGGACTGCTTTGGAGCTCTTGGTAAGACTCTAAATACTTAAATGCTCATGATTTATGCTATGATGTTCATGATGTAAATGCAAATGTCAACTAACCTTATGACTTCTAAATGCAGCGGGCCGAGGGAGCCCAACGCGTTGGACCGGATGCCCCATCGTCTTCCTCGCAGCCTGCGGGAGGCAGGGCTGAGCAGGAGGCTGACTTTGCTCGGGCAGTTGCCCGGGCCAAAGAGGCGGAGGCCACCCTCACGGAGCGGGTAAGAGACTAAAAAACTTATGATTATGCCTAATTAAATGCTTAATGACTAATGGCATGAAATGTAATCTACAGGCGAGGGATCTAGCAGCAGCAGTGGCCGAGGCCAGCCAGGCGAGAGCTGAGGTAGAGAGAAGTCGGGCCGAGACCGATCGAGCCCGAGCAGAGACAGAGCTGGTACGGGCAGAGATGGCCCGGCTGAGAGCGGAGTCCCTGCGACGCCCAGATGATGCAGAGATGGAACAACTCCGGAAGGAGTTAGCGCGGGCGCGAGCTGAGGTGGAGGAGCTTCGGATCGGGACGGCCGACTTGGATCGCTACCGGACCGAGGCACGGGAGACGCGGCGTCAGATCTTTACACTGAAGATCGAGCTGCGGACATTGGAGCGGACGGTCCGGATGATGGGCCGGGGACCGGAGCGGAGTGCCTCCCAGAGTGGGGTACATAGGAGTGCCGCCCCTAGCGGCTCAGTAGGGGATTTCCTTGTCAGCTCCTCCGCCCAGCGGAGGAATGAGAGGGCAGAGAGAGGACAGCAGGAGGAGAGTGCTTCCATCGCACCGCCACCCGCGAGGAAACCTGAGGAGGGGGAGGATGATGGTGGCCCAACTGATAGACCGGCCGAATGATGCCTTTTCTTATGTTTTATTTATCATTTGTATAGAACCTTTGGCAAAATGGAATGAGATCCCTTCTTTTTAGTTTTCTATTTTGTTTTAGTTTTATGCGAGCGTGAATGAATGAATGTGAAAAATGCAGGATGGACGAAATGTGAATGAATGGATGAGATGTATGTAGGAATGCATGTATGAAAATGGGAAGAAAATGAGGTGTACAATGTGAAAGACCGCCAGGTCTAGGCAAGGGCAGAAGAAATAGCCTGAACTCAGCAGCAGAGAAAGTGACGGTCTAAGGTTTGACCGTCACAATCAAACGACGCTCTGGTGAGAGACCGTTAATCATCAGAGACCCACTCTGGCAGTGGGGCATCAGGATAAACGACGACCAACTGAGGGTGCATCAAAGATAAATAACGGCCACGGGTCAGACCGTTGATCATGGCAGAACGATAGTTGGTCAGGGCAACTAGCAGGAAATGCGACGGTCTGAAGAAGATGCGTCAGAAAGAGACGGTCATAAGCAAGACCGTCGGGAAGTGTTTTAGCCCAGAAGAGAAGGAATTGAATAGCTGAGAATGCGACGGCTTAGGGCTTGCGTGTTACAGAAAGCGACGGTAGACCCTTAGACCGTTATTCTCCACAGAACATGATTCGGGGAATTGAAACCCACAGAAAATGCGACGGCCAAGGGCTGGCGCGTCGGAATGAAGTAACGGCCGCACAATGGACCGTCAGAATCTGGGTTGTAATCCGAAATGGATTGAGCCGAGATAACTAAAACCTGAGGTTTAGCCACTTGATCCATCACTAGAACTTATCCTAATTGAAGATAAAGCCTTCTAGCCCGAGTCTTATCCTTCCAAAGTTAAATATAAGCCTTAGCAACTTGAAACCTTAATTAAAATCGTAGCTTTGCTGAAACCTCTGTTCTAGGGTTTGAAGAGCTCTTCCAAAGAGCAGAAAACATGATGAAGAGGAGCTTCGAGGTGATGGCTATGGAGGAGAAAGCTTACATCGGCCCCAAAGCTGCAAGAAAAGAGCATAGAGAACTCCAGCGGCTGACACCAATTCCCAAGCACTTAAGCTCCAATGCCCAAAGAGTGGTAAGTCCTTACAATTCATCCAAAGTTCAGAATTTTGCTGCACTTATTCTTTTCATGACTTCCTTCCTTCTTTTCTCAAGCGCCTTCCTGGTCCAAGGTGCTATTCCAATCTGAAGTGGGTGGCTCCCATGGTAAAGGCACTTCCCATAGAGATCACCTCCATCCTTAAAGCATGGCACCTTCAACCCCTCTTGGTTTTAGGCAAGAATTTCCAGAAATTATCTTTCGATTGGCCAAGCCTTTCAGCACTTGTGGAACTATGGCATCCACAAACTCATACCTTCATCTTCCCTTCCTTCGAAGCAACCGTCCTATTGGAGGAGGTAGAAACCTACCTAACCCTTCCTAAGACTAAGGTGGGGGATGAAGACCGGGTTTGCTACACAATCGAGCCTATCGACCCGTCCTTGATCTTGAGTGATTTCATTCACAATCCAAAGGACGTGAGAACCATGATCAGCCCACACCATATTCACTTGATACCCTTGGCACAGTGGATAGTGTCTCATTGTAAAAACAAGTGGGAGAGACATGAAGCAATAGCCAAGGCGGTGGCGGTTTGCTAGTGTGGAGTCTTTCTTTTTACCACTACCGACCACCTCTTAGACATTCAAAATCTTGGTATTATTAGTGGGCTGTGGCGGGGAATGTCTATCTCTCAAGCGGTCCTCTCATACCTTTATGAAGGACTAAGCTCGGCTTGTACAGGAGGACTTTTGTTCGGCTCCATGATACTCCTTGAGTGCTGGATAGGAGTGAGAGTCAAATTCTTTCCTAAGGAAGACATAACGTCAGCAAGCCGGATCTTCGGGAGCCACCCTCTCTTCTTTATTGGAGGGGCATTTGGATACTCTTCTCAGGTTGAATGCAAGACAGCGGATAAGAAAACTCGGGACGAATGGCACCTCTTCTTTAACACTTTGCCAATAGACAAATTCATCATGCGACCAAGAGTCCTCCGAAGCACTCTTCTCAAAATACCACGGCGTCAAGGCCTGGACCTCCAGCTAGTAGGGAACACTACCATGGTGATCTACAACCCGCACCGATGCCATCTTCAGATCGGATTACCTCGAATCAGCGTTTCTGCACTATCACACTACCCTCCCCTTCTACCTAGGAAGATGGGGACCGAGGAAGATGAAAGAGCGATCCGGAACGCGCTGACCATGTGGGAGATCAGCAAGGTGCACCCGTGGCAAGCAGAGGTTGAAGAGAACGATGAAACACGCCGAGATTACATGAAAGAGTTGAGAAGAATCCCCCCTCTTGCGGATAAGAAATTGAATGCATCTTGATTTTTCTTTTTGTTCATGAGAGATATCACGTAATTGACAATCGAAGTTGAATTTATCAAGAATTATATTTCATTAATCTTTGCTTGAATGAGATGAGATTGCCATAGTTGAATGATCTTGAGTTCTATCATTTGAAAGCCTAGACTGATGTGAACAGACAGGGCTTCTGGAGGATATGACGGATGTGCACTGGGCCGCTATAAGGAAATAATGGTCCTGCGACAGGCCGTCATAATGAGAATAACAAGAGCCCGGTCTCTGAAGGATATGACGGATGGGTCTTGAGCCGTTATATTCAAGTAACGGTAGATCTCAGACCGTTATAGTGATGGTTCAATGGAAAGGAAGAAGGCCCATGCCTGAAGGGAAATAACGGTCAAATATGGGCCCGTTACATGACTGTAACGGTCTGATGCTGGCGCGTTACACACTCTGAACCTGCATAGTTGTGAGCTTTTACTTTTGGGCTTATCCCTGTATTCTGCACACACTCAAACATGAAATAAGTTAGATCTGTTCTTAGACTCAACCCCTTGCCTTGAAGCAAGTTAGGTAATGACCGTTTCTTGATATTTGGTCAAGGGGTGGAGCCTTATTAAATAGGCAAAAACATAATGAAAATGCGATGCATGCTATGCATATGATGGTATTTTTGGGAGTTTTGGAAAATATTTAATGTTTTTGGATTTTTGAAAATATTTGTTTTGTTTTTGGATTTTGAAAATATTTGATGTTTTTGGATTTTAAAAATATTTGTTATTTTTGGATTTTGAAAATATTTGATGTTTTTGGATTTTAAAAATATTTGATGTTTTTGGATTTTGAAAATATTTGATGTTTTTGGATTTTGAAAATATTTGTTATTTTTGGATTTTGAAAAATCAGTGCCTCTCTAGCAATACGAGACCTTCCTTGTTTTAGGTTGAGTCTTGAGACCGGCGTGCAATAGTGTGACAACCCCTGGCCGAGACCTAATCATTGTGACGGTGTTTTTACCAAAGCCATACCTAGGGTACTCATCTCAGTCCTAAAAGAAAAAAGGAACATGGGGGTAAGCTTTGGCCAGATGTAGAGTTTTAGAACTTGATTCCCTCACCGTACAACCCTATTAGAGATTTGGTCTGTTGTGCCGGGGCTTTTATGTTCGTCATCGAACCTTTGTTCCACCTAGTCATGCATGCGACCGGGCTCATAACGTCCCGTGGGGAACTGTACTGCCACTCTTGTCATGCCCAGTTTTCTTTTTCCTTTGGAGCTTTTGAAAATTCATTCACAGACTTTGAGATGATGCTTTTGATCTTGTTGGTAAAGAGCACTCCTTTTCTTTTCTTGTCCTTTCTTCCTTGTGGCGTCAGGTCATAACGGACTTGCCCCTATTTGAGACCTCTTCTCGTTAGGGAGCTTGGATTGGTGGTCTCCTCCTTATTTACTCCTTGCCCCTGGATTCAGCCGAAGAATGAAGCGGACAGGGACTTCAACTTTCCCCTAAAGCATGGCCGAGGAAAACGGTGTCTTATAAACAAGGAACCCGACCAGGGATGCCGTGTAGTGTGTGATTGCCTTACTCGGGACCCTCTTTTCGAAGATAGGGAGGAAGTTCTTATTACCGGAGAAGCACATGGTTTTAGATTTTTAAGGAAAGAAACGCTTAAGATACAACCCATTCCACAGGTGAGAGAGCTCCTCACCTTCCGCGTTTACTAAACGATAAGCATTCCCTGGATAAGCTTCTTTTATTACAAATGGCCCTTCCCAGTTAGGTTGCAACTTGGACCTAGGACCTGCAGACCGAATGAATTTGCGTTTCAAAACAATTGCACCCTTACAAAATTTTCGTTCGATTACCTTCTTTTGAAAATAACGTGAAACCCTCTTTTGATAAACGGACACGTGATCGGCCGCGTTCATCCTCTTCTCATCTAAGAGTTCTAGCTGGACCAGCAATGCCTCTCGACGTTCATCGAGATTAAGTTCCTTATCGAGCTGCACTCTAAGGGAAGGGATTAAGATCTCGTATGGGAGCACCGCCTCCATCTCGTAAGTTAAAGAGTAGGGAGTTTGCCCCGTAGGGGTACGGATGGAGGTGCGGTAAGCCCACAGAGCTTCCACCAATCTTTCAGGCCAATCAGAAAATTTATGTGCCTCGCATATTTTCTTAATGATTTTAAGAAGGGTTTTATTAGTGGCCTCGGCTTGACCGTTGCCTTGAGGGTAATATGGAGACGAATGATGCAGTGCAATATTGAACTTCTTACATAGGTCCTTAAGCTCTTGGGAGACGAACTGGGGTCCGTTGTCGGTGATGATGCTGCTTGGCACTCCGAACCGCGAGATGATATTCTTCATGATAAAGCGGCACACCGTTGTAGCTTTGATCTCCGCGTACGCCTCGGCTTCGGCCTATTTGGTGAAGTACTTAGTAGCAGTGAGGATGAAGGATTTTTGCTTGATCTGAGAATTAGGATCACCGAGCGGGCCGACAACGTCGAAAGCCCACATGGAGAATGGCCAAGGAGCAGTCATAGGATGGAGGGATGAAGCTGGAGAGTGAATCTTATCAGCATGGAGTTGGCATTTAAGACACCTCCGGACATAGAGGGAGCAATCTTCCTCTAGAGTGGGCCAATAGTAGCCCTGCCTAAGGATCTTCTTCGCTAGAGCCTGGCCATTGACATGACCTCCACACTCACTAGAATGGGCTGCTTCAGCCACTTTCCAAGCTTCTACATCATCCAAGCATCTCATGAGCATTCCATTAGTAGCGCGCCTATACAATTCTCCTGCAATGATAGTGTACCTTGCGGCGGCTCTTCTTATTGCTTTACGCTGCTCGGCCTTTGCCCCTTCTGGGAATGACCCTTCTTTGCAAAACAATTCGATTTCATGATACCAAGGCAATTCTTCTTCGTTCAGAATCTCCTCTAGTTCTGTTAATGAAACTTCCTTGAGATCTTCCTTCTCAACTCTCGCCTCTACAGATTTCCTGAGGTTGACGAACCAGGGATCTTGAATAGAGGGGGCGTCCAATCTCTGGACGATGATGGTCTCAGTACTACGACTGAGAGGGAAAGATAAGGAGGAAGCAAGGGATGCCAAAGCATCAGCTAGAATGTTCAAAGAACGGGGAGTATGGATATAGATCAGCTTACGGAATCGCTTAGCAATGAGCGTGACCAAATCTTGATAAGGTTTGAGCTTGGGGTCACGAGTACGGTAAGTGGACAGAACTTGCCGTAGAACGAGCTGAGAGTCTCCTATGATGTTCAAATAGCGCGCGCCTAGGAGATAGGCGTGCTTCAAGCCGGCCAGGAGAGCCTCATACTCAGCGATGTTGTTGGTAGCAGGAAATCGAAGTTGATAAGCGAAGGGGATGGTTACTCCCTCTGGAGTAAGCAAGACAGCCCCAATCCCTTGACCTTGAGAGTTGAGTGCACCGTCGAAGTGCAGAGACCAGAAGGGATGATGAGAAAGGATAGAGAGATGCTCATCAAGGAAATCGTCCTGAATGGAATCGATATGAGGAATAGGAAGATGTGCAAGATGCTCAGCAATGGCATATCCTTTGACTGCCTTCTGAACGACAAAGGTGATGTCAAACTGAGAGAGGAAGCTCTGCCAGCGAGCTAACCTACTAGAAAGGACGGGCTTTTCTAGGAGATAACGGACCGGGTCCATTCTAGAGATCAACCTGACTGGGTGGGCGAGAAAGTAATGTTTAAGCTTCTGAGCTACCCACACTAAGGCGGCACAAGTTTTCTCCATAGCGGTGTACTTGGACTCAGCTGGATTAAACAGTCGAGAAAGGTAGTACGCAGCCCGCTCTTTCCCTTCATCATCCACTTGTGCTAAGACCGCCCCTAGGGAGTCCTCAATAACCGAGATGTATAGGATTAGGGGTTTCCCAGGGATAGGAGGTTGTAAAACCGGGGGATTGGTTAGGTACTCTTTGAGGTCCTCATAGGCCTTTTGACAATCTTGATTCCATTCGAACTTGACGCCCGCCTTAAGCAACTCATAAAATGGGCGGCACCTCTGAGAATGCTGAGATATGAATCTTCTAATGAATTGCAGCCGACCAATCAATCCTCGAAGTTCCGTAATATTCTTTGGCGGAGGCATGTCCATGACGGCCTGTGCTTTATTAGGATCAATCTGGATCCCCCGTTTGCTCACTATGAACCCTAACAACTTCCCTGAGGAGACTCCGAATACACACTTCTTCGGATTCATCTTAAGCTTGTACTCCCTGGCTCTCTGCAGCACCTTAGCCAGAATAGAGGGGTGTTCTTCTTTTGTTCTTGATTTCACCAAGATGTCATCCACGTAAGCCTCCATGTATATGTGCATCATGTCGTGGAAAATGGCCATCATCGCCCTTTGATAGGTGGCACCCGCGTTCTTCAACCCAAATGGCATAACCACATAACAATACGTGCCCCAGGGCGTGGTGAAGGAAGTTCTTTTCTTGATCTTCCGGAGCGAGACAGATTTGATTGTAGCCCGAGTACCCATCCATAAACGACAGAGCTTCGTTCCCAGCAGTGTTATCCACTAGAACATCTATATGAGGTAGCGGGAAATCATCTTTGGGACATGCTTTGTTTAGGTCCCTGAAATCAATGCATATGCGCACTTTTCCATCCTTCTTGAGAACAGGGACTATGTTCGCCACCCACTGGGGATATAAGACTACTCTGACGAACTTGGCCTTGTATAGCTTGTCGACCTCTTCTTTGATCCTCAAGGCCATGTGGGGGTGAAATCTTCTTGACCTTTGTTTAACAGGTGTTGCCCCTGGTTTAAGCACGAGTCGATGTTCCACTAAGGAGGGGTCAAGACCTGGCATGTCCTCATAAGACCAGGCGAAAGAATCGCTATACTCCCTTAATACCTTAATTAGATCTTCTTCTACCTGTGAAGGGAGATTAGCAGAAATAATGACGGGCCTTGGGTCTTCTTCTGTTCCCAAGTTGATTTCCTTTGTAGGTTCATCCACTGCCGTCGACGGCTGGTCGAATCTTTTTAGTCCTTGGGCATATAAGTCGGCAGTGTCATCTACATTGTTGTCTTCATCTATTGGATCCTTCTCATCCAAAACCTCATAGACGCCTAATCCGTCGTCGCTCCATTCCCCTTCTATTTCCCTTTTATCCTCAATCATGATTGCTGTAGCGACGAATTCCGGGCACTTCAAAAGAGCATGACACCGCTGAGCTAGATCTTGCAAGAGCCTATCAGGAATAGATCGGGAAGGACGCGCGAGCGGGCACGGCTCAGGATGGGAAGGGTTGGACGACCCAGAACAAGACCCGACTTCTCTAGACCTAACTGACTCTACTTCCTTAGACTCACTAGACCCTAACCCTAACCTAGGAGAGAGAAGACTTAGTGGAAGGGGAGGAGCAGGGGACTCGTGCCCCTGGGAGGAGGAGGATAGAGACAGGATAGAGTAATCTTCCACTGAAATCTCTGTTTTTAATTTGACGTTTTTTTTTTCTGGAGATCAGTAGAGACTACATAGCAAGACGGAGGAGGTGGGAGCTGTATAGGGAACAGCTCGGGAAAGATGCAATCAAAGAAGGGATCAGAAGAAGAGAACCACATCTCGTGGAGTTGAGCATTGGGAGAAGGAGGAGTGAATAGAGTGGATAGATCAATGCGCGAGCACTTCCTGCAAGCACACGGAATGAATAGAATCTCCGGTGGATCAATGACGAATGGATTTATCATGATAGGAGGAAGGCGGGGTATGAACCCCCTTTGCTGAAAGATGGATTGGAAGCGTGAGGGAGACCAAGAGAAGATAACTGGAGAGCTCTCCACCTTCTGCAATTTAACCGCGGGCTGCTTCTTTGGCCTCCACTGCACGAGCCGAGCCTCTTGTTGCTTCTGGTGCTCCTCCTCATAAAAGAGCCTCTGCAAGGCCTGACTGTAGTCGAGCATGTCATCATCTGACCCTCCTGGCAGGGAAGGCGGACTGGCAATCGGACAAACTATATCCCCTTTTGGCTGAACCGGCTTTGGAGCTAATGTGCCGGGCTGGAGAGGCCCTCTGACAAAGTGCTGACGATAATCCCAGGTGAGCGGCCCAGAATCACCCATCATCGATAATGCTGTCTCCTTGTAACCGAGACCTCTCCTACCCATTTTTCTTCCCTTGGGTATAGGCTTAGTCATCCCTTGCAGTTGCGCACCGAGGCCTCTCCCCGGTTGATAGTCTAGTTTCAATATAATATTCCACCCCTTTGAATCTCGGATCTGCGGCTTCACTTTGACATTAACTGGAGTAGTGATGGGCTTGGGAGTCGTGTAAGCCCAAGGAAAGTTCAAATCAAGCACTGACAAAACGGGTCAGCTGCTCGGCCAGAGTGTGGGAAGAACTTGATTGAGATGGCCTTGACTGTCTGCACTGTGGACAAGCTCTTGACTTTGACGACCCTCCCTTGGAAGGGGAATTTAACGCACTGATGTGCGGTGGAGGGTACGGCGCCAAGCGTGTCAATCCAGGGACGACCCAAGATAGCCTTGAACATAGGGTCGATATCGAGCACATAGAATTCCACGGCCATAGCAAGGGGCCCGAGCTCTGCCTGAATGGTGATTATCCCATGACATGCTCGCCTTGAGTTGTCATATGCTGCTATAGTGGTGGGAGTAGGCCGTAGTAACTCTTCAGATATGTTGCATGCTCGGAGGGTGCTAAGTGGGCAAACATTAATTGAGGCCCCCGTGTCAACCAGTGCTGCTTCAATGTCGACTTTGTTCAGGGTAATTGTTATGCAGAGCAGCATTTGCCGAGCCCCCGGAGGTGCAAGCTCGGTTTCTGAGAATGTAATTGCTGGCCCTTTGGAGATAGTTGCTAGTACCGTTGGTAAGCTGTCGACTGCCATGTCTTCACTAACCATCACCTTCTGTAGGAAATCCCTCAGTGCATCCTCATGAAGGGTAGACCTTTTGATCAGCTCCAGCATAGATATCTTAGCGGGTACCCGATCCAGATGATGTAGCAAGTCATATTGGGTACCCGGCAGAGGTTCAGCTTCCTCTTGCTCGGCCACCGGCTGAGAGGACTGGGGATTAGAAGTAGTAACGTAATTCCGGTGGAACATCTTCCCGCTCCTTAAGGCACAGTTTGCCGCAGCCTCCGAAGATAGTATGATGGGCCCTGTAGGGTGGATGAGTGGGACAGGTGGTGCGGGGGAGGTGATTTGGTGGAGCGTAGGGTTGGTGAGGTTAATGGGTGGTGAGCAGATGATAGGTGAGGGATTGGTGGAAGGCACAGCGGTGATGGATGTCGATGCGGGTGGAGGGTGTAGACACGCCAAAATTGACGTTACTATGAGTACATCTCATATTACCTTGTAATGCCCCAATTTGACCCTCAAATTAGTTCTATTTGAGTGGTTTTTCTCACTTTTTTTAGATTTCTCCATTTTTTCACCCTTTTCTTATTTTTTCCTATTTTTCTGGATTTTTCTGGATTTTTCTGGATTTTTTGGGCATTTTTTTCTCTATTTTTCAGAAATAACGACTTTACTGGGGGCGTCTTTTAAATAACGACTTATACATGGACGTTTCTTAAAAAATTGACGACTATACTGCAGGGCGTCCATTCTTTCAAATTTCCATTTTTCTAGATTTTTCTGGGAATTTTTCGAATTTTTTTAGGAATTAACGACTTGACCATGGGCGTTACTTTGAATTTGAAAAGAATAAAAAAAATCAAAAATTGAATTCACGCCTTACTCACAGTCGTCACTTTTTCAAATTGATTTTTTTAATATTATTTTCCACTCTCTTCCAGAGGTGATTTGGTGGTCTTCCGGGTGTCAGAAAAATTCACAAAAATAGTCGTTGGAATCAGTGAGACGAGATGCACCTTCACCTAAAAAATGGGAAAATAATATTGAGAAATGAAAAATGGCCCTATTTTGAATATTTTGAATTAACGTCCTTTGTTAAGGCGTTTTTTAATTAACGCCTTTGACTCAGACGTGTTTCACAATTTTTCAAATAAATTCCAAAATTTGATTTTTGAATTAACGCCCTTATCTAAGGCGTGTTTTTAAGAAACGCCCTCTGTGTAGGTCGTCAATTCAACAATTGACGCCCTGAACCAAGTCGTGTTTCACTTTTTTGTTCCGAACGAACGCAGGCTTTCCCAGAGAGACTCCTGCTTCGTTTGGGCTCTTGCCCAGCTTAATCCTCCCCTACCTTGGTTAGGCTCTTGCCCATTCTTATCCTTCCCCTTCGTAGGACTCTTGCCTTCTTATCTCTCATCCAATTCTATTTAAACAGAGCATTTAGCTCTGTTAAGGGGTTGGATGCCGGAGGTTTTCTTCCCTGTTGTTTTTATTATTTCTTCTTCTTCTTCCTTTTTTTTCTTTCTTCTGCTGCTGTCTTCTTCTTCTTCCGTCTCCCTTCTCTTCTGTTTTTTTCTCTTTTCTTCTATTCTTCTTCTTCTTCTTCTGCTCCCTTTTCTTCTGTTTGTTTCTTTTGTTTCTTTTTACAGGAACCGAAGGTGGCCTTTGGCTAAGGAGGGCTTCTCACGATCAACCTCTTCATCCCTCTTGAAGTTTCTCCCCATCGAACATCAAAGCCAAGCAAACAGATTTTTCTTATCTCCCCTCTATTCTCTTTTGTTTTTATTTTTCATCATATGCATGCATCATTATTCTATTAACTCCCCTTCTCAACCACGTTGAGACCCCCTCACAGTGCACTCTTGCACACCTTTTATCATATTTTCATATCATTTATCATCATATTCCCACCCTTTTTGCATAGGGGTTTAAGGGCAATCCCCTTAAAGGTGTGTTCTTTTATATGATATCATGCTCATACATATTTTTATTGAATTGATGCTACACACACATTATTTCTAATTCCTTTTATTATTGTTGTGTGTCTTTTTTGCAAGGGTAACCAAGTGAAGGACTCTCTTCATCGGCCGGCCGATTTGAAGAGAAAAGGAGTACTCACATCCCCGCGTCTATGAGGTATTTGCGATCCTTTCCCCATATTCATCTCCTCTTTGAGGCCCTCGTGTCTCTGGCGATCACATCACAACCTCATTTTAGCACCTCGTGCATGTTTCATCTCCACTATTGTTTATTGATTATTGCTTTTTATTAATTTCATTTGTTTAAGTGGATTTTTAATTAAGATCTACAAATTGGCGATCACGGTGGGACCCTTTGTGTTCTTCATCTATTACCCGTTTCCCCTTAGGCACCCGCGTGTGCCATCTCCCTTATTTGCACCCTCGGTGCGTCCCCCTTTTGTGCCCCTCGGGCACCCTCCATTGGTTTTGTCCTTTTCCCTAAGTGATTTGTCAATTTATTGATTTTTCTTTAAAATCTCCACTTATTTAAAATTTTGATGAGCATGCTTATATCTTATATTTGTTGATTGCCTGCGACTGTGAGTGGTTGTTACTGTTGGCCGTGGATTGAGAATTAACGCCTCTGTCGGAGGCGCCTTTTGATTTCACGCCCTAACCCAGGGCGTGTTGTTTGAAGTTAACGCCTTCTGACAGGGCGTTTGCTAGCTGTCTCTAATTATCTCTGCTTGCTTGGTGAATTCACGCCCGTTGCAAGGGCGTCTTTATCTTTATTAGCGCCTCCCTTAAAGGCGTTTTCTTGGATTTGACGCCCGCTGGATAGGGCGTCCTTTTATTTATAGCGCCTCACACTAAGGCGTGTTTTACCCTACCCCTTGGCCCCTCACGTTGATTCACGACAGTCACACCGTCGTGTCCTTGTTTAGTAGCGTCCCCTTCCAGGTCGTGTTTTTACTGTGGGTTTCCAGAACCCTCCGGCTGTGGTTTTTCATGATATTTCATGCTTATCTTTGTTGATTGATCATATTATTATGGTTGGCCTGTTTACCCTGTTTCATTCATATTTGCATTGGTTTGGGAGCCCCCTCCTCTTCATTAGGATCCACACACCCCCTTGGTGAAGGAACGACCCTCCATTGAGCATTCCGTCTCTTTGGATTGGAAATTCCTAAACCAAGCCTCCATAAGTCCCCGCACCCGTGGATTCCCTCACGGACGCCGGGCAGGTTGTACCCTTTTGGAGTCCCGATATAGTTGGCCTAATACGTGGTGAGTGAGAGTTCCTAGTTGGCATTGGAGTTCAAATCTCATTTGAAACTAGGACTCTCCTTGTGTGAATCTTTCCAAACTTTATTAAAATTCATTAATTCACCAAGGATTAAACAAATCAAAATCACGGTAACCATTCCAACTTGTGTGCTTATTTGCATAATTATTGAGGATTTTGATTATATAATGGCTTACCATGATAGAAACATGTTCAATTCGATTCATGAGGATGCACAGCCTAGCACTTCATATCCTCAATTTCAACATGTTAATCAGCATTCTCACCATTCTTTCAAGGGACCACGCTCTTATTCTCATGGTCATGCCCGACCCATGGGTAATGTCCATCTTCATGGTCCCCCTCCTCAATTTCGAGCCACTATTCCTACGGGACCGTCTCATCCTAATGACGGGAAAGTCTCTCAAATCTTGCATGCATTAGATCATCTTACCCCTCAACAGATCCAAGCCCTTAAGGCCGCCGTTGAGGGTACATCACATGCATCTCCCTCCAATTCTACACGGGTGGCCCATCACCCACCTCTTTCCAATTCTATTCGGGTGGCCCATCACCCATCTCCTTCCAATCCTGATCGGGTAGCCCATTACCCATCTCCTCCTGTTCATTCTACTCGGGTAGCCCATTACCCATCTCCCCCTATTCATTCTACTCGGGTGGTCCGACACCCACCTCCTTCTATTCCTCCTCCAACACGGCCCCGAGGCCCTTTTACTCCTTGCAATCCGGCCCGTCCGGGTTCTTTTACGGGTCATCCCGTCAACTCCCCTCCACGGCCTTTTTATGCGGCCCCTCCTCCTTCAAGGCCCTGCCAACCTCCTGTTGTTCATGTTACACCGCTCCAGCAAACTCTGCTCGATAAGATTACTTTGATGGAGGAACAAATAAAGAGGGTCACGGCTCCTCCTACTCCAATCAATCCTCTCCATGCCGCTTTAGACGAAATTACAAAGATGGAGAATGAATGGAAAGACAGGATGGATGATTATGACTTCGGCATTCCAAGCGAGGAAGAGCCGGCAATTGAAGAATCTGAGGCAGCGTACGATGATGATGAAGCTCCGCAGGCACCCCTTCCGAGTTTCCTTAATTTCCCGCTCCCTCCACTTTCATTCGATGAACCTCCTGCTCAGGATGAAACCATCCCCGATCCAATCCCTATTTATGAGACTAATTGGTGTTACGATGATGGGTCGATACTTCAATCACCCACACCGGCACATTGTAAGTCTCCTCCTATCCTTGACGCCGCATACATCACACCTCCCCCTATTACACCATTAACCCCCGCAACACTGGCCTCCCCCAAGCCTTCCACCATTAAACCTCCACCCGTTAAGCCATCTACCTCCACACCATTAGCCTCCGTCGAACCCATCATTAAACCTTCCCTGATCAGCCTCCCACTAACCTCCACCTCGGCCTCCACTTCCCCAATTAGCCTACCATTACCACCAATCCAACCCTCCATTATACCTTTGACACTTCAACCCTCCACTTTACCTATTCCACCACTTAACCTTTCGCCTTTACCCATGGCTAATCCTGAGCAGGATCCACCAATTTTTGCACTCGAGCCCATCCCGACTGCTCCCGAGCAAAGGGAGAAGCTCGACGTGTCTGAACCTCCACTTCCACTTATCCTTTCTCCAACACCTTCTATTATACCTCCACCATTCATGAAGCCTTCCGCCTCTGCCTCACCTCCCTTTACTACTCGAAAGGGGAGCACCGCTATAAGTACTTGCGCCAAGGATGATCAAGAGCCGGGCAAGAAGGATTTGGCCGTGGCTATGCCGTTCAAGATACAGGAATTCATTTACCGGATGCCAATCCGGGTTATTGTGCCGAGCACGATTGAAGAGGCTAAGCCGCTGCCCTTGCTCAGAGGAGAATGCCGGGCATTGATGTCGTCTAAGGGCCGGGCAGGGCACCCCTTGTTCAAACTTTCCAATCCAGAATTCATTATTCCATACAAGGGGCAATCGCCCTATTTGCTTAACACTCCATATACACCACATTCAATGGGCAACTCAATGCTTCCCGTTCCAACTCTACAACTCCCCCACATTATTGATCTTTGCTTTCCAAGGGAGTTGTCTTTTACCATTGAAGCTTCTTTTATTGGGCCAATTGACCGTACATGTTCACTGCCGTGGAGGGGCAGTTATCTTAATGCTAAGGGGCCATCCCTTATTTGTTCCACTTTCTATTCATTCATCTCTATCACTTTTTCTTCATGGGCCATTCCCAGGGTTAGGAGGAGGATCTCATCCTCTCGCCCTTCACATTCTTCATATTCTTTGCATTTCATGCATTCATCGCATCCATCCCATTGCATGCATTTGCACCTCCTGCTTCCCGGGTTTCCAAACCCGTATCTTCCCCGCCTTCCGGCACCTCCGGATATTCTGCATTTCCCACCTTTATCCTCGGGATCTGTGGGTCCCCTTACATTGCTCGGGCGTTGCCCCCTCCCCAATCTCTTCTCAGGGCATCGCGTCCCTTTTCAGCTCTTGCATCCGGACCCTCCGGATTTCTCCCTTGTTCTCCCAGGGCATCGCGTCCCTTTCCACCTTATTCTTCCAGAACCTCCGGATCTTTCACCCCTCTCTTTATCCCTCGGGCATCGTGCCCCTTTTCATCTTCTTCCTCCGGAACCTCCGGATTCTCCGTCCTATTCTTTCTATCTTTTTCCAGGGCATGACGCCCCTTTCCATTTGCTTCCTCCGGTACCTCCGGATATCCCGCATTTCCCATCTTATTCACCTTCATTCTCTTCTAATCCACTCTCCCCGGGGCATCGCGTCCCCTTTCCCCCTATTTCCCTGGAATTCCCAGGTGTTTTATCTCTCTGCTTAGGGCATGACGCCCCTTTCCACCTCATTCTTCCGGAACCTCCGGACTTTCCCCTCGGGCATCGCGTCCCTCCTTCCATCATTCCTCCGGAACCTCCGGATTCTCCGTCTTATTCTCTCTATCATCTCCCAGGGCATCGTGACCCTCCTGATTTCATTCCTCCGGAACCTCCGGACCTTCCATATTTCCTTCAATTCATCTTTTTGCTCCTCCGGGACTCCATATCTTTTATTCTCTTCTTTCTTTTCCGTCATCTTTTTCATCATCTTTTTCCCTATTTCTCCCTAGGGCATCGCGTCCCTTCTTTCGTTATCCCTCCGGAGCCTCCGGATGATTCCTCTTATCATGATTCTCCTCCGCCTCCGGACCCTCCAGATCCACCTCTTTCTATCTACCAATTTCTTCTTCTGATTCCTCCTAATTCTGGGTCTGACCCAACTTCTTCCACATCCACTGCCTTGGGCATTTGCCCTTTCTCCCACTGCTTTCGAGGCTTTAGTCCTCACTCCTCCTTCTAATTCTCCTCTCCTTCTGTAGATTGTTCCATGTGATCAGGGTCTCCGCGCCTTAGTGAGGGAGTTCTAGCCCTCGCCTCTCTTCCTTTTCTCCTTATTTCGTCTGAGTCTGGTCTGGGCACCATTCCGTCTTGTTAAGCCACTTTCAATCCTTTGCTTCCAATCTTTTTTGTTGCTGAAGAGGACAAATCCCATGATGATCACCTCTAGCAGCAGTTGCTTCAACAAAGGTTGCAAGGTAACATATTGGCGTACGTAAGCATTTATATGATATCATTCCCTCATTGCTTCACGCATGATTTTCAAGATGAAGTGCTTCCTAGCAAGATTAAGAGTGGTGTTTTAGATCTTTATTTTAGGCTTTTGTTAAATTAAATCATTGTTAAAAAGAGTCTTTAGACTTGCTTTGCAGCACCTCTGGTTAATAAAAATCCGCGCTGGGAATCCGACATTCTCTCCCCGCTTGTTAAGAGCAACCCTTAGTTGGGCACCGTACACACTTCACGGCGTCCTTAGCCGGCTCCTTGATAAAACACCGTTCCTACCTTGGCCATGCCATGAATTTCTGAAAGTCTTTTTCTCTTCTTTACTCGGCCAAATGCAGGTGCAAGAGGTTGACGGATAAGATGACCAACCTTGGAAAATCCCAATACGAGAGGAGTCTCAAATAGGGGCAGTCTTGACCCAAAAGAAAAATAAATATGAATTTCATGATATACATCTCGCCAAAAGGGCTATTATGAAAATCAGAATTTCAATAAATTTAAAATTATGAATTATGGCATGACAAGAGTGGCAAAGTCCCCGCAGGGAAAATCCTGGTCGTATGCATGTCAAGGGTCTAAAAATTAAAGGCACAAAGCCCCGGCACAACAGACTACCTCTTTGAGGGTTAACACCTTGGAAGGAATTCAAGTCTTGATATCTCCCATCCTGCGTAAAGCTTATCTCCAATTATTCTTCTCTTCTCCCTCCTAGACCGAATGTTTCTCGGGTATGGCCTTAGTAGGGGCACCGTTGATCAAAGGCGGTCGGTTATAGGGCGCCACCTTACAATGCACGCCCAGCTTTGGACAGTTTTAAGCAAAAAGGGAAGGAACGAGGACCCCTAGCCAGTGGTTTAAAACACCCTTTGATGCTGCTTTAGCAATGTCTAACAAAACTTCACAAAAATTTGCATCTTGATCAAAACTCATAAAAATTTGAATACCTTTCTCAAAACTTCACAAAAATTTGCATATTGATCAAAACTCATAAAAATTTGAATATCTTTCTCAAAACTTCACAAAAATTTGCATATTCCAAAACTCCACAAAAATTTGCATATTTCCAAAATCCAAAAAAATTGCATTGTATTTTCTGATGGTGTTTTACAGGAACAGCTTTGCAGAGACCAAAAGCACGGGATGAGTCCTATCTCCACTCATTGCTATCAATCTATTGATTCCTCCCGATAGTCACATGACATACCACCCTGGGCATTTTTGGTTATCACTTCCTATATCATTTTGGTTATATCTCCCTATATCATTCTGATTATCATATCTCATGATTATTCATCTCCAAATCTTTTTTAATCAACTCCTGCTAATTTCATCTGATCACTCCGCCGATGGGCATTATATCAGATCTTGATCATTCATCTCCAAATCTTGATTAGCCAGATTGTCTCCTCATGATAAAACAACAAACAATGCTATGATTTGACTTATGCTATTCATGCCATATACATGCTATAATTGATGCTTTGATGATTGCTATGCTTAAATACCTTCTTCATTGCTTGTTATCTTTTATATCTTGGCTGATGAATTTTTGAGCGCAGGATAAGAAGCTCTTGGTCCCGCCGACTAGGCATCATCATCAAAGTCCCGCGGTGACGGCAGCTCATTTCTCGGTTCCCTCCATACTTATTGCTCCACCATCTCTCCCTGTCTGCATTCTACTTATGTTACATATGTTACTAGATTACATCAAGGACCTTGTGGCTTTGATAAATCGGGAATTTGAGTTCCCCTTCATCAAAAACGATGACGATTCCAGAGGCATCTTAGTCATACGGATAGGCCGTTGAGCCGTCCAAGACTGGGGACGATGGTTCCCTCTTTGCGAGTTGGTACGCGGATAAACGGGCTTCGGCTTAGTATCAGCTCGCGAAATTGGTTTCTTGACCCAGTCTTGGCAGTTTAACAATATTATCCTTGATTATTCTATATTTTCATTTGATTTATTTTTCCCTTTAAACCCAACATGCATTCATGTAGGAATTTGAAACAATTGTTGAAAAAATCATTCTGATAAGCTGTTTTTGTGGGTCAAATTGATCTTGATCTTCAATGTGAGATATTCCATGCCGAATTGAGTCCGCAGTGCGTTTTGTCGCTGTTTTGGGTCATTTGCTCGAAAGCTCCTTGTTTGGATTTCTATCATCTTATTTTTAAACTTTCCCCTTTGATCCACCTTGGCTGCAGCACGTCCACTGGCTGGTAACCGCTCCCCAATGGTGAAATCTACAGGTTTGTGACCTGGGGTACTTCCACCGCGCTGGAAGTTGATCATTTATTTTATCTCCTTTGTGCACCGCGTGCGCATCTCCCCTTTTATCCAAACATTGTTGATTTCATTGAATTTCCCGAGATTGCTTCATCTCGAGTTTTTGATTTCATTCTCATCAAGTGATGTTGATTGCGTGTCTCATCACACCTTGGCATCTACTTTTCAGTTTGCTCTGCTCCCTTGCAAAGCAGACGCCAAGGCGGGGCAGCTGTAGACACGCCAAAATTGACGTTACTATGAGTACATCTCATATTACCTTGTAATGCCCCAATTTGACCCTCAAATTAGTTCTATTTGAGTGATTTTTCTCACTTTTTTTAGATTTCTCCATTTTTTCACCCTTTTCTTATTTTTTTCCTATTTTTCTGGATTTTTCTGGATTTTCTGGGCATTTTTTTCTCTATTTTTCAGAAATAACGACTTTACTGGGGGCGTCTTTTAAATAACGACTTATACATGGACGTTTCTTAAAAAATTGACGACTATACTGCAGGGCGTCCATTCTTTCAATTTTCCATTTTTCTGGATTTTTCTGGGAATTTTTCGAATTTTTTTGGGAATTAACGACTTGACCATGGGCGTTACTTTGAATTTGAAAAGAATAAAAAAAATCAAAAATTGAATTCACGCCTTACTCACAGTCGTCACTTTTTCAAATTGATTTTTTTAATATTATTTTCCACTCTCTTCCAGAGGTGATTTGGTGGTCTTCCGGGTGTCAGAAAAATTCACAAAAATAGTCGTTGGAATCAGTGAGACGAGATGCACCTTCACCTAAAAAATGGGAAAATAATATTGAGAAATGAAAAATAGCCCTATTTTGAATATTTTGAATTAACGTCCTTTGTTAAGGCGTTTTTTAATTAACGCCTTTGACTCAGACGTGTTTCACAATTTTTCAAATAAATTCCAAAATTTGATTTTTGAATTAACGCCCTTATCTAAGGCGTGTTTTTAAGAAACGCCCTCTGTGTAGGTCGTCAATTCAACAATTGACGCCCTGAACTAAGTCGTGTTTCACTTTTTTGTTCCGAACGAACGCAGCCTTTCCCAGAGAGACTCCTGCTTCGTTTGGGCTCTTGCCCAGCTTAATCCTCCCCTACCTTGGTTAGGCTCTTGCCCATTCTTATCCTTCCCCTTCGTAGGACTCTTGCCTTCTTATCTCTCATCCAATTCTATTTAAACAGAGCATTTAGCTCTGTTAAGGGGTTGGATGCCGGAGGTTTTCTTCCCTGTTGTTTTTATTATTTCTTCTTCTTCTTCCTTTTTTTTCTTTCTTCTGCTGCTGTCTTCTTCTTCTTCCGTCTCCCTTCTCTTCTGTTTTTTTCTCTTTTCTTCTATTCTTCTTCTTCTTCTTCTGCTCCCTTTTCTTCTGTTTGTTTCTTTTGTTTCTTTTTACAGGAACCGAAGGTGGCCTTTGGCTAAGGAGGGCTTCTCACGATCAACCTCTTCATCCCTCTTGAAGTTTCTCCCCATCGAACATCAAAGCCAAGCAAACAGATTTTTCTTATCTCCCCTCTATTCTCTTTTGTTTTTATTTTTCATCATATGCATGCATCATTATTCTATTAACTCCCCTTCTCAACCACGTTGAGACCCCCTCACAGTGCACTCTTGCACACCTTTTATCATATTTTCATATCATTTATCATCATATTCCCACCCTTTTTGCATAGGGGTTTAAGGGCAATCCCCTTAAAGGTGTGTTCTTTTATATGATATCATGCTCATACATATTTTTATTGAATTGATGCTACACACACATTATTTCTAATTCCTTTTATTATTGTTGTGTGTCTTTTTTGCAAGGGTAACCAAGTGAAGGACTCTCTTCATCGGCCGGCCGATTTGAAGAGAAAAGGAGTACTCACATCCCCGCGTCTATGAGGTATTTGCGATCCTTTCCCCATATTCATCTCCTCTTTGAGGCCCTCGTGTCTCTGGCGATCACATCACAACCTCCTTTTAGCACCTCGTGCATGTTTCATCTCCACTATTGTTTATTGATTATTGCTTTTTATTAATTTCATTTGTTTAAGTGGATTTTTAATTAAGATCTACAGAGGGAAGGCTAGTGGATGTTTGAGAGTGGGCGAAGGATTAGGTGGTGGTGTGATGATGGTGAGGGGAGTAAGTGTTGGAGGGTATGATGGGATGGAGAGCGGTAGAGGGTTTGCTGGAGCGGGTGTGGATGGTAAGACGAGCGGAGAGGGTGTCGGTTGTGTAGGGAGGATGAAGGAATGGTTGCGGAGGTTGTGGTGGAAGGCCATTACTTGCGGTGTGGCGTCATCATCATCAAAAGACCACCCGGCGTTGGGGGCCGGTGGTTGAACCACGTTTACTTGTGCTGGTGCCGGTGGCTGCTGCTGAGGAGCGGGTGGATGATTCGGCATCAGGTTCTGATGGATGCCCAGGTCTTGTACTTGCTGCGGTTGCTGCTGTTGTGGCGGCTGCTGCGGCTGCGATGCTTGATGCTGTTGCACTTGCTGCCCCTGCGGCTGCCTTCTCTTCTCTTTGATCTCCACAATGGCCCTATGCATTTCGGCCTAGTCGATTCTCTGCCCTTCATGAAGGTCATATACCAGATCCCGGAACTGAAAACATCCTTCTATGGTATGGCCTGGCTGCCTATGGAACATGCAATATTTAGTCTGATCAACCGCCGGGTTCCAAACAGGCCGTTCCGGAGGAAGTTGGATTGCATTTACTGACATAAGTGCCGAGAAAATATCTGTAAGTCTCTCTGGCAATGGAGAATACTGGGCTCTCCTGGGAGCCGGGCGCTTGCTATTAGGGTTGTTGTTGTTGTAGCCGTTGGGTGGAGGGACGTTATGATATTGCGATGGTGGCGGTGGTTGTTGTGGTGCGGCGAAGGTGTTTTGTGGAATGGTGAAGGCGGGGGGAGGGTTTTGTGGAGTGGCCTGGAAGTTTTGTGGAGCGGTGTTTTGTGGATTGCGGGGGTTTTGGTTGTAGCGGAAGGGTGCGGCCTGAAATGGAAAAGTAACGGCTTGTACTTGCTCGTTTGTTTGGACTCCCTCGGTAACCGGCCCTTGTGATTTCTTGTGGTACTTGGGCTTTTGGTTTTCGAAAAGGGAATGGATAGGGGAGTCCTTGAATTGAGTCTGTATGAAGCGCGCCCGGCTGTAGAGTTGATGCATGTTAGCTATATCATTCATTGCCAGGATGTTGCGGAAAGTCGGCGTGGCATTGGAGATCAGTAATTTGACCTTCTCTTCCTCCGGAATATGGCCAGGCACTCTGGCGGCCATCTGCCTCCACCTGTCTGCATAGATGGCGAACTCTTCTTCCGGTTTCATCTGTTCGGCTACTAGGTCTGTAAACGAATATTCTGGCCCGACCCTGTCTTGAAACCGCTGAATGAATTTGTCCTTAACTACCTTGAAACTTTCGGCCTCTTCCAGTGGCAGAGAATAGAACCATTCCAGAGCAACTCCATCTAAGGATCGGCGGAATAAATATGCCATGAGGCGATCATCATATTGGAACTGCGCTGATTCATATAGAAAATCCCTCACATGGATAAAGGGATTGCTGTTCCCATCGTACTTACGGTAGTTGGGGAGCTCTGATTGCGGAGGGAACCGAATGTTCTGGAAGCTCGGAATAGGAATATCGGCCAAGGATTGTGGGCCCACCCTTTTCTGGAGGAAGTCGAGTTGTTGCTGCATGGCGGCCCACTTGTCAAGCAAGTCCTGCTCTTGGGAGGGAGCAGGGGTAGTGAAGGACGCCGATTGTTTTTGAGGAGCGGATGGAATGACTATAGCAGAAGGGGGAGGCCCATAGACAGTGGAGATAGGGGGCCCGTAGGAAGGATATTGGGCCTGAGATATACCCGGATGGGAGTGAGTTTGGGCCACCCCTTGCTGAGAGTGTAAGAAATCAGAAGGGTTCATGAGAAGCTGTGAAGCCACCGAACCAGAATTGTGATGATCCACCTGGACAAAAGAAGGGATAGGCGATTTCCCTTTATCAAAAGACTGATGGGCTGAATTGGAAGATTGGCCCATCTCCACGTCGGCGAAAGTGATGGTCCGAGGTTGGACCGGGGTGAGGTCAATCGGAGTGGGCTGAACGGACGGCCCGATAATGGAAGGATTAGATTGACCTTGAACAGCGGCGGAGGGAGAAGCGTTGGACCCTTGCATAGCTTGATATAGGACTTGAAGTTGGGTCGGGTCCAATTGGGCCATCATGTGAAGGACGGAGCCCGCGGAAGGAGTAGAAAGAGAAGGGGTACCTTGACTACCTCCCACAGATGTGGAGGACGGGAGAGGGGCAGTCCCTTCTCCGGAGGGAAAGGTGGCAACCCTAGGGGGGTTCTCAAGGAGCCCTTGAGGAAGAGAGTCCTCTTGGGAACGCGGAGGATTGAAGGATGCCATGGTGGATTCGAAGAGGGGATTGGAATAGAACGTGAAGGAAGAAGCGACTCGAGAAGACGATTCAGACGGACGAAAATAACTCCACATGCAACGGACAACCTTGACAAAAAGCAAAAACAACCAACACAAAGCACACAATAAGCAACCGAACTTAGGTGATTTTAACAAGATGTAAGTGGTAAAAGATGGAGACACTCAAAAATCAAGCAAGTTGTTTAGAATGATGCGACAAGATTCTTATGATTTCTCCTTTGGAACTTTAGTGAATTGATCGATATGTATACTCAACAATGGGTTCCTAATAGGAGATGGATATGGGACTTGGTTTGACTCTAAGTGTAACCACTCAATCACTTATGCAACCCTAGACATGGGGTGGGAAAGGTACAACCAGCCCGGCATCCGTGTGGGAATCCACGGCTCTCGGGGACTTATGGAGGTCCCTGCTGTGATTTCCTAGTCGGCCCCAAGGAATATGGAGACGAGAGGTCCTCACAACAAGGTAGGAAAATGCAATCTAATGTATGAAAAGATGAATGACCCTATGTGCACCGGAGTGCATGCAAAGTCTAGCCTAACAATCTAACAATCAATAGTGCACAGCATGATATGCAGATATGAGCAAAGCAAGAAGGAGGTCAAGTATCACCCAAGCAATAAATCACAGCAAAAACTGCGGAAATCAATGCACCTCGGATGCGTACCTGCCAGGAGAATAACGGTCGAAGGACCCTGCATCAGAGAACAATAACGGTCGAAGGCCAGACCGCCAGATAATATATAACGCAGGGGGATGAGACCGTCAGATGAGCCAGGGAACCAAAAACTAACAGAAGTAACCGGAAAGCCCGTGAAAGCTCGCACAGCAGAACGAAAGCGGCGGCCTAATGCCCCTGCGTCAGACGACTGTGACGCGAGGACACAGGGCCGTCAGAGGACTCAGAAAACCAGAATATGCAGTAATCAAAGGGGAAACAAAGGGCAACTCAACAAGCAGATGATGGCAGGTTTTAAACAAGAATCAAGAGCACGATTGGCACAAGCTGTCCCACCGTGATCGCCAAAAAATTATCTGTTGATATTTATTTGCCTATCTTTTATCTTACTTTTGAGGTTTGCGAAGTAATATGGCAAGATGACAAACAAGCAATCAAAGATCTACTCAAACCTGTGAACATGTGAACATGAACCTAGGCAATCATAGCTAGCTCTAGCATGGGCATGCTACCTCAATCAAACTACGCTAAGGAAAAGAAAAACACACGCCGGGGCGTGGAGCAAGGAATAAATAAAAACACACCGTGAAGGTGGAGCAAGCAAGGAAAATAAAGAAGATATGATGAAGAAGACAGCTAATGCCCAATACCAAGGAAAGATGTGATCGCCACCAAAGTAAACATAAATCAAAGACCTGAATATACCTTGGAAATAGGTGGATGAAACACCCGCCCACGGGAGAGAAAACCAAGGAAAGCCTGCAGATCAACTTGGAAGTAACGGCCAGAACCCCGTGCGTCGCTTGAAAGCGACGGCCTCACGATAGACCGCCAGAAGACAGTGACGCGCCTGCTCCAGACCGTCAGGTAACCTGCAGTAGTAAAGCTTGAATTCTTTTAACTCCAACTCTTCCAGCCGGCGAGAAGACTTGGGCCTCGTGCTAATGAACCTGTAAACCTGCCAAAGAAGTAGAAAGATAAGACAAGACAACCTCAATTAGCCCTTTTCACAAGCATAGCATCAATTCTTAAAGAGCTTAAGAACATCAAAAGGAGAGGGAATTACCGGGGAGTTTTGGGTTTTTTAACCCCTCTGGGTGTTTTAAAAGTTTGGGAGGATGTTTGTATGCTTAGAGAACAGTGAAAAATGTGGAGGAAGAGGAGGGACAATGCTTAGATTGGGGAAAAACCAAGGAAGGACTCAAGCATGCAATGATGAACTTGAAAGACAAAACCAAAGTACTCCCTTGATTATGAGATGGATGGACGTGGGAAGCAGTTCCTCTTGGATGAAGATGGCTCCTGAGTTCGGCAGCACTTCGTCGTGAATTCAAATCTTCCTCCCCCTTTGGCCATGAAGTCAAGGGTTCTATTTATAGACCCTCAAACTCTTAGGTCGAGCAGAGGATAATTCAGCAAGATAAAGAGATAACTCTTAGCAAATCCTTGAAGATAATATCACCAAGAGTCCATAGAAACAAACGTGGGGTCCTAAGGATCGGATTTGAAAGAGATAACATCAATCCAAATCCTTATCTCGACCACGGAGTAGCAGAGAAAAGGCCTGAACTGCCAGGACTCTCGGAAGGAAGTAACGGCTGCACGATAGACCGCCACTTAGAAGCGACGCATGGGGGATCATCCGTTACTTTCAACCTTATCCCAAAGAGATAAGATCAACGGGAAGAAGACCCAACAAGCTGGACTCTTCAAGGAAGCGACGGCCAAGGCATAGGGCGTCAGAATGAAACAACGGCTGGACGACAGACCGTTATTATCAACGTGGAATTAAAAGGATAAGCTTTACAACGAGGCCTTAAGCCTTAGGACTCTTCAAAGAGTAACGGTCCAGGACACATCCGTCAGAAGGAAGCAACGCGTCTGACTGGGACCGTTATTAGCATTGAGGTTCAAAAATAGAGTGAAGGGTTTGCTAAGATTCATCCAACGAAATGCCACCGGGAGCCACATCTTAATCCAGGAATTAAGACCCAAGAAATAGGCTTCAACTAACCAAGAGACTCAATGAAGGGTGAACAACTCGGAGCATCGTATAGAATGAAATAAGGAGATGACCCGACTTATTGGGTATAAAACGGGTGTCAACAAGAAGTACGCGACCAAATACCTTGGAAATAAAATGCCGCTTTCCTAGATGGCAGAAAATAAATCTTCTTGGTTTTACAATCAACCACGGCTCCATAATCTGCTAACCAGTCCATGTTGTGCCCCTGTGGTTTTGATGATTGGTTTTGATGTGAGTTAAGCACTGTGAGTCACCATGTAATATTCAGTCATTTTAGTCATTCTGATGTTTAGTCAGTTTATCAGAGCATAAAGCATTGCATTGCTGTTCAGTCAGTTTATCAGATCTAAAGCATTGCATTTGATATTCAGTCATGTTATCTGCTGCATAAAGCATTCATATACATATACATCAGTTGCTTTACTCTGCTTGTGGAAGTCAGTACAGGCTAAACATCCATGCATCATCACACTCAGCATAGTCTAGACAGAAGTGAGTCGACCCCCTTTCTAGATGGGTCAACTCCCCAGATAAGTGTAGTCTATACACTGCATGCATTTACATAGTCTGCACATTAGCATCACGCAGCAAGTATGTACATCGCCTTGTGTAGGCATGACAAGTCCACACACTACATTGCATGCGAGACTTCAAAGTCTGCACATTGCACAGCTGCAAGCACTTCAAAGTCTACACACTGCATTGCATGCGAGACCTCAAGTCTACACATTGCACAGCATGCAAGTCCTCCAAGCCTATACATTGCATAGACTGCAGGCATTAGAAGTGTGTACATTGCATAGCATGTAGGTGGTCTAAGTCTGTACATTGGCCTAGTGTCGCAACACTAAGTCTGTACATCGCAGGCATAGCGAGCGTCCAAGTCTATACACTACTGTGTGTTCGTAAAGTCTATACAATGTCTACTTTACCTACGTTAAAGTCTATACATTGTTCACCATCTCATGCATCGTTTCACTCGAAGTCTGTACAGTCTGGCAGCGTCTCATGCATCGTCTTAGCAACTCTGTACAGCGTTGGCATAGTCGTTGGCATCGTCTCATGCAGCATCTTAGGCATTGTCTCATACAAGTCTGTACAGCCTGTTGTCGCAGACCAAGTCTGTACACTCCGTGTACCTCTTTATGTTTCAAAGTCTGTACAGGGTCTGCCCTGCCTCGCCACCATGCATTCAAGTCTCAAAGTCTATACAGCCTTTGCATTGCACTAAGTCTATACATTGCACTGTAGCATGCATTTCCTCAAGTCTGTACAGCGTCATGTTCACATGCTTCAAGTCTATACATCGCTGCTTTGCCAAAGTCTATACATCTTGCTTTGCTCAAGTATGTACAGCCTTTCCTTTGGCAAGTCCACACATTGTGAAAGTCCATACATTCGTTTGCCTTGCACATCATCAAGTCTGTACACTGGTAGCTGTAATGCTCGCACACAACAAGTCCATACATTGCATATGGTTGTGCATCATAAACTCTACACATTGCCTTGTTGCATTGCACTTCAAGTCCATACACTCTGTGAAGTCCATGCGTTCATTCATGATCAAGTCTATACAGACTTAGCGAAAGCATATGCATAGTCTATACATTGTTGAGCTTCACACACATATCTTCTAAGTCTATACATCCATCTGTTGAAGATTGATCATGTCTATACATTGTGTGCATCTAGCTGCTAAGTCTGTACATCCCTTGACTGCATGCCTGAGCATCCCTTGTCGTTGTGCATACTTAGTCATATGCATAGTCTATACATTGCTCATGCATCTTTACTTAAAGTCTATTCATCTGTTTGCTCCTTTAGCTGCACGCATTATAGCAAGTCTAGACATTGTCTGTCATGCACGCAATAAAGTATGTACATTCTTATTGGTGCATACATCAACTCCATACATCGTTTTCTCACGTGAACACTAAGTCTATACATGGTATAATGACTGCATATGTGAAGTCTATACATGCATAGCTTCACACTCACAAAGTGTGTACACGCCACTGCATTGCATACACAAAGTCTGAACATTGCCTCATGCATTACCTTCAGTAAAGTCCATACATGGTCAGGCAGCCTGCACAGCAAGTATATACATCCTCTGCCAGCCTGTACACAACAAGTCTAAACATCGACTGGCAGCCTACAGCAAAGTCTGAACATTGCTTCAGCGTTGGCTTCAGCCAAGTCTATACATCGACTGGCAGTCTTCAGCAAAGTCCGAACATTGCATCATTGTGCATGCATTGCTTTCATCAAGTCTATACACTTCCTTGTTGCATGTCTATACATTCGATTGCTTCATGTCTCACACACAAGTCTGCACATTGCTTGACAGCATGCCATAGCCTTGCATAACAAAGTCTGTACATTGCATCATTTGTTCATGCATTGTCTCAACAAGTCTGTACACTCGCCCATTGCTTCACTCGACCAACTCTGTACAGCCATGCACTGCCTAGCTTGCATGAATGAAGCCTGTACAGGGTCTTACTGACTTTAGCTGATATTGTCTTTGATTGATTATCTAACAGGAGTGCTGGACGAGGGAATTAAGATTGGCACGTGATCCGAGGTTGGCACCTGGCACGTGACCCGAGGACAAAGAGGGCACAAGCCCAGCACACGCCCTAGTTGCTGCTGCTATAAATGCGAAGCCTCTTCTCCTGAAGAAATCTGATCAAAAAGAGGAGAGTGTGATAGAAGAAGGTTAGAGCAGCAGAGAAGCAGAAGAAGAAGAAGAAGAAGAGAAAAGAAGAGACAGAGAGAGCCTGCGAACGAGAGAAAAAGAAAGAGAAGCTGAGAGCCAAAGTGAGAGAGAAGAAAAATCGTGAGAAGGAGAAAGAGTGTGCATCCAGTCCATCCTGAAGATCTAATCATGGATTGACTCGTGGATCAAATCCACAGTCATTGTGCTCTTCGGAGCTATATTATTTTTGATTTTCCTGTTTTGTTTTTCGTTTGTTCCTTTCATACATTCAGTGGTTTCTGTTTCCCTTGTTTGGGATCGGGGTTCCTCCTGTGGTCTCAGGAGAAGGGAGATTTGGTCTCCAGTTTTCTTGGTGACTGGGAGTCATCAGTGTTTCCCTCCTGGTCTGGAGGAAGAGAGGTCTGTGACCTCTAGTTTGCTGGTGACGGGGAGTCACTAGTGGGTTCCCTCCTGGTCTGGAGGAAGAGAGACCTAGTCTCTGGTTCCAAGTGGCTGGGAGTCACTTGGGGTGTCCCTCCGGTCTGGAGGAAGAGGGGAGGTTGTTCCCCTGGTCAAGCTATTTGGCAGCACCTGTTGCAGACTGAGTCTGCGGTTTCTAGCTTGTGCTAGTGGAAGCCTCACTCCGGTTGGGAGTGAGGGGTGGACGTAGGTCTGTGGACCGAACCACCTAAAAAATTATCTGTGCAGTGGTTTGATTGCCTTGCTTTGCTTCCTCTAGATAATTGCTTAGGCGCGCTCCATGTGTTTGTTCATGTGTTCAATTGAATTAGTTTTATTCTGGGACTGTGTCTAGCATCCAGGTTTTAATTTGGGCATTATTGGTAGAGGGATACATTCACCCCCCCCCCCTCTGTATCCGGGCCTAGCACCCTATCAATTGGTATCAGAGCGGTGTCTGCATAGAAGGTCCATCGACCTGCAGATCTGATCCTGCAGTCTTCGGTGCTAATTTGCTTTTGGTGCATCAATATTCCTGTTGCATTAAAACTGATCTGTTTCCATGGGTGATCCACCAGTTTTCAACGGCTCCAATTTTAATGTATGGTTTGTCAGTCTGAAAAATTATGCTATATCAGTTAATCCTGATCTGTGGAAGTTAATTTCACACGGTCCTCATAGATTACCAAAGAAAAAGTCCAAATGGACTGACAGTCATAGATCAATGTATGAAGAGAATCAGATAGCTATGAATCTAATGAAGGCAGCTACTGATAAGGCTTTACATTCCTGCTTTCATGATTGCAACTCTGCTAAAGACATTCTAGATATGCTGAAGCGAGCTCGGAAGAGAAGTGAAGACAGCTGCATGATGGCTAACAGAAGCAATCAAAGTGGCAGCCAAAATGAAGAAGATGATGATGAAGAGGTAAATCCCTTCGAGAACTTTTCATTAGATGATTGGATTGATGCTTATGATGAATTGCAAGAATCTTATGATCAGTTAAGAAAATAATACAAACATTTGAAGAAGAATAGTAGATCAGACAGTTTGAATTCTCCATGTAAAAATTGTGCTGAACTGAAAAATATTCATGATGCTTGTATGTCTGATATTCAAATGTTGAAGAAACAAATTTCATTGCTGAAAATTGAGAATCAAGATCATGTAAAAGAAATCTCTGAACTTGAGAAGAAGCTTAGCCTAACTTGTCATGATTCTGTTCAGAGTAAAGAATTGATGAAAAATTTTGAAAGTGTGAACTCAGATTTAGACAAGCTGAAGTCTGAAAAAGATTCCCTCAGAAAACTCTCCAAAGAAAATGAAGAAAAATTAGAGAAACTTAAACGAGAGAATGATTTGCTGATTGAGAAATTTGAAGCCATAAAATCTGTAAACATAGAGTTACAGAAAAAGGATGAAAAACAGCAAAGAGAAATGAAGGAATTTGAAAATAGAAGAAAGCAAGAAGTCAATTCAGAAGATCAGCTTCTAATAAATGAATTGGTTCAAAATGATAAGCTTAAAGAAGAAGTTGAAAAATTAAAATTGTTGAACAGTGCCATGTATGAAAGACTTCTTACATTGGAGAAAGGGAAAATGATCTCTACAAATGAAACTGAAAAAGTAGAAGATCTGAGAAAGGAGATCGAAGAATATAAAATAGCTAACAAGGTTTTGAATGAAGCTGTCAATTGTAGTGAACAAGAGACTGCAAGTTATGAGTTACACATTGCCTCTCTTGAAAATGAAATCCAAGACTTGAGGAACTCTTTGTCTAAGTTTGTGAGTGGCCAAGAAAACCTAGACAAGCTACTAGGTGTAAAAATCAATGTCAGGAAGGAAGGGTTAGGTTACAACAATGTCAATAAAAAGGCTCTCAAAGACAAGCTAATGACATCGTTTGTCACTTCATCAAATGTAGCCACCACCTCAAAAGATAAACAGCCCACTGTTCAGAAAATGCAGAAACAAACTGACTTTCAGAAACAAGCTGAAAAAGTGAAAAGGAATGATCATGTGAAGAGCAAGCAAAGAAACACTCATGTTGATGCTGTGCATGTGACACATAACCTAAACACACAGACACATGCACACAAAAAGAAAATGTCATGCCACTATTGTCATAAACCTGGTCATCTGATGCATGACTGCAGATTGATGGAGAAAGATGATATGAGTGCCAGCATAATGAATGCTATGAAATTTCATGAGAAAAATTCTTCATCTCAGAAAAAGAAAATTGAATGCTTTCACTGTGGCAAATTAGGACACACAATTGCTCACTGCTAGTTTGCAAGTGGTAAGAAAACATCCCATTCATATCATGCTAAATTCCCTGCAAGCCAGCATGTTTTTAATAAGAACAAATCTGTTTCAAAGAACCAGCACATCATTTGCTTTAACTGTAACAAAACTGGTCACAAGGCCTCTGAATGCTGGTCAGGTTCCTTCAGAAGAAATTCTCTCAAATGCTCTCACTGTAGAAAGCATGGCCATACAGTCAAGGACTGTTGGCATATTTAGGGTAGGAATGAGAATTTCAAACATGCTAAATTCTCTGCAAATAGAAATGATTTTGGTGGGAATAAATTTACATTTAGAAGAGAGATTTCTACATGTTTTGAGTGTGGGAAAAATGGCCATACAGTCAAGGACTGTTGGCATATTTAGAAGAATTCTGTTAACACCCATGCTGTCAAATTCCCTGTAAAATAATTTGCAAAACTTTCATGCTATAACTGTGGAAAGCCAGGTCACAGGGCTGCAACCTGTTGGCTGGCAGGATACCAAAGCAAGACTAGTTTTGGTAAACAGAATTTTAATTCTGTTAACAAAAATTTTCATGCATATGCACATAGAATTCATGCTAATAAGAATGTGCATAAATCAAATCAGAAATCTGCTGCTTCTTGCCATCATTATGGCAAATCTGGACATTTGATGGATGGTTATCCTCTGATGAAATTTGATGATCATCAAGTTAAAAATGTGCTGAGAAAACCTGCTAGGAGTGATACTGTCATGTCAGGACCCAAGACTTCTTGGGTGCCTATTTGTGCAAAATAGTTTGCTAACTTGCAGGTGTGCCTTGGAAGCTGATTAATAAAGAGGGGATTAATCCAAGGCACTCAAGAATGAAAACCCCTTCCTGAACTTTTCAGGTAAATTTCTTGCACTTCCTGTTTTTAGCTTTACTGCATAGCACATTAAATCTGTTTTCGCATATTCATTCATCATCTGCCATTTACATTATTTTCTGATCATGCACTTGCTGAGTGTTCTGTGCAAATATGAGATTAAAAGGGTTGTCTGCATCTGATGCATACATATGCCAATTGCAGTTGTTTGATAATTGTTGATATGCATAATCTCTGAAAATAAATTACATTCTGAAAAATCTGAAAAGCTGAAATTTGATCCATGCATGCTGCCCATGTTGAATTATCATGCATGACCACTATGGTATATCAAAGAGTAAGCTACCAAAAGGCAGGAAAATCTATCTGGAGGTTCTTACTATGTGTGAGGTGGTCTTTTAGACCAAGTGCTCCGCCTAGTACCATGGGTCATTTTGCTTAGTAGGGCAGTCTGAATGAGCATGAGTCACATTGTCATATGTTCAGTCTTCATGGCAAATATTTCATGTCCTTGCATACATATAGTGCATTGCATTTCCTTACATTGAAAAATGCCAAAAAGAGTGATTGAATGCATATTGTCAGGGGGAGTCAATGCATTGCATACAGATTGTCAAATGCATACATTTGTCAAAATTCATTGCATGTTAATCTTGAAAATCCTGAAGCATGCCTGACCTCCTGATATCTTGCTTGATGTGCATAACCTTTTCCTCATTCGTTTTAATTGACAAACCTTGATCATATCTGAAAACAATGAGCTTCAAAAACACTCATTCTTGAAGACCTCTTCCATCAGTCATTCATGAAGATTTCAATGGGACATCTCTCGTTCATAAATCTGAAAACAATTGAACTAGGAACCTTCTATTATACGATTTTATGAATGTCTTAAATAACTCAGCTGGTTTAAATTTAATGTCTTCATTGAAGTTTGACTTTAAATCTCTTAAAAAATATCTGAATCATGTTTTTAACAAACTTCAACCAAATGTTTCATGCTGAGTCTTGTACAAACTTCTGAAATCTGCACTATTGAATACATGGCTTTATGAGGTTAAGTACATGAAAGTAGTATTGTTTTGAAGCAAATGAGCTCTCTGAAATGTCTAAAGGGTAAATAATTGTCAGAGCAATGACTTTGGTCACTGAGAAACCATGTCCAAAGGATTGTGTCATGAGGTGCCATAGTTAACTCTGCTTAAAAATGATTGTTAAATCTAGTAGAGCAATGGCATGCATACTGAGAAATACATCTCACTCATCAAAGAAATGAAATGAGGTATGTCATGAGGTGTAAATGTTAACTCTGTTGATAAAGCATGACTATTAGTCACACTAAGTGCTTAGGGATATTGGCGTTTGATCAACGTATATCCTCTAGTTACAAGGTGTGCACTGAACTAGAGTGCTCTGGAAATATGTAGTATGAAAATTTGCTGAACAAATTGTAATATTTGAATATTGATGCAAAAGCTAAATTGCTATAACCCTAGACAAATTCACATGACTTCATAATTGCTTGATCTCAATACTAGTGAATGTAATTCCTAAAGAAGTCAGTATGTTTGATTGTGTAAGAGAAAGGGAGGTTAATCAAGATATAAATATGAGGGCTTGGTTTACTTTTATTAAACTGTGATTTTAGATATAAATACAGAATTTTATTGACAAACTTTGCATACATCATGTTTAAACCATGCTGTTCAATAAAGTTCATTCATAAGCCCTTATAATGGAAGACTTTGAAAAATTCTATTATTGATTTATGAGATTGGTATCTCCTTGAAAATCTAGCTGAATTTCTTGTGTTTGGAGCTTATTTGAAAATCTATTATTTGAAACTCTTTTGCTCAATGTCCTTGGTTCATTGACCTGAACTTATCCTTGAATGCCACTATGGTCTCCCTCTCAACCATATCAATTGGGAGAAATACAACAGATGCATATCAATTGGTATCTATTCAGGGGGATCTTCCTTGTCATATTGAATCATGTTCATATCAATTGTGACCTTGCATTCATATATTTAGGGGGAGGTATTGCATTTCTTGTTGCATCTGCATCTCTGCATTCATACCTCTCCATGGTTCATCTTGATTATAGCAAGGGGGAGAAATTAACTGAGTCATAAATATGCTTTAACTTCTCAAACTATTTTCTTTTTGATGAAGTCAAAGGGGGAGAATAGTTTGAGTCATCAGAATGACTCACATCATCAGAATGACTCACTGTGTTGACAGTGTTGCCATCATCAAAAAGGGGGAGATTATTGTGCCCCTGTGATTTTGATGATTGATTTTGATGTGAGTTAAGCATTGTGAGTCACCATGTGATATTCAGTCATTTTAGTCATTCTGATGTTCAGTCAGTTTATCAGAGCATAAAGCATTGCATTGCTGTTCAGTCAGTTTATCAGATCTAAAGCATTGCATTTGATGTTCAGTCATGTTATCTGCTGCATAAAGCATTCATATACATATACATCAGTTGCTTTACTCTGCTTGTGTAGCGACCCGGATTCCGGATACCCGGTGCACCCGGTATAAATACCGAATACACGTGATACCATGAGGGACCCGCGAGGCCTCCCAAGCGCGGGAAAGCGCCGAAGGGATAAAAGGCATGTGTAGAGTACATTGAAGCCACAGAGATATAACAGTAAGCAATTTCATTAGATTGGATTGCTAAAATAGCAGAAATAAAATTACCTTTTCATTAATAATTCAACAATTACAATTATACACAGAGTCCAGCCCAAAAGAGAGACAACAAGTCTAGCACAGTACAGTACGACAGAAAGAAACGTACATAGAAGTCGGGAGAAGCCCGACGCAGGTACGGCTGGCAGCTACAACAGCAAGAGAGCGCTCCACCAAGAACAGCAGAGGCAGACGGCGAAACCCACCTGAAAAGCAGCAGGGGTGAGTCTCAACAGAAACTCAGTAGGGGTCACGCGGATCCCCACTGGACAGCGCACAAAGCGAAGGCAACGGAAGCAACAACAAAGCAGCAGGAACAGCAGGTGTAGCAAAGCAGGAAAAGCTACACTACAAAGCTGTAAAGGAACAGATGGGAAGTAGGAGTAGGGAACACGCAGGAGAGGGTGAGAACCCGCACCAAACAAGCGACTGCTGAATTAACCTCAGCACCCCAGACTACTCCAAACAAAAGGCAACAGATGGATGACCCTAAACTCACACAGAAGGGTACACCAGCCTGTCAACCAGCCCCAAACAATCCATGTCTAGACACGACCTAGACAGACGCCAAACAAGCACGTACACGACCGGAAACGTCGTGCACAAAGCCCCACGCACGAACAGAACACCGTGCGGACAACAAAACACTGACCTCGAGCACGGCCACGAACGGGCAACTCGCAAAGGTCACGACGCGCAAGAAAACGCGAGAGCTACGCGTCACGTGACGGAAGCACCCCCTTAAAAAGCCAGCTGCGTCCACTGACGTCTTACGCCGCACCTCAAGCGTCTCGCCTACAGCACTGCTTTAACAACAGCAGAGACAGAGACACAAGCTGAACCAAACAGGAACAACAAACAAGTAACTAGTCAGAGTCACGCCCGTCGACGTAAGTCCTCCGTCCCTGACCACGTGTGCACACACTGGCTATAGTCTAAGCCAGGTCCTCTAGCTAGTATTCTCCCTCGGTAGGACGCTACCGTTGACTAGGAGCCCGCGGAACTAACTACAAACCGCTCATCGGGAATAACCCTCCGCCATCCGCTAGCGGGTCGGCACTCAACAGACCTTAGGCAACAACAAGTGGAGGCTTCACACGACACAGAAGCTCCAACACAAGTGCCGAAGTACAAACGGGCGACCACGCCCCTCAACACGTACTTCGAGGCACCAAATGGCAGCATCGCCACTGCCGACAACTCAGGACAAGCAACTAGACCTCCTATGTAACGATCCTGAGTCGAACGACTCAAGGCAAGATCGTCACAAACAGCGGAACAAGCCGCCAATCGGTCTAATCCTAAGCCAGAGAAACCACGCTCCGCAGAAAACAACACACGGAGACCTGAGGGAAACATCAAGAACCCTCAGCACAGTTGGACACGCAAACCGAGGTAGAACAACACCTCGAAGCATCCAGAAGCAGTGTCTTGGACAGGACAGAACCGCCAAGACACGCACAAACAAGGTCACATGTCAACCACTGGGTCACACCGGGTTGACCGAAACCAAACAACAAAAGCATACAAGAGTAGGATCAAGAATCCTACCACAAGTAAGAAGACTCCTGGCCACCTTGCAACGTAGTCTTAACCCTCATAGGACATCAAGAGACATCCACAGGACAACGGGCAGACCACAAGGACAAGCCAAGACACACAGAATCATCGGGCGGAAAACCAAGGCACAAAGGAAGTAACGCACAGGCCCTAGACCGTTATTAGCAAGTGACGGTCTAGCTCAGGGGCGTTATTTCCCAAACGACGGACGGACACAGGCCGTCACACACCACCCTGATAACCTACAAAACCACACAAAAGCCAAGTAACGCACAGCTCCTAGCGCGTTACAAGCAAACGACGCACGGAGGCTCCACCGTTACTTCCAACGGCATAGCCACCCAGACCAAAGCCAAGTAACGCACGACGCCAGGCGCGTTACTCACAAACGACGCGGCAGGAGAGGGCCGTCAGAGACAAATGACGCGCAGGGGCCTATCCGTTACATCCAACGGCATAGCCACCCTCAACCCAACACGACAGCAAACGACGGACAGGGGCATGCGCGTTACTCACTAACGATGCACAGGGGCTCCACCGTCACTTCCAACGGGACAGCCACCCAACCTCGTCCACACAGAATGCAACGGCCAGGGGCAGGCGCGTTATGTAGACACGCCAAAATTGACGTTACTGTGAGTACATCTCATATTGCCTTGTAATGTCCCAATTTGACCCTCAAATTAGTTCTATTTGAGTGGTTTTTCCCACTTTTTTTAGATTTCTCCCTTTTTTCACCCTTTTCCTATTTTTTCCTATTTTTCTGGATTTTTCTGGATTTTTCTAGATTTTCTGGACATTTTTTCTCTATTTTTTAGAAATAACGACTTGATCTGGGGCGTCTTTTAAATAACGACTTATACATGGGCGTTTCTTAAAAAATTGACGACTATACTGGAGGGCGTCCATTCTTTCAAATTTCCATTTTTCTGGATTTTTTTGGGAATTTTTCGGAATTTTTTGAGAATTAACGACTTAACCATGGGCGTTACTTTGAATTTGAAAAGAATAAAAAAATCAAAAATTGAATTCACGCCTTACACACGGTCGTCACTTTTTCAAATTGATTTTTTTTAATATTATTTTCTACTCTCTTCCAAAGGTGATTTGGTGGCCTTCCGGGTGTCAGAAAAATTCGCAAAAATAGTCGTTGGAATCAGGGCGACGAGATGCACCTCCACCTAAAAAATGGGAAAATAATATTGAGAAATGAAAAATGGCCCTATTTCGAATTTTTTAATTAACGTCCTTTGTTAAGGCGTTTTTTAATTAACGCCTTTGACTCAGACGTGTTTCAAATTAACGCCCTTGTGCAGGGCGTGTTTTTAAAAGACGCCCTTCGGAAGGTCGTCAATTCTTGAATTGACGCCCTGAGCCAGGTCGTGTTTCACTTTTGTGCTCCGAACGAACGCAGCCTTTCCCAGAGAGACTCCTGCTTCGTTTGGGCTCTTGCCCAGCTTAATCCTCCCCTCTTTGGGCTCTTGCCCCCTTCTTATCTCTTCCTCCGAAGGACTCTTTCCTTCTTATCCCTTCATTCGATTCTATTTAATAGAGCATACTGCTCTGTTAATAGGTTGGATCCCCTTTCTTTCGATCTTTTTTCTTCCCCTCCGTTTTTTCTTCTTCCTCCGTTCTTCTCTTTGTTTTGCAGGTTGCTGCTGCTGATGCTTTTGGCTAAGGAGAAGCTTCTTACGTCCAAGCTTTATCTTCTGAAGTTTTCATCCCCATCGAGTATCGAAGCCAAGAAGCAACGATCAGCTTTTTCTTATCTCCCCTTTATCTCTTTTATTTTTGTTTTCATAGTTCATATACGCATGCACACCATCTCCTGTTAAATCCTATTCTCAACAGCATTGAGAAGTCTTCCCCACAGTGCACTCCCACACACACCTTTTATATATTTCACATCTCCTTATTTTATTTACATATTCATATCATCATTCATCATATTTTCCCACACCCTTTTGCATAGGGGTTTAAGGGCCAACCCCCACAAGGTGTGTTCATACCCGAATTTACATGCTCATATCTTTTAAGGATTGATGCTACACACACCATGTTCTAATTCACATCTTTTATTGGTGTTTGTTATTTTTTGCAAGGGTAATCAAGAGAAAGAACTCTCTTCATCGGCCGGCCGATTAGAAGAGAAAGGAGCACTCACATCCCCGCACTTTCAAGGTATTCTTCGCGATCTCTCCCCTTCATTAATTGTTATATCTTTTGAGGCGTTCGCGTCTCTGGCGATCACAACCTCCTTTTAGCACCTCGTGCTATCTTATTGCTTTCATCATATCTATTGCTTTTTTATATTTAAGTGTGGATTTTAAATCAAATCTACAAATTGGCGATCACGGTGGGACCCTTTGTGTTCTTCATCTATTACCCGTTTCCACTTAGGCACCCGCGTGTGCCATCTCCCTTATTTGCACCCTCGGTGCGTCCCCCTTTTGTGCCCCTCGGGCACCCTCCATTGGTTTTGTCCTTTTCCCTAAGTGATTTGTCAATTTATTGATTTTTCTTTAAAATCTCCACTTATTTGAAATTTTGATGAGCATGCTTATATCTTATATTTGTTGATTGCCTGCGACTGTGAGTGGTTGTTACTGTTGGCCGTGGATTGAGAATTAACGCCTCTGTCGGAGGCGCCTTTTGATTTCACGCCCTAACCCAGGGCGTGTTGTTTGAAGTTAACGCCTTCTGACAGGGCGTTTGCTAGCTGTCTCCAATTATCTCTGCTTGCTTGGTGAATTCACGCCCGTTGCAAGGGCGTCTTTATCTTTATTAGCGCCTCCCTTAAAGGCGTTTTCTTGGATTTGACGTCCGCTGGATAGGGCGTCCTTTTATTTATAGCGCCTCACACTAAGGCGTGTTTTACCCTACCCCTTGGCCCCTCACGTTGATTCACGACAGTCACACCGTCGTGTCCTTGTTTAGTAGCGTCCCCTTCCAGGGCGTGTTTTTACTGTGGGTTTCCAGAACCCCCCGGCTGTGGTTTTTCATGATATTTCATGCTTATCTTTGTTGATTGATCATATTATTGTGGTTGGCCTGTTTACCCTGTTTCATTCATATTTGCATTGGTTTGGGAGCCCCCTCCTCTTCATTAGGATCCACACACCCCCTTGGTGAAGGAACGACCCTCCATTGAGCATTCCGTCTCTTTGGATTGGAAATTCCTAAACCAAGCCTCCGTAAGTCCCCGCACCCGTGGATTCCCTCACGGACGCCGGGCAGGTTGTACCCTTTTGGAGTCCCGATATAGTTGGCCTAATACGTGGTGAGTGAGAGTTCCTAGTTGGCATTGGAGTTCAAATCTCATTTGAAACTAGGGCTCTCCTTGTGTGAATCTTTCCAAACTTTATTAAAATCCTTAATTCACCAAGGATAAAACAATCAAAAATCACGGTAACCATTCCAACTTGTGTGCTTATTTGCATAATTATTGAGAATTTTTGATTATATAATGGCTTACCATGATAGAAACATGTTCAATTCAATTCATGAGGATGCACAACCTAGCACTTCATATCCTCAATTTCAACATGTTAATCAGCATTCTCACCATTCTTTCAAGGGACCACGTCCTTATTCTCATGGTCATACCCAACCCATGGGCAATGTCCATTCTCATGGTCCACCTACTCAATTTCAGGCCACTATTCCCTCGGGACCGTCTCCTCCCAATGACGAGAAGGTCTCTCGAATCATCCATGCATTAGATCATCTTACCCCTCAACAGATCCAAGCCCTTAAGGCTGCCGTTGAGGGTACATCTCATGCATCTCCCCCTCTTTCCAATTCTATACGGGTGGCCCATCACCTACCTCCTTCCAATTCTATTCGGGTGACCCATCACCCATCTCCCTCCAATTCTACACGGGTGGCCCATCACCCACCTCCTCCTTCCAATCATATTCGGGTAGCCCATTACCCATCTCCCCTATTCATTCTACTCGGGTGGTCCGACACCCGCCTCCTTCTATTCCTCCTCCCTCACGGCCCCGAGGCCCATTTATTCATTGCAATCCGGCCCTTCCGGTTCTTTTACGGGTCATACCGTCAACTCCCCTCCACGGCCTTTTTATGCGGCCCCTCCTCCTTCAAGGCCCTGCCAGCCCTCTATTGTTCAAGTCACACCCCTCCAACAATCTCTTTTTGATAAGATTACTTCCATGGAGGAACAATTAAAGAGGGTCACGGTTCCTCCTACTCCGGTCAATCCTCTCTATGCGGCTTTGGATGACATTACAAGAATGGAGAGAGAATGGAAGGATAGGATGGACGACTACGGCGTTGATATTCCAAGCGAGCAAGAACCGGCAATTGAAGAATCCGAGCCGGTGTATGATGATGAAGCTCCGCAGGCACCCCTTTCGAGTTTCCTTAACTTTCCACTTCCCCCACTTTCATTCGATGAACCCCTCGCTCAGGATGAAGCCACCATCCCCGATCCAACCCCTATTTCCGAGACTTCTTGGTGTTACGACGATGGGTCGATACTCCAATCACCCGCGCCGACGCATCTTGAGTTTTTCACCACTCCAAACACCGCTCGCCCCATTCGGCATTTCCTACGCACCAAACTTCACCCATTAACCCTCCACCCATTACACCTCCTCCAGTTACACCATTAACCTCTGCAACACTGGCCTCCCCCAAGCCTTCCACTATTAAACCACCACCCGTTAAGCCATCTACCTCCACACCATCGGCCTCCATTAATTACACCATTAAACCTTCCCCAATTAGCCTCCCATTACCGCCACCTCGGTCTTCCATTATCCCTTTAAAACCCACTTTGCCTATTCCACCACATAACCCTCCACCTTTACCTATGGCTAATCCTGAGCAGGACCCACCACTTTTTGCACTCGAGCTAACCCCGACCGCTTGCAAGCAAAGGGAGAAACTTGATGTGTTTGAACCTCCGCCTCCACTTACGCCAACACTTTCCATTATACCTCCACCACTCACAAAGCCTTCCGCCTCCGCTTCACCTCCTTTTACTACTCGGAATGGGAGTGCTTCTGCAAGTACTTGTGCCGAAGGTGATCAAGAGCCGGGCAAGACAGATGTGGCCACGGTTATGCGATTCAAGATTCAAGAAGTCATTTACCGGATGCCAATCCGGATTATTGTGCCGAGCATGGTCGCAGAGGCCAAGTCACCGCCATTGCTCAGGGAAGAATGCCAAGAATTGATGCCATCCAAGGGCCAGGCAGGGCACCCCTTGTTCAAACTTTCCAATCCAGAATTCATTATTCCTTACAAGGGGCGAATGCCCATTTTGCTCAACATTCCATATACACCACATTCAATGGGCAACTCAATGCTTCCCGTTCCAACTCTACAACTCCCCCACATTATTGATCTTTGCTTTCCAAGGGAGTTGTCTTTTACTATTGAAGCTTCTTTTATTGGGCCAATTGACCGTACATGTTCACTGCCGTGGAGGGGCAGTTATCTTAATGCTAAGGGGCCATCCCTTATTTGCTCCACTTTCTATTCATCCATCTCTATCACTTTTTCTTCATGGGCCATTCCCAGGGTTAGGAGGAGGATCACATCCTCTCGCCCTTCACATTCTTCATATTCTTTGCATTTCATACATTCATCGCATCCATCCCATTACATGCATTTGCACCTCCTGCTTCCCGGGTTTCCAAACCCGTATCTTCCTCACCTTCCGGCACCGCCGGATATTCCGCATTTCCCATCTTATTCATATTCATCCTTTTATCCACTCCCCTTGGGGCATCGTGTCCCCCTTCCTGCCATTTCCCTAGAACCTCCAGGAATTTTATCCCTCCTCTTTGGGCATCTCGCCCTTTCTGATTCTATTTCTCCGGAACCTCCGGACTTTCCCCTCGGGCATCACGCCCCTTTTCATTCTCCTCCTCCAGAACCTCCGGACCTTTCTCTCGGGCACGACGCCCCTTTCCATCTTCTCCTTACTGATTTCATCCCTCCGGAACCTCCGGAACCTCCGGATTCTCCACCTGATTGTCTCCATCTTTTCCCCGGGCATCGCGCCCCTTTCTATTTGCTTCCTCCGGAACCTCCGGACTTTCCCCTCGGGCATCACGCCCCTTTTCATTCTCCTCCTCCAGAACCTCCGGACTTTTCCCTCGGGCACGACGCCCCTTTCCACCTTCTCCTTCCTGATTTTATTCCTCCGGAACCTCCGGACCTTCCATATTTCCTTCAATTCATCTTTTTGCTCCTCCGGGACTCCATATCTTTTATTCTCTTCTTTCTTTTCCGTCATCTTTTTCATCATCTTTTTCCCTATTTCTCCCCAGGGCATCGCGTCCCTTCTTTCGTTATCCCTCCGGAGCCCCCGGATGATTCCTCCTATCACGATTCTCCTCCTTTACCTCCGGACCCTTCGGATCCACCTCTTTCCATCTACCAATTTCTTCTTCTGATTCCTCCTAATTCTGGGTCTGACCCAACTTCTTCCACATCCACTGCTTTGGGCATTTGCCCTTTCTCCCATTGTTTTAGAGGCTTTAGTCCTCACTCCACCTCCTAATTTTCGCTTCTTTGTAAACTGTTCCTTGTAATCAGGGTCTCCGCGCCTTAATGAGGGAGTTCTAGCCCTCGCCTCTCTTCCTTTTTTCCTTATTCATCTGAGTCTGGTCTTGGCACCACTCCTTCTTGTTAAGCCACTTTCAATCCTTTGCTTCCAATCCTATGGACTGCCAAAGAGGACTATCCCACGATGATCAACATCGCTTCGCAGCAGCTGCTTCTATGAAGGTTGCAAGGTAACATATTGGCGTAAGCGCATTTTTATGATATCATTACCCCATTTCTTCACGCATGATTCTCAAAAGGAAGTGCTTCTTAACAAGATTAAGAATGGTGTTTTAAATCTTTATCTTAGGCTTTTAATTGAATCATTTCGAAAAAAGAGTCTTTAGACTTGCTTTGCAGCACTTTGGTTGATAAAGAACCCAGCATTGGGAATACAACATTCTCTCCCCACTTGTTTAAAAGTAACCCTCGGTTGGGCATTCCACACACTTCACGGCGTCCTTAGCCGGCTCCTTTGGTAAAACACCGTTGCTACCTTGGCCATGCCATGAGTATATCTAAAGTCTTTTCTCTTCTTTACTCGGCCGAATGCAGGTGCAAGAGATTGACGGATGAGATGACCAACCTTGGTAATCCCAATACGAGAGGAGTCTCAAATAGGGGCAGTCTTGACCCAAAATCAATATGAATTTCATGATACATCTCGCCACAAAGGGCAATTAAGAATCAAGTCAAACTTTCGATAATTGAATTATGAATCATGGCATGACAAGAGTGGCAAAGTCCCCGCAGGGAAAACCCTGGTCGTATGCATGTCATGGGTCTAAAAATCAAAGGCAAAAAGCCCCAGCGCAACAGACTACCTCTTTGAGGGTTTAATACCTTGGAAGGAATTCAAATCTTGATATCTCCCATCCTGCTTTAAGTTTATCCCCAATTATTCTTCTCTTCTCCCTCCAAGACCGAATGTTTCTCGGGTATGGCCTTGGTAGGGGCACTGTTGATCAGAGACGGTTGGTTATAGGACGCCACTTTCAATGCACGCCGGCTTTGGGCAGTTTTTAGCAAAAAGGGAAGGAACGAGGATCCCTAGCCAGTGGTTTAAAATACCCTTTGATGCTGCTTTAGCAATGTCTAACCAAAATCAAACAAAAAATTGAATATTTCTTGTCCAAAATCCATAAAAATTTGAATACCTTTCTCAAAACTTCACAAAAACTTGCATATTGATCGAAACTCATAAAAATTTGAATATCTTTCTCAAAACTTCACAAAAATTTGCATATTCCAAAACTCCATAAAAATTTGCATATTTCCAAAATCCAAAAAGTTGCATTGTATTTTCTGATGGTGTTTTGCAGGAACAGCTTTGCAGAGACCAAAAGCACGGGATGGGTCCTCTCTCTACTTATTGCTATCAATCTATTGATTCTTCCCAATATTCTCATGACATGCCACCCAGGGGCATCATCTCCCTATATCATTCTGATTATCATATCTCATGATTATTCATCTCCAAATCTTTCAATCAACTCCTGCTCGTTTCATCTGATCACTCCGCCGATGGGCATTATCAGATCTTGATCATTAACTCCAAATCTTGATTAGCCAGATTGTCTCCTCATGATAAAATAACAAACAATGCTATGATTTGACTTATGCTATTCATGCCATATACATGCTATGATTGATGCTTTGATGATTGTTATGCTTAAATGCCTCATTCATTGTTGTTAGCTTTTATATCTTGGCTAATGAATTTTTGAGCGCAGGATAAGAAGCTCTTGGTCCCGCCGACTGGGCATCATCATCAAAGTCCCACGGTGCTTGCAGCTCATTTCTCAGTTCCCATGCTTATTGATATCACCATCTCCCTGTATGCATTCTACTATATGTTACATATGTTACTAGATTATATCAAGGACCTTGTGGCTTTGGTAAATCTGGGATTTGAGTTCCCCTTCATCAAAAACAATGATGATTCCAGAGAGTCTTAGTCACACGGATAGGCCGTTGAGCCGTCCAAGACTGGGGACGATGGTTCCCTTTTTACGAGTTGGTGCGTGGATAAACGGGCTTCGGCTTAGTATCAGCTCGCAGAATTGGTTTCTTGACCCAGTCTGGGCAGTTTAGCAATATTATCCTTGATTATATTATATTTTCATTTGTTATTTTCCCTTTAACCCAGCATGCATTCATGTAGGAATTTGAAACAATTGTTGAAAATCATTCTGATAAGCTGATTTTGAGAGTTGAATTGATCTTAATCTTCAGATATGAGATATTCATGCCGAATTGAGTCCTCAGTTCGTTTTGTCGCTGTTTTGGGTCTTTTCTCGAAAGCTCCTTGTTTGGATTTTTATCATCTTATTTTTCAATCATTCCCCTTGATCCACCTTGGCTGCAGCACGTCCGCATTGGCTGGTAACCGCTCCCCAATGGTGAAATCTACAGGTTTGTGACCTGGGGTACTTCCACCGCGCTGGAAGTTGATCATTTATTTTATCTCCTTCGTGCACCGCGTGCACATCTCCCCTTTTATCCAAACATTGTTGACTTCATTGGATTTCCCGAGATTTGCTTCATCTCGAGCTTTTGATTTCATTCTCATCAAGTGATGTTGATTGCGTGTCTCATCACACCTTGGCATCTACTTTTCAGTTTGCTCTGCTCCCTTGCAAAGCAGACGCCAAGGCGGGGCAGCTGTAGACACGCCAAAATTGACGTTACTGTGAGTACATCTCATATTGCCTTGTAATGTCCCAATTTGACCCTCAAATTAGTTCTATTTGAGTGGTTTTTCCCACTTTTTTAGATTTCTCCCTTTTTTCACCCTTTTCCTATTTTTTCCTATTTTTCTGGATTTTTCTGGATTTTTCTAGATTTTCTGGGCATTTTTTCTCTATTTTTAGAAATAACGACTTGATCTGGGGCGTCTTTTAAATAACGACTTATACATGGGCGTTTCTTAAAAAATTGACGACTATACTGGAGGGCGTCCATTCTTTCAAATTTCCATTTTTCTGGATTTTTCTGGGAATTTTTCGAATTTTTTAGAATTAACGACTTAACCATGGGCGTTACTTTGAATTTGAAAAGAATAAAAAAATCAAAAATTGAATTCACGCCTTACACACGGTCGTCACTTTTTCAAATTGATTTTTTTAATATTATTTTCCACTCTCTTCCAGAGGTGATTTGGTGGCCTTCCGGGTGTCAGAAAAATTCGCAAAAATAGTCGTTGGAATCAGGGCGACGAGATGCACCTCCACCTAAAAAATGGGAAAATAATATTGAGAAATGAAAAATGGCCCTATTTCGAATTTTTTAATTAACGTCCTTTGTTAAGGCGTTTTTTAATTAACGCCTTTGACTCAGACGTGTTTCAACTTCATTTCTAAAAATGATCCAGGAATTAACGCCCTTGTGCAGGGCGTGTTTTTAAAAGACGCCCTTCGGAAGGTCGTCAATTCTTGAATTGACGCCCTGAGCCAGGTCGTGTTTCACTTTTGTGCTCCGAACGAACGCAGCCTTTCCCAGAGAGACTCCTGCTTCGTTTGGGCTCTTGCCCAGCTTAATCCTCCCCTCTTTGGGCTCTTGCCCCCTTCTTATCTCTTCCTCCGAAGGACTCTTTCCTTCTTATCCCTTCATTCGATTCTATTTAATAGAGCATACTGCTCTGTTAATAGGTTGGATCCCCTTTCTTTCGATCTTTTTTCTTCCCCTCCGTTTTTTCTTCTTCCTCCGTTCTTCTCTTTGTTTTGCAGGTTGCTGCTGCTGATGCTTTTGGCTAAGGAGAAGCTTCTTACGTCCAAGCTTTATCTTCTGAAGTTTTCATCCCCATCGAGTATCGAAGCCAAGAAGCAACGATCAGCTTTTTCTTATCTCCCCTTTATCTCTTTTATTTTTGTTTTCATAGTTCATATACGCATGCACACCATCTCCTGTTAAATCCTATTCTCAACAGCATTGAGAAGTCTTCCCCACAGTGCACTCCCACACACACCTTTTATATATTTCACATCTCCTTATTTTATTTACATATTCATATCATCATTCATCATATTTTCCCACACCCTTTTGCATAGGGGTTTAAGGGCCAACCCCCACAAGGTGTGTTCATACCCGAATTTACATGCTCATATCTTTTAAGGATTGATGCTACACACACCATGTTCTAATTCACATCTTTTATTGGTGTTTGTTATTTTTTGCAAGGGTAATCAAGAGAAAGAACTCTCTTCATCGGCCGGCCGATTAGAAGAGAAAGGAGCACTCACATCCCCGCACTTTCAAGGTATTCTTCGCGATCTCTCCCCTTCATTAATTGTTATATCTTTTGAGGCGTTCGCGTCTCTGGCGATCACAACCTCCTTTAGCACCTCGTGCTATCTTATTGCTTTCATCATATCTATTGCTTTTTTATATTTAAGTGTGGATTTTAAATAAGATCTACAAATTGGCGATCACGGTGGGACCCTTTGTGTTCTTCATCTATTACCCGTTTCCCATTAGGCACCCGCGTGTGCCATCTCCCTTATTTGCACCCTCGGTGCGTCCCCCTTTTGTGCCCCTCGGGCACCCTCCATTGGTTTTGTCCTTTTCCCTAAGTGATTTGTCAATTTATTGATTTTTCTTTAAAATCTCCACTTATTTGAAATTTTGATGAGCATGCTTATATCTTATATTTGTTGATTGCCTGCGACTGTGAGTGGTTGTTACTGTTGGCCGTGGATTGAGAATTAACGCCTCTGTCGGAGGCGCCTTTTGATTTCACGCCCTAACCCAGGGCGTGTTGTTTGAAGTTAACGCCTTCTGACAGGGCGTTTGCTAGCTGTCTCCAATTATCTCTGCTTGCTTGGTGAATTCACGCCCGTTGCAAGGGCGTCTTTATCTTTATTAGCGCCTCCCTTAAAGGCGTTTTCTTGGATTTGACGTCCGCTGGATAGGGCGTCCTTTTATTTATAGCGCCTCACACTAAGGCGTGTTTTACCCTACCCCTTGGCCCCTCACGTTGATTCACGACGGTCACACCGTCGTGTCCTTGTTTAGTAGCGTCCCCTTCCAGGGCGTGTTTTTACTGTGGGTTTCCAGAACCCCCCGGCTGTGGTTTTTCATGATATTTCATGCTTATCTTTGTTGATTGATCATATTATTGTGGTTGGCCTGTTTACCCTGTTTCATTCATATTTGCATTGGTTTGGGAGCCCCCTCCTCTTCATTAGGATCCACACACCCCCTTGGTGAAGGAACGACCCTCCATTGAGCATTCCGTCTCTTTGGATTGGAAATTCCTAAACCAAGCCTCCGTAAGTCCCCGCACCCGTGGATTCCCTCACGGACGCCGGGCAGGTTGTACCCTTTTGGAGTCCCGATATAGTTGGCCTAATACGTGGTGAGTGAGAGTTCCTAGTTGGCATTGGAGTTCAAATCTCATTTGAAACTAGGACTCTCCTTGTGTGAATCTTTCCAAACTTTATTAAAATCCTTAATTCACCAAGGATAAAACAATCAAAAATCACGGTAACCATTCCAACTTGTGTGCTTATTTGCATAATTATTGAGAATTTTTGATTATATAATGGCTTACCATGATAGAAACATGTTCAATTCAATTCATGAGGATGCACAACCTAGCACTTCATATCCTCAATTTCAACATGTTAATCAGCATTCTCACCATTCTTTCAAGGGACCACGTCCTTATTCTCATGGTCATACCCAACCCATGGGCAATGTCCATTCTCATGGTCCACCTACTCAATTTCAGGCCACTATTCCCTCGGGACCGTCTCCTCCCAATGACGAGAAGGTCTCTCGAATCATCCATGCATTAGATCATCTTACCCCTCAACAGATCCAAGCCCTTAAGGCTGCCGTTGAGGGTACATCTCATGCATCTCCCCCTCTTTCCAATTCTATACGGGTGGCCCATCACCTACCTCCTTCCAATTCTATTCGGGTGACCCATCACCCATCTCCCTCCAATTCTACACGGGTGGCCCATCACCCACCTCCTCCTTCCAATCATATTCGGGTAGCCCATTACCCATCTCCCCTATTCATTCTACTCGGGTGGTCCGACACCCGCCTCCTTCTATTCCTCCTCCCTCACGGCCCCGAGGCCCATTTATTCATTGCAATCCGGCCCTTCCGGGTTCTTTTACGGGTCATACCGTCAACTCCCCTCCACGGCCTTTTTATGCGGCCCCTCCTCCTTCAAGGCCCTGCCAGCCCTCTATTGTTCAAGTCACACCCCTCCAACAATCTCTTTTTGATAAGATTACTTCCATGGAGGAACAATTAAAGAGGGTCACGGTTCCTCCTACTCCGGTCAATCCTCTCTATGCGGCTTTGGATGACATTACAAGAATGGAGAGAGAATGGAAGGATAGGATGGACGACTACGGCGTTGATATTCCAAGCGAGCAAGAACCGGCAATTGAAGAATCCGAGCCGGTGTATGATGATGAAGCTCCGCAGGCACCCCTTTCGAGTTTCCTTAACTTTCCACTTCCCCCACTTTCATTCGATGAACCCCTCGCTCAGGATGAAGCCACCATCCCCGATCCAACCCCTATTTCCGAGACTTCTTGGTGTTACGACGATGGGTCGATACTCCAATCACCCGCGCCGACGCATCTTGAGTTTTTCACCACTCCAAACACCGCTCGCCCCATTCGGCATTTCCTACGCACCAAACTTCACCCATTAACCCTCCACCCATTACACCTCCTCCAGTTACACCATTAACCTCCGCAACACTGGCCTCCCCCAAGCCTTCCACTATTAAACCACCACCCGTTAAGCCATCTACCTCCACACCATCGGCCTCCATTAATTACACCATTAAACCTTCCCCAATTAGCCTCCCATTACCGCCACCTCGGTCTTCCATTATCCCTTTAAAACCCACTTTGCCTATTCCACCACATAACCCTCCACCTTTACCTATGGCTAATCCTGAGCAGGACCCACCACTTTTTGCACTCGAGCTAACCCCGACCGCTTGCAAGCAAAGGGAGAAACTTGATGTGTTTGAACCTCCGCCTCCACTTACGCCAACACTTTCCATTATACCTCCACCACTCACAAAGCCTTCCGCCTCCGCTTCACCTCCTTTTACTACTCGGAATGGGAGTGCTTCTGCAAGTACTTGTGCCGAAGGTGATCAAGAGCCGGGCAAGACAGATGTGGCCACGGTTATGCGATTCAAGATTCAAGAAGTCATTTACCAGATGCCAATCCGGATTATTGTGCCGAGCATGGTCGCAGAGGCCAAGTCACCGCCATTGCTCAGGGAAGAATGCCAAGAATTGATGCCATCCAAGGGCCAGGCAGGGCACCCCTTGTTCAAACTTTCCAATCCAGAATTCATTATTCCTTACAAGGGGCGAATGCCCATTTTGCTCAACATTCCATATACACCACATTCAATGGGCAACTCAATGCTTCCCGTTCCAACTCTACAACTCCCCCACATTATTGATCTTTGCTTTCCAAGGGAGTTGTCTTTTACTATTGAAGCTTCTTTTATTGGGCCAATTGACCGTACATGTTCACTGCCGTGGAGGGGCAGTTATCTTAATGCTAAGGGGCCATCCCTTATTTGCTCCACTTTCTATTCATCCATCTCTATCACTTTTTCTTCATGGGCCATTCCCAGGGTTAGGAGGAGGATCACATCCTCTCGCCCTTCACATTCTTCATATTCTTTGCATTTCATGCATTCATCGCATCCATCCCATTACATGCATTTGCACCTCCTGCTTCCCGGGTTTCCAAACCCGTATCTTCCTCACCTTCCGGCACCGCCGGATATTCCGCATTTCCCATCTTATTCATATTCATCCTTTTATCCACTCCCCTTGGGGCATCGTGTCCCCCTTCCTGCCATTTCCCTAGAACCTCCAGGAATTTTATCCCTCCTCTTTGGGCATCTCGCCCTTTCTGATTCTATTTCTCCGGAACCTCCGGACTTTCCCCTCGGGCATCACGCCCCTTTTCATTCTCCTCCTCCAGAACCTCCGGACCTTTCTCTCGGGCACGACGCCCCTTTCCATCTTCTCCTTACTGATTTCATCCCTCCGGAACCTCCGGAACCTCCGGATTCTCCACCTGATTGTCTCCATCTTTTCCCCGGGCATCGCGCCCCTTTCTATTTGCTTCCTCCGGAACCTCCGGACTTTCCCCTCGGGCATCACGCCCCTTTTCATTCTCCTCCTCCAGAACCTCCGGACTTTTCCCTCGGGCACGACGCCCCTTTCCACCTTCTCCTTCCTGATTTTATTCCTCCGGAACCTCCGGACCTTCCATATTTCCTTCAATTCATCTTTTTGCTCCTCCGGGACTCCATATCTTTTATTCTCTTCTTTCTTTTCCGTCATCTTTTTCATCATCTTTTTCCCTATTTCTCCCCAGGGCATCGCGTCCCTTCTTTCGTTATCCCTCCGGAGCCCCCGGATGATTCCTCCTATCACGATTCTCCTCCTTTACCTCCGGACCCTTCGGATCCACCTCTTTCCATCTACCAATTTCTTCTTCTGATTCCTCCTAATTCTGGGTCTGACCCAACTTCTTCCACATCCACTGCTTTGGGCATTTGCCCTTTCTCCCATTGTTTTAGAGGCTTTAGTCCTCACTCCACCTCTAATTTTCGCTTCTTTGTAAACTGTTCCTTGTAATCAGGGTCTCCGCGCCTTAATGAGGGAGTTCTAGCCCTCGCCTCTCTTCCTTTTTCCTTATTCATCTGAGTCTGGTCTTGGCACCACTCCTTCTTGTTAAGCCACTTTCAATCCTTTGCTTCCAATCCTATGGACTGCCAAAGAGGACTATCCCACGATGATCAACATCGCTTCGCAGCAGCTGCTTCTATGAAGGTTGCAAGGTAACATATTGGCGTAAGCGCATTTTTATGATATCATTACCCCATTTCTTCACGCATGATTCTCAAAAGGAAGTGCTTCTTAACAAGATTAAGAATGGTGTTTTAAATCTTTATCTTAGGCTTTTAATTGAATCATTTCGAAAAAAGAGTCTTTAGACTTGCTTTGCAGCACTTTGGTTGATAAAGAACCCAGCATTGGGAATACAACATTCTCTCCCCACTTGTTTAAAAGTAACCCTCGGTTGGGCATTCCACACACTTCACGGCGTCCTTAGCCGGCTCCTTTGGTAAAACACCGTTGCTACCTTGGCCATGCCATGAGTATATCTAAAAGTCTTTTCTCTTCTTTACTCGGCCGAATGCAGGTGCAAGAGATTGACGGATGAGATGACCAACCTAGGTAATCCCCAATACGAGAGGAGTCTCAAATAGGGGCAGTCTTGACCCAAAATCAATATGAATTTCATGATACATCTCGCCACAAAGGGCAATTAAGAATCAAGTCAAACTTTCGATAATTGAATTATGAATCATGGCATGACAAGAGTGGCAAAGTCCCCGCAGGGAAAACCCTGGTCGTATGCATGTCATGGGTCTAAAAATCAAAGGCAAAAAGCCCCAGCGCAACAGACTACCTCTTTGAGGGTTTAATACCTTGGAAGGAATTCAAATCTTGATATCTCCCATCCTGCTTTAAGTTTATCCCCAATTATTCTTCTCTTCTCCCTCCAAGACCGAATGTTTCTCGGGTATGGCCTTGGTAGGGGCACTGTTGATCAGAGACGGTTGGTTATAGGACGCCACTTTCAATGCACGCCGGCTTTGGGCAGTTTTTAGCAAAAAGGGAAGGAACGAGGATCCCTAGCCAGTGGTTTAAAATACCCTTTGATGCTGCTTTAGCAATGTCTAACCAAAATCAAACAAAAAATTGAATATTTCTTGTCCAAAATCCATAAAAATTTGAATACCTTTCTCAAAACTTCACAAAAACTTGCATATTGATCGAAACTCATAAAAATTTGAATATCTTTCTCAAAACTTCACAAAAATTTGCATATTCCAAAACTCCATAAAAATTTGCATATTTCCAAAATCCAAAAAGTTGCATTGTATTTTCTGATGGTGTTTTGCAGGAACAGCTTTGCAGAGACCAAAAGCACGGGATGGGTCCTCTCTCTACTTATTGCTATCAATCTATTGATTCTTCCCAATATTCTCATGACATGCCACCCAGGGGCATCATCTCCCTATATCATTCTGATTATCATATCTCATGATTATTCATCTCCAAATCTTTCAATCAACTCCTGCTCGTTTCATCTGATCACTCCGCCGATGGGCATTATATCAGATCTTGATCATTCATCTCCAAATCTTGATTAGCCAGATTGTCTCCTCATGATAAAACAACAAACAATGCTATGATTTGACTTATGCTATTCATGCCATATACATGCTATGATTGATGCTTTGATGATTGTTATGCTTAAATGCCTCATTCATTGTTTGTTAGCTTTTATATCTTGGCTAATGAATTTTTGAGCGCAGGATAAGAAGCTCTTGGTCCCGCCGACTGGGCATCATCATCAAAGTCCCACGGTGCTTGCAGCTCATTTCTCAGTTCCCATGCTTATTGATATCACCATCTCCCTGTATGCATTCTACTATATGTTACATATGTTACTAGATTATATCAAGGACCTTGTGGCTTTGGTAAATCTGGGATTTGAGTTCCCCTTCATCAAAAACAATGATGATTCCAGAGAGTCTTAGTCACACGGATAGGCCGTTGAGCCGTCCAAGACTGGGGACGATGGTTCCCTTTTTACGAGTTGGTGCGTGGATAAACGGGCTTCGGCTTAGTATCAGCTCGCAGAATTGGTTTCTTGACCCAGTCTGGGCAGTTTAACAATATTATCCTTGATTATATTATATTTTCATTTGTTATTTTCCCTTTAAGCCCAGCATGCATTCATGTAGGACTTTGAAATAACGTTGAAAATCATTCTGATAAGCTGATATTGAGAGTTGAATTGATCTTAATCTTCTCGATATGAGATTTTCATTGCCGAATTGGATCCTCAGTTCGTTTTATCGCTGTTTTGGGTCTTTTCTCGAGAACTCCTTGTTTGGATTTTTATCATCTTATTTTTCAATCATTCCCCTTGATCCACCTTGGCTGCAGCACGTCCACATGGCTGGTAACCGCTCCCCAATGGTGAAATCTACAGGTTTGTGACCTGGGGTACTTCCACCGCGCTGGAAGTTGATCATTTTATTTTATCTCCTTCGTGCACCGCGTGCACATCTCCCCTTTTATCCAAACATTGTTGACTTCATTGGATTTCCCGAGATTTGCTTCATCTCGACCTTTTGATTTCATTCTCATCAAGGGATGTTGATTGCGTGTCTCATCACACCTTGGCATCTACTTTTCAGTTTGCTCTGCTCCCTTGCAAAGCAGACGCCAAGGCGGGGCAGCTGTAGACACGCCAAAATTGACGTTACTGTGAGTACATCTCATATTGCCTTGTAATGTCCCAATTTGACCCTCAAATTAGTTCTATTTGAGTGGTTTTTCCCACTTTTTTTAGATTTCTCCCTTTTTTCACCCTTTTCCTATTTTTTCCTATTTTTTTGGATTTTTCTGGATTTTTCTAGATTTTCTGGGCATTTTTTCTCTATTTTTAGAAATAACGACTTGATCTGGGGCGTCTTTTAAATAACGACTTATACATGGGCGTTTCTTAAAAAATTGACGACTATACTGGAGGGCGTCCATTCTTTCAAATTTCCATTTTTCTGGATTTTTTTGGGAATTTTTCGGAATTTTTTAAGAATTAACGACTTAACCATGGGCGTTACTTTGAATTTGAAAAGAATAAAAAAATCAAAAATTGAATTCACGCCTTACACACGGTCGTCACTTTTTCAAATTGATTTTTTTTAATATTATTTTCCACTCTCTTCCAGAGGTGATTTGGTGGCCTTCCGGGTGTCAGAAAAATTCGCAAAAATAGTCGTTGGAATCAGGGCGACGAGATGCACCTCCACCTAAAAAATGGGAAAATAATATTGAGAAATGAAAAATGGCCCTATTTCGAATTTTTTAATTAACGTCCTTTGTTAAGGCGTTTTTTAATTAACGCCTTTGACTCAGACGTGTTTCAACTTCATTTCTAAAAATGATCCAGGAATTAACGCCCTTGTGCAGGGCGTGTTTTTAAAAGACGCCCTTCGGAAGGTCGTCAATTCTTGAATTGACGCCCTGAGCCAGGTCGTGTTTCACTTTTGTGCTCCGAACGAACGCAGCCTTTCCCAGAGAGACTCCTGCTTCGTTTGGGCTCTTGCCCAGCTTAATCCTCCCCTCTTTGGGCTCTTGCCCCCTTCTTATCTCTTCCTCCGAAGGACTCTTTCCTTCTTATCCCTTCATTCGATTCTATTTAATAGAGCATACTGCTCTGTTAATAGGTTGGATCCCCTTTCTTTCGATCTTTTTTCTTCCCCTCCGTTTTTTCTTCTTCCTCCGTTCTTCTCTTTGTTTTGCAGGTTGCTGCTGCTGATGCTTTTGGCTAAGGAGAAGCTTCTTACGTCCAAGCTTTATCTTCTGAAGTTTTCATCCCCATCGAGTATCGAAGCCAAGAAGCAACGATCAACTTTTTCTTATCTCCCCTTTATCTCTTTTATTTTTGTTTTCATAGTTCATATACGCATGCACACCATCTCCTGTTAAATCCTATTCTCAACAGCATTGAGAAGTCTTCCCCACAGTGCACTCCCACACACACCTTTTATATATTTCACATCTCCTTATTTTATTTACATATTCATATCATCATTCATCATATTTTCCCACACCCTTTTGCATAGGGGTTTAAGGGCCAACCCCCACAAGGTGTGTTCATACCCGAATTTACATGCTCATATCTTTTAAGGATTGATGCTACACACACCATGTTCTAATTCACATCTTTTATTGGTGTTTGTTATTTTTTGCAAGGGTAATCAAGAGAAAGAACTCTCTTCATCGGCCGGCCGATTAGAAGAGAAAGGAGCACTCACATCCCCGCACTTTCAAGGTATTCTTCGCGATCTCTCCCCTTCATTAATTGTTATATCTTTTGAGGCGTTCGCGTCTCTGGCGATCACAACCTCCTTTTAGCACCTCGTGCTATCTTATTGCTTTCATCATATCTATTGCTTTTTTATATTTAAGTGTGGATTTTAAATCAAATCTACACATTACACTCAAACAACCCAGAAGGGTTCGACCGTCGAAGGCACCGCCTCAACGAGTCAACGTCAGTCAACAGGCAAGCAACGACCTGGGCAAGGCGCGCCGCTTCCATCTAACGCGCTGGGTCAAGCGCGTTAGACCAACCGACTTAACCCCCAAAGAAAACGACAAAACGCAAGTAACGGCCAGTCACCGGCGCGTTACACGGGAACGACGCTCCAAGCTAGGGCCGTCGCTTACCTAGAAACAAAAGGGCTAATAAACCCTCAAACCAAATAACGGTCCATCGTAGGGCCGTCAAAAGCAAGTGACGGTCGCTGGCTAGACCGCTACTTTGGTTACGGCGGGAAAACATAGGAATGGCCGGATCGGCCCATTCCACGCCCCATTCACGCCGAAACGCAGGGGAAACACACCGCAATGACAAAAGACAACACCAAGGGGCTCCAAACCCCACATGCAACATCAAAGACGCAAGATTCGGGCGATTTTACCAAATCAACCCTAAATGGGTCACCGAGGTTCCCGGGCTTCTACCGGCCTCGAATGAACACCAAATCGCACGAAACCAACGTGGATGGGATTCTAACATCCCTGCGGTCATTTAGAAACTAACTGAACCGCAAACGGTCACCGTTTACCGGCCGACCCTAAAAACCACGACAATCACGGTTTAGGCAAAACAAGCCCAAACACGCTCGTTTCCTAGCCGAACGCCGTGCAATGGCAGGGAAAACGAAGATGGGGAAGCAAGGATCCGTCACCCTACCTCCACCTAAGAAACCGTGCCCCGAAAGGACTACACCACGTCGAAAACCACTCGCGAATCAATTTCACCGGCTTTGAATCCACCGTTCGGGATCGCGCCAGAATCGATCCGATCCTCGCTCCATCGCGCATCCAACCAGCTCCACGGCTTCACCGCCTCGCCCACCTACGCCTCCGTCTGCAGCCGGAGCCAGAAAGGGGAGAGAACGAGAGAGAACGGGAGAGAGACGGACGGTCGCGCGAATGAGAAGGAGAGAGAGAAAGAGAAAAGAAAAAAGAAAGAAATTAGGAAATTTTCCTAATTTCTGGAAATTCCGAAAATGCGCCGAAAATGCACAAATTCAGAAAAATACGCAAAAATAGTCGAAACGACCGGCTCGACGAGTACATCGTCGCTGTAGCATCCACGAGCTCGAGAATTGACAAACAAACTCACCGTAGGGTTCCGTAACTAGTACGTGAGAAAAACCCACACGGCTCGTCAAACTCAACTCGGAAGCCACAAAAGCGAACCGAAACTCAACGAAACCAATCCGAAAGAGATCCGGAAGATCCAACAAAGATCCAACAAGATCCAGGGCATTACATCCTCCCCTCCTTTAAGAAATTTCGCCCTCGAAATTAAGGACTAACAAAGGAGAAGTAGGGAAGAACAACCCAACAACACAAAACTCGAAAAACACAGCTCAGAGGAACAGCGTCAGACCACAATTACAGGTACACACTCTAGCTTCCAAGACAGCAAGTCTACAGCACGAGTACGGCACCAAAGTGAACACATCTGACACCTCCGAAGCAAGGGCAACGTCGTTTACGTCTCACAGAGCAGGAGACACGACAGCCACAACAATCGAGAACCAACACCGAAAACACAACAACAACACGGCAAGCAGCAGCTTACACAAGGAGACACAGTCCTCACAGCTGACAGCTCGACCACATCATCGGCTCTAGTGCCAAAGGCAACAGGGGACACCTGGCACACAGGACACCAACGACAACAACACCACTGGACCACAAACACCATCACGTCAGCACTCACTCAGATATCACATCTGATCAAGTCGCAAGCTAACTCCACTAAGGAAAAGGGAGCACAGCAAAGCTAACTGACAAGACAATGGTCCAAGACGAGAATGCAAAATCATAAAGAAACAGCGCCAAAACAACACAACGGCAGCACCTGCAGAATTTCGGCTCCGCACAACACGCAGTGCCAAGAAACACGTCTGCAAGCAGGGTCACAACAAGGCACAAGAATAGCTGAGCACACAACCACACAAGAACGGGTTACGCATCAGACTGCTCACCAAGAGAAGACCCACAACAACAAGAAATGACAACAATCTCAGGGAACGCAACTCAAGGACTAGCAACACGCCTCAAGAGCACAACACCCAAGAAGGAAAAAGCAGAGCAAAGGGTACTTAATCAGCAAGGAATGCCAACCAATTCCCCAACACTCACACAATTGCCAATGCCAACACAAGAAAAACCATAAACAAAGGCACGGCAACTGACGACATCAAGGCACGAGAAGCCAAGACGGAGTCACATCGAGAAAGAAAGAACCTCTCGACAAGTGGGTAGCCAACCCACACACAACAGTTGTACTCTCAACAACGTGCATAGGCAACAGAACAACATCGGAAATCGCATCTCAGCACACACCAGCGCCATCGCAATCAACAAGATCGCAATTCACACGCCACGAGCACCAATCCAGCGAATAACCGAACACAAAGAGCCTAAGTGCAATAAGAAAAGAGCACCAGCTTCAGCACAAAGCACAAGGAAAGCATCAGTCTCAGCTTACCTTCACGTCCCGACACAATAAATGAGCCTTCACAATACATCGGCCGTTAGACACAGCACGACAATTACGATACACAACAGCTCTTAACACCATTACGGAGTCCAAAGCCAAGCAACCGTACAACAAGAAGCAGATCAGACTCAAAATAAAGCTGTCTACACTTAAGCAGACACAGGACAAAGGCATCACTAAGACAGCAAATCCAAGGCAAACCTCGGAAAAGCATCACCACGAAGGACGAGAAGCAACAAGCTCAACAACAGCAGCTCACCAGGAAGGGAAAATCCTAGGTTCGCTCGAGCAACTTCTCAATCGAGGCAACACGACAACGAAACAATCAAAACAACAATGCATCAGGAGCTAAGTAGACTCAAGCCGAGACAACGCAAGCAACGTAAAAATGTGCATGACCATCACACCAACGCTAAAAGTCACAAGCCACCTGAGCAAAATACAGAAAATAGCTCGAACAATGCACTGCAGGTTCATGCCAACCGACAAACACTGCCAAGCGCAACACGATCGAGACCAACTTCAAAACGAACGAAGCACATCGTCACATCCAGACGAGAGCAAAAACCATCTCGTACAGTGCCAACCAAGCACGTACAAGACCACACGCGAGAAGCACTGCGATAAACCATCGCAACACCTACGCCAGCAAGAGACTGTACTGGGCCTAAGGACTCTGGAAACTGTATATCTCGGATTCCCATGTACTTCACACAACAACGCTCTGATAGCTCAGAAAAGAATTCCGAACATCTCAGAACACTGCTCTGATACCAGCTGTAGCGACCTGGATTCCGGATACCCGGTGCACCCGGTATAAATACCGAATACACGTGATACCATGAGGGACCCGTGAGGCCTCCCAAGCGCGGGAAAGCGCCGAAGGGATAAAAGGCATGTGTAGAGTACATTGAAGCCACAGAGATATAACAGTAAGCAATTTCATTAGATTGGATTGCTAAAATAGCAGAAATAAAATTACCTTTTCATTAATAATTCAACAATTACAATTATACACAGAGTCCAACCCAAAGGAGAGACAACAAGTCTAGCACAGTACAGTACGACAGAAAGAAACGTACACAGAAGTCGGGAGAAGCCCTACGCAGGTACGGCTGGCAGCTACAACAGCAAGAGAGCGCTCCACCAAGAACAGCAGAGGCAGACGGCGAAACCCACCTGAAAAGCAGCAGGGGTGAGTCTCAACAGAAACTCAGTAGGGGTCACGTGGATCCCCACTGGACAGCGCACAAAGCGAAGGCAACGGAAGCAACAACAAAGCAGCAGGAACAGCAGGTGTAGCAAAGCAGGAAAAGCTACACTACAAAGCTGTAAAGGAACAGACGGGAAGTAGGAGTAGGGAACACGCAGGAGAGGGTGAGAACCCACACCAAACAAGCGACTACTGAATTAACCTCAGCACCCCAGACTACTCCAAACAAAAGGCAACAGATGGATGACCCTAAACTCACACAGAAGGGTACACCAGCCTGTCAACCTGCCCCAAACAATCCATGTCTAGACACGACCTAGACAGACGCCAAACAAGCACGTACACGACCGGAAACGTCGTGCACAAAGCCCCACGCACGAACAGAACACCGTGCGGACAACAAAACACTGACCTCGAGCACGGCCACGAACGGGCAACTCGCAAAGGTCACGACACGCAAGAAAACGTGAGAGCTACGCGTCACGTGACGGAAGCACCCCCTTAAAAAGCCAGCTGCGTCCACTGACGTCTTACGCCGCACCTCAAGCGTCTCGCCTACAACACTGCTTTAACAGCAGCAGAGACAGAGACACAAGCTGAACCAAACAGGAACAACAAACAAGTAACTAGTCAGGGTCACGCCCGTCGACGTAAGTCCTCCGTCCCTGACCACGTGTGCACACACTGGCTATAGTCTAAGCCAGGTCCTCTAGCTAGTATTCTCCCTCGGTAGGACGCTACCGTTGACTAGGAGCCCGCAGAACTAACTACAAACCGCTCACCGGGAATAACCCTCCGCCATCCGCTAGCGGGTCGGCACTCAACAGACCTTAGGCAACAACAAGTGGAGGCTTCACACGACACAGAAGCTCCAACACAAGTGCCAAAGTACAAACGGGCGACCACGCCCCTCAACACGTACTTCGAGGCACCAAATGGCAGCATCGCCACTGCCGACAACTCAGGACAAGCAACTAGACCTCCTATGTAACGATCCTGAGTCGAACGACTCAAGGCAAGATCGTCACAAACAGCGGAACAAGCCGCCAATCGGTCTAATCCTAAGCCAGAGAAACCACGCTCCGCAGAAAACAACACACGGAGACCTGAGGGAAACATCAAGAACCCTCAGCATAGTTGGACACGCAAACCGAGGTACAACAACACCTCGAAGCATCCAGAAGCAGTGTCTTGGACAGGACAGAACCGCCAAGACACGCACAAACAAGGTCACATGTCAACCACTGGGTCACACCGGGTTGACCGAAACCAAACAACAAAAGCATACAAGAGTAGGATCAAGAATCCTACCACAAGTAAGAAGACTCCTGGCCACCTTGCAACGTAGTCTTAACCCTCATAGGACATCAAGAGACATCCACAGGACAACGGGCAGACCACAAGGACAAGCCAAGACACACAGAATCATCGGGCGGAAAACCAAGGCACAAAGGAAGTAACGCACAGGCCCTAGACCGTTATTAGCAAGTGACGGTCTAGCTCAGGGGCGTTATTTCCCAAACGACGGATGGACACAGGCCGTCACACACCACCCTGATAACCTACAAAACCACACAAAAGCCAAGTAACGCACAGCTCCTAGCGCGTTACAAGCAAACGACGCACGGAGGCTCCACCATTACTTCCAACGGCATAGCCACCCAGACCAAAGCCAAGTAACGCACGACGCCAGGCGCGTTACTCACAAACGACGCGGCAGGAGAGGGCCGTCAGAGACAAATGACGCGCAGGGGCCTATCCGTTACATCCAACGGCATAGCCACCCTCAACCCAACACGACAGCAAACGACGGACAGAGGCATGCGCGTTACTCACTAACGACGCACAGGGGCTCCACCGTCACTTCCAACGGGACAGCCACCCAACCTCGTCCACACAGAATGCAACGGCCAGGGGCAGGCGCGTTACACTCAAACAACGCACAAGGGTTCGACCGTCGAAGGCACTGCCTCAACGAGTCAACATCAGTCAACAGGCAAGCAACGGCCTGGGCAAGGCGCGCCGCTTCCATCTAACGCGCTGGGTCAAGCGTGTTAGACCAACCGACTTAACCCCCAAAGAAAACGACAAAACGCAAGTAACGGCCAGTCACCGGCGCGTTACACGGGAACGACGCTCCAAGCTAGGGCCGTCGCTTACCCAGAAACAAAAGGGCTAATAAACCCTCAAACCAAAGAACGGTCCATCGTAGGGCCGTCAAAAGCAAGTGACGGTCGCTGGCTAGACCGCTACTTCGGTTACGGCGGGAAAACATAGGAATGGCCGGATCGGCCCATTCCACGCCCCATTCACGCCGAAACGCAGGGGAAACACACCGCAACGACAAAAGATAACACCAAGGGGCTCCAAACCCCACATGCAACATCAAAGACGCAAGATTCGAGCGATTTTACCAAATCAACCTTAAATGGGTCACCGAGGTTCCCGGGCTTCTACCGGCCTCGAATGAACACCAAATCACACGAAACCAACGTGGATGGGATTCTAACATCCCTGCGGTCATTTAGAAACTAACTGAACCGCAAACGGTCACCGTTTACCGGCCGACCCTAAAAATCACGAAAATCACGGTTTAGGCAAAACAAGCCCAAACACGCTCGTTTCCTAGCCGAACGCCGTGCAATGGCAGGGAAAACGAAGATGGAGAAGCAAGGATCCGTCACCCTACCTCCACCGAAGAAACCGTGCCCCGAAAGGACTACACCACGCCGAAAACCACTCGCGAATCAATTTCACCGGCTTTGAATCCACCGTTCGGGATCGCGCCAGAATCGATCCGATCCTCGCTCCATCGCGCATCCAACCAGCTCCACGGCTTCACCGCCTCGCCCACCTACGCCTCCGTCTGCAGCCGGAGCCGGAAAGGGGAGAGAACGAGAGAGAACGGGAGAGAGACGGACGGTCGCGCGAATGAGAAGGAGAGAGAGAAAGAGAAAAGAAAAAAGAAAGAAATTAGGAAATTTTCCTAATTTTCGGAAATTATGAAAATGCGCCGAAAATGCACAAATTCAGAAAAATACGCAAAAATAGTCGAAACGACCGGCTCGACGAGTACATCGTCGCTGTAGCATCCACGAGCTCGAGAATTGACAAACAAGCTCACCGTAGGGTTCCGTAACTAGTACGTGAGAAAAACCCACACGGCTCGTCAAACTCAACTCGGAAGCCACAAAAGCGAACCGAAACTCAACGAAACCAATCCGAAAGAGATCCGAAAGATCCAACAAAGATCCAACAAGATCCAGGGCATTACAGCTTGTGGAAGTCAGTACAGGCTAAACATCCATGCATCATCACACTCAACATAGTCTGGACAGAAGTGGGTCGACCCCCTTTCTAGATGGGTCGACTCCCCAGATAAGTGTAGTCTATACACTGCATGCATTTACATAGTCTGCACATTAGCATCACGCAGCAAGTATGTACATCGCCTTGTGTAGGCATGACAAGTCCACACACTACATTGCATGCGAGACTTCAAAGTCTGCACATTGCACAGCTGCAAGCACTTCAAAGTCTACACACTGCATTGCATGCGAGACCTCAAGTCTACACATTGCACAGCATGCAAGTCCTCCAAGCCTATACATTGCATAGACTGCAGGCATTAGAAGTGTGTACATTGCATAGCATGCAGGTGGTCTAAGTCTGTACATTGGCCTAGTGTCGCAACACTAAGTCTGTACATCGCAAGCATAGCGAGCGTCCAAGTCTATACACTGCTGTGTGTTCGCAAAGTCTATACAATGTCTACTTTACCTACGTTAAAGTTTATACATTGTTCACCGTCTCATGCATCGTTTCACTCGAAGTCTGTACAGTCTGGCAGCGTCTCATGCATCGTCTTAGCAACTCTGTACAGCGTTGGCATAGTCGTTGGCATCGTCTCATGCAGCATCTTAGGCATTATCTCATGCAAGTCTGTACAGCCTGTTGTCGCAGACCAAGTCTGTACACTCCGTGTGCCTCTTTATGTTTCAAAGTCTGTACAGGGTCTGCCCTGCCTCGCCACCATGCATTCAAGTCTCAAAGTTTATACAGCCTTTGCATTGCACTAAGTCTATACATTGCACTATAGCATGCATTTCCTCAAGTCTGTACAGCGCCATGTTCACATGCTTCAAGTCTATACATCGCTGCTTTGCCAAAGTCTATACATCTTGCTTTGCTCAAGTATGTACAGCCTTTCCTTTGGCAAGTCCACACATTGTGAAAGTCCATACATTCGTTTGCCTTGCACATCATCAAGTCTGTACACTGGCAGCTGCAATGCTCGCACACAACAAGTCCATACATTGCATATGGTTGTGCATCATAAAGTCTACACATTGCCTTGTTGCATTGCACTTCAAGTCCATACACTCTGTGAAGTCCATGCGTTCATTCATGATCAAGTCTATACAGACTTAGCGAAAGCATATGCATAGTCTATACATTGTTGAGCTTCACACACATATCTTCTAAGTCTATACATCCATCTGTTGAAGATTGATCATGTCTATACATTGTGTGCATCTAGCTGCTAAGTCTGTACATCCCTTGACTGCATGCCTGAGCATCCCTTGTCGTTGTGCATACTTAGTCATATGCATAGTCTATACATTGCTCATGCATCTTTACTTAAAGTCTATTCATCTGTTTGCTCCTTTAGCTGCACGCATTATAGCAAGTCTAGACATTGTCTGTCATGCACGCAATAAAGTATGTACATGCTTATTGGTGCATACATCAACTCCATACATCATTTTCTCATGTGAACACTAAGTCTATACATGGTATAATGACTGCATATGTGAAGTCTATACATGCATAGCTTCACACTCACAAAGTGTGTACACGCCACTGCATTGCATACACAAAGTCTGAACATTGCCTCATGCATTGCCTTCAGCAAAGTCCATACATGGTCAGGCAGCCTGCACAGCAAGTATATACATCCTCTACCAGCCTGCACGCAGCAAGTCTAAACATCGACTGGCAGCCTACAGCAAAGTCTGAACATTACTTCAGCGTTGGCTTCAGCCAAGTCTATACATCGACTGGCAGTCTTCAGCAAAGTCCGAACATTGCATCATTGTGCATGCATTACTTTCATCAAGTCTATACACTTCCTTGTTGCATGTCTATACATTCGATTGCTTCTTGTCTCACACACAAGTCTGCACATTGCTTGACAGCATGCCATAGCCTTGCATAACAAAGTCTGTACATTGCATCGTTTGTTCATGCATTGTCTCAACAAGTCTGTACACTCGTCCATTGCTTCACTCGACCAACTCTGTACAGCCATGCACTGTCTTGCTTGCATGTTAGCTGATATTGTCTTCGACTGATTATCTAACAGGACTGCTGGACGAGGGAATTAAGACTGGCACGTGATCCGAGGTTGGCACCTGGCACATGACCCGAGGACAAAGTGGGCACAAGCCTAGCACACGCCCTAGTTGCTGCTGCTATAAATGCGAAGCTTCTTCTCCTGAAGAAATCTGATCAAAAAGAGGAGAGTGTGATAGAAGAAGGTTAGAGCAGTAGAGAAGCAGAAGAAGAAGAAGAAGAGAAAAGAAGAGACAGAGAGAGCCCGCAAACGAGAGAAAAAGAAAGAGAAGCTGAGAGCCAAAGTGAGAGAGAAGAAAAATCGTGAGAAGGAGAAAGAGTGTGCAGCCAGTCCATCTTGAAGATCTGATCATGGATTGACTCGTGGATCAAATCCACAGTCATTGTGCTCTTCGGAGCTATATTGTTTTTGATTTTCCTATTTTGTTTTTTGTTTGTTCCTTTCATACATTCAGTGGTTTCTGTTTCCCTTGTTTGGGATCGGGGTTCCTCCTGTGGTCTCAGGAGAAGGGAGATTTGTTCTCCGGTTTTGCTGGTGACTGGGAGTCATCAGTGTTTCCCTCCTGGTCTGGAGGAAGAGAGGTCTGTGACCTCTGGTTTGCTGGTGACGGGGAGTCACTGGTGGGTTCCCTCCTGGTCTGGAGGAAGAGATACCTAGTCTCTAGTTCCAAGTGGCTGGGAGTCACTTGGGGTGTCCCTCCGGTCTGGAGGAAGAGGGGAGGTTATTCCCCTGGTCAAGCTGTTTGGCAGCACCTGTTGCAATCTGAGTCTGCGGTTTCTAGCTTGTGCTAGTGGAAGCCTCACTCCGGTTGGGAGTAAGGGGTGGACGTAGGTCTGTGGACCGAACCACCTAAAAAATTATCTGTGCAGTGGTTTGATTGCCTTGCTTTACTTCCGCTAGATGATTGCTTAGGCGCGCTCCATGTGTTTGTTCATGAGTTCAATTGAATTAGTTTTATTCTGGGACTGTGTCTAGCATCCAGGTTTTAATTTGGGCATTATTGGTAGAGGGATACATTCACCCCCCCTCTGTATCCGGGCCTAGCACCCTATCAGTCCATACCCAGAATAACATCATAGTCTACTAGCTTCAAAGCATATAACCTAGCTGGCAACTGCTGATTTCCAAATAGTATAGGAGCTTTATCAAGACAGAAAGGAGTATACATGATCTCCCCAGAAGGTAATTCAACAACTAACTCACAAGATAATTCAGATGTCGGCTCCTTAATATAAGCAACAAAGTCTTCAGAAATAAATGAATGAGAAGCACCTGAGTCAAATAAAACACATGCAGCATGACCATAAACCATAATTGTACCTTTAACAAGATGGGGTGCGACCGCTTCAGGATGAGTCATATGCATGACTTTCCCTTTAGATTTCTTTCCGCTGCTTGCGGTTGATTGTTGTGATGCCGCTGACACCTGAGAGAATTGTGGTGACTGTGGTGGTGGTGGAGGTCAGAACTGCTGTGGCTGTGGAAACTGAACGGGCTACTTAGGCCTCAACGGACAATCATGAACCACGTGACCCACCTGATCACATCTAAAACACACCACTGACATCAAACACGGTCTACCCATATGATTTTGACCACATCTCGGACAAGTTCTCGGCTGACTCCCAACCGATCCTTGCTGCTGAAAAGAAGAAGGTGCTGATTGCGGCACGCTACCAGTCGAAGCTTTCCGGTCATACCGCTTCTTTGATCTTCTGAACATCCGTCTAGATTTCATAAAAGAAGTACCACTGGCAGAAGAAACAGAAGATAGTACCCCTATCACACTCGATTGACCACTAGCTTGCTGACACTGTACATTCTGCTGTACTGGCTCAACCTGGGTCCGCCCTTGAGTTCTTGCCATATCAAGTTCCAATGCTGCTGCTGCTTGATAAGCCACATCTAACTCTGCCACTCTGGTTGCAATAAGAGGTTGCCTCAGCTCTCGCTTCAAGACACGCAAGAATTGCTCAATCTTCAAACCTTCATCAGCAAGAATATGAAGAGCATATCGACCCAATTCCATGAATTTGTTGCGATATTGCGAAACTGTCATACCACCTTGGTCCAACTCCAAAAATTGATGCATTTTGTCCATTCTGAGATAAGCTGGACTATATGTACACTCAAATGAAGTCACAAACTCCTTCCATGTGATTAGTCGCAGAGGACGAGACTGGAGAGTCACCTCCCATTCTGTGGTCCACCACGCAAGCGTTGCCCCTTGCAACTGAAATGTAGCTAACATCACTTTTCATTCTCGGTGCATTCCATAGAATGGAACACACGCTTAGTAGCATCCAGCCAAATTCTAGCTGCATCTTGATCAGATTGCCCTTCATATGTTGGTAGGTGGAATAAGAGAAATTCCTTTAAAACACGACCACGACCACCTTGATGAGCTAAATCGTCACCAACATTAAGATCAGCACGGGCTTGCCCTTGAACATTCGTTGGAGGAATAGAAGAACCACTTCCTTCTCCTAGAACATCTCGGGGCACATTGTCTTGCACTTGTACTCTATGTCTAGGCGCCATTATTCTAAGCTTAAACAAACATACAGAACCAAAAAGCATAAGTAATTGCGGGAAAACATCCTAAGCCAGCAATCATGGTACACATGGACTTGTTCTGGACTATTGTAATTTCAATTCCTTATACAACACCCCAATCACGCTCTGATACCAACTGTAACGGCCCGGAGATCCGGGCACCGGTAAACCGATACCAAGAACTCGGAGATGCAACCCAAGAGGCTGATGAGGCCCCGTAAGGGTTGGGAGGATTGTTTGAGGAGGTGCATAATGAACTGGAATTACATGCGCATTTTTAAGATAATAATTTTAGACGAAAGTAATTTACAACATCAGAGTGATATATTCAAATAATAGTCCAGGTCCATCCATTACAAGTCCAAACACTGTACAGAAGTCAAAAGGAGACTAACTACACGGGGCATACCCCGGTCAAAACAATGGAGAGACCACTGTTGGCACCTAAGTCTACCAGCCAAAAGCACGAGAATCACCCGTGGACTGCTGCTGCGTCTCACCTAGAAAGGAAGGGTAAGTCTCACATCATAGACTCAATAGGGTTCACGCAGATCCCTACCTCGCAGCTAAACTTATAAAAGCAGTTAATAATGCAATGGCATAGGAAAACAATAGTAAAATAAAGTTGTATAAGTGCAAGAACAATTAACTACAGCTAAATATAAATGCCATTTAATCTAATGCTAATTCGAATGAACAATTAAACACGAGAGTCATAATCTACTAATAGAATTAAAGTTCAACATTTCCAAGTGACAGGAGAAAGAGAAGACCACCAGAAAAAAGACCAGACGCGTCCACAGACGACTTATACTACGTCTCAAGTATCTCCACTACCCTGGAACGCGGCAAGTGAGACATGTAACAGTAACCAAAGTGAAGAACTAGTCAGGGTCACACTCGTCAGTGTTAGTCCACGCCCCTGACCACGTGTGCACACACAAGCTCAATACCTTGAGTGAGGCCTCTAGCTAGTTCCCCCCCAGTAGGACGCTACTGCCAAGCAAGGGGGCCCACGGAAACCAGCTTAAAAACCGTACACCGGGACTACCCCACCACCTCTCCCAGGTGGGCCGACACTAAAGGTCGCCGGGCTACGACTAGTGGTTTCATCACAAGGAAAGAGAAAATAACTCTACGGGGATATAAAAATGTGCCACAGTTCATAAAAATACTTAAACATGGCGAAGATGCAATATTAAAAGTATAATTAAATAAGTATGATTGAATTTATAAACTGCAGGGATCAAACGGTCTAGTCAGGGCCGCAAGGCCCAGGTAAGCGGTCGAACGATTGGCCACTTCACTGACCCAAGCGGTCTCACCATGACCGCTTAGCCACGGTTACTTCACTATATATATTGAACAGAATAGAAAATGGTCTTGGACAGGGCCGCCTGATTAAGAAATGGTCGCGCGACTGATCGCCTAGTGATGAAAAATGGTCCGGTCTAGGCCGCTACACTTACACCGCCTCAATCGGGACGAAGGAGCTTAGCGGTCGGTTGCTGGGCCGCTAAGGTCTACAGACGGTCGGACGAAGGACCGCCATTAACAAGAAACGGTCAGGCCGAGACCGCTAAGGTCCACCACCTTATACAACTAATAAAATGGTCCCTGGAAGGATCGCTTGCCTTCCATAGAACCCGAAACATGGGGAATTCAAATGAAACCCCCCCAATCGATTCCAATCGATGGGATTGCAAATTTAAACCTATTTCCTGCCATGACACATCCATTCCATAGCATCTTTACATCCAAAAACACAAAGACAATGGCCATGGAGTGATTTTCATGGATTAAAACATAAATGACTATGTTCATGCATTTTTCACTCAAACCATGGAAAACATAGAGCAATGGGCATGCAATTAGAAGTAAAGCATCCTAAGAGGAAGGATAATCCATCCCCCTACTTATTTTGTCGATTTCTACGCCGTTCCTTGCCGTTCTTCACGAAGGAACCGTGCCCTACTCCCAGGGTTTTCCACCTCTACGCTCCACGGTCATCTCCACGATGACGACACCACTCCTCCTCCGCCTTGGGCTCGCCAAGGACACCTCCTGCCGATCCTGCAAGGCTTCGAGGTGATCACACCACCAAGAGAGCAAGAGAAGGGGAGGGGGGTGCGTAGGAGAAAGAAAGAGGGAGAGAGAGAGAATTCTCCCCAAAAACAAATGAATGATTTTCCTTTCTTCTTATTATTTTTTGATATACAACTAATTGTTGTAAAAAGGCATTAAAAGAAGTAAAATTGCATATATGCCCTATCTAGCTTCTAAAAGCTTATAGAAAATGGCTAAGCCCACTAAACTAGGCCCATTAAGCCCATTAAAATAAGTTCAACACATGAATTATTTTATATTTTGATACAGATAAGAATCCGTTAACTACCGGGTCTTACAGGCCATGTAAGAGGTGGGGTTGTGGGAGGCTCCCCCTACTTTCGTAGAGACTTAATTAAATAATCACAAACTCGCTTAGGCATTTGTCACTTGACCTCTAGCCTAGACACCAATTTTTTAAAATAGTAATAAATTCCAAAACTCCTTTTTTGTGTATGTGACCTTCCAAGGGCAATCTAACTCCGGGGTACTTCTTGGTACAACCTGCTCAGCTTCCGTGAGGGAATTCACGGGTGCGGGGACTTATGGAGGTCTTGGAAAAGGAAATTCCTGTCCAAAGAGACGGAGTGCTCAATGGAGAGTCCTTCCAATTCTAAGAGGGGTGTAAGCCTAACTTGCCCTTAAAAAGGGGAAATAGAAGAGAAGAGAAAGATTTTTTTTTCAAATGATGATACAAGTAAATGAGAAACAATCAACTAGATGCAATAATGCATGCGAAAGATACAACTAACATGAAGGCATGATGTCATGATAAAGAATTTTTTTTCTATTTTTGATTTTCTGATTTTTTTAGAGAAATTTTTTCTATTTTTTTTCAAAAAGAGAGATAGATAAAAGCTAAATATCAACTAAAAACACTAATCAACATGCAACATAATGAAGAATAAAGACAAAAAACATGCTTTCTATATTTTTCTGGTTTTCTGATTTTTTTAGATTTTTTAAAAACTATAAAAATAGAACCTATACCTATGCTTACTGACCTTTAGCGACGTTGGATTTTTTAGGATTATCAGAATTCCAGATTTCCTGCTCCCTGTAGTGACAAATACAGACTTTCTGCGACACTTCCTGACTTTCTGCAATAGTTAATTTTTTTAATGAATTTTAAGTCCAAATTTTCCTTTTCTTTGATTTTTTGATTTTTTTTATTTTTCCTTCAAAATAAAAATAAAAAATTAATATACAAATATACACACTAAACACAAGAATATCAAACCATAAAAAATCATTTTCATCCCCAGTAACGGCGTCAAAAATTGATGTGCACAAATACTCGTCGTCAAAAGTCGTGCCACAATTTAAAAAATAACCGCACTTAGTCACTAAAAAGATATTAAATATAAGTAGAGTGGTAAGAACGGGTCGATCTCACGGAGAATTTTTTTTTTCTTTTAGACAAGTTGGAAAATCTTTATATTTTGAAAATCGAATTTTAAGTGAGTTTAAACTAAAGGAAAATAAAAGTGCATGAACTTGAGACTAAAACTAACATATCTAAAGAATTTGAGAGGGTTGAGAAGAGAATTTGGAAGGAGATAGAGAGAAAAAGAACTAGCAAAACACAATTGCAAAAGATTGAATTTTTATTGATAAGAAAAGATTACAATATCTATGAAAGTTAAAAATTACAACTTGAGTATACTAAGGGAATAAGAAAGAAATAGAGCCAAGAAGTTTAAAGAATAGCACCGCCGTACCTTTACCGAGTCTTTGAGGAAGATCGTCCCGCTTTAGAAGTAGACGCCGCCTTTAGAGCACCTAAAGAAGAATCTCCACCTTGGGATGTGAGAAGAATATGGAGAAGGGGGGAAATAGAAGAGGAGAAGAATATTTCAAAGCAAATATAAGTGTGTGCATGGGTTTGAAAACAAAGAAGTAGAATGGAGGGATTAAGAGAGAGAAGCTACGGTGGAAGAGGATGAAAAACATAGTAAAACACAGTAAAAAAAATAAGTTTGAAAACAGAGTGTGAGAAGAAGAAGAATAACTTTAAATCTAGAAGGAATTAGAAGAGATGGAAGAAGAGAAAGTTGGAAATCAGGGAAAGATGAAGAAGATTGATGTAGAGTACAAAAGGGAGAAGAAGATTGGAAAGGGGTGAAAATTTGCGAAGAATAGAGAGATGTTGCGCGGATAAACAATAAAAGCCTAAAAATTGAACTTTGAAAAATAGTGAATAACTTGAAAATGAGAAAGAATTGGAGGAATAGGAAGAAGAAGAAGTTGAAGAGCACTTAAGAACGAAGAAGTTTGCAGAACAAAGAAAATTGAAACGAAGAACAGAAAAGCATGTAAAGAGGCTAAGAAAGGCTAAGATTCTCGCTCGGTCTGCTCTGGGTATCTATTTATAGTGCACAGTAACTTCCCACGATCGTGACCTTCTGGATTAGGCTTGAATCCGATTTTCCAGCACCAAGGCTTGATCAAAGTAGGTATCTTGCCACGTTTAGACTCCTCCTTTTCTCAAACAAGAAGAGATAAATCCAAATATAGGAAGATAATTACGATCAGGGCGTTGTGTTCCTGTTTCTGCCTCTCGCGAAAATGGCGACTGGGGTGGTGGGCGCACATTCCTTTGTGCAACTGAATAGGTGGCTGCCCATTCTTCATTTCCTCTTTTTGATATTTTCCATTTTTCATAAATCAAAGAATTGGCGACTCACCAAACAGACGCTCATTCCTTTTCCATTTTTTCTTGATTTTTCTTTCGATTTTTCGTATAATAGAATGAGCGCCTGCTTGGTCGGCCATTTTTTTCCAATAAATTAGCACACGAGTGGACGGTCGTTCATTCCTCTCCCTTTTAATCTCTTTTCCTTTTTTTTCTATTTTCATCAAATGAATGGGCACCTGTCTACTCAGTCGCTCATTCTTCTTTCTTTTTCAGTCAAATAAATGGGCGCCCGTCTGCTTAGTTGCTCATTCTTCTTTTTCATAAAAAATACTTCAGAAATGGCGTCTACTACAGTTGCCGTTCATTATTAAATGGGCGCCCTTCTGCTTCGACGTAAATTACTGAGATTTTTAGAAAATTCAAAATAATCAATATTCTTCATTATAACAATTGTGCATTTTCTTAAATATTTCTCATATTGCTTTTTTAACTCAAAATAATGATAAAATCATGCAAACTCAAATTAATGGCGAGAATGTGATTTTTGCCATATTAATGCACAACTATACTTGTTAAATGTTCAAAAGTGATGAATGTGATGCAACTTATGATATAAAATATAGCACTTATCAGAGTACCAAGCTCGGGGAGCCTATCGCAGCCCATATATGGATTTCTTCATTAGGCAGACATGTCTAGGCTGTTGGGGATCAGAGTATCCCGGTGGCTGCTGCATGTATACGGTCTCCTGCAAGTTGCTGTGAAGGAGGGCACACTCAACATCTAGTTGATGGAGCAGCGATTTGAAAGAGACGACCAAAGAGAGGACCACACGAATGGTGGTGTTTCACTACATGATTGAAAGTCTCCAAAAAATCGACATCTGGCTGTTGGTTATAGCCCTTGGCAACCAAGCGTGCTTTGTGGTGAAGGATTGAGCCGTCGGGATTTCGCTTTAGTTTGTAAACCCATTTACAGCAGACAACATTCATATGATCAATGTAAGGGACGAGAGTCTAGGTACCTTGTTTTTGGAGAGATGTAAACTCATGGTCCATGGCACAGCTCCATGTTGGATCTTGGCAGCCTAAGAAAAACTAGATGGATCAATATCAGAATTACTGTCAATAGCGGTCAACTGGTGTTTGGTGAAGGTGAGGGCTTTGGGTTAAAATATGCCAGACTAGGTCCTAGTTTGCATGGGATGGGTGCGGGTAGGTGCAGGTGGGGATTTTGGCGGGAGTGTTGATGATGATCATGGTGATGGGTTTGCACTAGGAGGTGACAGTGGAGTTGTGGGTGGGCTGGGAAGAATAGAGAGAGGGCTATCAGGAGGTTCGAGAGGTGTAGGAGAGAGGACCACAGAGGGAGTGGCTGTAGTTGGAGAGTTAGTAGGAGTAGTAACCCAAACCAGATCGGTGGGAGAAGATGGCGGCGACGTGAGAGGGGTGATCCGGTCATGACCAGCTAGAGAGGGAAGAGGGTTGAGATGGGGACTGCCAGGAGGAATAAGGGCATACATTTTCATCAAAGACCACGTGACGAGAAAAATGAAGTCGACCAGTTTTAAGATCTATACAGCGATACCCGACATGCTTATTGCTACATCCTAAAAATAAATTAGGAGCTGAGCGAAATTCAAGTTTGTGAGGAGTGGATGGTGGAAGCTAAGGAAAGCACAGGCAACCAAAAGTTTTAAGGGATGTATAATCAGGTTGTTTGTGAAACAAAGTTGCAAATGGTGACTGGTTGCGATGTGGGGATATAGGCATGCGATTAATTAAGTAAATGGCAGTGTGAAAGGCTTCGAGCCAAAACTTGGGGGGGAGGGTGGCAAGGGAAAGGTCAGTTTCAATGATGTGCCTGTGTTTTCTCTCGACCACGCCATTTTATTCAGGTGTGTAGGGGCACGATAACTGATGAGAAATGCCATGGTGTTCAAGGAACTTCTGAAACTGGTGACTTACAAATTCCCTGCCGTCATCGGAGTGAAAGATTTTGATTTTTGTATCAAACAGATTTTCAACTAACGTTTTGAAGGCAACAAATGTCTTTAAAAAATCAGACTTCAATTTAAGAGGATACATCCATTAATAACATGAATAATCGTCAATAAAAAGAACATAATATTTGTATTGAGAAGTGGAAAGTATAGGAGACGGTCCCTAGAGATCACAATGAATTAACGACAGTGGACTCGTGGACACTCTTTGAGACTCATGAAACGGTAATTTTTGACTCTTACCCAACTAACAGGGCGCACATGCCCCAGACATGCCCTTATTAGAAATAGATAAAGATGATAAAATAGAGGACTCGATACTTATGGAAGGATGGCCTAAACGCTGGTGTCAAAGCTTATTTGAAGCGACAGAAAAGGCAGTCCGATTTGACAGAGAGAATTTGTTCGAATAGAAGGGGTACAGTCCATGCCTAGTTCTCCCATGGTGCAGCATCCTCTGAGTTGCTTTGTCCTTCAAATAAAAGCCATTGTCATCAAAACAAAATAACAATGATTGTCTTTAGAAAAACGTGAGATTGAAAGTAGGTTTGAGGCAGCTGGAGGGCAGTGTAGAATATTGGTGAGTTTGAAGGTATGATTTGGTGTGAGTAGAAGGCTATAACTAGTGTTGAAAATTTTTAAACCTTGCCCATTACCGATGTGGACTGAAGCATTGCCATCGTATTTGTTGGAAGAGATCTAGAGATTGCCAAGGTCACCAGTGATGTGGTGCGTTGCCCCTGGATCAGTCTATCAGTTGGTGTCATCAAGAGAAGAGGAAGCCTCCATTACATCCAGCTTCTCTAGAGGGTGACGCCCTTGATAAGCAAAGTTCATATGATCATAGCAGTCGATGGCTTCGTGTGTCCGCTTCCAGCAAATTTGACAATAAGTATTGGAGATATTGACATGATGAGGAGGGGTTGTCATTGTGGTGTCGTTACGAGGACAGCCATCGCGTTGAACAGGAGCAGGGCGTGACATATTGGGCAGAGTGCCTGAGCGTCCGCCACCACTTTTGAAGTTAGATCCACGGCAGCCTCGCCCTCCTCTCTGGGAGTGAGACTATTGTTGAGAGTTGAATGCAACAATGTTATCCTCTTGCAGATAATTTTGCCAATTGAGAGACAATTCTTCGCTGAAAAGGAGATTCTCAGCTTCTTCTTTGTGATGCTAGTAGTCTGGGCACAGTAGCGGATGATCGCTGAGACTATTCCAAAGGATGGAGGGTGCCCATCCAGCATGGTGAAGATGATCTCATCATCAGAGATGAGTGACCCAGTAGCCCTATGTTAGTCGATGATAATTTTAAATTCCTATAGGTACTCTTGCATGGATTTATTGTCCTTGCGAATATTGTGGAGTTAGTGCCGTAGGTTCATGATATGAGAGGGGGAACTAGCCCCAAACTACCGGGCTAAGATGTCCCATGCTTCCTTCCCAATTTTGACACCAATAGTATATGGAATAACAGAGGGAAACAGAGTGGCATTGAACCAAGCCAAGATCATTCGGTCTCTAGTATACCATTCTTCGTACCGAGGAGAGGAGTAAGATGGGATAGGAATCTTACCAGTGATATGGCCTAGAAGTCCTTGGCCACTGAGGATGACTTCAAACATGCTACTCCACGACTTGTAGCAAGTAACATCTAACTTGACATGAATTAGACTGGTAATGTTTGAAATTACCAGAGTGGGAGAGGAGCTGGTGCTGAGTAGAGCACCATCGGCGTTGCTCACAGGGGTGCGTGGGGTATTATTGGGAGCATTGCCGCCAGCAGTGGTTGTAGAGGTACCAGAGTTGTCAACCATGCTGGTGAGAAGTCCCAGAGATTAGATGCCATAAGGCAGTGGCTCTGATACCATGAAAGATAAGAGAGAAATGATGAAATGGGAGAGGCCAACTTGTGATGACCCAGGAGATCCGGGTACCGATAAACCGATATCATCGATTTACCGACACCAAGAGCTTGGGGAGGCCACCCAAGAGGCTGATGAGGCCCCGCAAGGGTTAGTGAGTGTTTGTCGAGAGGATGCATAACGAATAGAAATTACACATGCAATATTAAATAAAGCATTCATTTGAACTTTAAACGGAAGCAATTACATATATCAAAGTGGTAAAATTTACACAAGCAGTCCAGATCTATATATCACAAGCCCCGCACTGTACACTGGTCAAAATAAATAACTACATGGGACATGGCCCGGCCAGAAGAAGAAAAAAGGACAGACTGACCACTGACCGACCACAGTTGGCCCTAAAGTTTTTCGCCAAAAACACGAGAGAATCCTGCAGCCGGATGCTCCGCCTCACTTGTAAAAGGAAGAGGTGAGTCTCACAGCAGAGACTCAGTAGGGTTCACAGAAATCTCTAACTCGCAACTAACTAAAGGAAGGCATTAAAGCATGCATTGGCATAAATAAATGACAATTTAATAAAGCTGTAAAACTAGCTAAGCAGTTTATAAACAGCTAACTAATATGCCAATTTAATTCAAATGCGAGTACTCGAAATCTACCAATAGACAATAGCTCAATCATTTCCAAGTGACAAGAGCGAGAAGGAGAGGAGATCCACCAGAAGAAGAAACCAGATGCGTCCACTGACGGCTTACATTGCGTCTCATGCATCTACGCAAGCCTGATCGTAGCAAGCGAGATGCGTAACAGTACCAGAACAAGTAACTAGTCAGAGCAACACTCGTCAGTGTCAATCCAAGTCTCTGACCACATGTGCACACACCGGCTCGTGCCTAGAGCCAGACCTCTAGCTAGTATTCCCCCCCGTAGGATGCTACGGTTGGACTGGGGCCCACGGAACTAGCTTAAAAACCGTGAAACTGGGATACCCCGCCACCTCTCCCGGGTGGGATCAACACTAAAAGTCATTGGGCTATGACTGGTGGTTCCATCACTAGGAAAGAGAATAAAGCTCTATTGGGATCTAAAAACATGTCATAATTTCTGATAAGAATTAAACATGGCAATTAAGCAATATTAAATGCATAATTAACCGAATATGTTAAGATGGCCATTATTTAATAATTTAATGTTTGAATAATTTGAACAAGCTAAAATAGCAATCATTCCATAACTAAATGCATAACTATTGAACATATTGAAATGGCAAACATGCATCATTATAGAACAAGCGGTCGGACTAGGGCCGCTATGATTTTAGGCGGTCGAATGACGAACCGCCGCGTGCTTCTCAACGGACTAACCGTGAATTTTCTACAACCATTCCAATTTAATTTATTTACGCAGTCGAGATGTCAATCACTCGGGTCAACAAACAGGTTATGGCGGACTGTTATAAAAATCTAGAATAACTGAAACATAGTCCTTACCGGAGAACCGGACCTACTGGAATTATAACAGGATCCCCTCCCGGTCGACTCAAATCGACGGGAGTTATTATTTTTAACCTGTAACCTATTCCCTGCCAATCCATCATCTCAATATAACAATTTATCATCTATAAACTCAGCGATGATGGGCATGCTATTAAAACATAAAGACGATGGGCATGCTTTAAAAACATAAAGACGATGGGCATGTTGTTATTAATCTACGAACTCAGCGACGATGGGCATGCTTTGGAATAATTTAACGGGCTAGGGCTATGATCCCCCTACGTTAATCGTGCCGAAAGCTCCTATTTCGACCGCGAGGATGCCAAGGGATGCGCCGCGGTTCGCCTTTCCCGGCCATCTCTCCACTCCACGGTTCGTCCCGGGTGGATGCCTCCACGTCCCTCGCGTCGCGGAGGAAGTCCCTGCTAGTCCTCTGCGCCGGGATCGGAGCCGACGAGGATGCCGATGCGGTCTTGCCTCTACTAGCCCACCGGCGAATCCGTCGGCCGTCCTCCACCGGCCTTGGGCCGCCGCGCGCCGTCGAGAAGAGGAAGGCGAAGAGGAGGGGGGAAGCTCCGCGGGTTTCCTGTGCACCGCGGTGCCCGCGGGTTCGCCCCCGCGGTCTTCCTCCCTACCAGCTCGCCGACGTCGTCTGCCGGTCGCCGCCGCCGTGGAGAGGAGGAACGGGCGAGGGGGGGAGCCTCGCGTTCGCGATCGTCCGCGGCTCCTGCGCGCCTCCGCGTTCGGGTGGAAAAGAGAAAAGAGGGAGGGGGAGAAGAATTAGGAAAGTAAGAGAGAGGGGGGAGATCGAGAGGGTTAAAGAAATGATTAAAAATACATTTTTTTATTTTAAACCCTTAATTGCATTCTAAACCCCCTATGAAGCGAAATTGTGTATATGCCCACTAGTTTACTTAAAGGTTTTAATCTAAATAAATTTAATACTAGAAAAAGCCCATAAATCTCCTAAAAATAGTCAAAATTCATGGAATTAATTCTAATCTAATACTGGTAAAGATCCGTTAAAGGACGGGTTGTAGACACGCCAAAATTGACGTTACTGTGAGTGCATCTCATATTATCTTGTAATGTCCCAATTTGACCCTCAAATTAACTTTGTTTGAGTGGTTTTTCTCACTTTTCTTGGATTTCTCCCCTTTTTTCTCCCTTTTCTTATTTTTTCCTATTTTCATGGATTTTCCTAGATTTTCTGGATATTTTTCTCTATTTTTATGAATTTTCTAGAATTAACGACTTGACGTGGGGCGTCTTTTAAATAGCGACTTAGCCTTGGACGTTTCTTGAAAATTGATGCCACTTTAATTAGGTGTCAATTCCTCTCATTTTCCTATTTTTCTGGATTTTTCTGAGATTTTTCAGAATTTTTTATGAATTAACGACTTAACAAGAGACGTTATTTTAATTTTTAATAAAATAAAAATCAAAAAATTGGAAATAACGACGTTGTTGAGGGCGTCACTTTCAAATTGAATATTTTAATATTATTTTTAACCCTCTTCTAGAGGTGATTTGGTGGCCTTCCGGGTGTCAGAAAAATACGAAAAAATAGTCATTGGAATCAGCACATTGAGATGCACCTCCACCTAAAAAATGGGAAAATAATATTGAGAAATAAAAAATGGCCCTGTTTTGAATATTTTTGAATTAACGACCCTGAATCGGACGTCAATTTAATTGACGCCCGAACACATGGTCGTCCATTCTTTTTGGCTATTTATCATATTGATTAACGCCCCTTGGTAGGGCGCGTTTTTAATTAACGTCTTTAGTTCAGGCATCTGTCACAATTTTTCAAATAAAGAAAGTTTTATTACCAAATTTAAATCCAGGAAGTGACGCCCTTGTCCAGGTCGTGTTTTTAATTAACGCCCTTCTGCAGGTCGTCAATTTATGAATTGACGCCCCTTTTCAGGTCGTGTTTCAGTTTCGTGTTCTGATTGAACGCAGCCCTTTCCCCAAAGAGTCCCTACTTTGTTTGGTCACATTGCTCGATTGGGAACTTAATCCTTCCCATATTGGACTCTTACCTATTCTTATCCTTCTATCTATGTGTTTCGATCCTATTAATAGAGCCCTTCGGCTCTGTTATGGAGGTTCCTTCCCTATTATTCTTCTCCTCCGATTGCTTCTTCTTTCCCCTTTTGTTTTCTCTGTGTTTTTTTCTTCTTCACGCAGGGTGTTGTTGCTGTGGCTGAAGGAGAAGGCTCTTACACTTCCCCCCTCTTTTCTTCCGAGGCTTCTTCTCCTGTTTTCTCTGTGGTTTTCTCTTCTTTTCTTTTACAGGCAGGGGCTGCGTTTGCTTGGCGACGGAGGAGCTTATACGTTCACCTCTTCATCCATCAAAGCTTCTCCCTATCGAGCATTCAAGCCAAAGCACAGGCTCCCTTTGTTTCTTTATTCTTCTTTTGTTTTAATATCATCGGTTCACATATACATGTATGCATCATTACTGTTAATCCTATATCACTCAACCACGTTGAGTATGAGAAAGTCTCCACAGTGCAACGCTTGCACTTATCTCTTTATTTACATCATTCATTCATCATATATTCCCCACCCTTTTGCATAGGGGTTTAAGGGCAACCACCCTTAAGGTGTGTTCTTACACATGTTATTCATACTCATCTTATTAAGAATTGATGCTACACTCACCATATTTCTAATCCAATCAATCTTTTGGTGTTTGTTGATTTTGCAAGGGTAATCAAATCGAAGAACTCTCTTCATCGGCCGGCCGATTGGAAGAGAAAGGAGCATTCACATCACCCGCGCTTTCAAGGTATTTTTCGCGATCCCTCCTCCATATTATTATTGATTATATTCTTTGAGGCCCTCGCGTCTCTGGCGATCACATCTCCATATTTGCACCTCGTGCATGCTTTTGTGCTTCATATTCCTCCATATCCATATTTATTTTTTTTCTAAGTGGATTTCTAATTTGGATCTACAAATTGGCGATCACGGTGGGACTCCTTTTATTTTTTTTCATTTGATTACCCTTTCCCTTGGGCACCCACGTGTGCCATCTCCCCTTTTGCACCCACGGTTCGCCTCCTTTCGTGCTACACGTAGTACCTTCCCCACTTATGATTGGCTAATTTGTTGGATTTTATTTGGATATTCCACTTATCCAAAATTTTGATGAGCATGTTATACTCTGTTGCATGTTATTGATTGCCATGATTATACTGTGACTGTGATTATCCTCCTGATTGGTTTTTGTTGGCCGGTAGAGGGCTGTTTCTGAAGACAAAAAGAATTAACGCCCCTCAGAGGCGTCTCTTGTCATAGAAGCGCCTCTCCACAAGGCGTTTCTTTAGTTGGCCGTGCGTGCCCCTGGATTTGACGCCCTCACCCAGAGGCGTTTCTTTCATTTGTAGCGCCTCCCTCTAAGGCACGTTTTTACCCTGCCTGTGGGCTCCCACAGTGATTCACGACCGTCACACGGTCATCTATTTTGTTTATAGCGACCTTCCCCAGGTCGTTTCTTTCCTTTATTTTTTTCAGAGCCGTGTTGCATTGATTATTATACTGATTGCTCTGGCTTATTGTTTGATTCACTCATATCCTGCTGCATTCATTCATTTGCATTGGTTTGGGAGACCTCCTCTCTCTACCCTAGGATTCCATACACCCTCTTGGTGACGGAATGACCCTCCATTGAGCACTCCGTCTCTTTGGATTGGAAATTCCTAAACCAAGCCTCCATAAGTCCCCGCACCCGTGGATTCCCTCACGGACGCCGGGCAGGTTGTACCCTTTGAAGTCCTGGGTTTAGTTGGCCATACACGGTGAGAGAGTGTTCCTAGTTGGCACCGGAGTTGAAATCACATTTGAAACTAGGTTCCTCCCTTGTGTGAATCATAATTTTGCTAAAAATCCTTAATTCACCAAGGTTCAAACATAAGAAGTCAAAGGTAACCATCCCAACTCGTTTGCTATTTCTGTGAACTGTTTTGATTGCACATTGAATTATTTGGATTACCTTGATAAGAAAGTCAACATGTTCAACTCAATTAATTTTCATGAGGGTGATCAACCTAGCACATCTTATTCCACTCAATTTCAACATGTTCATCATTCTCACCATAATTCTTTCAAAGGATCACGTCCTCATTCTTACGGTGTTGCCCGACCCATGGGCAATATCCAATCCCATGGTCCTTCAATCCAATCGCGAGCCACTACTCCTACGGGACCGTCTCGTCCCAATGATGAGAAGGTTTCCCAAATCATTCATGCATTAGATCATCTTACCCCTCAGCAAATCCAAACCCTTAAGGCCACTGTTGAGGGTGTATCTCATTCATCTCATCCTCCCTCCAATCCTATGCGGGTGGCCCATCACCCACTTCCCTCCTCTATTCATACTCCTACTCGGGTAGTCAATAACCCATCTCCTCCTATTCACTCTTCTCCTCGGGTGGTCCGACACCCGCCTCCTTCTATTCCTCCTCCATCACGGCCCCAAGGCCCATTTATTTCTTGCAATCCGGCCCATCCGGGTTTTTCTACGGGTCGGCCCATTAATCCCCCTCCACGGCCTTCTTATGCGGCCCCTCCTTCAAGGCCCTGCCAACCCTTGGTTGCTCAAGCCATACCCCTCCAACAAACTCTTCTTGACAAGGTCACTTTAATGGAGGAACAATTAAAGAGGGTTACGAGCCCACGGCCCGCTCCTCCTACTCCAGTCAATCCCCTTCATGCCGCTCTGAATGATATTACAAAAATGGAGAAAGATTGGAAAGATAGGATGGATGACTATGGTATCGGCAGTTCAAGCAAGCAAGAGCCGGCAGATTTCAACGCTCAAGTGGACACCGTCTGCCCTCCACCCGTCCGCACACTTCATTCATATGGCCTTCCACCTCCACATATGCAACATCATTACATTCCTCCATCCACATATGCGCCTCCACTACGATGTCCACTTGAATTTGATGATGAAGAACCGGCAATTGGAGAATTCGAGGCAACATACGATGAAGCTTTGCAGGCACCCCTTCCGAGTTTCCTTCGCTTCCCGCTTCCCCCACTATCATTTGATGAACCCCCTGCTCAGGACGAAGCCACCGTCCCTAATCCAACCCCTATTTCCGAGACCTCTTGGTGTTACGATGATGGGTCGGTACTTCAATCACCCACGCCGGCGCATCTTGAGTCTCCTCCTCCTAACACCGCTCGCCCCGTTCGGCGTTTTCTCCGCACCAAACCTCCACCAATTACACCTCCACCAGTTATGCCAGCCTCCACACCATCGGCCTCCACCGAGCCTAACGTTGAACTTTCCCCAATTCAACCCTCTATTACACCTTTAACACCAAACCCAACTACCCCTACTCCACCACTTAACCTATTACCCGTGGCTAATCCTGAGCAGGATCAACCCTTTTTTGCACTCGAGCCAACCCAAACTGCTTCTGAGCAAAGGGAGAAGCTTGACGTGTTTGAACCTCCGCCTTCACTTATCCTTTCTCCAACGCCTTCCACTACACCCCCACCATCCACGAAGCCTCCCACCTCCGCTTCACCTCCCTTTACTACTCGGAAGGGGAGCGCTGCTACAAACACTTGTGCCGAGGATGATCAAGAGCCGCGAAAGAAGAATTTGGCCACTGCCGTGCAGTTCAAGATGCAAGAGTTCATTTGACGGATGCCAATCCGGGTTATTGTGCCAAGCACGGCTGAAGAGGTCAAGCCGCCACTGCTCGCTAGAAAAGAATGCCAAGCGTTGATGCCACCCAAGGGCAGGGCAGGGCACCCCTTGTTCCAACTTTCAAATCCTGAATTCATTCTTCCATACAAGGGGCGAATGCCCATTTTTGTCAATATTCTTTATATGCCGCAATCAATGGGCATGGCAATGCTTCCTGTCCCAACTTCCCAACTCCCTCACATTATTACTCTCCACTCTTCAAGAGGGTTGTCATTTATTATTGAAGCTTCTTTCTTTGGGCCGATTGGCTATACACTTTCACTGTCGTGGAGGGGCAGTTATCTTGGTGCTAAGGGGCCTTCCACTCTTTTATCCACCTTCCATTCAACTCCACCCATATTCTCCTCTGTCACCGATTCTTCATGGGCCACTCCAGGGGTAAGGAGGAGGATCTCATCCTCTCGCCCTTCACATTCTTCATGTTCTTTGCATCTCATTGCATTCACGCATTCACTGCATTCATCGCATCCATCCTATTACATGCAATTGCACTTCTTCTTTCCCGGGTTTCCGGACCCGTATCTTCCCCGCCTTCCGGCACCTCCGGATATCCCACATTTCCCATCCTATTCATCTTCATTGCTCGGGCATTGTCCCCTTTCCAATCTCTTCTCAGGGCATCGCGCCCCTTTCCAACTCCTGCACCCGGGCCCTCCGGATTTCTCCTTTATTCTGCTAGGGCATCGCGCCCTTTTTCATCTCATTCTCTCGGAATTTCCGGACTTCCTTCTTGGGCATCGCGCCCCTTTCCATCTCATTCCTCCGGAACCTCCGGATCTTTCTCTTCCCCCAGGGCATCGCGTTCCCCTTTCTGCTATTTCCCTGGCACCTCCAGGTGTTTTACCCCTCCTTTTAGGGCATGACGCCCTTCCTGATTTCATCCCTCCGGAACCTCCGGATTCTCCATCTTATTCTTTCTATCTTTTTCCAGGGCATGACGCCCCTTTCCATTTGCTTCCTCCGGAACCTCCGGACCCTCCATCTTTCTTCCGATTCATCTTTCTGCTCTTCGAGGGCATCACATCCTTCATTTTCTTCCTCCTCTTCTATCATCTTTTTCCATATTTCTTCCCAGGGCACCGCGTCCCTCGATATCTTATCCCTCCAGAGCCTCCGGATTCCTCCTATTACGATTCTCCTCCTTTACTCCCAGACCCTCCAGATCCGCCTCTTTCCATCCATCAATTTCTTCTTCTGATTCCCCCTAATCCTGGGTCCGACCCAACTTCTTCCACATCCACTGCCTTGGGCATCTACCCTTTCTCCCACTGCTTTCGAGGCTTTAGTCCTCACTCCTCCTTCTAATTCTCCGCTTCTTCTGTAGACCTTTCATGTGATCAGGGTCTCCACACCTTAGTGAGGGAGTTCTAGCCCTCGCCTCTCTTCCTTTTTTTCTTATTCGTCTGAGTCTGGTCTTGGCACCACTCCTTCTTGTTAAGCCACTTTCAAACCCTTTGCTTCCGATCCTTTTGACTGCCAAAGAGGACTATCCCACGATGATCAACCTTGCCTCTGACAGCTGCTTCTACAAAGGTTTCAAGGTAACATATTGGCGTAAGTACGCATTATTATGATATCATTATCTCACGCATGATTTTCAAAGTGAAGTGCTTCTTAACATGTTTAAGAGTGATATTTTAAGTCTTTATCCTAGGAATTTATCTGTATTGAATTTCATCTTTAAAAAAAAAACTGAAAGAGTCTTTAGGCTTGCTCTGTAGCACCTTTGGTTAATAAAAAACCCACGTCGGGAATTCGACATTCTCTCCCCGCTTGTTAAGAGTAACCCTTAGCTGGGCATTCCACACACTTCACGGCGTCCTTATCTGGCTCCTTTGGTTAAACACCGTCCTACTTTGGCCATGCCATGAGTATATCTGAAAGTCTTTTCTCTTCTTTACTCGGCCGAATGCAGGGGCAAGAGGTTGACGGATGAGATGACCCACCCAGGGTAATCCCCAATACGAGAGGAGTCTCAAATAGGGGCAGTCTTGACCCAAAATCAATATGAGTTTTCATATGAGTTTTCATGATATACATCTCGCCAAAAGGGCTATTATGAAAATCAAGTCAAAATTTTGATAAAGCAAAATTATGAATTATGGCATGACAAGAGTGGCAAAGTCCCCGCAGAGAAAACCCTGGTCGTATGCATGTCAAGGGTCTAAAAATCAAAGGCACAAAGCCCCGGCACAACAGACTACCTCTTTGAGGGGAAACACCTTGGAAAGAATTCAAGTCCCGACATCTCCCATCCTGCATAAAGCTTATCCTCAATTATTCTTCTCTTCTCCCTCTAAGACCGAATGTTTCTCGGGTATGGCCTTGGTAGGAGCACCGTTAATCAAGGGCAGTCAGTTATAGGGCGTAACCTTCAATGCACGCTCGACTTTGGGTAATTTTAGCGAAAGGGGAAGGAACAAGGACCCCTAGCCAGTGGTTCAAAAACAACTTTTGATGCTGCATTAACAATGTCTAAACCACAAAAAAATCAAAAGAAAAAAAAAGAAAAAACTTGAATATTTCCTAAGTCAAAATCAAAATCTAAAAAATTTGAATATTTTCTAAGCCAAAATCCAAAAAAAATTGAATATTTCCGGATCAAAATCTAACAAAAATTGAATATTTTCAAAATTCATAATAAAAATTCAAATATTTTTCAAAATCCACATAAAAATTCAAATATTTTCAAAACTCATAAAAATTTGCATATTTCAAAATTCAAAAAATTGCATTGTATTTTTCTGATGGTGCTTTTGTAGGAACGACAACTTTGCAAGGACCAAGAGCACGGGATGAGTCCTCTCCATTCATTGCCATCTACCTTTTGATTCTTCCCATGTTCACAATTGATTTGCTACGCATTACTCCGATTATTCATCTCCAAATCTTTTTTATCAAATCTTGCTGATCACTCCGCCGATGGGCGTTATCAGATCTTGATCATTCAACTCCAAATCTTGATTAGCCAAGTTGTCATCCTCATGACAAACAACAAACAATGATGCTATGCTATCTATGCTTTAATGATGCTATCTATGTTATTCATGCCTTTCACGCTGTGCACACTTGAATGCTATTCATGATATGATACATACATGCTATTGATGCTTTGATTCATGTTATGCTTGCTATGCTTAAATACCTTATTCATTGCTTGTTATCTTTTATATCTTGGCTGATGAATCTTTGAGCGCAGGAAGAGGCTCTTGGTCCCACCGACTGGACATCATCATCCAAGCCCCACGGTGCTTGCACCTCATTTCTCTGTTCCCCCATGCTTATTGCTCCATCTCTCCCTGTATGCATTCCTACTATATGTTACATACGCTATTAGATTATATCAAGGACCTTGTGACTTTGGTAAATCTGGAATTTGAGTTCCCCTTCATCAAAAACGATGACGATTCCAGAGGCATCTTAGTCATACGGATAGGCCGTTGAGCCGTCCAGGACTGGGGACGATGGTTCCCTTTTACGAGTTGGTGCGCGGATAAACGGGCTTCGGCTTAGTATCAGCTCGCGAAATCGATTTCTTGACCCAGTCTTGGCAGTTTAACAATATTATCATTGATTATCTTATATTTTCACTTGTTTTAATTTTTTTCTTTTAAACCCAGCATGCATTCATATAGGAGTTTGAAATAATTTTTAGAAAATCATTCTGATAAGCTGATTTGGAGAGTCAAATTGATCTTAATCTTTCCAGATATGAGATATTCATTGCTGAATGGAATCCTCAGTTCGTTTTGTCGCTATTTTGGGTCATTTTCTCGAAAGCTCCTTGTTTGGATTTCTATCATCTTATTTCAATCCTTTTCCTTTGATCCACTTTGGCTGTAGCACGTCCATATTGACTGGTAACCGCTCCCCAATGGTGAAACCTACAGGTTTGTGATCTGGGGTACTTCCACCGCGCTGGAAGTTGATCATTCTCCTTCGTGCCCGCGTGCACATTCCTCCTCTTATCCAAACATCGTTGATTTCATTAAATTTTCTGAGATTGCTTCATCTCGAGCTTTTGATTTCATTCTCATCAAGTGATGTTGATTGCGTGTCTCATCACACCTTGGCATCTACTTTTCAGTTTGCTCTGCTCCCTAACAAAACAGACGCCAAGGCGGGGCAGCTGTAGACACGCCAAAATTGACGTTACTGTGAGTGCATCTCATATTACCTTGTAATGCCCCAATTTGACCCTCAAATTAACTTTATTTGAGTGGTTTTTCTCACTTTTCTTGGATTTCTCCCTTTTTTTCTCCCTTTTCTTATTTTTTCCTATTTTCCTGGATTTTTCTAGATTTTCTGGATATTTTTCTCTATTTTTATGAATTTTCTAGAATTAACGACTTGACGTGGGGCGTCTTTTAAATAGCGGCTTAGCCTTGGGCGTTTCTTGAAAATTGACGCCACTTCAATTAGGCGTCAACTCCTCTCATTTTCCTATTTTTCTGGATTTTTCTGAAGATTTTTCAAAATTTTTTATGAATTAACGACTTAACAAGAGACGTTATTTTGATTTTTAATAAAATAAAAATCAAAAAATTGGAAATAACGACGTTGTTGAGGGCGTCACTTTCAAATTGAATATTTTAATATTATTTTTAACCCTCTTCCAGAGGTGATTTGGTGGCCTTCGAGTGTCAGAAAAATACGAAAAAATAGTCATTGAATCAGCACATTGAGATGCACCTCCACCTAAAAAATGGGAAAATAATATTGAGAAATGAAAAATGGCCCTGTTTGGAATATTTTTGAATTAACGACCCTGAATCGGACGTCAATTTAATTGACGCCCGAACACATGGTCGTCCATTCTTTTTGGCTATTTATCATATTGATTAACGCCCCTTCGTAGGGCGCGTTTTTAATTAACGCCTTTAGTTCAGGCGTCTTTCACAATTTTTCAAATAAAGAAAGTTTTATTACCAAATTTAAATCCAGGAAGTGACGCCCTTGTCCAGGTCGTGTTTTTAATTAACGCCCTTCTGCAGGTCGTCAATTTATGAATTGACGCCCCTTTTCAGGTCGTGTTTCAGTTTCGTGTTCTGATCGAACGCAGCCCTTTCCCCAAAGAGTCCCTGCTTTGTTTGGTCACATTGCTCGATTGGGAACTTAATCCTTCCCATATTGGACTCTTGCCTATTCTTATCCTTCTATCTATGTGATTCGATCCTATTAATAGAGCCCTTCGGCTCTGTTATGGAGGTTCCTTCCCTATTATTCTTCTCCTCCGATTGCTTCTTCTTTCCCCTTTTGTTTTCTCTGTGTTTTTTTCTTCTTCACGCAGGGTGCTGTTGCTGTGGCTGAAGGAGAAGGCTCTTACACTTCCCCCCTCTTTTCTTCCGAGGCTTCTTCTCCTGTTTTCTCTGTGGTTTTCTCTTCTTTTCTTTTACAGGCAGGGGCTGCGTTTGCTTGGCTAAGGAGAAGCTTATACGTTCACCTCTTCATCCATCAAAGCTTCTCCCCATCGAGCATTCAAGCCAAAGCACAGGCTCCCTTTATTTCTTTATTCTTCTTTTGTTTTAATATCATCGGTTCACATATACATGCATGCATCATTACTGTTAATCCTATATCACTCAACCACGTTGAGTATGAGAAAGTCTCCACAGTGCAACGCTTGCACTTATCTCTTTATTTACATCATTCATTCATCATATATTCCCCACCCTTTTGCATAGGGGTTTAAAGGCAACCACCCTTAAGGTGTGTTCTTACACATGTTATTCATGCTCATCTTATTAAGAATTGATGCTACACTCACCATATTTCTAATCCAATCAATCTTTTGGTGTTTGTTGATTTTGCAAGGGTAATCAAATCGAAGAACTCTCTTCATCGGCCGGTCGATTGGAAGAGAAAGGAGCATTCACATCACCCGCGCTTTCAAGGTATTTTTCGCGATCCCTCCTCCATATTATTATTGATTATATTCTTTGAGGCCCTCGCGTCTCTGGCGATCACATCTCCATATTTGCACCTCGTGCATGCTTTTGTGCTTCATATTCCTCCATATCCATATTTATTTTTTTTCCTAAGTGGATTTCTAATTAGGATCTACACGGGTCTCACAGTCCTTCCCTCCTAATAAAAATTTCATCCTCGAAATTTAAAAGGAAGAACATGGAGCAAACTGAAAAAAATTATACCTTATTCAAACAAGAAAGGAAATTGCTGACGCATTTCATCCTCGTGTTCCCATATAGCTTCATTGCTAGAGTGACGCTGCCAGACAACCTTAACCAGAGGAATTACTTTATTTCTCAATCGATGCTCATGACGATCTTCAATTCTGATCGGATATTCTAGTGTAGATAAATCTGGGGTCACTTCAGGCCAAACTGAATTATCAAGCACGTGAGATGCATCCGAAACATATTTCCTCAGCTGGGACACATGAAAAACATCGTGGATTGCTTGCATCGCCGCTGGCAATTGAAGACGATACGCCACTTGGCCCACACGTTCCAGAATAGGAAACAGACCAATATAATGAGGACTGAGCTTTCCACGCTTCTCAAACCTCATAACGCCTTTCATCGGAGATATTTTTACAAACACCATATCTCCATGCTCGAATTACAATGGTCTCCTATGCTGATCTGCATAGCTTTTCTGTCGACTCTGAGCTATCAACATTTTCTGCCTAATCAAGCGAACTACATCAGCACATTGCTGAACCATATCAGGTCCTATCAATAATCTGTCACCGACCTCAAACCAGTTTAAAGGTGTATGACAAGGACGCCCATATAAAGCTTCATACGGTGCTATGCCAATGCTGGAGTGATAACTGTTATTATAAGCAAATTTCACAAGTGGCAAATGCTGACTCCATGAGTCCTACCAATCTAGGCAACACGATCTCAGCATATCTTCTAAAGTATGACTAGTCCTTTCTGACTGACCATCTGACTGCGGATGATAAGCTGAACTAAAGGCTAACTCTGTGCCAAACGCTTTTTGGAAACTACGCTAGAAGCTAGAAGTAAACCGTAGGTCGCGATCTGACACAATTGATATTGGAATTCCGTGCAATGGCACAATCTTTTGAACATAAAGCTCGGCCAATTTCTGAACACTCCAGGTAACTTTAATTGGCAATAATCTTGCTATCTTTGTTAACCGATCAACTAACAGCCAGATTCCATCGAAGCCTTGTGAAGTCCGGGGTAAACCCACAACAAAATCCGTCGTGACATGATCCCATTTTCACATCGGAATTTCTAAAGGCTGGAGCATCCCTCCAGGTTTTTGGTGCTCGGCTTTAACCTGTTGGCATGTCAAACATTTAGACACAAATGCAGCTACATCCTTTTTCATTCCTGGACACCAAAATTACCTTTTCAAATTTTGATACATCTTGGTAGTGCCGGGGTGGATAGCATAACGGGATCCATGGGCTTCACGCAAGATGGTATTTCTTAACTTATCAATAGCTGGAACATACAACCTGCCACGGAGGCTGACAACCAACTCATCATCAAATTCAACATCATGCATCATTATAACGCGGGACAAATCAGAATCTGCCTGCTGAGCTTCCTTGATCTGCTGATAAATAGCTGGAGTCATCACAAGACTAGCACACACAGCTACCATCGGATCATAAGGAATTTCCATGCTAAAAGTTTCACTAGGAAAGTGTTCCCATAATTTCCATTCATGAACAAGCAAATGACTAATTTGCACTTTCCTGCTCAGAGCATCAGTCACAACATTCATTATTCATGGCTGATAGGAGAGAGTGAAATCATAGTCTTTCATATATTCCATCCATCTGTGCTGTCGGAGGTTCAAATCTTTTAAGAAAACACATACTGCAAGCTTTGATGATCGGTAAAGATCTCAAATTTCTCGCCATACAAGTAGTGTCTCCAGATTTTCAGTGCAAAGATCACCGCTACAAGCTCTAAATCATGAGTCAGATAATTCTCTTCATGCTATTTTTATTGTCGGGATGCATAAGCTATGACTTTACCGTGTTGCATAAGCACTGCACCCAAACCTACTCGAGAATCATCCGTGCAAACCAAGAATCCACCCGAGCCAGAAGGTAATACCAGCACTGGAAAAGAAGTGCGAAGCCTTTTCAATTCATTGAAGCTCTGCTCACATTGATCTGACCAGACAAAAGGTACATCTTTCCGTGTCAGTCTAGTCATCGGCGCTGTAATCCGTGCAAAGTCTTGAATGAATCTTTGATAATAGCCAGCAAGACCCAGAAAACTTCTGATCTCTGTGACAGTCCTCGGCCTCTGCCATTGAAGAACAGCTTTAATCTTTGCCGGATCAACTGCAACTCCGTCACCAGAAATCACATGGCCGAGAAAATGAACTTCTTGAAGCCAAAACTCACATTTACTGAATTTTGCATATAGCTCGTGATCTCGCAGAGTCTGCAATACAATCCTGAGATGCTGAACATGTTCTTCTTCAGAAACCGAATAAACTAGAATATCATCGACAAAGATCACTACAAATTGATCCAGGTATGGACGGAACACACGCTGCATAAGGTCCATAAAAGTTGCTGGAGCATTGGTTAGCCCGAACAGCATAACCAAAAATTCATAATGACCGTAACGCGTGCTAAAAGCAGTCTTTTCCACATCAGATTCTCGAATTCGCAGTTGAAAATAGCCAGATCGAAGATCAATCCGTGAAAAGACAATAGCAGACTATAATTGATCAAACAAATCGTCGATCCTGGGTAGAGGATATTTGTTCTTGATAGTCGCTTGATTTAATTACCTGTAATCAATACATAGCCTTAGGCTTCCATCTTTCTTTTTCACAAATAAAACTGGAGCACTCCATGGAGAAAAGTTGGGATGAATATAGCATTTTTCCAACAATTCTACCAATTGTGCCCTCAGTTCCTTCAATTCAGTTGGAGCCATGCGGTATGGCACTTTTGCCAAAGGTGCCGTACCAGAATTAACTCAATCACCATTTCTATTTCTCGCTGAGGAGGTAAGCCTAGTAACTCATCAGGAAATTCACAGACCACAGGAATGGCATTGATATCCTACTGTGGTGCCTCAACAGTAACCACGGAAGCTAAGAATCCCTGACAACCTGCATTAAGCAATCTACAGGCTCGAATAGCAGAAATAAGCAAGCGCGAAGAACGAGATCGAATACCTTGAAAATATAATGCTGGTTTCCCATGTGGCTGAAAATAGACTTTCTTTGATCTGCAATCAACCATGGATCCATACTTTTCTAACCAATCCATGCCCAAAATAATATCATAATCAACTAGCTGCAATGCATATAATCTAGTCGGCAACTGATGATTACCAATCATAATAGGTGACTCTTCCAGACAAAGAGGAGTGAACATGAAATCCCCATAAGGTAGTTCCACAAGCAACTCACAAGTAATTTCAGAAGTCGGCTCCTCAATACAAGCAATAAAGTCTTCCGAAATAAACGAATGAGAAGCGCCTGAATCAAATAAGACATGAGCTGCATGACTATAAATCATAACCGTACCTTCAACAAGATGAGACACCACAGCTTCAACACGGGTTATGTGAGAAACCTTTCCCTTCTGCTTCCTGCCCGCTGTAGTAGACTGCTAGAAGAAGACACTGAAGCTTGAGGATAATACTGATGTGCTTGAGGTGGTGAGGAGGTCTGAACTGAGACGGCTGCGGTTGAGAAAATTGCACTGGCTTCGGTCTCTGCGGACAGTCTCGAACCACATGTCCTGGTTGATCGCATCGGAAACAAACCACCGGCATTGAACACGGCTTGCCTGGGTGGCTCCCACCACATCTTGCACACTGCCTCGGTTGACTTGCCACTGAACCTTGGCGCTGTTGAAAAGAAGGTGCCGATTGCTGCTGAACGGTACCCGAAGATGACTGACTGCCATACCGCTTCTTAAACTTCTTGAATTTCTTGAACTTAGGCTTTGAAATAGAATGCCACTGGCAGTAGGAATAGCAGATGGGACTTCTGTAGCAGATGTTTGACTGAACTATTAACATTGCACACTCGGCTGGATTGACGCCGTTTGAGTATGCCCTCAGGATCTTACCAAGTCAAGCTCTAAAGCCGCATCTGCCTGATATGCTGCGTCCATCTCCGCAACCCTGGTCGCTATAAAAGGCTGCCTCAACTCTGGTTTTAATCCACGCAGAAATTGCTCAGTCTTAAAGCTTTCATCAGCAAGAATGTGGGGCGCATACCGACCCAATTCCATGAACTTGTTTCGATATTCCAACACAGTCATATCGCCTTGAGCTAGTTCCATAAATTGATGCATTTTATCCATCCTGAGGTAAGCTGGACTGTAAGTGCGCTCAAAGGCTGTGATAAACTCCATCCACGTGATCTGATGAAGAGGACGGGATCTGAAAGCAACTTCCCACTCCGTGGTCCACCACGTGAGTGCTGCTCCTTGGAGTTGAAAAGTAGCCAGCATGACTTTTTCATCCTCCATGCACTCCATGGAACGGAATACACGTTCAGTTACATCTATCCATACTCTGGCTACTTCCGGATCTGCCTGTCCTTCATAAGTACGTGGGTGGAACAATAAAAATTCTTTCAAAGCTCTGCCACGACCACCAGGAGGCAAATCACCTTGAGGAGTAGGGTCAGCTTGAATTGGGGTTGGTACATTAGCTGGAGCCAGAGGAGAAGTGCAACTTCCTACCCTCAGGAAGCGTGCCCTTCGACGAGGCGGCATTTTAATCTAGAAGGAAACACAAAATAACAGAAAATGCATTAGTAATCACGGAAAACATCCTAAGCCAGCAGTAGACTCACATGGACTTGTTCTGGATTAATGCAATTTCAAATCCTTATACAATTCCTCAACACTGCTCTGATACCAATTGTGATGACCCAGGAGATCCGGGTACCGATAAATCGATATCATCGATTTATCGACACTAAGAGCTCGGGGAGGCCACCCAAGAGGCTGATGGGGCCCCGTAAGGGTTAGTGAGTGTTTGTCGAGGGGATATATAATGAATAGAAATTACACATGTAATATTAAATAAAGCATTCATTTGAACTTTAAACGGAAGTAATTACATATATCAAAGTGGTAAATTTTACACAAGCAGTCCAGATCTATATATCACAAGCCCCACACTGTACAATGGTCAAAATAAATAACTACACGGGACATGGCCCGGCTAGAAGAAGAAAAAAGGACAGACTGACCACTGACCGACCACTGCTGGCTCTAAAGTTTTTTGCCAAAAACACGAGAGAATCCTGCAGTCGGATGCTCCAACTCACCTGTAAAAGGAAGAGGTGAGTCTCACAGCAGAGACTCAGTAGGGTTCATAGAAATCCCTAACTCGCAACTAACTAAAGGAAGGCATTAAAGCATGCATTGGCATAAATAAATGACAATTTAATAAAGCTGTAAAACTAGCTAAACAGTTTATAAACAGCTAACTAATATGCCAATTTAATTCAAATGCGAGTACTCATAATCTACCAATAGACAATAACTCAATCATTTCCAAGTGACAAGAGCGAGAAGGAGAGGAGACCCACTAGAAGAAGAAACCAAATGTGTCCACTGACGGCTTACACTACGTCTCATGCATCTACGTAAGCCTGATCGTAGCAAGCGAGATGCGTAACAGTACTAGAACAAGTAACTAGTCAGAGCAACACTCGTCAGTGTCAGTCCAAGTCTCTGACCACGTGTGCACACACCGGCTTGTGCCTAGAGCAAGGCCTCTAGCTAGTATTCCCCCTCGTAGGACGCTACGGTTGGACTGGGGCCCACGGAACTAGCTTAAAAATCGTGAAACTAGGATACCCCGCCACCTCTCCCGGGTGGGATCAACACTAAAAGTCGTCGGGTTATGACTGGTGGTTCCATCACTAGGAAAGAGAATAAAGCTCTTTTAGGATCTAAAAACATGCCATAATTTCTGATAAGAATTAAACATGGCAATTAAGCAAGATTAAATGTATAATTAACCGAATATGCTAAGATGGTCATTATTCAATAATTTAATGTTTGAATAATTTGAACATGCTAAAATAGCAATCATTCCATAACTAAATGCATAACTATTGAACATATTGAAATGGCAAACACGCATCATTATAGAACAAGCGGTCGGACTAGGGTCGCTATGATTTTAGGCGGTCGAATGACGAACCGCCGCGTGCTTCTCAACGGACTAACCGTGAATTTTCTACCACCATTCCAATTTAATTTATTTACGCAGTCAAGATGTCAATCGCTCGGGTCAACAAACAGGTTATGGCAGACTGTTATAAAAATCTAGAATAACTGAAACATAGTCCTTACCGGAGAACCGGACCTACCGGAATTATAACTGGATCCCCTCCCGGTCGACTCAAATCGACGGGAGTTATTATTTGTAACCTGTAACATGTTCCCTGCCAATCCATCATCTCAATATAACAATTTATCATCTATGAACTCAGCGACGATGGGCACGCTATTAAACATAAAGACGATGGGCATGCTTTGAAAACATAAAGACGATGGACTTGCTGTTATTAATTTATGAACTCAGCGACAATGGACATGCTTTTGGAACAATTTAACGGGCTAGGGCTACGATCCTCCTACCTTAATTGTGCCGAAAGCTCCTATTTCGACTGCGAGGAAGCCGAGGGATGCGCCGCGGTTCACCTTTCCCGACCGTCTCTCCACTCCACGGTTCGTCCCGGGTGGATGCCTCTGCGTCCCTCGCATTGCAGAGGAAGTCCCTGCTAGTCCTCTGCGTCGGGATCGGAGCCGATGAGGATGCCGACGCGGTCTTGCCTCCTCTAGCCTGCCTGCGAAGCCGCAGGCCGTCCTCCACCGGCCTTGGGCCGCCGCCCGAGGAAGGCGAAGAGGAGGGGGGAAGCTCCGCGGGTTTCCTGTGCACCACGGTGCCCGCGGGTTAGCCCCCGCGGTCTTCCTCCCCACTAGCTCGCTAGTGTCGTCCGCCGGTCACCGCCGCTGCGGAGAGGAGGAACAGGCGAGGGGGGGGGGGCTCACGTTCGCGGTCGTCCGTGGGTCCTGCGCGCCTCCGCGTTCTGGTGGAAAAGAGAAAAGGGGGGGGGAGAAGAATTGGGAAAGTAAGAGAGAGGGGGGAGATCGAGAGGGTTAAAAAAATGATTAAAAATACATTTTTTATTTTTAACCCTTAATTGCATTCTAAACCCCCTATGAAGCAAAATTGTGTATATGCCCACTAATTTACTTAAAGGTTTTAATATAAATAGATTTAATACTAGAAAAAGCCCATAAATCTCATAAAAATAGTCAAAATTCATGGAATTAATTCTAATCTAATACTGGTAAAGATCCATTAAAGGACATGTCTCACACAACTTGACACCTCTTCAGTAGAGTTTGTATATATAGCTGTGTGACTGTTATAGATAAGTAGAGTACAACAAACTCCTCGATTACATAAAGTCCGAGTAGACCAAGAAAGTTCATGGATGACTATCTTATTGCCGAATTTGTGGCAAACAACCGAAGCAGTTGCAGACGTGATGAGGTCGAGCAGTCTCGGTAGGTTGCAAGTTGATGATCTCGGCTATCTCCACAGGTTCATTAACAAGTGGTTTGTGAAACAAAGTTGCAAATGGTGTGTGGTTGCGATGGGGGGATATAGGCATGCGATTAATTAAGTAAACGACTGTCACACCCCGAGTGCGGAAGGAACCCGGAATGTGATGGTTGAAGTGGCGTGATCTCACGTGGGTCCTGAGCGGGCAGAAGATCACCGGATTGTGAACTGCAAGAAAGAGAAACGGATCAGGGGGCCTAGGGATGAGTCCCTGGGGCAAACCCTCCGATGCTTAAGTCAGTAAAGCTATGGTGGGAGCAATATCGGGAGGAATTAGCTTCTGCGGGAGATCCCTCTCCCCCAGAAGGGTGAAGTGGTTCCTGCTCAAGGGTTTGGGCGTGAGTTTGCCCTTACCTTTCGCCGGAGGGTATCCCTGGGTTAAATAGTGCGCCGCCTTCCGGAGTCCTGTAAGTCGAGGGGTTTCAGGTGGGAGTTACGTCCTCAACGTGGACTTTTACTGCCTCATCGTGGGAGCGTTATCACCTTGGGGAGCTGGAGTCCCTCACCCTTATAAATTCATGCTCATAGAGGACTCTTAACGGCTGCATGGATAAGCAATCGATGGTCGACCGTTTCGAGCTTAGGGGGGCTAGCCATATCCGGGCGATGGGCCTAGCTCGGACGGAGATGGGTCGGAACGATCGTGTGCGCCTCCCTCTATCCTGGCTGAGGATAGATCGGGCGTAGATCATTCTGATGACCTGACCGTCGCTCGGGCCTTCCGAGCCTGAGGGCCGCCTAGGAAGGTTGGGTCCCCGAGCGATCTTTTATTGGGCTTTTAGTCTGGAGTGGGCCCTGTGGGCTATCACTCAGGCGAGCGTGGCCTTGTTTGGTCCTGATGGGCCTAGTTCGGCTGCTCTTTGACTGGGCTGCAGAAATCCCCCTCTCTAGTGGTTATATCGAACTTGTCAATCAAAGCTTGAGGCACTCACACATACAAGAATAGAGTACGTGAAAAGAGACAATAAATGACAAAATACTTTCATTCCATCATACTTCAAATTTACAATAGATTAACCACGACTCCAACATCTCAAATTCACTAGACACAAAAGAAAGGTACAAAATTAACTATGACTCAACAAGACTCTCTGGTTGAACAAGCTATCCGGGTGGCTCTACACTCTTCACTCTTGGCCTTCCACATTGGTTTTGTTGTCCTCATCTGAATTACCAGAAAAATAGGGTAAAACACTGGATAAGCAAAAGTTCTGTAGGAATTACATCTCTATAAATCAGGCTTGCTTTAAGTAATTAATATGTTACGTGAATGTGACTATAGCTATACATGAATAATGCTCAAGGTAGAATGGAGTAATTAAGAGCAATAAAGAATGTCATGAAATAAATAACAAGAATATGGAGAGTCTCTAGCAAGTTCGCATTTGCAATAGGATATTGGCTATTTAAGTTCAAGGAAATACCCTTTCGTGTCAAGCACATCAAGACATAATAATATCAAGTCAAGAAGTGGAACGACATAGATCAATCTAGCAAGTCAAGCACTTCAGTGCAACGTCACACCATAGTCAATAATAGCTCGCATGAGCATAAGTATTTTCGGGTGCTCCTCTCAGGACCAGACCGGGCCCCATTAACGCCAGGCATTGAGGTTATGGATCAAAGATCCCGTGTGTATATCTAGACATCCACTTTATTTAATAGCCAATAGAATTCCAAGGACTAAGCTTTTTTAAGAATATTTGGAAGATTCAAGAAGACTATGGAGTTTCAAGGATAGAGCCATAAATAGGAAAAAAATACTGAGAAATCTATCATTGAAAACTGCGAGATGCAAGAATCTGGGAAAAAATGGCATCCAGATAGGTCGCCGTGAATTCAAGAATTCGCGACTTCTGATCAAGTCATCAATTCGTGTGAACAACACAAGCATGAAGAATTCAAGTCACTATCATGGACGCTAATTCTGGAATGCGCGACAGCTGCACCATTCGCCAATTAAATTGGGTCTAGGCAGAGTGCCACATATTTAAGACTCTCATAGAACACCCCAATTTTGGCGCTCTATGAAGGCTAGGGGTCATGTTTCTTTAGAGTGACATGACTAAATCAGGTTTGAGGGTTTTTAGCTTGGGTACGATCTACCCAGTGATCGAAGAGGGCATCCTTTGATGTCGGGGACTTACGGAGGTCTTAGAGAAAGAAATTCTAATCCGGATAGAGGGATTCCTTTTGGAGGGTCCTTCCTTCCCCAAGAGATAGAGTGTAACGTTGAAAACATAGAAAATAGGGACCATGTCTCGACAGTGAGACACTGGTATTAGGGATCCACGGTATTGGATCAAAACATCGATAAAAATCGTAATGTAAGAGTTTGCGTAAGATACAAAAGTTGTTAATTTCTAATGTTGTCCCCGGTAGATGGCAATCAAGAGGGGAGGGGTGAATTGATTGGCACTAAAAATTTCAACTACAAACTTTTGCAATAGATGTAATGGAAGGATAATAAATGAAGCACACTCTTCTCACCCGTTGATGATAACACACGAACAGCGAAAATATATAGAAATCTGAATAGTCGAGATATGAACGACACTCCGCTCGACAAGAAGCCCACTCGTGAAAGAACGTAGAAGCAAACCACAATGAACAAGAGGATTTTAGGTGGTTCGGGTTCACAACAGTGTCCCCTACATCCACCCCTCACAGAGTGAGGATTGCTTCCACTAAAGAGTGAAAACCCACACACACACACGCTGTGAAGCACACAGCCACACACACACACACGTGTGCTGCGACCAGCAAACGCACACACACACACAGTATTTCGTTCAATAGAAAAGTAATCAGATATACAATGATCCTTCAAAACTGAAATAGAATGAACAGGGTATATGCAATAAAGATCTTGAGGTCGCCAGAAAACCCCCTTTCAAACGATGACCCAGCTGAGGTTCTTCATTTCTTGGTCGATGATGCAAGATGTAGACATATCTTCAAGATGAGGCCCGGATGTTGATGTGCAGCTCGAGATCCAAGTTGCCCAGCTTCAAATAAGGAAGGAAAGCTCCAGTTCTTGCTCAGGATGCATCTAATCAGCAAGGGGATCAGCCTATTTTTGAAGTAGATAGCTTCTATTCGCACTTTGAGAGGCTCCCCACGAGCTTTCTTCTCCTACAAGACGAAAAGCTGATCAGTTCGAATATGCCTCTTTTTCTCTTTCTTCAATGGTCGCCCTAATCATTGGTTTTATAGTCCCAAGGAGAGGGGACACGTGTAGCAAGATGGGAGCCTCGGATCTCCCAACATTAGGGCAAACGAGGAACAAAAGCGGCGGCCACGAAACAGATCTCGAACCGGACTGGCGGTCCGTAACTCCAGGGGTCGACCCATTGGGTCGACCCACGAAACACGGGACATGATGCCCGACAATAGAAATTTCCAGGGGTCGACCCATTACGCCAACCGACAAAAAACTGAGTAGCCCGAGGGGCTCGGGTGCCAAAAAGGGTCGACCCATGGGGTCGACCCACTCACGTTATAGCTGAAAACAGAAGACCCGAGGGCTCGGGAGCACCTAGGGGTCGACCCATGAACTACTTCCCAACAAAAAGAAAGAAATGAGCTATCAGCCATCAAGGGGTCGACCCTTGGGGTCAACCCCATGAACTCTAACATGTTAATCATTCCTATGAGCTGGTTATAAACAAGGATCAACCCTTGGGGTCAACCCATGACAACTACAAAAGAATTCAACTTATTAAAGGGTAAGGTTTTGTTTGGATCTCACCAATCATCCTTCAATGATTTAGGAAGTTAGCTTCATTCCACATTTCTGTAAAAACACAAAATTGGAGTTAGATTGAAACTTTGACAAGCATAATTCAAAACACTTACTTAAAGAGAGATGATCTTGATCCTGCAAAAATACCTCCTCCGACATCATTAGTGGATCATGAACTAAGAAGCAAAATGTAATTACATAGTAAAGCAGTTCAAAATGAGTTTGATTAAATTTATTCATTCAACAAAAGTTCTAGTCTAATATAGTGTTTGGTCATCATCAAAATCCAACAAATAGAACATTCACGCAGGGGGTTCAACAGTCTCCCCCTTTTTGATGATGACAAAATACTATGCTAGATTTTAGGATTGACAAGAAAACTTTTATTTACAAAATTTCTGAATCAACACCTCAACAAAAAAAAAATTAACAATTAAGCCTCCATATACATAACCATGTGAGCTCAAAAGGATTTAACAAGCTGAATGAAATCAAGGCCACATACCAAAGGTAGGAGAACCCCAACATTACATCAAACCACAACCACAATGTTGAATACACATTCTTTCCATGCACCAAGCTGAAATATTTAGGAAGCATCACAGCATAAAGCACAAGGCCTCATCCAAGCACTGTAAGATTGACCAGCCAAGGGCATCATCCATTGTTTTAGCCGACAACATAGTTTTTAAGACTTACAAAGTCTGAGTTCACGAGTTAAAAAAATGCATACATGAGCAATGCCATGAGATGCAACATTTCTAACAAATAGACTAATGAAAGCAAACATGCAAGCAAGCACACACCACACATACTGTAATATAATAGTTTTAACCAAGCACACACATATCTGAATTTCTCCCCCTTTGGCATCATCAAAAAGAAGAGGGAGAATAGGTTAATAATTGTGCTATATCATAGGAGCTTCATAATCCAGTCCGAGGGTGGAGAGTGTGGAGCATGTGACCCTCTAAGTAAATTCATCATTTCTTCAAACATCCTGGATTGGGCGTCCAGAGCAGTAGTGTTCGCTTCAAGAAAGGAGGTGACCCTTTGGAAGGACTGAGTGTAGGCAACATGGGAAATCCTCAAGTCAGTTACTTCATTGATAAGGGCATCCATTCTCTCCCCATGCTTGTCTAGTCGGCCATCTATGGAATCCAATCTATCAGTGATCATCTGAGAAAACCCATCAGGCAGAGCCTCACTAGGAAGGTCTTATTGTGGTTGATCAGCTTCAGCTTCTTCACTGTCTTCTTCTTCTTCTGAGATGACTTGTACTTGACCAGATTTGATCTTACGAACCAGAACACCATTTTTTAACTCATAGTTCATGTTCTTGCAAATTGTGGGGATGGAGTAAATGTCATTCTCATGCACTGTGTGATATCGTTCTTTGGACAAATCAATACTGGCTGATTCAAAGACTACTGTCAAGGCTGCTGCATATGGTAGTGTGCGGTTTGTATGCTGCAAGCATGCGGATATGTGAAGAAGTATAGTGGAAGGGAAATTGATAGGGATACCCTTCATCAGACAGAAAAACAAGAACATATGGAATTCAGTAACATTGTCTCTTCCACCACCCTTTGGTATCAAAATGGTTGTCATCATGTGATGTAGAATGCGCTGCATGGAGGGAAACCGATTTGCATTCAGACCGGTGGTGGACCTTTCTCCCATTTTCTCAGAGGTCATCATTTGATAGACCTCTTCTTCATCAAAATCAAGATCACCAAAAGTGTAACCTTCATGATATGGTAAGCCAAGAGCATTACCCAGAAATTCGGGTGTCAAAGTAATCACTTCTCCATTTACCACAGTAAACTGCTTGTTAGCTTTGATTGACATATTGCCATAGAACTGGTTCAATAACTTGTAATAAACACGACGGTGTGCAGACATGAAATGATCAAGGTTTGGTTGACTACAAATAATATCCACTAGAGCTGGCAAGTATTCAACTAAATTCATAAAATCTACTGTACGAGGGTGGAGAATTTTTCTATGAGCAGCTTTGTTACCGGAGGCCAAAGCTTGTGATTTCATTGCTTCTAACTCTTTTTCTTTGGATCGTATCTCTCTTGTGCGGTGGAACTCCTCTCGCTGATGAGCAGAGCGGCTGGATTCCTCCCCCTGACGAGAAGACCGCCGTTTGGGTGCCAAATGAACCACCAGACAGATCAAAATCTATAGAGGCTTCCTAGATCTTGTTGGTTCGAAAAGAGGAGTCCCTCACGGAGAAATAAAGACTCTCCAAACACCATGGCCTTACCTCAGAGGATCTGGGAGGAAGAAAGATGCTTATGGACGCAGCAAGGAGAGAACCCGCGAGTAGCCACCGGTTGGAGCTCGCCTTAGGGCTGGAGCGGTGTTGGGTTGCAATAGAGTGTTTCAGGGCTTCCAAGAGGTGGTGGCTGGTCGAACTAGGGAGCTGGGGCTGTATTATAGTGTTAGGGTTGAAGAATAGGGCGTTCACGCCCTTTCCGAAACGGAACGGTTCACGTTTTACCGCGACCGCCCGTAACGGGTCGACCTGATGGGTCGACCTACGAGTAGCCCGAGCCCCGGTTTTGAGCGAACTGATAGGGGTCGACCCCATGGGTCGACCCATCCCCTGTTCAGATGGAGATTTTCTTTAATATGAATATTTGGAGTACCAAGAAGGATAGGCTCAATTCCCCAATGATTAAAACATATGAAGGTCAAGGAAAAAAGATATATTTGAGGTTTGAATCATTTGGGGAGGATATTTCAAGGAAATGATAGATTGCCTTAGAAGTTTATTTACCATGCTCTCCATAATTCAGATTTCGATTGATCAGCTCCATTGAGATGCACTTATTGAACTCAAAATAGTGTGGCCATAGAAGAGTGCAATGAAAGGGTTCATACATATTTAATAGAAGAAATGCAATTCATACAAAGGTGGAAATTTCACACAATTCAATTTATTACAATTCAAGCAACATGGTGCATATGCATGAAAAAGAGACCCATCTAATGCAACACTATGAATGACACAAATGCAAAATATGCATGCTAGCAACACTAAGTATGATGCAAAATGCAGAAACTCATGAATCAGACTCCTCTATTCTACACACCCCTAACTCTCTCCTAAAAGATGTAAATTTTTCTTCATTTAGCGGTTTGGTAAATATGTCGGCAATTTGATTATTTGTTTCAATGAAATTTATTTCAACATCACCCTTACTAACATGATCTCGAATGAAATGATGTCTAATTTCGATATGCTTCATTCTAGAGTGATGAACCGGATTTTTTGACAAGTTTATAGCAGAAGTGTTATCACACAAAATTAGGGTGTTTTTGAATGAGATGCTATAGTCAATCATTTGTTGTTGGATCCAAAGCACCTAGGCAATGCAACTACCAAGAGCCACATATTCGGCTTCGGCGGTTGACAAAGCCACTGATTTTGTTTCTTGGAGGCCCATGAGACCATGCATCCCCCAAGAAACTGGCAATATCCGCTGGTGCTTTTTCGGTCCACTTTACAACCCGCATAATCGGCGTCAAAATAAGCAATCAGTTCAAAGCTCGAATTACGCGGAAACCATAAGCCCAAATGTACTGAACCAGCAATATATCTAAAAATATGTTTCACAGCCGACATGTGTGTTTCTTTGGATTGGATTGAAATCTCGCACACAAGCAAACTGCAAACTGAATATCGGGCCGGCTGGCAGTTAAATACAACAATGATCCTATCATGTTTCTAAAAAGTTTTTGGTCCACAGATTTACCTTTCTCATCTTGATCGATTTTGATTGAGGTTGACATGGGTGTGGGTTGAGGTTTCACCTTGCTGAAATTGTACTTTGTGAGCAAGTCTCGAGCATACTTCCTTTGGCATATGAAAATGCCATCCACCATTTGTTTGACCTGCAAGCCCAAGAAGAAGGTCAATTCTCCCATCATACTCATTTCAAACTCACCTTGCATAAGTTTGGCAATTTTTTCACTCAAGGTGATATCAGTAGAACCAAAAATTATGTCATCGACATATACTTGAACAATTAAAACTTTCTTACCATTTACTTTGGTAAACAAGGTTTGATCAATGTTACCACGTTTGAACCCATTGTCGACAAGGAAAGAACTCAGCCTCTCGTACCAAGTGTGGGGAGCTTGTTTCAAACCGTAAAGCGCCTTGTCAAATTTGTAAACATAATCTGGACATGTGTGATCTTCAAATCCTGGAGGCTGCTCCACATACACATCCTCCTGTATGAAACCATTCAAAAACGCACTTTTCACATCCATTTGAAAAAGTTTAATATCATGATGGCATGCAAATGCTAAAAGAATTCTCACTGCCTCAAGTCTTGTCACAGGGGCAAAAGACTCATCAAAGTCAATTCCTATCTCTTGGCTATAGCCTTTGGCTACTAGCCTGGCCTTATTCCTAATTATCACTCCTTGATCATTTAACTTGTTTCAGAAAATCCATTTGGTTTCGATCAAGGAGTGGCTTTTAGGACGAGGCACAAGGAACCACACTTTGTTCCTTTGGAACTGGTGTAGTTCATCCTGCATAGCTAAGATCCATGAATTGTCCTTTAAGGCTTCATCAATAGAGTGCGGTTCAAATTGAGAGAACAATGCAAGATAATCCAAATTGTCAACTTCCCTTGATGAAGATCGAGTTTTCACTTTATCTTCTACATTACCAATCACATTCTCGGGAGGATGGCTTTTGTGAAAAGTCCACTGCCGAGGAAGCTGCTGTCCTTGTTGATTTTCATCATCCTTGCTTTCTGATCCTTCTCCTAGAGTTGATTGACCTTGCGCTGCCTTTGGTGGGATCTCTTCACTGGTTTCTTCTTCTTCATCCTGCAATTTTGAGCTTTTATCAACATTCACATTGCATGACTCATCTACAATAACATGAGGGCTCTCCTCTACTACAAGAGTTCTCAGGTTATAAACCCGATATGCTCTAGAAGCAAGAGAGTACCCAAGAAAAATTCCACGATCACTTTTTGCATCGAATTTGCCCAAATCAGATTTTCCGTTATTAAGAATATAGCAATTTGATCCAAATGGTTTCAAGTGAGAGATATTGGGCCTCTTACCTTTGAAGAGTTCATATGGGATTTTTCTCAAGATTGGTCTTACCATAGCTCGGTTTATTATGTAGCATGCCGTGCTAACGGCTTCCGCCCAAAAATACCTAGGGAGGTTGTTCTCGCTTAGCATCGTCTGTGCCATCTCAATGAGGGTTCTATTCTTTCTCTCCACGATGCCGTTTTGTTCTAGAGTTCTTGGTGCTGAAAATGTATGTGAGTATCCATGCTTCCTACAAAATTCATCAAAATCAGTGTTCTCGAACTCCTTAATTACCATGATCACTTTGAATTCTCTTGATGGAACATCCTTTCTCAATCTCCACTTTCCTGCAAAAACCTTCAAACTCTTTCAAAGCATCATTTTTATGTGACAAAAAATACACCCAACAAAATCGTGAGAAGTCATCTACAATAACAAACCCATATAACTTGCCACCTAGACTGTGAGTTCTACTAGGTCCAAACAAATCAATATGAAGAACTTCAAGGGGCCTAGTGGTAGTCACATCATTCTTGCTTTTGCAAGAGGCTCTTGTTTGCTTACCTTTGCTGCATGCCTCACATACTTTGTCAGGTTCAAACTTCAGCTTTGGCATCCCAACAACTAAATCATTTCTGGATAACTTTGAAAGAACATTAAAACTGGCATGCCCAAGACGGCGATGCCACAACCAAGCATTGTCAGAGTTGTTTGCAACTAAGCAAAGATTATTGTGTGATGTGTCATCTAAGTCTATCATATATACATTATTTTGTCTAACGCCTATAAACATTATTTCCTGTGTAGTTTTATTTACAACAGTGTAGTGCGTGGAGTCAAAAATCACATTGCACCCTTTATCACAAAGTTGACTTATACTAAGTAAGTTATGATTGAGACCTTTAACCAACAAAACATTTTCCACACTATGAGGAGATCCCTTACCAATCTTACCTTCTCCAACGATTTTTCCTTTGTCCTTGCCCCCGAAGGCAACAAGTCCACCATCCTTTTCCTTGAGGTCTGCAAAGATTTCTTTGTTCCCGGACATGTGTCGCGAGCATCCACTATCGAGGTACCATTTGTTTCTTTGAGCCTTCATGCAGACCTACAAATCATCAAAACAAGAAGACTTCTATGATTTTGGTACCCAAGCTTGCTTGGGTCCATATCGGTTAGAAGCTCTTGATCTATTCAACCACATTGATTTTCTTGCAAATTGTTTCTCATCAGCCAACATTAACCTACATGTATACATGGTGTGACCATACATTCCACAGTAGAAACATGAAACAACCTTTTTGTTAAGATTTCTTTTCTTGTAATCATTCACGAATGGTTTGAGAACCGGATGTATTTCTCACTCTTTTTATGTGAAGAACATGATGAAGATGAAGCATTAGCATTCACAAAGAAAGTTTGAGTTTTATTTTCAAAAGTTTTCTGGTTGCATGGCTCATAACCTAGTCCTTCCTTTCTAAAATTCACTCTCATTCCTAGCATGGTGTCTAGATTTTGCTTTCCTTTGACAAATCTAGCTAGTGATTCTTTCAGATCTTTCACCTCACCCATTAAAACCCCTTTTGCTTCTTCAAGTTCCATTTTATCCTTTTCCAAGGCTTGCACTTTAGCATTCACTTCTTCAATGGCTTTCATGGATTTTTCATCATTTTGTTGTTCTTCTTTTAAACATGTTAGTTCTTCTTCAAACAAAATGACTTTGGAATTGAGCATTTCATTGTCGTAAGATAGTGTTTCAAGCTTGGATGATAATTCAGCACATTTCAGACATGAAAATTTATTTGATATGCTTTGGTCAATCTTTTTCTTTAACATTCTATTTTCAGACTTTAACTTTTTACATTTTTCATACAAGGCTTCATAAGCAATTTCCCATTATTCACATGAGAGATCATCAGTTTCAGAATGTACCTCATTGGAGTCTTCATCATTCGCCATTAGACACAATGTTTGGACAAGCTCATCCAATTCATCTTCCGATTTGTCTTCGGTGTCATCCTCATCGCTCCAAGTCGCCACCTTTACCTTAGGCTTCTTGAACTTCCCTTTCTTAAGTTTTTTCTGAAGTTCGGGACACTCTCCACGCATGTGCCCTGGTTTTTTACATTCGTAACAAATGATCTCTTCTTTCTTGCTGCTTTCTCCCTTCCTTGGAATCATTTTCCTTGGCCCTCTTCTGAATGGAGGTCCTGGTCTTCTGGACCTTCTAATGAATTTTCTGGCCCTTTGTGTTATCATGGCCACCAGCTCTTCATCCTCACTATTTGAACCAGATCCATCTTCACTGTCATCCGATCTTTGGAGGTTGGTCTTCAAAGCCATGCTTGAGATCGGCTTCTTTTTCTTGACATCTTCCTCATTCCTTTTTATGTTCAGCTCATAGGTCATTAATGACCCAATTAGCTCATCAAGCGTCAGAGTACTAAGGTCCTTTGAGTCTTCAATGACCGTGGCCTTAGTATGCCACTGTGGTGAGAGGGACCTTAATACCTTCCTCACAAGATCTTGGTTGGAGTATTCCTTCCCAAGTGCCTTCAGCCCGTTGGTGATCTCCAACAATCTAGCAAACATTTCTGAAATGTTTTCATCCGGCTTCATCATGAATAATTCGTAGTCCCGGACGAGCAAATTCGCTTTAGTCTCCTTCACTTCCGATGTTCCTTCATACCTTAAACGAAGTTTGTTCCACATTTCCTACGCGGAAGCACACATCGAAATTCGTGAGTACTCGTTTGAATGAATTGCACATTGAATTATATTCATAGCTTTGAAATTAGCTATGCAATTCTTGATATGTTCTTCTCTCCACTCTTCCTCTTTAGGAGGCAATTGATATGGACCACTACTAATAACATGCCAAATTTCAAATTCCTGAGCCCTCAGGAATACATACATCCGATTCTTCCAATATGAGTAATTCGACCCATCGAAGAACGGAGGTCTATGTATAGAGTGCCCTTCGGGCATCAGCCCCTTGTTTGCCATTTACTGGATCTTACTCTAAGATCGTGAGATCAGTAAAAAATCAGAGACCGTGCTCTGATACCAATTATTATCCCCGGTAGATGGCAATCAAGAGGGGAGGGGTGAATTGATTGGCACTAAAAATTTCAACTACAAACTTTTGCAATAGATGTAATGGAAGGATAATAAATGAAGCACACTCTTCTCACCCGTTGATGATAACACACAAATAGCGGAAATATATAGAAATCTAAATAGCCGAGATATGAACGACACTCCGCTCGACAAGAAGCCCACTCGTGAAAGAACGTAGAAGCAAACCACAATGAACAAGAGGATTTTAGGTGGTTCGGGTTCACAACAGTGTCCCCTACATCCACCCCTCATAGAGTAAGGATTGCTTCCACTAAAGAGTGAAAACCAATACACACACGCTGTGAAGCACACAGCCACACACACACACACGTGCGCTGCGACCAGCAAACGCACACACACACACAGTATTTCGTTCAATAGAAAAGTAATCAGATATACAATGATCCTTCAAAACTGAAATAGAATGAACAGGGTATATGCAATAAAGATCTTGAGGTCGCCAGAAATCCCCCTTTCAAACGATGACCCAGCTAAGGTTCTTCATTTCTTGGTCGATGATGCAAGATGTAGACATATCTTCAAGATGAAGCCCGGATGTTGATGTGCAGCTCGAGATCCAAGTTGCCCAGCTTCAAATAAGGAAGGAAAGCTCCAGTTCTTGCTCAGGATGCATCTAATCAGCAAGGGGATCGGCCTATTTTCGAAGTAGATAGCTTCTATTCGCCCTTTGAGAGGCTCCCCACGAGCTTTCTTCTCCTACAAGACCAAAAGCTGATCAGTTCGAATATGCCTCTTTTTCTCTTTCTTCAATGGTCGCCCTAATCATTGGTTTTATAGTCCCAAGGAGAGGGGACACGTGTAGCAAGATGGGAGCCTCAGATCTCCCAACATTAGGGCAAACGAGGAACAAAAGCGGCGGCCACGAAATGGATCTCGAACCGGACTGGCGGTCCGTAACTCCAGGGGTCGACCCATTGGGTCGACCCACGAAACACGGGACATGATGCCCGACAATAAAAATTTCAGGGGTCGACCCATTACGCCAACCGACAAAAAACTGAGTAGCCCGAGGGACTCGGGTGCCAAAAAGGGTTGACCCATGGGGTCGACCCACGCACGTTATAGCTGAAAACAGAAGACCCGAGGGCTCGGGAGCACCTAGGGGTCGACCCATGAACTACTTCCCAACAAAAAGAAAGAAATGAGCTATCAGCCATCAAGGGGTCGACCCTTGGGGTCAACCCCATGAACTCTAACATGTTAATCATTCCTATGAGCTGGTTATAAACAAGGATCAACCCTTGGGGTCAACCCATGACAACTACAAAAGAATTCAACTTATTAAAGGGTAAGGTTTTGTTTGGATCTCACCAATCATCCTTCAATGATTTAGGAAGTTAGCTTCATTCCATATTTCTGTAAAAACACAAAATTGGAGTTAGATTGAAACTTTGACAAGCATAATTCAAAACACTTACTTCAAGAGAGATGATCTTGATCCTGCAAAAATACCTCCTCCGACATCATTAGTGGATCATGAACTAAGAAGCAAAATGTAATTACATAGTAAAGCAGTTCAAAATGAGTTTGATTAAATTTATTCATTCAACAAAAGTTCTAGTCTAATATAGTGTTTGGTCATCATCAAAATCCAACAAATAGAACATTCACGCAGGGGGTTCAACATCTAAAAGTTGCTTCCACGTATAAAGACGTTAATTCTAATAAGTTCTAGATTAATTATTCTTTTAAATATTAATTAGCGTCGAGGTGGCAGACACAGGTTAATACGCGAGTTTCTAGAAAAGCGCATAATCAAGAATACGCGACTACTACAAAGGATGATAGTTTATTGAGAAGTCCGCGTCTCCATGGGCGATGCAAATTCTTTAATGCGTATCAAGGTTCTCGGAGATACAATCGCACATTCATAACACTGTTCATTTATTTCTAAGAAGAGTGAACAGTAGCACTTTCAAACTACAGGGAGTTTATCAAAACTGAAGGCATGATAATTAGGGGAAAAAAATTAGGGTTCATAGAAACATGCACATCATAATTTTAGTTAACATGGTTCATGAGATATTATTTTTTTTAATGTTGAAGCAATTTACATATAACAAGAAAACTTGCGTCTTAGTAGTCGACGGGTATTAATACACGTCCAAAGGCCCGACGCAAATTCAGGAATCCGTGTCCGCGTAGAAGGGCACATATTAATAGCATCCACTGTGGTGGTCGTGAATTCCTTTTAAGACAAAATATTAATAGAACGCGATAAAACCCAAAAAACTACATATGATCATGAAGAAATAGCATGATAGGGGTCTAGATTAGATGATGGCATGCTTGCCTACTTAACATGAGGGTTTAATAAATTATGTCCGAGAGAACACCTACCTTTTGGGAGAAAAGAAAGGAAGAAGCCTAAGACCTTTTCTACGGCTCACAGCAACACAGTACGACGATGCCCTTCACGATCCAACAGCAATAGTAATAGCTTTTGTTCAATCACACATGGTCCTATATATAAGGTTTCAAAACCCCCACGAATCCTACTAGGGTCTAAAGTCGTAATTCTATCAAAACACAACTGCCTACTAACTTTAATCCTTATCTTCCTTAATTGAAGCCGCCAGCCCAATCCTTTGGTCAACTTACCCTAGGGTTTCAAAAAGAGACCTAATGCCAAAAGAAGACCCCACGGTCGACCCTAGAAACATTAGCCTTGTAGTACCCCAGAATTTATATACATAATTTTTGAACTATAAAATAGTTTTCTGGAAATTATAAAGGCCTAAATCAATTAATGAAGGATTATTGGATTAATAAGTCATTATAAGGCTCAATTAGGCTAATTAGTTAACCTAGCCTATCTAATTATTATCCAAAAGGTTAATGGACTAAGCCCATTAAGTTTGGCCCATATTCTAGAAGGGTAATTGACTTATTCACGTATTTTGAGGATAAATACTAATTATATAAGATAATTATATGGATAAACGAATAAAAGAGTTTTATCAAATTGAAACTCTATATACGTTACATGTAACGGTCTATCGGGCGACCGTCACAGCCATGTAACGCACCTAGGCACAATCGTTACATCCTGCAGATTCCGTAAGGTGAGGAAATTGCAAAAAGATTGGAACTTTGAAATCCTATCTACAAGAGATCGACTTAGGGAAGCTTATAACATTACTAAGGACTCTTAGGGATTAGGTTCTGGCAAATTAAGGACTCTAGAATCGATTTAATCTTCAAACCCTAGTCAAAACCCTATAAATAGGACCTAGTTCTGAACTGAGCGACCCTTACTTTTGGCTCGTGAAGAATCAAGGTAAGGAGTCATAAATTCGAGTAAGTTCTTTAGAAGCTTTTGTTTAGTATACTTTAGACTAATGGTTCTCCAAATTTCGTGCTAGGAGATCAAGCAACCAAGGAGATAGAAGCTTCCAAAGTTGCTGATTCAACCTTAGCAACCCAGGAATCTGAACACAAGTCCCCTGAAGATCCAGAGAGTAGGACGACTAAACGAGGTAATTAGAGTACGATCCTTTAGAACCTTTTGTTCCCAATAGTTTCATCTTCTTACCCTCAAAATTTCACATCCTTAGGTCAAGAGACTGAGGAAATAGAGCAGATTGAAGTTGCTGATTTATCACAAGAAGTACAAGGGACTAAGGGTAGCACCTAGCATCAAATTCGAAGTTTTAGGGTTCTAGAAGAGGTAGGTTATCTCATGATTGGCAAAAACAACTTGTTAGGAATAAAAGTCCTCTGATTGTGCTTGATTTCATGCATTATAGACTAAGAATTTCATGATTTCATAATTTTATACATTCATGCATCTATTAGCCCTAAAAGGAAATAAAAAGGTATTATCTTGTCTATTCACTAAACCTATGCATATAGTTGGCCTATGCATCGTTATCATGACTAGGACAGTGGTAATATGTTGATTTCTAGGCATGTTATGTTTTCATAAACCTTCATTTTAGTTTACTGCCAGCAGGTTCTCTGACGCACCAACGTAAGACCGTCACATGAATGTAACGGCCTTACGATAGACCGTCACAACCTGTTATACTTTTATTTGTTCTATTGTCTTAACGCACCCTTGCAGGAGCGTTACACCACTGTAACGGTCCCTCGATAAATCGTCACACACTGTAACGCACCTATCATAGACCGTCAGACACCTGTGTTCTGTCAGCCCAAGGCAGAATAATAACCAGTTAAGTTTACTTATAAATAAGCTTAGATAGCTAAGTTTAGACCTATTATCATGACCTTGAGTTTAGTTTCTGATTCATAATCAAATTGCATGATTAAGGTGTCTTAGGTTATTTTAAGTTATGCTAATTTCATTGGCTAAAACTCTATAGTTTTGTATTCTAAATCATGATTTTCCAAAGTTGTATTGACGGAGTTTTATCTTGGTTTCATAATGTTACACATTCTTTCCTATCTATAGAGTCATTTCTTTAAGTATATGGCACATATGCCGGTATGTTATCCATTAGTTTACTTTGCACTATAGGAACACTATCTTGGACATGAGGACCTCTCTATTGGATATTCCTTCCAATGGACTAAGAAATCTTGTTTCAAGGCCTCCGTAATTCTCCGCGAGCTTGGGATTCCCACTAGGACGCCGAGTTGGTAGTACCATTAAAGCCCATTGATTAGATTACACTATCAATGTTTTTGGTTATCAGTAATGTAACGGCTCTATGTTGGACCGTTAGGCACAAGTAACGGCCCAATATATGACCGTCACATTCCACTGAGTTCGATTTCTTGGTTCTGTATTCAGACTAATGTAGCGGCCCAATACTGGAGCGTCACATCATGTAATGGCCTAGTACACGACCGTCACACTGCTTGAGTATTTTAACCCAAGGATTGACCAAGGGTTGATAATTCCAAGGTTCTAGATAGACTCTTGATGATCTAGAACTTATCATATTGATCACGAAACCTAATATAATGAATGGAAGATAAAGAACGTATCGTTATGCTGCCGATTTATTCCATAAGCATAACCTTGCTTAAGTCATTCTTGATTTCTCATGATTCTTATTGAAACATTCATTCATTGAATTATTGTTATCATGAGCTTCTTGAACCTATTACATTATTGGCCATATTTTATTGTTAACATGCGTGGAAGTAACTTGATTTATACTTGAAGATGCGATCGAGCGCTGATTGTGTTCAAGGGCTCTATGCTAGTCCCCTTGGCTGATTGTCAGAAACATACTATTTTATAAACCATGGGGTATGATGCTACTGGCATCGCATTACGCTGGGAGTACTTTCTCAATAAATAAGTGAAAATCCACGGCACGATATGACATTCTTGTACATGACTTTCTTGCTTGATATTCCACAGAAATTCATGAAGTACTTGCTCATAAGCAAAAGATACTGGAGTGATGATTATGTGGCTTGCTAGTACATTCTCGATACATTCTTGTTCATAAAAGGCCCATATCATGTTCTTGTTACATTCTTACTAGTTCGTACTTGCTCTCATTCTAACTTACTTGATCATCTTGTTACTTGGTTTAATCGCGTGATTGATCGCATTCGCATGATTCTACCTTATTCTTTAGAGCTAAATTGTTAATTACTTTAATAGTGCCTTCATGTTGATGCGAAGATACTTACTGGACAAGTGTGCTCATTACCTATTTCTAATCTTTTCAGGAGATGGAAGTGATTCGAATTCGAATTCGGGTTATACAAGTAGCGGGTCCGAGAGCGAATGAAAGTATTGTAAAGATGAGAGTGAAGACTTAGGAAAGTCTATATTGTTTAGATTGAGTCTATGTAATTTTTCTATTTCTTGAGTCTAGTGCATAATGGAAATTGAATTAGTGGTTGTACTTGATTATCAATGAAATAAAGTTGAAGTTTGAATATATATTGTGCAATTGCATTTATATGTGTGATTATCTTGCGCTCTGATCGTTCTTGCTTGCAAGAGGCTTACCATGCCGGCTGTTCGCGCTCCCCGAGTTAGTCTTCCACTGTAATAAAGGCTCGGGGCGTGACAAGCCCATTCGTAAAGCCCAATAATTAGTTTTAGATAGAAATTAAAGGTTTTAATATTATATTTTTTTATATGAACCAAGTCATCTAATAGGATGCATGGAGAGTGCACCCCCATTCCAAAGGACGGGGGTGTTCCCACTCCACCAACTCACCATTAGATGCTTTATTTTATTACTTTATCAAAAACATGTATAGATTCAGAGGAGGCAATGCCTCTAAAGAATAAAGAAAAAAGTCAAAACTATACAAGTGTCCTGCGAATATTTGGAATGCCAATAGCATCAGCTATGGCATACCCTTTAGCAAGCAAAGGTAGCTCCCCAATAGACCTAAACTCCCTGTTGCATTCCATGAGAACCGCATTATTGGCTAAGGCGTCGGCAAGCTGGTTAGCTTCTCTGTATGAATGAATATTAGAGCCCATTATTGTTTAAAACAAGATTTATTCATCTTTTTAAAAGTCTATTAGCTAATTAGACCTGAATTTAAGGGTTTAATAGCTAAGGCCTATTAATATTATTTGTATTATGGGTTATTTATATTTTATCGGGTTGCTACACCCTCCCCTACTAAAAAGAATTTGGTCTCCAAATTCACTCAAGTTATATGAGTGGGTTAAACACGAACCCAAAAATAATTGTTAATATTTCTTCTTAATCGCTTCCTCTACCTCCCAAGTAGCTTCTTCTTGGCCTCGCCTGCTCCACTGAACCTTCACAATAGGTATCACCCTATTTCTTAGTTGATGTAGCTTGCAGTCTAAGATCTCTGTAGGGCTTTCTTCATAAGACAAGTCTTTTTGAAGCTCCAGATTATCATGCCGAATCACATGCGAGAGATTATATACATACTTCCTTAACATTGACACGTGGAACACATCGTGTACTCTTGCCAATTGCGGTGGTAAGACAACCTTGTAAGCTACTTCTCCTACTCGATCCAGAATCTCGAAAGGACCAATGTATCTTGGACTAAGTTTTCCATTAATACCGAACCTCTTAAATCCCCTAGATGATGATGCTTTGAGAAACACATGATCTCCTATTTGAAATTCCAGCTCTCTCCTCTGGTTATCAACATAGCTCTTCTCCCTTGACTGAGCAACTTTCAATCTTTCCCTGATCAACTAAATACTCTGAGTAGTATCTTGCACCATATCAGGTCCTAACAAGCTTCTATCTCTAGCCTCACTCCAACACAAAGGAGATCTACAATTCCTATCATAAAGTGCCTTGAAAGGTGCCATCTTGATATTGGATTGATAACTATTGTTATATGCAAATTTTATTAATGGCAGGTGCTCGTGTCAACTACCACCAAAATCTATCATGCACGCTCTCATCATGTATTCAATAATCTGATTCATCCTTTCCGTCTGTCCATCAATTTGGGGATAAAAAGTGGTGCTAAATTTTAACCTTGTGCCCAAAGATGACTGCAATAGCTTCCAAGAATGAGAAGTAAACCTTGGATCTCAATCAGAGACTATAGATGTAAGGATTCCATGTAGTCTCACTACCTCCTTGATATAAAGTGCAGCCATCACGTTTATCATCCAACGGTTCTTAATATATAAAAAGTGAGCAGACTTTGTTAAACGATCCACGATTACCCATATAGCATCATACCCACCTCAGGTTCTTGGTAAACCAACGATAAAGTCCATGTCAATACTATCCCACTTCCATTTCGGTATCTCTAGCGGTCTCAACTTCCCGACAGGCTTGAGGTGTTCGGCCTTAACTTGCTGGTAAACTAAGCATCAGCTCACGTACTCTGCTATCTCTCTCTTCATATTAGGCCACCAGAAAGTTCCCTTCAAGTCTTGATATATCTTAGTTGCACCGGGATGAATAGAGTACCTTGATCGGTGTGCCTCTTCCAGAATCTTGTTCTTGATATTGGGGGAATCTGGCACACACGTCCTTTCACAAAATAACAACCTCCCATCTGTTGCTAACTTGAAGTCAGGTCACTGATCCAACCTACCCTTAATCTCCACGAGCACAGGGTCATCATTTTGTAGCTCTTTGATTTCCGAGAACAGCTTAGGATACAAACTCAGATTAGATAGAATAATACGCTCCTTCTCCTCAACCACATTTAAGTTCAATCTAGAAAATTGCTCTAGCAACCGCCACACTTGAAGAATACAACTTGACAACAAAGCCCTTGGCTTCTGACTAAGAGCATCAACTACCGTGTTTCTCTTTCTGGATCGTACTGTATAGAGAAATCGAAATCATTGAGATACTCTAACCAACGCCGTTGTCTCATGTTGAGCTCCTTTTGAGAAAACAGATACTTCAAACTCTTATAATCTAAGTAAACAATAAATTTCTCTCCATAGAGATGATGCCTCCAAATCTTCAAAGTAAAAACCATAGCGGCCAACTCTAGATCATGCACTGGGTAATTCTCTTCATGCTTTTTCAATTGTCTTGATGAATATGCGATCACTTTCCCTTGCTGCATCAATGCACAGCCCAGACCAATTTCAGTTGCATCAGTATAGACTTCAAATTTCTCTCTTTCAATTGGTAAAGCCAGCACATGTGCAGTAGTTTGACAATCCTTTAAGGTTTGAAAGCTCTTCTTGCATTCCTCGGTCCCTTCTTACGGGTTCTCTTTCCTGGTCAATCTTGTTAATGGAACAACAATTTTTGAAAAATTCTCTTCATGCTTTTTCAATTGTCTTGATGAATATGCGATCATTTTCCCTTGCTGCATCAATGCACAGCCCAGACCAATTTCAGATGCATCAGTATAGACTTCAAATTTCTCTCCTTCAATTGGTAAAGCCAGCACATGTGCAGTAGTTTGACAATCCTTTAAGGTTTGAAAGCTCTTCTTGCATTCCTCGGTCCCTTCTTACGGGTTCCCTTTCCTGGTCAATCTTGTTAATGGAACACCAATTTTTGAAAAATCCTTAATGAAAACGTCTGTAATAGCCAGCTAGACCCAGAAAACTTTAAATTTCTACTACATTGATAGGTCTCTCCCAATTCTTCCCTGCCTCCACTTTAGATGGATCAATAGAAATTCCTTCCTTGGAGATTATATGACCCAGAAATGAAACTTCTTCAAGCCAGAAGTCATACTTACTAAACTTAGCATACAATTAATTATCCCTCAAGACTTACAATGCTATCCTCAAATGCTCCTCATGCTCTTCCTCATATTTAGAATATATCAGAATATCATCAATAAATGCCACAATAAATTGGTCAAGATGCGGCCTGAATATACTATTCATCAGCTGCATAAATGTTGTAGGGACATTGGTTAGTCCAAAAGGCATAACAGTAAATTCATAATGCCCGTACCTGCATCTAAACCTTGTCTTGAAGATATCCTCCTCCTTAATCCTCAACTGATGATAACTAGATCTAAGATCAATCTTTGAGAAATACCGATCTCTTGAAATCTGGTCAAATAATTCATCAATTCTCGGTAGTGGATACTTATTCTTGATAGTTAATTGATTTAGCTATCGATAATCTATACACAACCTCATGGAACCATCCTTCTTCTTGACAAACAAAATTGGCGCTCCCCATGAAGAGGTACTTGGTCTAATGAATCATTTCTTCAGCAATTCCACCAGTTGCTCCTTTAATTCTTTCAATTCAGTGGAGGATATTCGATAAGGAGCCTTGGATACGGGGCCAACACCCGGAACTAGATTAATAGTAAATGCTACCTCTCTCTCCGGGGGTAAACCAGGCAATTCTTTAGGAAACACGTCGGGATAATTCTTAACCACACGAATTTCCTCAAGCTTCAAAGTTATATGCTTAGCTACGGTAACAAAAGCTAAGAATGCTACACACCCCCTCCTTATAATCTTATTAGCTCGAAGGGCCAAAATCAGAAATGAACTACCACGATTGCGAAGACCAGAGTAAACAAGTCCATGACGACCACTAAAGGTTACAATACCCTTCTTGCAGTCTATGACAGCTTCATGCCTAGACAACCAGTCTGCGCCTAAAATGACATCATATCCATTCATATCCATGCACAACAGATTGGCAGGCAAATTTCGATCTTCAACTAAAACCTCGCTATGAGGGTAATGATACCTAATCTCGGTCCAGCTCTAATAGGGGTAGAAATAACTAACTCTCAGATTTCCACACAACAGGCCTCAAAAATAATGTAGCAGCAAAACTCTGAGAGATGAATGAATGAGTTGCTCCGATAAACAAGACAAAAGTAGACTTTGAACAAACATCTAGAGTACCTTCCACGATACCACCCTCACTTGGTTTCACCTCTTGCAACGCTTGAAGATGTCCTTGCTTCTTCGCTACACCTTGGCGCTTCTCATTCCTAGCTTGATCATTGAGCAATGGGCAATTGGGAATCCTATGATCGCGACTCCCGTAACGAAGACAAGCTCCCAACCTTCTCCATCACTCTTTGGCTCGATGCCTAGCCTTATCGTAATGCTTACAAACCTCCTTTGACGAAGCAGTGACAGGAACTAGTTGCTTATCATTCTTCTTAGCCTTCTTGTCCTTGGGGAAATCTCCTCCACCATTGAGCCTCTTCTTGAAAAAGGGAGTCTTGAAGAGCCCGAACTTGTAACATGCTCCTTCTTGTCATGTCCATGAATCCGATCAGACAGCTCGGTGGCATCCTCTAATAATTGCGCTTGTCTAACTATTTCCACATATATTTGCACATCCATGGGCGCCAGCTGAGTAATATATTGGGGCTTGAGCCCGTTAAGAAATCTCTAAGCCTTCATCTTCTCTGTGCCCACTAAGTGCGGCGCATACCTAGATGATCTTGAGAATTGAGATTCATATTCAGCAACCGACAAGCTTTGTTGCTTCAATGCGGCAAATTTCGCGGCCTTCTTCTCTTGTACCCGATCAAAAAAGTACTTACTTTTTAAATACTCTACGAACTCTCCCCACGCCACATGGTCATGTGGCAGAGTAGCCTCCACTGGCTCCCACCACGATCTAGCATCCCGCTCTAGTTGAAAAGTAGCCAGAAGAACCTTCTCCACATCTGCGCATTACATCACGCGAAAAATCCGTTCGATCTCTTTCATACAATTTTTACTATCGTTGCGGTCAGTAGATCCGACGAACTTCGGAGGGTTCATATTCCGGAAACTCCTGTGAAGATCTCTAGCTCCATGATTCGCCCCTCCTTGGGCCACTCGCTGTAAGGCTTGTGTAAGACCCTGTACAGTACTTTGCATTTGCCTCCATTGAGCACGTTCTGCGGCCATGATCCTACAAGAAATGATAATTATTAGATGCTTGACTAAAACTCTGGGGGACCTCGTCCTATATCGACTTAACCCACGACACTACCAAATCTCATCGGGTAAAAGTATGGGACCTAGACACCTTAACCCTTAACTTGACTGCCTAGGTACTTTAGAAACTTGGCTCTGATACCACAAAAAATGTCACGTCACGAGAGCGGAAGGAAATCAGAACGTAACAGTTATATCGATCATGTCAATCAGAGCTTGAGGCATTCACGTACACTAGAATAGAGTACGCTAAAAGAGACAATAAATGACAGAATACTTTCATTCCATCATACTTCAAGTTTATAATAGATTGACTACGACTCCAACATCTCAAATTCACTAGACTTAAAAGAAAGATACAAAATTAACTATGACTCGACAAGACTCTCTGGTTGAACAAGCTATCCGGGTGGCTCTACGCACTTCACTCTTGGCCTTCCCCGTCGGTTTGGTTGTCCTCACCTGAATTACCAGAAAAATAGGGTAAAACATTAGATGAGTAAAAACCCAATAGAAATTACATCTCTATAAATCATGCTTACTTTAAGTAATTAATATGTTACGTGAATGCAACTATAGCTATACATGAATAATGCTCACGGTAGAATGGAGTAATTAAGAGCAATAAGGAATGTCATGAAATAAATAATAAGAACATGGAGAGTCTCTAGCAAGTTCGCATTTGCAATATGATATTGGCTATTTAAGTTCAAGCAAATATCCTTCCGAGTCAAGCATATCAAGACATTAATAATATCAAGTCAAGGAGTGGAACGTCTTAGATCAATCTAGCAAGTCAAGCACTTCGGTGCAATGTCACCCCATAGCCAATAATAGCTCTCATGGGTACAAGTATTTTCGGGTGCTCCTCTCAGGACCAGACCGGGCCCCGTTAACGCCAGACATTGAGGTTATAGATCAAAGATCCTGTGTGTATATCTAGACATCCACTTTATTTAATAGCCAATAGAATTCCAAGGACTAAACTTTTGTAGAAATATTTGGAAGATTCAAGAAGACTATGGGGTTTCAAGGATATAGCCAAAAATAGAAAAAAAAAAGAGAAATCTATCATTGAAAACTGCGAGATGCAAGAATCTGGAAAAATTGGCGTCCAGACAGGTCACCGTGAATTTAAGAATTCGTGACTTTTGATCGAGTCGCCAATTCTTGTGAACAGCACGGGCACGAAGAATTCACGTCACTATCATGGACGCTAATTCTGGAATGCGCGACAGCTGCACCAGTCGCCAATTAAATAGCATCTGGGCAGGGTGCCACATATTTAAGACTCTCACAGAACACCCCAATTTTGGCGCTCCATGAAGGTTAGGGGTCATGTTTCTTCAGAGTGACATGACTAAATCAGGTTTTAAAATTTTTAGGGTACAACCCGTCTAGTGATCGAAGAGAGAATCCTTCGATGTCGTGGACTTACGGAGGTCTTAGAGAAAGAAATTCTAATCTGGCGAGAGGGATTCCCGACGGAGGGTCCTTCCTTCCCTAAGAGATAGAGTGTGACGTGAAAAATATAGAAAACAGGGACCATGTCTCGGCAGTGAGATAATGGTATCAGGGATCCTCAGTATTGGATCAAAACATTGATAAAAATCATACTGTAAGAATTCACGTCAAATATAGAAGTCATTAATTCCTTAAATTCGCGTCCACATATAAAGACGTTAACGTGGATCACACAATCGTTGTTATCACACACCGATAACACACAGTGATTGAACAGTGACAGACAATGAGAGAAGAGTAATAAAAAATGAAGGTTTTCAATCACTTACTTAAAAACACTGCTAACAAAACTTAATTAAATGGAGAAACTGTGAACATCATTTAGTGATTTAGGATACCATGGGGTTGATTCTAACTAGGAGAAGGAATGCAAAATGTAGATAGCCTCTTTCGTTTGTAAGATGCAAATTGCAAGTTGCTCTTCTGGAATCTCATTTTAATTAATACAAGTCGCCCAATTGAAACTATCAAAGTGGGTGTTAAAAAAAATAAGTAGAGATTTTTGCATATATACCCTTGTAAAGTTTAGTTTTGTCAAATATACCTTTCATTGGAGCATATTATCAGGAATATCTTCGAAATATGGGTAATGTCACGATTATGCCCTTGTCGTATCTCCCGTGTGTTTAACCCGAGTTAAGTGTGAGTTAAAGATAAAGATTTTTGTATATATACCCCTGTAAAGTTCGATTTTGTTAAATATACCTTAGATCTAAAGACCGTAGATGACATATTTCACATAATATTCTGTTTCGTCAACGGCAGTAAACTAAAGGGGTATAATTATAATATTTCTGTTTAAATGAAGGATATTCCTGATAATATGCTCAAATGAGGAGTATATTTGACAAAACTGAATTTTATGGGGGTATATATATGTAAAAATCCCAAATAAGTACGTAGATTACAAGGATTACTATCAAAAAATATATAAGTGATTTGAAGACAACTTTTCAGAATTCTATTTTAATGAAAAGTTTTATAGAGATTTTGAAAGTTAAAGCTATGGAAAATTAAGTTAGCCTCTTAAATTAATCTGCTATATATATATATATATATATATATATATATATATAGGATCTACGTACTGCCGTCTCTTTAAAAGTGTTGCACCGGAGTGTACATATCGTATTGAATTAGTTTGCAGCCTATGTCCTCTTCGCCACTTTGTGGAACCTCACGTACGTGGAAGCTTTCTTCACGGACTGACGAATAGATTTGATAATATTGTTGCTTCAGTCATTGCTTTAATTATTAATTGAGTTTGTGTTCAGAAATAATACCAGAAGTTTCATCTCAAAAACATAGCAGCTTGCTAGCACTGCCGGTTAGACGAGGACAACGCCAACTCCGTTGATACGAGCGCCCAGGATTCTTTGTTGTAAAAGATGATAACGAGGGAGAACGTACGTACGTACACCTTAGACAATGGACAGGCATGCGGGCATCCACGCTTCCACTCCATTAGTTAAGTATGAAACTGGCTTCTTTATTTATTTTTCATTTGTTAACACACACAAACATGATACAGAACATCCAAGAACGATGGCACTAGCAGCGCATGAGAAGCCTCTAACCAACAAAATCCAATCCCCTCGCCATTCTTCATTTCTTGCATGCATGCGGGCTTCCCTTGTACACACACGGCACGAACAAATTAAAGAAAAAACACACCATATAGCTGCATGCCTCCTGACGCAAATGACTTCAGGATCAGGTTCAGGAAACGCAGGTACGTATATATCGGCTACTGGTCCTTTATTTATTGAGAGCAAATCACAGCTGTGAATGGAAATGAGACAAACAAACAAACATACACATATATATACATATATATATTGACAGGAGTTGGCAGACGATAGAGAGCTGTGGAAGTGGAAATTAAGGGCTGGGGGATCACTCGAGGGATTTATTACCTACGTACGGGGGTTCTGCATCGGTTTTAATTAATTAGGGCTTTGGGTATGGGGGGTTGCGGTACCAATTATATGGGTGAGGATATGGTTTGGGGTACTTGGGATCATAAGGGTAAGGGTGGGGGTGGGGCTTTGGGTGCCACGGCCGCCATGGCTTTGGCTTTGGAGGCCAGTAGGGATGGGGCTTGGGCAATGGGTAGGGCTTGGGGTGCCATGGCCACCATGGCTTCGGCTTTGGAGGATGGTAGGGATGATGGGGCTCATGCAGCAGTTTGCGGGCCGCTGCCGCTTGCTCGATGACGCTGCCCGAGAGCAGTAAAGCGACAAGTAGCAAGCAGTACCCCCCGAGGAAGAAGGCCTTGGAACCACCCATCATCTTAATTAGGATACTTACTGATCTCTGAATTGAAGGGAGACCCCGTCGGCCGGCCGGCCTCCCCAGGCTACCTCCCGAACAGGTAGGTGAAGTCTTAATTTTAGAGGATCGATCGATGGTTCACGGCCGGGTACGTACGTAATGCCCTCGATGCATGGGTATTTATACAAGCTAGCCTGAGTGCTAACTAATTAAGTAGAGTGAATGGAAGCGCGCGTACGTATTTTACGTATTTTAACTTACCTTCTTCTACTTCTTCTCCTTCCCCAGCCTCTTAATTTGTTTTAAACAATATTATAGACGGATGCTGCGGAGAAACAGCTGCAACTTGTAGCCGGATGCTGATGGTGTGCGCCGATTTACCGACGTAAGAACTTGAGAACAATTCAAAGTCTTCTATAGGCCCATGAAATGTAAATCATTGTGCTCTTATCACATGTAATTAATTACTTCTATGAAATATATATATAGAAAAGAGTTCTGAAAGCTAGCTGGCATGGCAGTGCAAAAGTTGACTAGGCTAATTTATGCCCTTATATTCTAAAGAATTGAAGTACATATATTTCACCTACTTTCTATTTTAATTTGATAAGTCTGAGGCAGGTCACATAGATTAGAATGAATGTCAACATCAAGTTCTTCCTATCACATGGACAAATCAAAATTGTGTATGTAGCTAGTATTATTGGAATGAGTAACATTTGTTACACCACCTGGGGTGCAACAGATAGTTTTTTTTAATTGTTTTTTTCGAGGTTAGGACATGCCTATATATACTACATGTCTGCTGTCCCACCCTAAATTTGATGACTTTAACTAGGTTAAAAAGTTAAACTAAAATACTTTTTGTTAGAAATAACAGTGGATAGTGCATTAAATGCACTGTCACGTGTTGCTGTAATATAAAATCTTTTCCCACTGAGTATTTCCACTGATTGTAACACATTCAATAATGGACGGACGCGTCTATTGGATTTATAAGGGGAGCGACCGTTGTGAACGGTCACATCCCATTTGTACGTCGCTACCGTGTTTTGAAGATTTCGTTACTTTGTTTTAACCAAGTCACACATCCTTATAAATTGACCACTGTGGGTGGTCATTCGCACGCATAAAAGAACATAAGGATACTGTAATCGTGAAAGTCTTCTCGGTCATTCGCACACATAAGAAAACATATGGCTACTGTAACCGTGAAAGTCTTCTTCGCTCTTGCTTCTTTCTTCTTCATCGTTTTCTTCACTTCTGATGAGTACGTGAGAGTAAAGTTGGGATTTGTAAAACTCTCCTTGAGGACGTGTTAACTAGAGAAAGAGGATCGCCTACACGAGGGTCTTCGTATCTCTAGAAGGACATTGTCAAATGAGCCGCACGTCGGGAGGTGATAGAACACTTAGTTCCAGTGATTACGCTCTTCCACTCAACATGATATATTTCTAACTTTATTTACTCATATTGTTTAATTGGTGCATGTGTTTAAATTTCAGCAACATATCCCAACACTTTTAATGGGTCAAAAGTGAAAGATAAGAGAGAAATGACGAAATGGGAGAGGCCAACTTGACACATCTTCCCTTGGTAGAGTTTGTATATATAGCAGTGTGACTGTTACAGATAAACAAAGTACAACAAATGCCTCGGTTACACAGAGTCCGAGAAGACAGGGAAAGTTCATGGATGACTATCTTATGGCTGAATCTGTGGCAAAAAATCGAAGCTATTGCGGACGTGATGAGGTTGAGCAGTCTGGGTTGGTTGCAAGCCTATGATCTCGGTGATCCACAGGTTCATAAACTCCCGCAACGAAGACAAGCTCCCAGCCTTCTCCAACACTCTTCGACTCGATGCCTAGCCTTATCGCAATACTTGCACACCTCCTTTGACAGAGTAGTGACATGAACTAGTTTTTTATCATTTTTCTTAGACTTCTTGTCCTTGGGGAAATCTCCTCCGCCATTGGGCCTCTTCTTGAAAAAGGGAGTCTTGATAGAGCCCGAACTTGTAACATACTCCTTCTTGTCATGTCCACGAATCCAGTCAGATAGCTCGGTGGCATCGTCTAATAATTGCACTTGTCTAACCATTTCCGCATATGTTTGCACATCCATGTGCGCCAGCTGAGTAATATATTGGGGCTTGAGCCCATTAAGAAATCTCTGAGCCTTCATCTTCTCTGTGCCCACTAAGTACAGCGCATACTTAGATGATCTTGAGAATTGAGATTCATATTCAGCAACCGACAAGCTTTGTTGCTTCAATGCGGCAAATTTCGCGGCCTTCTTCTCTTGTACCATATTAAAAAAGTACTTGCTCTTGAAATACTCTACGAACACTCCCCACGCCACATGGTTATGTGGACCTCCACTGGCTCCCATAACGATCTAGCATCCCGCTCTAGCTGAAAAGTAGCCAGAAGAACCTTCTCCTCATCTGCGCATTGCATCACAAGAAAAATCCGTTCGATCTCTTTGATACAATTTTCAATATCGTCGCAGTTGGTAGATCTGACGAACTTCGGAGGGTTCATATTCCAGAAACTCCTGTGAAGATCTCCAGCTCCATGATTCGCCCTTCCTTGAGCCACTCGTTGTAAGGCTTGTGGAAGACCCTATACGGTACTTTGCATTTCCCTCTATTGAGCACGTTCTGCGGCCATGATCCTACAAGAAATAATAATTATTAGATGCTTGACTAAAACTCTACGGGACGTCGTCCTATATCGACTTAACCCACAGCACTACTCAATCTCACCAGGTAAAAGTATGGGACCAAGACACCTTAACCTTGAACTTGACCACCTAGCCACTTTAGAAACTTGGCTCTAATACCACAAAAATGGTCACGTCCCGAGAGCGGAAGGAAATCAGAACGTGACGGTTATATCGATCATGTCAATCAGAGCTTGAGGCATTCACATACACAAGAATAGAGTACGCTAAAAGAGACAATAGATGACAAAATACTTTCATTCCATCATACTTCAAGTTTACAATAGATGAACCACGACTCCAACATCTCAAATTCACTAGACTCAAAAGAAAGGTACAAAATTAACTATGACTCGACAAAACTCTCTGGTTGAACAAGCTATCTGGGTGGCTCTATGCTCTTCACTCTTGGCCTTCCCCGTCGGTTTGATTGTCCTCATCTAAATTACCTGAAAAATAAGGTAAAACACTAGATGAGCAATAGCCCAGGAGGAATTACATCTCTATAAATCAGGCTTACTTTAAGTAATTAATATGTTACGCGGGAGGTCACCCATCCTAGTACTACTCCCCATTAAGCATGCTTAACTTCGGAGTTCTTTTCAAGAATTGAGCCGATACTTCAAAAGACGCCTCAGTCATATAGAGTACAATTTAGATATATTTGAGAGTGTTACAATCTATCCTTCTTATATAGGCGACGTCCTCGTCGCTGGGCACATATAGCACGTAATTAATCCCCTAAGCAGGTAGGACTCTAGAGGTGGCCCCTACAGGCTCAAGAGGTGTCTCCCGCTATATAGCACTTTGTCCCATTGCGGGTTCAAGAGGTGGCTCCCATAATGTAGCACTTTGCCCTGCATGGCACTTAGTTCCCACACTTTCGGCTGGGGTATGGCTCTGATACCATTCTGTCATGCCCTGTACTCTATACCGTCGAGGTATTGTCCGCTTTGGCCAACCGACCTCACGATTTTGTCCCTTCTAATAGTGATCGGCTCCAGAATGGGGGACTTCCCGGGAGGTCACCTGTAACGACCCGAGATCCGATACCGGGAGGAGCCCGATACCATTCAAATCCCGGCCTGCCGCCCACGTGCGGGAGACTCGGAAGGGCTAAAAAGGAGTGTGGAGGTACAAAGAAATAGGAAATAATGCAGGATAATTCAACAATTAACAGAAATAAATAAACAACTACAACACAGTCCAGTCCAACAGAAAGTACAGTCTAAAGTAGTAAAACGTACCACATGCCAAGTGAATACTCAACCCGGCAAGTTAGCAACTAAGAACCTCCGTGCAGCACCCTCGAACCCCGACGAAGAATCGACGCACCTGAAATGTAGGGGTAGCCTCCTGTCACTGGCCCAGTAGGGATCCCGCGGAACCCCAACTGAGAAACAACGGCAGCACGGAAAGAAGTAACTACGAAAGCAGGAAAGTAACTATGGTGGCCGGTAAAACCTCGGCTCTACCGCTACTCCTACTGTACCAGAAAACACGACATAGTCTCCCGTCGGGGGACAACCAAGCCACGCACCCGACCACCCGATTCCACGATCGGGGACCACCAGGCACGAACCGCCCTAGCCATGCTACTAGGAAAAACGCCACGATACCTCCGTAACGGAGGCCTGCCCTCAAAAAGGGCCCGAGCCAAAACCACACGGTCAGGGAACACGGTCACGACCTCACCATCGTGAACACAACGCTGTCTGGGGAAAGACCCTCGGTGACGCTCACCGGAAACCCCAGACCTCGACTCCAGGAACACTCCAGAAACCACTCACGAAGTCCTGTCTCGCGGACGGAAACAGAACCCGGTACACGACGACTCACGTCACGTGACAGGAGCACCACCCACTAGGAGAACGACAGGATGCGTCCCCTGACGTCTTACACCGCGTCACAAGTGTCTAGCTACAACGCCCCGGGTGTGAGACTCAGACACGCAACAAGTACCACAACAAGGACTAGCTGGGGTCACGCTCGTCAGCGCGTGTCCTAAGCCCCCAACTACGTGTGCACACACAGACCATCTGCTCTAGGTCGGGTCCTCTAGCTGGTTTTTCCCCCCACCGGACTCTGGTGGCAAAGGCAAGGGGCCCTACGGAAACCAGCCTAAAAACCGCCTCTCACTGGGTCTCACTCTCCACCACTCCCAGGTGGGTCCGCATTTGCGTGCGCAGGAAGCTACGACTAGTGGACGTGTCACAGAACGTGAACACTGGAAACCACGCACGCACCCATTGCGAGTAACACGGAGTAACAGGTGGCTCAAAGCCACCCGACTCTGGACGGCCCACTAGACCTACTAAACGCAACGACCTTTGAGTCACAAGACTCGAGGTCAAGACCGTTGCACATGAAAGCACTGAGCCGTCAATCTGGCCGAATCCCTAGGTCCAAAACAACGATGGGAAGACTCACAAGGTAGTTCACCACTACTGAGACCCATCCCTCGAGGAGGGAAACTTAAGCGACCTCCAACCTCAGGCTGGGAGATTGGACTCACAGTCCAAGGCCACACACATGGCCCACTCAGAAGCCACCTTTCAGAGAAGCAACGACTTGCGGGGAAACCTCACCGCACTCACACCGATACACGGCGACTCGATCTAGCAAGAACACGGAAGCTCGGAACACCTGGGGTCACCCGGACCCGCCAAGCCCATGGGCACGTTTATCGAGGTAACAGAACCTCAGGACACCCAAAGACACGGTCACGGAACTCCACGGGGTGTCCGGGACACACACGGCCCAAGGGGAGCACGATCAGCCGTAGACTGCCCGCCTTGGGCAGCCCAGCAAGCCACCCCAAGAACACGCTATCCTTGCATAGCGCGTTCAAACATAACGCGCTATAGGTCCATAGCGCGTTCAAATAGAACGGGCTAGGACCCTATAGCGCGACAAGACTGAACGCGCCATAGACCTATAGCGCGACCAGGCCAGATCGCGCCATGACCCTATCACACGACAAGGACAGAACGCGCTAAGACCCTATAGCGCGACAGGAACCGCCTAACTGTTGATCTTCTCCGATGAACGCGCCCTATCGGGGCGGCGCGACCCTTAAGAACGCTCTACCTGAGACTAGCGCGTTCTCAGTCCGCACCCGAAAATGGCGGAAACCGTAAAAAAACCCATTCCATGCCCTGTTCACCCCCATGTGAAGGGAAAACAAAAGGGGAAACCTCCCCCAAGCCCCTAGGCATGCATGTAAACCCCTGGATCGGCCAAAAACATCGTAAAACGGGAGATCTGGCTCACATCCCAAAAATATGAGTTTTCCCCCAAATCCCTCGAATAAGCCCGCTCGGCTCACCACGGCCTACAAAATTCACGGGAAATGAAGTACGCGGGTTGAGGGTCCATCTTCCCACCTCCACCAAAGATTCGACGCACCGTGGACGCCGATCCATGAAGAAAACGCCGTTGAAGCCTCTCCGTTCCACGAACCCACGGCCGAGCTTCATCGCGCCTCCATCGCCTCGATCCTCACCCATCCTCGCTCGTGCCTCGCTCGCGCCGTCCCCACCTCGCCCACGCTCCACCCCGTAGGCCGCCAGAGAGAGAGGAGAGAGGAGAGAGCGTGAGAAGAGAGAGGGAGAGAAGAGAGAAATGAGAGGGGAGAGAGAGAAAAGGGTTATATACATAGGAAAATCTGGAAATTCCAGAAAATACCAAAAATAGGAAAATCACGTTTCCGCGATCCTCGGAATGCACCGATCGCAACGGTACCACACTCGCCTAGGTGAACGGCCCGGTTCACCCGCAACGAGGTTCCGAAGGAATTACCGAAACACACACAGGGAATCGAAAAATACACGCGGAAAAGCCGCGGAATACTTTCGGGCCTCCGAAACAACTCCGGATCGCGCCGATCCGAACACGAAAGATGTCCGAAACGAAATTTTGGACACAACAGAGTCGGACACTCCGAGAAACCAGATCCGGGACCCACGAACAAGGATCCGAAAAATCCGGGGCATTACAGCCCTCCCCCCTTAAAGAAATTTCATCCTCGAAATTCAGGACTAGCACCCAGCCACAGGGGAAGAATGCCTCAACCAACTGACAACGCTGTCAGGGCCCCAGCATAGAAAAATCTCGATTCTCACAAAACCATGATCATGAGGGATATGGCCAGACTATAATCATGAACGACGCCTATGCTCCGCACACCGCACACACATCGGCCACCAGAGCATGCATAATACAAAGGCACAAGTCTGGTATCACCTCAGACACAACGGAAACCACTCACGGCATCGCTGCCACCCTCTCGCTCACCGAGGGAACGCAATCCTTGCCACAAGAACCAATCCACCAGTCAACGCCCACGCTCGGCGGACCAACCAAACACCCGCTTCTCTGCCAGCTGACCACCATAAATTTTTTGGCTCCATGCCGAGGACCACTCCACACTCGGCAAGCCGAACGCCACAATAGCACGGGACCAACTCTGTCAGAACTCAAACTTCGACAAAGCTCAGATCCCATCTGGGAAAACACACCTTAGAAATGGCCACCAAAAGGCCTCGCTGGCACGCGGCTCTCTCCATTCTCGAGCCCCTACAACCAGCATCTTCTGTCCATGAAAGACCATCCTATGCTCGCCAGACATTCGTCAACGAGAAACCTCCACCGGCCCAGCAGGCACGATCTGACTCACGGTAGGCCATCCGTTGACTCTCGCACAGACCACCACCACATCCAGATGGATCCCCGCGCCAACTCTACCCTTCAAGGGAGCACAGCTAGACCCAATGACTCCATCTCCCCTCGGTCTTTACGTCACTCGACTCAGACTTACGAGGAATCCTTCCTTGCTGGCCGTAGACTGAGGATCAATATCCAACGCCAATGTCTCATCAGAGACCTCCACACACAGGCATCGACCACCGTCCTATCTCATCGAAACCTCCATCTCAATTAATCCAAGAGGACGCCTGCCAATCCCGACTCCAGCTCTTATCACAGAGCCACGGGACACACAACCTCTTATAATCTACGACACACTTCTCCAAAACACAATCTCATCCACGAACGCAACCTCCAACGCAAGAATATGGTACTCATGCGGCAACCTCACCAGCATACTTCCCCAACTCTCCACCTGCCAGTGCCATAAACCATAATATCTCAAGCAACGGCACGGCAACAACACGTCTCACGCCGCCGGAGACAACACACACCGATGAACCAACCCTCCGCTGCTCTACCCTTCCTCAGAAATCCACCCGCAGCAACCAACGCTACGATCCGCGCACTCTGATCCACACGCACAGCCACCACATCGACAACTCGAGATCCACCAACCCGACAACCATCTGCAACCCCGCCGACTCCGATCCCCCGCACATCGGGAACCACAACACCAACCGCAAACCTCAAAAACACCGCCTAGCTGGCACTCGTCCTTCTAGAACAGCGCCAACACCCTTACACATCAGGGAACGGGCAACGCTTCTCACATGCAACCACCTTGCCAAAACGTGGGACGCGTCTCGCACGGATTTCATGGCGCACGAAGGCCAACCAATCCGGACACACAGTGCAAGACGACGAATCATATTCAACCGCGATCTCCTCCAACCAAGGGAAGAACTCAATACACTTTCGACCAACGGAAGGAAAAGTCCACACTCGACCTGACCTCGAGCCTCGCGCATGCTGGGAACATCACCTTCCAGCACCAAGAAAACCATCACTTCCATCAGGTCAGCTCCTCCGACAACACTTACCAAGTGTCCCGTCGGACCACGATCACGACATCTCTCGATGCACCACCGTTGCAATTCCCCAAACTACAACACGTCACGCCAAGAGCCGCAACACGAGCCATAACCGGCAACCGTCAATGCTCATCCTCGAGCCCCGAACTCGCCACGGAACCTTCACATCTCGAGCCAAATCCTGGGCGAACACAACCCATTCGCACACAAGAGCGTAGGAGCAAGACTTACTGGGACACCACAGCCCATCCTGCCTCAAAATTCGCAAGGATAATCGGGATCGACACGTCACTTCTGACGCCACAGAGCATGACAAGGACATCGGGCTCAACAAATCAGTAGCTCAACAGAAAACCTTCCGCTCACTCGAGCACAATTCTAGACTAGAGCACCCGCTCCAACACCTCAAACCACAACCTCAGCGCCTCAGGGGCTGGACAATCCTTAAACTGGAGTGGCCAAACTCAATAACAGCTCCCTCAGAGCAAACTCACAGCCACTTAACGATGAACAATCCTCACCAGCCACCTGACCTAGCTGCAGACTCCTCGAACGCAGCACCACAATAGCACGCCTGCCGGCAAACTCTGCCCAACGCAACACGACCAGGGCCACCACCCAAGGGAGAAAGCTCTCAACCTCGATCCGCAGACCCCACGCCGGCAAGAAAGCCGTGAACAACAACCACCCTTACCGCGCCGCACAGCGCACTCAAGCTCTCAAGCGAGAAACAAAGCGGAAAACAAGCATGAAACCTTATGCCAGCTGCCGACTGTACTGGACCTTACGGACTCTGATCACTGCAATATCTCGAATTCCCATGTACGTCCACAACCACGCTCTGATACCAACTGTAGCGACCCGAGATCCTGATACCGGGAGAAGTCCGATACCATTCAAATCCCGGCCCGTCGCCCACGAGCAGGAGGCTCGGAAGGTCTAAAAAGGAGTGTGGAGGTACAAAGAAATAGAAAATAAGGTAGGACAATTCTGTAATTAACAGAAATAAATAAACAACTACAATAGAGTCCAGTCTAACAAAAAGTACAGTCTAAAGTAGTAAAACGTACCACATGCCAAGTGAACACTCGACCCGGCAAGCTGGCAACTAAGAACCTCCGTGCAGCATCCTTGAACCCCGAGGAAGAATCGACGCACCTGAAACATAGGGGTGAGCCTCCTGTCACTGGCCCAGTAGGGATCCCGCGGAACCCCGACTGAGAAACAACGGTGGCACGGAAAGAAGTAACTACGAAAGTAGGAAAGTAAGTACGGTGGCCGGTAAAATCTCGGCTCTACAGCTACTCCTACTGTACCAGAAAACACGACCTAGTCTCCCGTCGGGGGACAACCAAGCCACGCACCCGACCACCCGATTCCACGATCGGGGACCACCAAACACGAACCGCCCTGGCCATGCTACTAGGAAAAATGCCACGATACGTCCTTAACGGAGCCTGCCCTCAAAAAGGGCCCGAGCCAAAACCACATGGTCAGGGAACACGGTCACGACCTCACGTCGTGAACACAACACTGTCTGGGGAAAGGCCCTCAGTGACACTCACCGGAAACCCCAGACCTCGACTCCAGGAACACTCCCGAAACCACTCACGATGTCCCGTCTCGCGGACGAAAACAGAACCCAGTACACGACGACTCACGTCACGTGACAGGAGCACCACCCACTAGGAGAACGACAGGATGCGTCCCCTGACGTCTTACACCGCGTCACAAGTGTCTAGCTACAACGCCCCGGGCGTGAGACTCAGACACGCAACAAGTACCACAACAAGGACTAGCTGGGGTCACGCTCATCAGCGCGTGTCCTAAGCCCCCAACTACGTGTGCACACACAGACCATCTGCTCTAGGTTGGGTCCTCTAGCTGGTTTTCTCCCCCACCGGACTCTGGTGGCAAAGGCAAGGGGCCCTATGGAAACCAGCCGAAAAATCGCCTCTCACTGGGTCTCGCTCTCCACCACTCCCAGGTGGGTCCACACTCGCGTCAGCAGGAAGCTACGACTAGTGGACGTGTCGCAGAACGTGAACATTGGAAACCACGCACGCACCCATTGCGAGTAACACGGAGTAACAGGTGGCTCAAAGCCACCCGACTCTAGACGGCCCACTAGACCTACTAAACCCAACGACCTTTGAGTCACAAGACTTGGGGTCAAGACCGTTGCACATGACAGCATTGAGCGGTCAATCTTGCCTAATCCCTAGGTCCAAAACAACGATGGGAAGACTCACAAGGTAGTTCACCACTACCGAGACCCATCCCTCGAGGAGGGAAACTTACGCGACCTCCAGCCTCAGGCTGGGAGATTGGACTCACAGTCCAAGGTCACACACATGGCCCACTCGGAAGTCACCTTCCAGAGAAGTAACGACTTGCGGGGAAACCTCACCGCACTCACACCGATACACGGCGACTCGATCTAGCAAGAACACGGAAGCCCGTAACACCTGGGGTCACCCGTACCCGCCAAGCCCATGGGCACACTTATCGAGGTAAACGGAACCTCCGGACACCCAAAGACACGGTCACGGAACTCCACGGGGTGTCCGGGACACACACGGCCCAAGGGGAGCACGATCAGCCGTAGACTGCCCACCCTGGGCAGCCCGGCAGGCCACCCCAAGAACGCGCTATCCTTGCATAGCGCGTTTAAACAGAACGCGCTATCCTTGCATAGCGCGTTTAAACATAACGCGCTATAGGTCTATAGCGCGTTCAAATAGAACGCGCTAGGACCCTATAGCGCGACAAGACTGAACGCGCCATAGACTTATAGCGCGACAGGAACCGCCTAACTGTTCATCTTCTCCGATGAACGCGCCCTATCGGGGCGGCGCGACCCTCAAGAACGCGCCACCTGAGACTAGCGCGTTCTCAGTCCGTGCCCGAAAACGGCGGAAACCGCAGAAAAACCCATTCCACGCCCCGTTCACCCCCAGGTGAAGGGGAAACAAAAGGGGAAACCTCCCTAAGCCCCTAGGCATGCATCTAAACCCCTGGATCGGCCAAAAACACCGTAAAACGGGAGATCCGGCTCACACCCCAAAAACATGAGTTTTCCCCCAAATCCCTCGAATAAGTCCGCTCGGCTCACCACGGCCTACAAAACTCACGGGAAACGAAGTACGCGGGTTGAGGGTCCATCTCCCTACCTCCACCGAAGATTCGACGCACCGTGGACGCCGATCCACGAAGAAAACGCCGTTGAAGCCTCGCTGTTCCACGAACCCACGGTCGAGCTTCACCGCGCCTCCACCACCTCGATCCTCACCCATCCTCGCCCGTGCCTCACCCGCGCCGTTTCCACCTCGCCCACGCTCCACCACGTCGGCCGTCGGAGAGAGAGGGAGAGAGGAGAGAGCGTGAGAAGAGAGAGGGAGAGAAGAGAGAAATGAGAGGGGAGAGAGAGAAAATGGTTATATATATAGGAAAATCTGGAAATTCGAAAAATACCAAAAACAGGAAAATCACGTTTCCGCGATCCTCGGAATGCTCCAATCGCAACGGTACCACACTCACCTAGGTGAACGGCCCGGTTCACCCGCAACGAGGTTCCGAAGGAATTACCGAAACACACACCGGGAATCGGAAAACAAACGCAGAAAAGCCGCGGAACACTTTCGGGCCTCTGAAACAACTCCGGATAGCGCCGATCCGAACACGAAAGATGTCCGAAATAAAATTTCAGCCACAACGGAGTCGGACACTCCGAGAAACTAGATCCGGGACCCACGAACAAGGATATGAAAAATTAGGGGCATTACATCACCCATCCCAGTATTACTCCCCATTAAGCATGCTTAACTTTGGAGTTCTTTTCAAGAATTGAGCTGATACTTCAAAAGGTGTCTCGGTGATATAGAGTACAACTTAGCTATATTCGAGGGTGTTACAGAGTGTCTCTAGCAAGTTTGCATTTGTAAAATGATATTGGCTATTTAAGTTCAAGCAAATACCTTTTCGGGTCAAGCACATCAAGACATTAATAATATCAAGTCAAGGAGTGGAACGTCTTAGATCAAACTAACAAGTCAAGCACTTCGGTGCAATGTCACACCATAGTCAATAATAACTCCCATGGGTACAAGTAATTTCCGGTGCTCCTCCCAGGACTAGACCGAGCCTCGTTAACGTCAGGCATTGAGGTTATGGATCAAAGATCCCATGTGTATATCTAGACATTCACTTTATTTAATAGCCAATAGAATTCCAAGGACTAAGCTTTTGTAGAAATTTTTGAAAGATTCAAAAAGACTATGGAGTTTCAAGGATAAAGCCAAAAATAGAAAAAAATACCGAGAAATCTATCATTGAAAACTACGAGATGCAAGAATCTGGGAAAAATTGGCGTCCAGATAGGTCGTTGTGAATTCAAGAATTTGCGACTCCTGATCAAGTCGCCAACTCTTGTGAACAATACAGGCACGAAGAATTTGCGTCACTATCATGGACGCTAATTCTAGAATACGCGACAGCTGCACTAGTCGCCAATTATATAGCGTCTGGGTAGCTAGGGTGCCACATATTTAAGACTCTCACAGAACACCCCAATTTTGGCGCTCCATGAAGGTTAGGGGTCATGTTTCTTTAGAGTGACATGACTAAATCAGGTTTTAGGATATTTAGGGTACAATCCGCCTGGTGATCGAAGAGAGAATCCTTCGATGTCGGAGACTTACAGAGGTCTTAGAGAAAGAAATTTCAATCCGACGAGAGAGATTCCCGACGGAGGATCCTTCCTTCCCCAAGAGATAGAGTGTAACGTGGAAAACATAGAAAACAGGGACCATGTCTCGGCAGTGAGACAATGGTACCAGGGATCCACGGTATTTGATCAAAACATCGGTAAAAATTGTACTATAAGAATTTGCGTCAAATACAGAAATCATTAATTCTTTAAATTCGCGTCCACGTATAAAGACATTAACGTGGATCACGCAATCGTTATTTTCAGACAACGATAACGCACAGTGATTGAATAATAACAGACGGTGAGAGAAGAGTAATACACAATGAAGGTTTTCAATCACTTATTTAAAAACACTACTAACATAACTTAATTAAATGGAGAAATTGTGAACATCGTTCAGTGATTTATAGGGTGTTTGGTTGCTATTTTTTTTCTCTTTTTTCTCCCAAATTAAAAAAAGACAGTAAGAGATCCTCTAACTCCGTTTTGTATTCCTCTCCTAAATTTTAGGGAGAGAATCTCATCCCGTATAAATCTTCCTCAAAAAAAAAATAAGTCCAGACCAATTTTTTTTTAAAAAACACACGACGCCTCGGAACTTCCCCCTCCCTCCCACTCGCGACCCCCCTCCCCCTCCCCTCCCCCGCGTCTCCCCTTCCCACTCCCTCCCGTCGGCTCTCCCTCCCCCCTTCATCTCCCTCTCGCTGGCTCTCCCTCCCTCCCACCTGCCGGCTCTCCCTCCCTTCCCTCCAGCCGGCTCCCCCCCTCCCCTACGCGGCCGGCGACGCCCCTCCCCCTCTCCGGCGTTCACTCCTCCCCCACGATCGGCCCCCTCCCCCGCTGCTCCCCTCCCCGGCGGTACCAGCTCCCCTCCCCTCCCCTCCCCCGCGGCCTTCCCCGTGGCCGGCCCCCCTCCCCCGCTGCTCCCCTCCCCGGCGGCCTCGGCTCTCCCTCACCGCGGCCGGCCCCCCTCCCCTGCCGCTCCCCTCCCCGGCGGCCCCTGATCCTCACCCATCGATGTCGGCACCGGACGACTCCTTTCTCTCCCACGTGGGCTTCTGTGGCTCCAACAGTGTATTTGCATCTGCCGCGTTCTCTAGAGGTCGAAGGGGTCGAAGGAGTCGCGAGGGCAATGTGGTTTAGAGGAACCAAACAGGTCGACATCAAATTTAGAATTTATGATACTTTTGCCAAACAATAGATATCTGTTTTTATCACTTTTAAAATTAAATTAAAAATGGACATAGTATAATTATTCAGATATAAATAATTTTTTTTTAAAAAAGTGCTCCCAAACACCCTATTAGGATACCATGAGATTGATTCTAACTAGGAGAAGGAATTCAAAATGTAGATAGCCTCTTTTGTTTGTAAGATGCAAATTGTAAGCTGCTCTTATGGAATCTCATTTTAATTAATACAAGTCGCCCAGCTGAAACTATCAAAATGTGGGTGTTTAAAAAAAATGGAGGGATTTTTACATATATACCCTTATAAAGTTTGGTTTTGTTAAATATACCCTTCATCGGAGCATATGATCATTAATATTTTCGAAATATGAGTAATGTCATGATTATGCCATCGTCGTAACTCCCGTGTATTTAACCCGAGTTAAGTGTGAGTTAAAGATTAAGATTTATATATATATACCCCTATACAATTTGATTTTGTCAAATATACCCTCGATCTAACGATTGTAGATGACTTATTTCACGGCATATTCTCATTCGTCAACGGTAGTAAACTAAAGGGGTATAACTATAATATTTTTGTTTAAATGAAGGATATTCATGAATATGCCCAAATGAGGAGTATATATATTTGACAAAACTGAATTTTATGGGAGTATATATGTAAAAATCCCAAATAAATATGTAGATTACAAGGATTACTATCAATATATATATAATGGATTTGAAGACAACTTTTCAAAATTCTATTTTAATGAAAAATATTATAGAGATTTTGAAAGTTAAAGCTATATATGGAAAATTAAGCTAGCCTCTTAAATTAATCTGCTATATATATATATATATATATATATATATATATATATATATATATATATATATATATATATATATATATATATATAGGATCTACGTACTGCCGTCTCTTTAAAAGTGTTGCACCGGAGTGTACATATCGTATTGAATTAGTTTGCAGCCTATGTCCTCTTCGCCACTTTGTGGAACCTCACGTACGTGGAAACTTTCTTCACGGACTGACGAATAGATTTGATAATATTGTTGCTTCAGTCATTGCTTTAATTATTAATTGAGTTTGTGTTCAGAAATAATACCAGAAGTTTCATCTCAAAAACATAGCAGCTTGCTAGCACTGCTGGTTAGACGAGGACAACGCCAACTCCGTTGATACGAGCGCCCAGGATTCTTTGTTGTAAAAGATGATAACGAGGAGAACGTACGTACGTACACCTTAGACAATGGACAGGCATGCGGGCATCCACGCTTCCACTCCATTAGTTAAGTATGAAACTGGCTTCTTTATTTATTTTTCATTTGTTAACACACACAAACATGATACAGAACATCCAAGAACGATGGCACTAGCAGCGCATGAGAAGCCTCTAACCAACAAAATCCAATCCCCTCGCCATTCTTCATTTCATGCATGCATGCGGGCTTCCCTTGTACACACACGGCACGAACAAATTAAAGAAAAAACACACCATATAGCTGCATGCCTCCTGACGCAAATGACTTCAGGATCAGGTTCAGGAAACGCAGGTACGTGTATATCGGCTACTGGTCCTTTATTTATTGAGAGCAAATCACAGCTGTGAATGGAAATGAGACAAACAAACAAACATACACATATATATATACATATATATATTGACAGGAGTTGGCAGACGATAGAGAGCTGTGGAAGTGGAAATTAAGGGCTGGGGGATCACTCGAGGGATTTATTACCTACGTACGGGGGTTCTGCATCGGTTTTAATTAATTAGGGCTTTGGGTATGGGGGGTTGGGGTACCAATTATATGGGTGAGGATATGGTTTGGGGTACTTGGGATCATAAGGGTAAGGGTGGGGGTGGGGCTTTGGGTGCCACGGCCGCCATGGCTTTGGCTTTGGAGGCCAGTAGGGATGGGGCTTGGGCAATGGGTAGGGCTTGGGGTGCCATGGCCACCATGGCTTCGGCTTTGGAGGATGGTAGGGATGATGGGGCTCATGCAGCAGTTTGCGGGCCGCTGCCGCTTGCTCGATGACGCTGCCCGAGAGCAGTAAAGCGACCAGCAGCAAGCAGTACCCCCCGAGGAAGAAGGCCTTGGAACCACCCATCATCTTAATTAGGATACTTACTGATCTCTGAATTGAAGGGAGATCCCGCCGGCCGGCCGGCCTCCCCAGGCTACCTCCCGATCAGGTAGGTGAAGTCTTAATTTTAGAGGATCGATCGATGGTTCACGGCCGGGTACGTACGTAATGCCCTCGATGCATGGGTATTTATACAAGCTAGCCTGAGTGCTAACTAATTAAGTAGAGTGAATGGAAGCACGCGTACGTACGTATGTGTTGCCTGTTCACCTCGATCATCTTCTTGCTGTACGTATTTTAGCTTACCTTCTTCTACTTCTTATCCTTCCCCAGCCTCTTAATTTGTTTTAAACAATATTATAGACGGATGCTGATGGTGATGGGTTTGGTCTCGGAGAACCAGCTACAACTTGTAGCCGGATGCTGATGGTGTGCGCCGATTTACCGACGTAAGAACTTGAGAACAATTCGAAGTCTTCTATAGGCCCATGAATTGTAAATCATTGTGCTCTTATCACATGTAATTAATTACTTCTATGAAATATATATATAGAAAAGAGTTCTGAAAGCTAGCTGGCATGGCAGTGCAAAACTTGACTAGGCTAATTTATGCCCTCATATTCTAAAGAATTGAAGTACATATATTTCACCTACTTTCTATTTTAATTTGATAAGTCTGAGGCAGGTCACATAGATTAGAATGAATGTCAACATCAAGTTCTTCCTATCACATGGACAAATCAAAATTGTGTATGTAGCTAGTATTATTGGAATGAGTAACATTTGTTGCACCACCTGGGGGTGCAACAGATAGTTTTTTTAATTGTTTTTTTGGAGGTTAGGACATGCCTATATATACTACATGTCTGATGTCCCACCCTAAATTTGATGACTTTAACTATGTTAAAAAGTTAAACTAAAATACTTTTTGTTAGAAATAACAGTGGACAGTGCATTAAATGCACTGTCACGTGTTGCTGTAATATAAAATCTTTTCCCACTGAGTATTTCCACTGATTGTAACACATTCAATAATGGACGGATGCGTCCATTGGATTTAGAAGGGGAGCGACCGTTGTGAACGGTCACATCCCATTTGTACGTCGCTACCGTGTTTTGAGGATTTCGTTACTTTATTTTAACCAAGCCACACATCCTTATAAATTGACCACTGTGGGTGGTCATTCGCACGCATAAAAGAACGTACAGATACTGTAATCGTGAAAGTCTTCTCGGTCATTCGCACACATAAGAAAACATATGGCTACTGTAACCGTGAAAGTCTTCTTCGCTCTTGCTTCTTTCTTCTTCATCATTTTTTTCACTTCTGTTAAGTACTTGAGAGTAAGGTTGGGATTTGTAAAACTCTCCTTGAGGACGTGTTAACTAGAGAAAGAGGATCGCCTACACGAAAGTCTTCGTATCTCTAGAAGGACATTGTCAAGTGAGCCGCACGTCGGGAGATAATAGATCACTTAGTTCCAGCGATTACGCTCTTCCACTCAACATGGTATATTTCTAACATTATTTATTTATATTGTTTAATTGGTGCATGTGTTTAAATTTCAGCAACAGATCCCAACACTTTTAATGGGTCAAAAGTGAAAGATAAGAGAGAAATGACGAAATGGGAGAGGCCAACTTGACACCTCTTCCCTTGGTAGAGTTTGTATATATAGCAGTGTGACTGTTACAGATAAACAAAGTACAACAAATTCCTCGGTTACACAGAGTCCGAGAAGACGGGGAAAGTTCATGGATGACTATCTTATGGCTGAATTTGCGGCAAAAAATCGATGCTATTGCGGACGTGATGAGGTCGAGCAGTCTGGGTTGGTTGCAAGCCTATGATCTCGGTGATCCACAGGTTCATAAACTCCCGCAACGAAGACAAGCTCCCAGCCTTCTCCAACACTCTTCGACTCGATGCCTAGCCTTATCGCAATACTTGCACACCTCCTTTGACAGAGTAGTGACATGAACTAGTTTTTTATCATTCTTCTTAACCTTCTTGTCCTTGGGGAAATCTCCTCCGCCATTGGGCCTCATCTTGAAAAAGGGAGTCTTGAAAGAGTCCGAACTTGTAACATACTTCTTCTTGTCATGTCCACGAATCCAGTCAGATAGCTCGGTGGCATCCTCTAATAATTGCACTTGTCTAACCATTTCCGCATATGTTTGCACATCCATGTGCGCCAGCTGAGTAATATATTGGGGCTTGAGCTCGTTAAGAAATCTCTGATCCTTCATCTTCTCTGTGCCCACTAAGTACGGTGCATACCTAGATGATCTTGAGAATTGAGCTTCATATTCAACAACCGACAAGCTTTGTTGCTTCAATGCGGTAAATTTCACGGCCTTCTTCTCTTGTACCATATTTAAAAAGTACTTGCTCTTGAAATACTCTACGAACACTCCCCACGCCACATGGTTATGTGGACCTCCACTGGCTCCCACCACAATCTAGCATCCCGCTCTAGCTGAAAAGTAGCCAGAAGAACCTTCTCCTCATCTGCGCATTACATCACGTGAAAAATCCGTTCGATCTCTTTGATACAATTTGCAGCATCATCGTAGTTGGTAGATCCGACGAACTTCGGAGGGTTCATATTCCGGAAACTCCTGTGAAGATCTCCAGCTCCATGATTCGCCCCTCCTTGAGCCACTCGCTGTAAGGCTTGTGTAAGACCATGTACGGTACTTTGCATTTCCCTCTATTGAGCACGTTCTGCGGCCATGATCCTACAAGAAATGATAATTATTAGATGCTTGACTAAAACTCTACGGGACCTCGTCCTATATCGACTTAACCCATAGCACTACCCAATCTCACCAGGTAAAAGTATGGGACCAAGACACCTTAACCTTGAACTTGACCACCTAGCCACTTTAGAAACTTGGCTCTGATACCACAAAAATGGTCACGTCCCGAGAGCGGAAGGAAATCAGAACGTGACGGTTATATCGATCATGTCAATCAGAGCTTGAGGCATTCACATACACAAGAATAGAGTACGCTAAAAGAGACAATAAATGACAAAATACTTTCATTCCATCATACTTCAAGTTTACAATAGATGAACCACGACTCCAACATCTCAAATTCACTAGACTCAAAAGAAAGGTACAAAATTAACTATGACTCGACAAAACTCTCTTGTTGAACAAGCTATGTGGGTGGCTCTACGCTCTTCACTCTTTGCCTTCCCCATCGGTTTGATTGTCCTCATCTAAATTACCTGAAAATAAGGTAAAACACTAGATGAGCAAAAGCCCAGGAGGAATTACATCTCTATAAATCAGGCTTACTTTAAGTAATTAATATGTTACGCGGGAGGTCACCCATCCCAGTACTACTCCCCATTAAGCATGCTTAACTTCGGAGTTCTTTTCAAGAACTGAGCCGATACTTCAAAAGACGCCTCGGTGATATAGAGTACAATTTAGCTATATTTGAGAGTGTTACAATCTATCCCTCTTATATAGACGACGTCCTCGTCGCTGGGCACATATAGCATGTAATCAAACCCCTAGGTAGGTAGGACTCTAGAGGTGGCCCCTACAGGCTCAAGAGGTGCCTCCCACTATGTAGCACTTTATCCCATTGCAGGTTCAAGAGGTGGCTCCCATAGCGTCGCACTTTACCTTGCATGACACTTAGTTCCCACACTTCCGGCTATGGTATGGCTCTGATAGCATTCTATCACGCCCCGTACTCTTTACCGTCGAGGTATTGTCCGCTTTGGCCTGCCGACCTCACGATTTTATCCCTTCTAACAGTGATCGGCTCCAGAATGGGGGACTTCCCGGGAGGTCACCCATCCCAGTAGTACTCCCTATTAAGCACGCTTAACTTTGGAGTTCTTTTCAAGAATTGAGCCGATACTTCAAAAGGCGTCTCGGTGATATAGAGTACAACTTAGCTATATTCGAGGGTGTTACAGAGTGTCTCTAGCAAGTTTGCATTTCCAATATGATATTGGCTATTTAAGTTCAAGCAAATACCTTTCCGGGTCAAGCACATCAAGACATTAATAATATCAAGTCAAGGAGTGGAACGTCTTAGATCAAACTAACAAGTCAAACACTTCGGTGCAATGTCACACCATAGTCAATAATAACTCCCATGGGTACAAGTAATTTCCGGTGCTCCTCCCAGGACTAGACCGAGCCTCGTTAACGTCAGGCATTGAGGTTATGGATCAAAGATCCCATGTGTATATCTAGACATTCACTTTATTTAATAGCCAATAGAATTCCAAGGACTAAGCTTTTGTAGAAATTTTTGAAAGATTCAAGAAGACTATGGAGTTTCAAGGATAAAGCCAAAAATAGCAAAAAAAATACCGAGAAATCTATCATTGAAAACTGCGAGATGCAAGAATCTGGGAAAAATTGGCATCCAAATAGGTCGCTGTGAATTCAAGAATTCGCGACTTCTGATCAAGTCGCCAACTCTTGTGAACAATACAGGCACAAAGAATTTGCGTCACTATCATGGACGCTAATTCTAGAATACGCGACAGCTGCACTAGTCGCAAATTAAATAGCGTCTGGGTAGGGTGCCACATATTTAAGACTCTTACAGAACACCCCGATTTTGGTGCTCCATAAAGGTTAGGGGTCATGTTTCTTTAGAGTGACATGACTAAATCAGGTTTTAGGATTTTTAGGGTACAATCCGCCCGGTGATCGAACAGAGAATCATTCGATGTCGGGGACTTATGGAGGTCTTAGAGAAAGAAATTTCAATCCGGCGAGAGAGATTCCCGACGGAGGATCCTTCCTTCCCCAAGAGATAGAGTGTAACATAAAAAACATAGAAAACAGGGACCATGTCTCGACAGTGAGACAATGGTACTAGGGATCCACGGTATTTGATCAAAACATCGGTAAAAATTGTACTATAAGAATTTGCGTCAAATACAGAAATCGTTAATTCCTTAAATTCGCGTCCACGTATAAAGACGTTAACGTGGATCACGCAATCGTTGTTTTCACATAACGATAACGCACAGTGATTGAACAATGACAGATGGTGAGAGAAGAGTAATAAACAATGAAGGTTTTCAATCACTTATTTAAAAACACTACTAACATAACTTAATTAAATGGAGAAATTGTGAACATCGTTCAGTGATTTATAGGGTGTTTGGTTGCTATTTGTTTTCTCTTTTTTCTCCCAAATTAAAAAAAGAGAGTAAGAGATCCTCTAACTCCGTTTTGTATTCCTCTCCTAAATTTTAGGGAGAGAATCACATCCCGTATAAATCTTCCTCAAAAAAAAAAGTCCATACCAATTTTTTAAAAAAAAACACACGACGCCTCGGAACTTCCCCCTCCCTCCCACTTGCGACCCCCCTCCCCCTCCCCTCCCCCGCGTCTCTCCCTTCCCACTCCCTCCCGTCGGCTCTCCCTCCCCCCTTCATCTCCCTCTCGCTGGCTCTCCCTCCCTCCCACCTGCCGGCTCTCCCTCCCTTCCCTCCCGCCGCTCCCCCCCTCCCCTACGCGGCCGACGACGCCCCTCCCCCTCTCCGGCGTCCCCTCCTCCCCCACGATCGCCCCCCTCCCCCACTGCTCTCCTCCCCCGCGGCCCCAGCTCCCCTCCCCTCCCCCGTGGCCTTCCCTGTGGCCGGCCCCCCTCCCCCGCTGCTCCCCTCTCCGGCGGCCCCAGCTCCCCTCCCCTCCCCCGCGGCCTTCCCCGTGGCCGGCCCCCCTCCCCGGCTGCTCCCCTCCCCGGCGGCCCCGACTCCCCTCCCCTCCCCAGTGGCCTTCCCCGTGGCCGGCCCCCCTCCCCCGCTGCTCCCCTATCCGGCGGCCCCAGCTCCCCTCCCCTCCCCCGCGGCCTTCCCCGTGGCCGGCCCCCCTCCCCCGCTGCTCCCCTCCCCGGCGGCCTCGGCTCTCCCTCCCCGCGGCCGGCCCCCCTCCCCTGCCGCTCCCCTCCCGGCGGCCCCTGCTCCCCACCCATCCTGCTGCTATTCGCCTCCCTATCAGTGATCGATGTCGGCACCGGACGACTCCTTTCTCTCCCTCGTGGGCTTCTGTGGCTCCAACAGTGTATTTGCATCTGCCGCGTTCTCTAGAGGTCGAAGGTGTCGAAGGAGTCGCGAGGGCAACGAGGTTTAGAGGAACCAAACAGGTCGACATCAAATTTAGAATTTATGATACTTTTGCCAAACAATAGATATCTGTTTTTATCACTTTTAAAAATTAAATTAAAAATGGACATAGTATAATTCTTCAGATATAAATATTTTTTTTAAAAAAGTGCTCCCAAACACCCTATTAGGATACCATGGGGTTGATTCTAACTAGGAGAAGGAATTCAAAATGTAGATAGCCTCTTTTGTTTGTAAGATGCAAATTGTAAGCTGCTCTTCTGGAATCTCATTTTAATTAATACAAGTCGCCCAGCTGAAACTATCAAAATGTGGGTGTTTAAAAAAAATAAGGAGGGATTTTTACATATATACCCTTGTAAAGTTTGGTTTTGTTAAATATACTCTTCATCGGAGCATATTATCATTAATATTTTCGAAATATGAGTAATGTCAAGATTATGCCATCGTCGTAACTCCCGTGTATTTAACCCGAGTTAAGTGTGAGTTAAAGATTAAGATTTTTATATGTATACCCCTTTAAAGTTTGATTTTGTCAAATATACTCTCTATCAAACGATTGTAGATGACATATTTCACGGCATATTCTCATTCGTCAACGGCAGTAAACTAAAGGGGTATAACTATAATATTTCTGTTTAAATGAAGGATATTCATGAATATGCCCAAATGAGGAGTATATATATTTGACAAAACTGAATTTTATGGGAGTATATATGTAAAAATCCCATATAAATATGTAGATTACAAGGATTACTATCAAAATATATATAAGGGATTTGAAGACAACTTTTCAAAATTCTATTTTAATGAAACGTATTATAGAGATTTTGAAAGTTAAAGCAATATATGGAAAATTAAGCTAGCCTCTTAAATTAATCTGCTGGTTTGCTTTAATTAAGCTAGCCTCTTAAGTATATATATATATATGTGTGTGTGTGTGTGTGTAGGATCTACTGCCTTATCTTTAAAAGTGTTGCACCGGAGTGTACATATCGTATTGAATTAGTTTGCAGCCTATGTTCTCTTCGTCACTTTGTGGAACCTCACGTACGTGGAAGCTTTCTTCACGGACTGACGAATAGATTTGATAATATTGTATCTTCAGTCATTGCTTTAATTATTAATTGAGTTTGTGTTCAGAAATAATACCAGAAGTTTCATCTCAAAAACATAGCAGCTTGCTAGCACTGCCGGTTAGACGAGGACAACGCCAACTCCGTTGATACGAGCGCCCAGGATTCTTTGTTGTAAAAGATGATAACGAGGGAGAACGTACGTACGTACACCTTAGACAATGGACAGGCATGCGGGCATCCACGCTTCCACTCCATTAGTTAAGTATGAAACTGGCTTCTTTATTTATTTTTCATTTGTTAACACACACAAACATGATACAGAACATCCAAGAACGATGGCACTAGCAGCGCATGAGAAGCCTCTAACCAACAAAATCCAATCCCCTCGCCATTCTTCATTTCATGCATCCATGCGGGCTTCCCTTGTACACACACGGCACGAACAAATTAAAGAAAAAACACACCATATAGCTGCATGCCTCCTGACGCAAATGACTTCAGGATCAGGTTCAGGAAACGCAGGTACGTGTATATCGGCTACTGGTCCTTTATTTATTGAGAGCAAATCACAGCTGTGAATGGAAATGAGACAAACAAACAAACATACACATATATATACATATATATATTGACAGGAGTTGGCAGACGATAGAGAGCTGTGGAAGTGGAAATTAAGGGCTGGGGGATCACTCGAGGGATTTATTACCTACGTACGGGGGTTCTGCATCGGTTTTAATTAATTAGGGCTTTGGGTATGGGGGGTTGGGGTACCAATTATATGGGTGAGGATATGGTTTGGGGTACTTGGGATCATAAGGGTGAGGGTGGGGGTGGGGCTTTGGGTGCCACGGCCGCCATGGCTTTGGCTTTGGAGGCCAGTAGGGATGGGGCTTGGGCAATGGGTAGGGCTTGGGGTGCCATGGCCACCATGGCTTCGGCTTTGGAGGATGGTAGGGATGATGGGGCTCATGCAGCAGTTTGCGGGCCGCTGCCGCTTGCTCGATGACGCTGCCCGAGAGCAGTAAAGCGACCAGCAGCAAGCAGTACCCCCCGAGGAAGAAGGCCTTGGAACCACCCATCATCTTAATTAGGATACTTACTGATCTCTGAATTGAAGGGAGACCCCGCCGGCCGGCCGGCCTCCCCAGGCTACCTCCCGAACAGGTAGGTGAAGTCTTAATTTTAGAGGATCGATCGATGGTTCACGGCCGGGTACGTACGTAATGCCCTCGATGCATGGGTATTTATACAAGCTAGCCTGAGTGCTAACTAATTAAGTAGAGTGAATGGAAGCGCGCGTACGTATTTTAGCTTACCTTCTTCTACTTCTTCTCCTTCCCCAGCCTCTTAATTTGTTTTAAACAATATTGTAGACGGATGGTGTGCGCCGATTTACCGACGTAAGAACTTGAGAACAATTCAAAGTCTTCTATAGGCCCATGAATTGTAAATCATTGTGCCCTTATCAGATGTAATTAATTACCTCTATGAAATATATATATAGAAAAGAGTTCTGAAAGCTAGCTGGCATGGCAGTGCAAAAGTTGACTAGGCTAATTTATGCCCTCATATTCTAAAGAATTGAAGTACATATATTTCACCTACTTTCTATTTTAATTTGATAAGTCTGAGGCAGGTCACATAGATTAGAAAGAATGTCAACATCAAGTTCTTCCTATCACATGGACAAATCAAAATTGTGTATGTAGCTTGTATTATTGGAATGAGTAACATTTGTTGCACCACCTGGGGGTGCAACAGATAGTTTTTTTTAATTGTTTTTTGGAGGTTAGGACATGCCTATGTATACTACATGTCTGCTGTCCCACCCTAAATTTGATGACTTTAACTAGGTTAAAAAGTTAAACTAAAATACTTTTTGTTAGAAATAACAGTGGACAGTGCATTAAATGCACTGTCACGTGTTGCTGTAATATAAAATCTTTTCCCACTGAGTATTTCCACTGATTGTAACACATTCAATAATGGACGGATGCGTCCATTGGATTTAGAAGGGGAGCGACCGTTGTGAACGGTCACATCCCATTTGTACGTCGTTACCATGTTTTGAAGATTTCGTTACTTTGTTTTAACCAAGCCACACATCCTTATAAATTGACCACTGTGGGTGGTCATTCGCACGCATAAAAGAACATACGGATACTGTAATCGTGAAAGTCTTCTCGGTCATTCGCACACATAAGAAAACATATGGCTACTGTAACCGTGAAAGTCTTCTTCGCTCTTGCTTCTTTCTTCTTCATCGTTTTCTTCACTTCTGTTGAGTATTTGAGAGTAAGGTTGGGATTTGTAAAACTCTCCTCGAGGACGTGTTAACTAGAGAAAGAGGATCGCCTACACGAAAGTCTTCGTATCTCTAGATGGACATTGTCAAGTGAGCCGCACGTCGGGAGATGATAGAACACTTAGTTCCAGCGATTACGCTCTTCCACTCAACATGGTATATTTCTAACTTTATTTATTTATATTGTTTAATTGGTGCATGTGTTTAAATTTCAGCAACAGTTCCCAACACTTTTAATGGGTCAAAAGTGAAAGATAAGAGAGAAATGATGAAATGGGAGAGGCCAACTTGACACATCTATCTTCCCTTGGTAGAGTTTGTATATATAGCAGTGTGACGGTTACAGATAAACAAAGTACAACAAATTCCTTGGTTACACAGAGTCCGAGAAGATGGGGAAAGTTCATGGATGACTATCTTATGGTTGAATTTGTGGCAAAAAATCGAAGCTATTGCGGACGTGATGAGGTCGAGCAGTGTCACGCCCCGAGCCTTTATGACAGCGGAAGACTCGCTCGAGAAACGCGAACAACCGGCATGATAAGTCTCTTGCATGTAAGAACGATCAGAGCGCAAGACAATCACATACATAAATGCAATTGCACAATATTTACTCAAACTCCAACTTTATTTCATAATAATCAAATTCAATACTCAAATACAATCATTAATTCCATTTATTCCAATATACCAGACTCAAGAAAATAGGAAAATTACACAGACTCAATCTAAACAATTTAGACATCTTGACAATACTTTCATTCGCTCTCGGACCCGCTACTTGTATAACCCGAATCTGAATTCGAATCACTTCCATCTCCTGAAAAGATTGAAAATAGGTAATGAGCACACTTGCCTAGTAGGTATTTTCACATCAACATGAAGGCACTATTAAAGTAATTAACAATTTAGCTCTAAAGAATAAGGTAGAATCATGCGAATGCGATCAATCACGCCATTAAACCAGGTAACAAGACAATCATGTAAGATAGAATGAGAGCAAGTATGAACTAGCAAGAATGAAACAAGAACATGATATGGCCTTTCATGAACAAGAATGTAACGAGAATGTACTAGCAAGTCACATAATCATCACTTCAGTATCTTTTGCTTATGAGCAAGTACCTCGTGAATTTCTGTGGAATATCAAGAAACTCAAGTATCAATCATGCTGTATTATGTTGTGGATTTTCACTTATTTATAAAGAAAGTACTCCCAGCGCAATGCGACGCCAGTAGCATCATACCCCATGATTTATAATAGTATGTTTCCGACAATCAGCCGAGGGGACTAGCATAGAGCCCTTGAACACAATCACTGCTTGATCGCATCTTCAAGTATAAATCAAGTTTTATCCACGCATGTAACAATAAAGTATGGCCAAGAATGTACAATTCCAACAAGCTCTTGATAATGATAATTCAATAAATGATTGCTTCAATAAGAATCATGAGAAATCAAGAATGACTTAAGCAATGTTATGCTTATGGAAATAAATCGGCAGCATAACGATACATTCTTAATCTTTTATTCATTATATTAGGTTCCTTGATCAATATGATAAGTTCTAGATCATCAAGAGTCTATTTAGAACCTCGAAATATCAACCATTGGTCAATCCTTGGGTTAAAATACTCAAGTAGTGTGACGGTCGTGTATTGGGATGTTACATGATGTGACGCTCCAGTATTGGGCCGTTACATTAGTCTGAATCCAGAACTAAGAAATCGGACTCATTTGAATGTGACGGTCATACATTGGGCCGTTAGACGCTCCTGACGGTCCAGTGTAGAGCCGTTACATTACCGATAACCAAAAACATCGATATTGTAATCTAATCAATGGGCTTTAATGGTACAACCAACTCGGCGTCCTAGTGGGAATCCCAGGCTCGCGGAGAATTACGGAGGCCTTGAAACAAGATTTCTTACTCCATTGGAAGGAATATCCAATAGAGAGGTCCTCATGTCCAAGAATAGTGTTCCTATAGTGCAAAGTGAACTAAATGGACAACATATCGAAATATGCGCCATGTACTTAAAGAAATGACTCTATAGATGGAAATGAATGTGTAACAATGTGAAACCATGAGAGAACTCCATCAATACAACATTTGGAAAAATCATGATTTAGAATACAAAACTATAAAGTTTTGGCCGATGAAATTAACATAACTTAAAATAATCCTAAGACACATTAACCATGCAATTTGATTATGAAACAGTAACTAAACTTAAAGTCATGATAACATGTCCAAACTTAGCTATCTAAGCTTATTTATAAGTAAACTCTAACTGGTTATCATTCTGCCTCGGGCTGACAGAACACAGTGCCTGACGGTCTAGGATAGGCGCGTTACAGTATTGTGACGATTTATCGAGGGGCCGTTACAGTGGTGTAACGCTCCTGCTAGGGTGCGTTATAGACAATAGAACAAATAAAAATACAACAGAATGTGACGGTCTATCATAAGGCCGTTACATGCATGTCACGGTCTCACGTTAGTGCGTCAGAGAACCGGCTGGCAGTAAACTAAAGTGAAGGTTTATGAAAACATAGCATGCCTGGAAATCAACATATTACCACTGTCCTAGTCATGATAACGATGCATAGGCCAACTATATGCAAGGGTTTAGTGAATAGACAAGATAATACCTTTTTATTTCCATTCTGGGCTAAGAGATGCATGAATGTATAAAACTATGAAATCATGATATTCTTAGTCTATGATGCATGCAATCAAGCACATTCAGAGGGCTTTTATCCCTAACAAGTTATTTTTACCAATCATGAGATAACCTACCTCTTTTAAGACCTTCAAACTTCGAATTTAATACTTGGTGCTACCCTTAGACCCTTGTACTTCTTATGATAAATCAGCAACTTCAATCTGCTCTATTTCCTCAGCCTCTTGACCTAAGGATGTGAAATTTTGAGGGTAAGGAGATGATACTATTGGGTACAAAAAGTTCTAAAGGATTGAACTCTAATTACCTCGTTTAGACGTCCTAATCTCTGGATCTTCAGGGGTCTTGCGTTCAGATTCCTAGGTTGCTAAGGTTGAATCAGCAATTTGGAAGCTTCTATCTTCTTGGTTGCTTGGTCTCCTAGCACGAAATTTGGAGAACTATTAGTCTATAATATACTAAACAAAATCTTCTAAAGAACTTACCCAAAATTATGACTCCTTACCTTGATTCTTTATGGGCCAAAAGTAAGGGTCGCTTAGTTCAGAACTAGGTCCTATTTATAGGGTTTTGATTAGGATTTGAAGATTAGATCGATTCTAGAGTCCTTAATTTGTCAGAACCTAATCCCTAAGAGTCCTTAGCAATGTTATAATCTATCCCAAATCGATCTCTTGTAGATAGGATTTCAAAGTTCCAATCTTTTACAATTTCTTCACCTTATGGAATCTGTAGGATGTAACGGTCGTGTCAGGTGCGTTACAGGGCTGTGGCGGTCGCCCGATAGACCGTTACATGTAACGTGTATGGAGTTTCAATTTAATAAAGCTCTTTTATTCGTTTATACATATAATTATCTTATATAATTAGTATTTATCCTTAAAATACGTGAATAAGCCAATTACCCTTCTAGAATATGGGCCAAACTTGATGGGCTTGGTCCATTAACCTTTTGGATAATTATTATATAGGCTAGGTTAACTAATTAGCCTTTTTGAGCCTTATATTGACTTATTAATCCAATAACCCCTTCATTAATTTATTTAAGCCTTTATAATTTCTAAAAATTATTTTAAAATTCAAAAATTATAGATATAAATTCTGGGGCACTACACCCTCCCCCACTTAGAAGAATTTGGTCCCCAAATTCAATATATGGATTTTGGAGAGTGTACTTATAGTTAAATAATTCTGGAAATCTTTTTCGCATGGCTGCTTCGGTTTCCCAAGTTGCTTCATATGGCCATGTTTTCTTCCATTGAATCTTGACCATAGGAATAACTTTATTTCTTAGTTGACGCACTTCCCGTTCCAGAATCTTTATTGGCTTTTGTTCGAACGTCATATCCTTCTGAATTTCCAGATTGTTATAAGTAATAATATGGTCATGATCATATACATACTTCTTCAGTATAGAGACGTGAAATACGTCATGAACTCCTGCTAATTATGGAGGTAAAGCCAATTTGTAAGCCACTTCACCAACCCTTTCGAGAATTTCAAATGGGCCAATAAATCTTGGAGTTAACTTCCCTTTAATGCCAAATCTTCGAATACCACGACCTGGAGAAATCTTTAAATATACATGATCTCCTACCTTAAACTCTAAGTCACGTCTTCGATTGTCAGCATAAGACTTTTGCCTATCTTGTGCCATTTTCATTCTTTCTTGAATGAGATTGATCTTCTCTGTAGAATCCCTGATAAGGTCGGGGCCTAGAAATTACTTTTCCCCTATTTCATTCCAACATATTGGTGATCGACAGCTTTTTCCATATAAAGATTCAAAAGGTGTCATTCGTATGTTAGCCTGATAGCTATTATTATATGCAAACTCTACTAGAGGCAAATGATCATGCCAACTACCTCCAAAGTCGATAGCACAAGCCCTGAGCATATCTTCTACTACCTGATTCGTTCTTTCCGTTTGACCATCTGTTTGTGGATGAAAAGTTGTGCTGAAATTCAATCTAGTCCCTAGTGACTGTTGTAGACCCTTCCAGAACTGTGATGTGAATCAAGGATCTCTATCATATATAATAGTGACTGGGACACCATGTAGTTTGACAATCTCCTTTATGTATAATGCTGCCAGGATATCCACAGACCATCGACTCTTTATTGGTATGAAGTGTGCGGATTTAGTCAATCGGTCGATGATTACCCATATTCCATCGTGTCCACATCTGGTCTTGGGTAAACCCATAATAAAGTCCATCCCTATACTCTCCCATTTCCATTCGGGAATACTCAAAGGGTGTAATTTACCTGCGAGTCTAAAATGCTCTGCCTTTACTTGTTGGCAGGTGAGACAACGAGACACGAAATCAGCTATTTCTCTCTTCATATTGGGCCACCAGAAATTTCTTTTGAGATCTTGATACATCTTTGCTCTTCCAGGATGAATTGTGTATTTAGAGTTATGCACTTCATCTAGGATTAGTTTCTTCGTAGCCTCATGATCTGGTACACATATTCGACCCATGAATAACAATCTTCCGTCATTGGAAATAGAAAAATCTGGTCTTTGTTCAACATTGGCCTTAATTTCCAATAATATAGGATCATCATTTTGTAGCTTGACCAGATCTTCTATCAATGTAGGTTGAGCTCGGATATTAGCTATGAAACAATCTTCTTCTTTATGTCTATATCTAAGTTCAACTGAGCAAATTGGGGAACAAGGTTAGTTACACTAATCATAAGACTTGATAGCATACCCATTGGTTTTCTGCTGAGTGCATCTGCTACAGCATTAGCCTTGCCAGATGATATTGAATAGCAAAATCAAAGTCTTTGAGATATTCTAACCACCTCCTCTGCCTCATGTTAAGCTCTTTTTGAGAGAATAAGTATTTCAAGCTTTTGTGGTCCGAGTATACCGTAACTTTTCTCCATAAGAGTAATGACGCCAAATTTTCAAGGCGAAAATAACCGCTGCTAATTCCAAATCATGTACAGGATAGTTTTCTCGTGACGTTTAATTGTCTTGAAGAATAACAGATTACTTTTCACTCTGCATGAGACGCATCCTAAGCCAATGCCAGACGCATCCGTATACACTTCGAATCCACCACCTTCCATGGTAGTGATAGAATAGGAGCTGTCTTAAGATGATTCTTAAGAGTTTGAAACTCTTCTCACAGTCCTTGACCAGACAAAAGGGTTTTCTTTTCTTGTGAGTCTGGTTAAAGGAACCGCAATTTTTGAGAAGTCCTTAATGAATCTCCTATAATAACCAGCTAGACCCAGAAAGCTTCTTACTTCCGAAACAGTCGTTGGCCGACTCCAATTCTTGACACCTTCTACCTTAGAAGGATCCACAGCAATACCTTCTTTTGAAATAATGTGACCTACGAATGAGACTTCCTCGAGCCAGAATTCACACTTATTGAGTTTAGCATAAAGCTTGTGTTCTCTAAGTGTTCGTAAAGCTATTTTCAAATGTTGTTCATGTTTCTCTTTTGTCTTGGAATAGATCAAGATATCGTCAATGAAGACGACGATGAATTGGTCCAGATATGGCTGGAAGACATTGTTCATAAGTTGCATGAATACTGCTGGGGCATTAGTTAACCCAAACGGCATCACTACGAATTCATAATGGCCATAACAACTTCGAAAAGCCGATTTATAAATGTCCTCTTCTTTAATTCTAAGTTGATGATAACCTGATCTGAGGTCTATCTTAGAGAAATATTCTGCTCCCAAAAGCTGATCGAAGAGTTCATCAATACATGGCAACGGATACTTGTTCTTAATTGTGAGTTGATTCAGTCACCGGTAATCGATGCATAGCCTGAGAGAACCATCCTTCTTCTTGACAAATAGAACCGGCGCACCCCAAGGGGATGTGCTAGGTCTGATGAAGCCCTTGTCTAGTAGTTCCTGCAATTACCTTTTCAATTCCTTAAGCTCCGTGGGGGACATCTTGTAAGGGGCTATAGAAACAGGTGCTGCTCCTGGAATGAGTTCAATGGTGAAGTTCACTTCCCTCTCGGGTGGTAAACTGGGTAATTCGGATGGGAACACATCGGGGAACTCACTTACAATAGGAATGTCCGCTAAGATAATCTCCTTAGATTCGGTAATAATGACAGAAGCAAGAAAAGCTTTACATCCTTACGAGATAAGTTTGCAAGCTTGAAGAGAAGATATGATAGTAGGATGCTTCTTGTACTTGATGCCAAGAAAAGCGAATCTTGGAAGACCGGACTTTCGAAAGGATATAAGCCTATTTCGGCAATTGATATAAGCATCATGATCTACAAGCCAATCTACCCCTAAAATGGCATCATAACCTTTCATGTCAAGGCATACTAAGTTTGCGGGGAGATTATGACCCTCTACTATCACTTCGCTATCAGGATAATAGTCGGTAAGCTTTGTTCCAGAACCTAAGGGTGTGAAATAGCAAGATCTGAAGGTAAGGGAACTGATGCGATTGGTAATGTTTTAGCAAAAGTAGTGGAGATAAAAGAATGAGAGGCACCAGTATCAAATAGCATGAATGCAGGACGAGAACAAATTTGAAGAGTACCTTCCATAAGCACATCATCCCTGGGCGCTTCCTCTTCTTCTAGAATGGCATTGAGGAGAGCCTGCCTCCTGCGTCCATTACCAGATGACTGGCCCTTCATAAGGGGACATTCTGGCATGCGATGCTCCCTGCTTCCACAACGTAAACAAGCGCCAAGGCGCTTCCAACACTCCTCAGCCAAATTGCCAAATTTTTCACAAAATGTGCAAGTCGTGGCGACCTGCTCCTTCTCCTCCTTGACTTTCTTTTGCTTATGGGAACTTCCACCATTCCCATTCCTGGATCTCTTCTTACTATCACGGCTCTTGTAAGGCTCCGTGATGCTGATTTCTCTTTCTTATAACGCCGATCAGAATGTTGGCTGGATTATTCTCCCTTTCCTTTCAATTTTTTGACCTTCTCTAAGGTCCTTTCGCATAGGTATGCCCGCTGAACCATCTCCGCATAAGTACGGATGTTTTGGATCCCGAGCTGCTGGATGAAACCGGGACGTAACCCGTCCATAAATCGATTCGCCTTTAATAAATTGGTACTGATTAGATGTGATGCATACGGTGCTAGCCTTGAGAATTATAGTTCATATTCGGAAACCGTCATCATTCCTTGCCGAAGGGTGGCGAACTCCATAGCCTTTCGTTCCTTTACGTGCTCCGAAAAGTATTTGGCACGAAATAGGGTGAGGAACCCATCCCATGTATGAGGTGCATTGGCTGGAGGTGCCGGAACTGACTTCCACCAGGTGCGAGCATCTTTGTTAAGTTGAAAGGTTGCGAGACACACCTTCTCCTGATCGGTGCATTGGATGACGTCAAATATTCGATTCATTTCGTCAATCCAGTTCTCTGCCTCGTCGGGATTAGAAGAGCCATAGAATCGCGGAGGATTTAAACCCCAGAAATTGTGATGTAGGTCACCAGCCCTTGCCCCTGCGCCGCCTTGCGCTATGGTTTGCAATGCCTGAGTAAGGCCGGCAACTGTTTGTTGCATGCCATCCCAATCTACACGATGAGCCATAAGGTACCTGAGAGAAAGTAACAACTTGTTATTTCTCATGAAATGAAAAATCAATCTTAAAGCTAATTAATTATCTTATCCCGGGCTCTACCCAATTCTCACATGGGTATGGAATTTCTTCCTTAGTTCATAGGTAGGGGTCCTTAAACCTTGGACTTATCCTATGACATGATTCTTCTTCCTAAGTCCTGAGACTTAGGCTCTGATACCAACTTAACTGTCACGTCCCGAGCCTTTATGACAGCGGAAGACTCGCTCGAGAAACGCGAACAACCGGCATGGTAAGCCTCTTGCAAGCAAGAACGATCAGAGCGCAAGACAATCACATACATAAATGTAATTGCACAATATTTACTCAAACTCCAACTTTATTTCATAATAATCAAATTCAATACTCAAATACAATCATTAATTCCACTTATTCCAATATACCAGACTCAAGAAAATAGGAAAATTACACAGACTCAATCTAAACAATTTAGACTTCCTAAGTCTTCACTCTCATCTTGACAATACTTTCATTCGCTCTCGGACCCGCTACTTGTATAACCCGAATCCGAATTCGAATCACTTCCATCTCCTGAAAAGATTGGAAATAGGTAATGAGCACACTTGCCCAGTAGGTATATTCGCATCAACATGAAGGCACTATTAAAGTAATTAACAATTTAGCTCTAAAGAATAAGATAGAATCATGCGAATGCGATCAGTCACGCGATTAAACCAGGTAACAAGACAATCATGTAAGATAGAATGAGAGCAAGTATGAACTAGCAAGAATGAAACAAGAACATGATATGGCCTTTCATGAACAAGAATGTAACGAGAATGTACTAGCAAGCCACATAATCATCACTCCAGTATCTTTTGCTTATGAGCAAGTACCTCGTGAATTTATGTGGAATATCAAGAAACTCAAGTATCAATCATGATGTATTGTGTTGTGGATTTTCACTTATTTATAAAGAAAGTACTCCCAGCGTAATGCGACGCCAGTAGCATCATACCACATGGTTTATAATAGTATGTTTCCGACAATCAGCCGAGGGGACTAGTATAGAGCCCTTGAACACAATCAGTGCTCGATCGCATCTTCATGTATAAATCAAGTTTTATCCACGCATGTAATAATAAAGTATGGCCAATAATGTACAATTCCAACAAGCTCTTGATAATGATAATTCAATAAATGATTGCTTCAATAAGAATCATGAGAAATCAAGAATGACTTAAGCAATGTTATGCTTATGGAAATAAATCGGCAGCATAACGATACATTCTTTATCTTTCATTCATTATATTAGGTTCCTTGATCAATATGATAAGTTCTAGATCATCAAGAGTCTATTTAGAACCTTGGAATATCAACCCTTGGTCAATCCTTGGGTTAAAATACTCAAGTAGTGTGACGGTCGTGTACTGGGCCGTTACATGATGTGACGCTCCAGTATTGGGCCGTTACATTAGTCTGAATCCAGAACTAAGAAATCGGACTCAGTTGAATGTGACGGTCATACATTGGGCCGTTAGATGCTCCTGACGGTCCAGTGTAGAGCCGTTACATTACCGATAACCAAAAACATCGATAGTGTAATCTAATCAATGGGCTTTAATGGTACAACCAACTCGGCGTCCTAGTGGGAATCCAGGCTCGCGGAGAATTACGGAGGCCTTGAAACAAGATTTCCTAGTCCATTGGAAGGAATATCCAATAGAGAGATCCTCATGTCCAAGAATAGTGTTCCTATAGTGCAAAGTGAACTAAATGGACAACATACCGGAATATGCGCCATGTACTTAAAGAAATGACTCTATAGATGGAAAAGAATGTGTAACAATGTGAAACCATGAGAAAACTCCGTCAATACAACATTTGGAAAAATCATGATTTAGAATACAAAACTATAGAGTTTTAGCCGATGAAATTAACATAACTTAAAATAATCCTAAGACACATTAACCATGCAATTTGATTATGAAACAGTAACTAAACTTAAAGTCATGATAACATGTCCAAACTTAGCTATCTAAGCTTATTTATAAGTAAACTCTAACTGGTTATCATTCTGCCTCGGGCTGACAGAACACAGTGCCTGACGGTCTAGGATAGGCGCGTTACAGTATTGTGACGGTTTATCGAGGGGCCGTTACAGTGGTGTAACGCTCCTGCTAGGGTGCGTCAGAGACAATAGAACAAATAAAAACACAACAGAATGTGACGGTCTATCGTAAGGCCGTTACATGCATGTGACGGTCTCACGTTAGTGCGTCAGAGAACCTGCTGGCAGTAAACTAAAGTGAAGGTTTATGAAAACATAACATGCCTGGAAATCAACATATTACCACTGTCCTAGTCATGATAACGATGCATAGGCCAACTATATGCAAGGGTTTAGTGAATAGACAAGATAATACCTTTTAATTTCCATTTAGGGCTAAGAGATGCATGAATGTATAAAACTATGAAATCATGAAATTCTTAGTCTATAATGCATGAAATCAAGCACAATCAGAGGGCTTTTATCCCTAACAAGTTGTTTTTGCCAATCATGAGATAACCTACCTCTTTTAAGACCTTCAAACTTCGAATTTAATGCTAGGTGCTACCCTTAGACCCTTGTACTTCTTGTGATAAATCAGCAACTTCAATCTGCTCTATTTCCTCAGCCTCTTGACCTAAGGATGTGAAATTTTGAGGGTAAGGAGATGAGACTATTGGGTACAAAAAGTTCTAAAGGATTGAACTCTAATTACCTCGTTTAGATGTCCTAATCTCTAGATCTTCAGGGGTCTTGCGTTCAGATTCCTGGGTTGCTAAGGTTGAATCAGCAACTTTGGAAGCTTCTATCTTCTTGGTTGCTTGGTCTCCTAGCATGAAATTTGGAGAACTATTAGTCTATAATATACTAAATAAAATCTTCTAAAGAACTTACGCGAAATTATGACTCCTTACCTTGATTCTTCACGGGCCAAAAGTTAGGGTCGCTCAGTTCAGAACTAGATCCTATTTATAGGGTTTTGGTTAGGATTTGAAGATTAGATCGATTCTAGAGTCCTTAATTTGTCAGAACCTAATCCCTAAGAGTCCTTAGCAATGTTATAAGCTATCCCAAATCGATCTCTTGTAGATAGGATTTCAAGTTCCAATCTTTTTGCAATTTCCTCACCTTACGGAATCTGCAGGATGTAACGGTCGTGTCTAGGTGCGTTACAGGGCTGTGGCGGTCGCCCGATAGACCGTTACATGTAACGTGTGTTGGGTTCTGTGCGCCCCCTTGTTGTCTCTGACAATGGTTTTGATGATTCTAATATATTGTGTGTTTTATGCTTAAATGGCGTTTGCACAATAAACAAGCTAACACTATAATATCTTGTTTTGCAGGTGGTTCAAACACAATGGTCCTTCATGCACACATCCTTAATGTAGATGGTCACATTGGTGACTTCATGGAAACATTATATTTGTGTTCTTAATGAATTGACAAATGCGTGATATCTTGTTGCCCATGGTTTTACATGCTCTGAACTGCATTTATAATTCATGCTTATTCATGTTTATGAACGGATTATGCCTCACATGAATGTTTGTTTTGAGTTGCTCTGAAATGCTTCATTTATTTTCAAAGTCTATACATTACTCTCTTGCACAAGGAAAGTCTATACATTGGCCTTCTTACATCCAAGTCTATACATTGGCCTTCTTACATACAAATCTGTACATTGGCCTTCTTTCAAAGTATGTACATTGGCCTTCTTACATACAAGTCTATACATTGGCCTTCTTACATCCAAGTCTATACATTGGCCTTCTTACATACAAGTCTGTACATTGGCCTTCTTTCAAAGTATGTACACTGGCCTTCTTACATACAAGTCTATAAATTGGCCTTCTATCTTCCAAGTCTGTACATTGGCCTTCAATCCAAGTCTATACATTGGCCTTCTGCCAAGTCTATACATTGTCTTGTGCCTTCAAGCTTCCAAGTCTATACATTGGTTCATGCCACCAAGTCTGTACATTGGCCTTTGGCCACCAAGTCTATACATTGGCCTTCATACTTCAAGTCTATACATTGGGCTTCATATTTCAAAGTCTGTACATTGGCCTTTGGCCACTAAGTCTATACATTGGCCTTCATACATCAAGTCTATACATTGGGCTTCATATTTCAAAGTCTGTACATTGGCCTTTGGCCACCAAGTCTATACATTGGCCTTCATACTTCAAGTCTATACATTGGGCTTCATATTTCAAAGTCTGTACATTGGCCTTTGGCCACCAAGTCTATACATTGGCATTCATACTTCAAGTCTATACATTGGGCTTCATATTTCAAGTCTGTACATTGGCCTTCATACTTCAAGTCTGTACATTACCTTTTGGAATCAAAGTCTATACATTGAGAGCTTTACCTACGTTACTTTGATCAAGTCTATACATGGGTTGTTTTCATGAACACCTTCTATGAGGTGTTATTGGATTAAATGTGTTTCATGCATTATTAAGATGAGGTTTTTGAGTTTTTTTAAGTTATGCTCTTAAAATCATGAAAGACAAGGTGAGAACTTATTTTAATGTAATTCATGTTTGATCACATTGGGTTGCACTTTTAGATCATTGGGAATGCTTTAAAATATCATTTCATGAGGTTTCAAGGTCAATGGGTCGACCCCCCCACTCAATGGGTCGTCCCCTGGGATGAAAACGGGCTAAACATCACCCTGTCTGAAAGTGAGTCGACCCCCCTCACAAAGTGGTTCGACCCCCCTGTAACATTTCTGCTAAAAAAAGCTTCTGGGAGCAAGTGGGTCGACCCCCCTATGAAAGTGGGTCGACCCCCCCATATTCGCAGCTCCGCGCGAGATTTTCGTGGGTCACCGAAACCCTATGAAACCACTTCCGATTGGGGTGAAATTTTACCCTAATACCCTTGGGTCATTAATGAACATATTAGGGTGGTTTTGCTAGGGTTTTGCAAGGGTATTGTGGTCATTTGCACAACTTATCCTCATGGTATATATATGTTGCGAATTTGGAAGAAATAGGTGATGAGCTCTAATCTCTCTATCTGTTTTGTAGGAGAACAAAGGGAAGAAGGAGGAAGGCTGAGGAAGAGCTCAAGATTCATCTACTTCCATCCATTTCTAGAGCTCGTGATTGAAGAAAGAAAGGAGCGGATCGAGAAGAGGAACGCGTGGACGTCCTCAACATTGGCATTTGGCTATCCTCCGACCCGAGCATCAGAGATTATCATCTACACCTCGTTTCTTCTCATGGGGAACTACTTCTATATCTTGTTTACATCTATTAATGCCATTTGCTTTTGAGTTGTGGGGTTTGCATTGATCATATCTTGTATTTCTGAATTCTAGATATATTCTTGTGTGGACCGTCTATGGACGGGTGTTTGTGTGAAGGCAGAGCTGCATCTCCGTGTGTTGGGTTTTATTGTGGGGAAAGTTTCCCTGTGGTTGGTTATGTATTGTCGGAGCTGTGACTCCATGTTGATTTAGTGTCCGGGGTGTGTTCCCCGATTCTATGTGTGGGTGTGTGCTGCGGTGGCAGCGTGTTGGGGATTTTCCCATGTGTGGACATTGCTGCGGAAGCAGCGTGTGTGTGTTTGGTTGGGGTTCATCCCCGTGTTGCTACGAAAGTAGCGTGTAGTGAAGCCTCACCCGGTTGGGTGAGGGGTGGACGTAGGGAGCCCTTCATGGTCCCGAACCACCTAAAAATCTTCGTGTCCTTTGTGAATGCCTGTGCGCTTGTCCATTTCTCCTATCTCCATTCACAGGTAGATTTATAGATTTTTATTCACTACTCCACTACACACTGCTACCTCTGCTATTTGTATTTGAGCACAGTTAACTCATTCTCTGCATTGCATATCCGTGTGAGATCGTAAAGATTGAGAGCATTCTCTAATCTCACTTGAGTTTATGCTAATTAACGTAGTTAATTTTAATTCCACCGTGATCAGTTTAGATTGTTTTTAAAATCCGTCATCTAAGTCAAGGGGACAATTCAACCCCCCTTCTTATCCGCCATCTAGTCTGGGCCAACAATTGGTATTAGAGCCCAGTCTCTGATTTTTATTCAGCGGACCTCACGGTCTAGGAGAAACGATCTTTTTATGATGGCTAATCTGAACTCTGTTCCTGTCTTTGATGGTTTTAATTATATATCTTGGATTGGAAATTTTACTATTTGGATTTCTGGTATTGATCCAAAACTCATGAAATTAATCTCTCATGGTCCACATGTCTTACCCAAAAATGAACTAAGGTGGACTGATGAACATAGGAAAATGAATTATGATAATCTTTTTATTTTGAATGCTCTTAAAGCTGCAATTGACTCTAACAAATTTCCGTTTGTTCTTGATTGTAGCTCGATCAAAGAAATCATGGATCAACTGATCAAGGTTCATGAAGGAGGGCTAGAAGATGCTTGCATGATGGCTAATAGCAAGGATGATCATTCAGGCCTAGAATCCAAGGAGGTATCTTCTGACTCAAATTCTGATGATGAATTAAGTTTTGAAGAATTAATGGATGCCTATGATGAGTTGCTTGAAAGACATAAAATAATAAAATCTGAAAATCAAAAACTCAAAAAGAAAATTGAAAGCTCGTGTGTTGATAATTCTGCATGTGAAAAATGCATTGAGCATGAAAAATCAATTGAATCTCACATGCTTTTTGAAGAAGAACTCAAAGAAACGATTGCAAATCTAAAATCTGAAAACAAATCTCTACAGGATAAAATTTCAGAATTTCAACTCATTGAGAAAGATAATGAGAAGCTGAAAATATTGAACAACTCTCTGACTGAAAAAGTCCTTTTGGAAAAAGGAAAAGTAAATCTGAATGTTGACAAGACAAATGAACTGGAAGAACTTAGGAAGGAAATAGAAAGCTTCAGGAATTTGAATGACAAATTTGAAAACAATGAAACAATGGGTAGAATGGTTTGTCAAAATGCGAGTCTTCAAATGAATGAACTTGAACACACTTCTATGAACAAAAATTCATTTGAAAAACTCCAAAATGAAAATAGTGCTTTGTTGATTCAAATTTCATTGCTTGAGAGTAGATTGAAAAATCTTGAAAAGGTTGAAAAAGGAAAAAGTGTGATTATTGATGATCATCAAAATTCTCATGTTCTAGAACAAGATGTCGCAAGTTACAAAACCGTCAATTCCTTGTTAAATGAGAAAATTGTTTCATGTGAACAAGAGATTGCCAATTCTCATTTACAAATCTTGAATCTACAAAATGAAATCAAGACCTTAAATAAATCTTTGTATTCGTGTGATAAAGAAAATGAAAAACAAAAAGATGTTGTTGAATGCTCTTATGTGCATGAAAAGACTTCAATCGTTAAACATGTTCATGCACCAAGAAAAAGAAGGAATGTCTTTTGTGACTATTGTGGCAAATTTGGCCACGAAATGTATGATTACCTTTTAATGAGTTTGATGATGATGTGGCTTTGAAATCTAAGTGGAAAATGATAATGGTTCCAAAGATCATGAGAAATCCACAATGAAAAACCTCAACACTCATTGTTACTATTGTGGGTTACTTGGTCATGTTTTTGAAAATTGCTTCATTAAGAAAAATGATGATGAATGATCTGTCAGAAAGAATTTTTCCTGTCATTACTGTGGTCAAAATGGACATGCGATGAATGATTGTCATGTAATGAAAAATGATGACAATTGGTTTTTAAAAGGAAAATCTTCTAATTGCTATTATTGTGGTGAGAATGGTCATTCAATGGATGATTGTTCCACCATGAGAAATGATGATGATTGGTTTGCTAGGAGATACAAGAATCCATCTGTTCATATTAACACTAACCCCTCGGGACCCAAGATGGCTTGGGTACCCAAAACTCCAAAATGAGAATCTGTCTTGCAGGGGTGCCTTGAGAAGGAAGAAACCAATGATAAATAAAGATCCTTCAAGGCAAGGAAAAGATGAGCATATCAGGTAATGAATTTGGTATACTGTTTCCTATTGGACTACTTAACCTTGGTAAGAGCTTGAATCTTGAGAAAAACTTGGTACCTCCATTTGAACAATTTTTGTTTCACATTTTGTGAATAAATTCAGTTCTTGAGAGCCTCCTCTTTGACATACATGACTTTTCTTTCATATACACCTCTTCCTTCGCTTCTTGCAAATAACTATTTAGGTTTGAAAGGTTTGGTCTGTGGATAAAATCTTTCACTCTTCTAATCACATCCTGTAAATAATGATTCACTTTTACAAATTCACTTTATATGCTTACTTGCATGATACATTACACATGTCATACACATCTTTGCATACTGTTGAATAGGAATAATTTTTCAATCATCCTTTTAGATTACATGCATACATTTGCATGTCATTGCATACTCGTGTGCTTGAATGTCATGATTATTTGGTATATCAAATGGCGATAGTAGAAGGTTGGATTATGTCCAACTGGAAGCTTTCCTCATGCGTGATGGTGGTCTTCGGACCAATGTACTCCGTAAAGTACCGATAATCATTTGCTTGAAAATATTGAAAGATCCCTGGTTGATTGCATGTATATACTTTATACAACCTTTTTTTTGACTCCTTCTATGACTCATCCCTTGCTAAATGAAATTACATTGATTTAGACATGTTTGTTACATGGCATATATTAAGGGGGAGATTTTTTATAACCGTGCATACATTTAGGGAGAGACATTACTGTGATAAGGCTAATTCATCTTCTTCATTCAATACAACCACCCACACAAAATGCACATTTTTGAGATAATGATTCAATTTAATAAGGATTACTATTTTCTACTCTACACTTTAGAGGACTATTGATTCTATGCATGGAAATCACATATCTCGTGAGGAAAAAGCTGTTTACCCCACCAAAAGGTCGTATAAGTAGAACGTGGATCCGAGTAGCTGGGAATCCCCCCTGAAACAAAGGAGGAAACTCACGTCGAAAGGAGAAACTAATCCACACTAAAATAAGTGTGATTTGCCACCGAGTAGCCGGGAAGTGTCCCTGAGACAAAGGATACAACTCGCGTCGAAAAGTGTCTCATCCACATCATAAAAAGTGACGAAACTGAGTAACCGGGAATTGCCCCTGAAACAAAGGGCATGACTTGCGTCAAAAGGTTAGTCACGCCATTTATAGTCCTTTAAAGAAAAAATTTGGGGTCATATGTAGCTACCAATAGTCGAGCATTGTGTTGAAAGTGTATGGATGATAAGTACTTTGTAGTGTTCTTTAGAAAATCTGACTTTCCATATTGACTTGAACTTCATTGCTCAATTTTCACATTTTCACCTTGGGTTTGATTGTTTGAATGTTCCTTATGAATTTGTCGCTTATCATGGTTTATGCAGTACTTACTTATGTAAGCATGACCTTCTTAGTATTGTACATGCACATCATGGTCTATAATCGATTGTATAATCCTTACACCCGTCCCGAAGGGACTTGTATGAGTCTATATCTTATTATGCATGCTTGAATGCTTGAATGCTTGATTCAGTTTGTTCATATCACACTTCATCTTGATGCATCTTTAACTTATACTTGCAAATAACATGTTAAATAACCCATTGTCAGTTGGTTTTTGTTCTTGACAATTGGGGAGAATAACGTGCTCTTGAGCACTATGCATTCTGTGCATATTCAATTTTCAGATTTTGCATATAGGATAGTTAGATCATACACTTGTGCATAGTTCAATCACACTCACTGCTTATAGTTCAAAATTTGCACATTTGGACATAATCTCACGATCTTGCAAAATGCACATACAGTCTCATTTTATTGCTTGGAATTTGGTTTGTACACCTTCCTCATGTAGAAGGTTCATTACTGGGTTCGTGCGTTCATGTCTAATTCATCTTTGGAAGGTTCCCAGTTACTTTTTAGTCCCCCATTTTTTTGATAATGCCAAAGGGGGAGAGATATTTGAATTTGAATTTAAATAGTCACAATATATTGTCATCATCAAAAAGGGAGAGATTGTTGGGTTCTGTGCGCCCCCTTGTTGTCTCTGACAATGGTTTTGATGATTCTAATATATTGTGTGTTTTATGCTTAAATGGCGTTTGCACAATAAACAAGCTAACACTATAATATCTTGTTTTGCAGGTGGTTCAAACACAATGGTCCTTCATGCACACATCCTTAATGTAGATGGTCACATTGATGACTTCATGGAAACATTATATTGGTGTTCTTAATGAATTGACAAATGCGTGATATCTTGTTGCCCATGATTTTACATGCTCTGAACTGCATTTATAATTCATGCTTATTCATGTTTATGAACGGATTATGCCTCACATGAATGTTTGTTTTGAGTTGCTCTGAAATGCTTCATTTATTTTCAAAGTCTATACATTGCTCTCTTGCACAAGGAAAGTCTATACATTGGCCTTCTTACATCCAAGTCTATACATTGGCCTTCTTACATACAAGTCTGTACATTGGCCTTCTTTCAAAGTATGTACATTGACCTTCTTACATACAAGTCTATACATTGGCCTTCTTACATCCAAGTCTGTACATTGGCCTTCTTTCAAAGTATGTACATTGGCCTTCTTACATACAAGTCTATACATTGGCCTTCTATCTTCCAAGTCTATGCATTGGCCTTCAATCCAAGTCTATACATTGGCCTTCTGCCAAGTCTATACATTGTCTTGTGCCTTCAAGCTTCCAAGTCTATACATTGGTTCAAGCCACCAAGTCCGTACATTGGCCTTTGGCCACCAAGTCTATACATTGGCCTTCATACTTCAAGTCTATACATTGGGCTTCATATTTCAAAGTCTGTACATTGGCCTTTGGCCACCAAGGCTACACATTGGCCTTCATACTTCAAGTCTATACATTGGGCTTCATATTTCAAGTCTGTACATTGGCCTTCATCAGCCAAGTCTGTACATTGGCCTTCATACTTCAAGTCTGTACATTGGCCTTCATCCTCCAAGTCTACACATTGCCTTTTGGAATCAAAGTCTATACATTGAGAGCTTTACCTACGTTACTTTGATCAAGTCTATACATGGGTTATTTTCATGAACACCTTCTATGAGGTGTTATTGGATTAAATGTGTTTCATGCATTATTAAGATGAGGTTTTTGAGTTTTTTTAAGTTATGCTCTTAAAATCATGAAAGACAAGGTGAGAACTTATTTTAATGTAATTCATGTTTGATCACATTGGGTTGCACTTTTAGATCATTGGGAATGCTTTAAAATATCATTTCATGAGGTTTCAAGGTCAATGGGTCGACCCCCCCACTCAATGGGTCGTCCCCTGGGCTGAAAACGGGCTAAACATCACCCTGTCTGAAAGTGGGTCGACCCCCCTCACAAAGTGGTTCGACCCCCCTATAACATTTCTGCTGAAAACAGCTTCTGGGAGCAAGTGGGTCGACCCCCTATGAAAGTGGGTCGACCCCCCTATGAAAGTGGGTCGACCCCCCCATATTCGCAGCTCCGCGCGAGATTTTTGTGGGTCACCGAAACCCTATGAAACCACTTCCGATTGGGGTGAAATTTTACCCTAATACCCTTGGGTCATTAATGAACATATTAGGGTGGTTTTGCTAGGGTTTTGCAAGGGTATTGTGGTCATTTGCACAACTTATCCTCATGGTATATATATGTTGCGAATTTGGAAGAAATAGGTGAGGAGCTCTAATCTCTCTATCTGTTTTGTAGGAGAACGAAGGGAAGAAGGAGGAAGGCTGAGGAAGAGCTCAAGATTCATCTACTTCCATCCATTTCTAGAGCTCGTGATTGAAGAAAGAAAGGAGCGGATCGAGAAGAGGAACGCGTGGACGTCCTCAACATTGGCATTCGGCTATCCTCCGACCCGAGCATCAGAGATTATCATCTACACCTCGTTTCTTCTCATGGGGAACTACTTCTATATCTTGTTTACATCTATTAATGCCATTTGCTTTGAGTTGTGGGGTTTGCATTGATCATATCTTGTATTTCTGAATTCTAGATATATTCTTGTGTGGACCGTCTGTGGACGGGTGTTTGTGTGAAGGCAGGAGCTGCATCTCCGTGTGTTGGGTTTTATTGTGGGGAAAGTTTCCCTGTGGTTGGTTATGTATTGTCGGAGCTGTGACTCCGTGTGGATTTAGTGTCCGGGGTGTGTTCCCCGATTCTGTGTGTGGGTGTGTGCTGCGGTGGCAGCGTGTTGAGGATTTTCCCATGTGTGGACATTGCTGCGGAAGCAGCGTGTGTGTGTGTGGTTGGGGTTCATCCCCGTGTTGCTACAAAAGTAGCGTGTAGTGAAGCCTCACTCGGTTGGGTGAGGGGTGGACGTAGGGAGCCCTTCGTGGTCCCGAACCACCTAAAAATCTTCATGTCCTTTCTGAATGCCTGTGCGATTGTCCATTTCTCCTATCTCCATTCACAGGTAGATTTATAGATTTTTATTCACTACTCCACTACACACTGCTACCTCTGCTATTTGTATTTGAGCACAGTTAACTCATTCTCTGCATTGCATATCCGTGTGAGATCGTAAAGATTGAGAGCATTCTTCTAATCTCACTTGAGTTTATGCTAATTAACGTAGTTAATTTTAATTCCACCGTGATCAGTTTAGATTGTTTTTAAAATCCGTCATCTAAGTCAAGGGGACAATTCAACCGCCCTTCTTGTCCGCCATCTAGTCTGGGCCAACAACGTGTATGGAGTTTCAATTTAATAAAACTTTTTTATTCGTTTATCCATATAATTATCTTATATAATTAGTATTTATCCTTAAAATATGTGAATAAGCCAATTACCCTTCTAGAATATGGGCCAAACTTGATGGGCTTGGTCCATTAACCTTTTGGACAATTATTAGATAGGCTAAGTTAACTAATTAGCCTTTTTGAGCCTTATATTGACTTATTAATCCAATAACCCCTTCATTAATTTATTTAAGCCTTTATAATTTCCAAAAAATATTTTAAAATTCAAAAATTATAGATATAAATTCTGGGGCACTACAAGCAGTCTGGGTTGGTTGTAAGCCTATGATCTCGGTGATCCACAGGTTCATAAACTTCCGCAACGAAGACAAGCTCCCAGCCTTCTCCAACACTCTTCGACTCGATGCCTAGCCTTATCGCAATACTTGCACACCTCCTTTGACAGAGTAGTGACATGAACTAGTTTTTTATCATTCTTCTTAGCCTTCTTGTCCTTGGGGAAATCTCCTCCGCCATTGGGCCTCTTCTTGAAAAAGGCAGTCTTGAAAGAGCCCGAACTTGTAACATACTTCTTCTTGTCATGTCCACGAATCCTGTCAGATAGCTCGATGGCATCCTCTAATAATTGCACTTGTCTAACCATTTTCGCATATGTTTACACATCCATGTGCGCCAGCTGAGTAATATATTGTGGCTTGAGCCTGTTAAGAAATCTCTGAGCCTTCATCTTCTCTGTGCCCACTAAGTACGGCGCATACCTAGATGATCTTGAGAATTGAGCTTCATATTCAGCAACCGACAAGCTTTGTTGCTTCAATGCGGCAAATTTTGCGGCCTTCTTCTCTTGTACCATATTAAAAAAGTACTTGCTCTTGAAATACTCTACGAACACTCCCCACGCCACATGGTTATGTGGACCTCCACTGGCTCCCACCACGATCTAGCATCCCGCTCTAGCTGAAAAGTAGCCAGAAGAACCTTCTCCTCATCTACGCATTGCATCACGCGAAAAATCCGTTCGATCTCTTTGATACAATTTTCAGCATCGTCGCAGTTGGTAGATCTGATGAACTTCGGAGGGTTCATATTTCGGAAACTCCTGTGAAGATCTCCAGCTCCATGATTCGTCCCTCCTTGAGCCACTCGCTGTAAGGCTTGTGTAAGACCCTGTACGGTACTTTGCATTTCCCTCTATTGAGCACGTTCTACGGCCATGATCCTACAAGAATGTTAATTATTAGATGCTTGACTAAAACTCTACGAGACCTCGTCCTATATCGACTTAACCCATAGCACTACCCAATCTCACCAGATAAAAGTATGGGACCAAGACACCTTAACCTTGAACTTGACCACCTAGCCACTTTAGAAACTTGGCTCTGATACCACAAAAATGGTCACGTCCCAAGAGCGGAAGGAAATCAGAACGTGACGGTTATATCGATCATGTCAATCAGAGCTTGAGGCATTCACATACACAAGAATAGAGTACGCTAAAAGAGACAATAAATGACAAAATACTTTCATTCCATCATACTTCAAGTTTACAATAGATGAACCACGACTCCAACATCTCAAATTCACTAGACTCAAAAGAAAGGTACAAAATTAACTATGACTCGACAAAACTCTCTGGTTGAACAAGCTATCTGGGTGGCTCTACGCCCTTCACTCTTGGCCTTCCCCGTCAATTTGATTGTCCTCATCTAAATTACCTAAAAAATAAGGTAAAACACTAGATGAGTAAAAGCCCAGGAGGAATTACATCTCTATAAATCAGGCTTACTTTAAGTAATTAATATGTTACGAGGGAGGTCACCCATCCCAGTACTACTCCCCATTAAGCATGTAACGACCCGAGAATCCGATTACCGGGATGGCCTGATAACTCTAGTCTCGAACCGCCGCCCACGAGCCGGGAGGGCTCAGAAGGGCTAAAAGGAGTGTGGAGGCACAAAGAAATAGGAAATAAAGTAGGATAATTCAACAATTAACAGAAATAAATAAACAACTACAGCAGAGTCCAGTCCAACAGAAAGTACAATCTAAAGCAGTAAAACGTATCACATGCCGAGTGGACACTCGGCCCGGCGAGCTGGCAACTAAGAACCTCTGAACCGCAACCTCGAACCTCGAGGATGAATCGCCACACCTGAAAAGCAGGGGTGAGCCTCCTGTCACTGGCCCAGTAGGGATCCCACAGAACCCCAACTGCGAACAACGGTGGCACGGAAAGCTGCAACTAGAAGAGCAACAGTAACAGTAGGAACAGTAAACCTGGTAGCCGGTCGAAACTCGGCACTATAACTACTCATACTGTATCGGTCAAGCAGAAAGAGAATCCCTACCTAACGGGAGTACGGTAGAACCAACAAGCTATAGTAAATAAACAGAAAAGCCATCTACTCTAGTAGTACCGTACTACTGAACCTCGGCCCAACAAAACTTGAGTCCACACCTGCCAGCAAACGGGAGCACTACCCACTAGAAGAATGACCGGATGCGTCCCCTGACGTCTTACATCGCGTCACAAGTGTCTAGCTACGACGCCCCGGGCGTGAGACTCAGACACGTAACAAGTACCACAACAAGGACTAGCTGGGGTCACGCTCGTCAGCACGTGTCCTAAGCCCCCAACTACGTGTGCACACACAGATCATCTGCTCTAGGTCGGGTCCTCTAGCTGGTTTTTCCCCCCACTGGACTCTGGTGGCAAAGGCAAGGGGCCCTATGGAAACCAGCCTAAAAATCGCCTCTCACTGGGTCTCGCTCTCCACCACTCCCAGGTGGGTCCGCACCCGCGTGCGCAGGAAGCTACGACTAGTGGACAGGTCACTGAAAGTAAGGACTGGCTCACGGAAACCACCGTCAAATAAACGGGACCGCATACACTCGGTCATGCAGAAAGCGCAGAAGTACGATTCCCAGGGCAGCACACAAGCCGCCACGCCGATTCCCCATCCCAGGGAAAGCGGGAAACCTCCAGCCTAGGCCGGATAACTGGACTCGCAGTCCAAGGCCAAATAATGACCCACAAGGGAATCACCTTCCAAAGAAACTCACGACATGCGGGGGAGACCCCACCGCACACACACCGATACATGGTGACTCGATCGAGCGTTAACACGAAAGCCCAGAATACGCGGGGTCACCCGGACCCAACACACCTATGGGCACACTAATCGAGGTAACACGGCCCTCCCGACACCCTCAAAACATGAACACAAAACTCTCGGGGTGTCTGGGAAACTCACGAGACCGCAAGTCGACCACTGGGTCCCAACCGAGTCGACCAGAGACCTACACAATGCGAAACAATCGCAGCAAGCACGAAGAACCACTTCGGTGCAACACAGTGCCTGGCGGTCTACCCTTGGGCCGTCACAAGCTGTAACGGTCCAAGCCTCGACCGTCACAGCACTCTAACGGTCCAACACAGGAGCGTTATGTGAGAGGGGCAACACCGGCTGTGACCCGCCAACCCTGGTACGTCACATGCCTTGACGCACCCAGCATAGTGCGTCAGAAGGCAAGAAGAAACCGGCTGTGACGCACTCCACTAGGTGCATCACAGTCTCTAACAGACCAACACTGGCACGTCAGAAGAATGGGCTGCGTCAGCTCTAAGGCTCTCATTCAGGGGCGTCCCAGTGCTCTGATGGTCCTACCTAGGCGCGTCAGAGACTCGTGACCCCAACGGTCATAAACCACGATCGAAACACTGTGACGGTCTAGCAGCAAGGCGTCACAGTCCTATGGCGGTCTATCGTGGGACCGTCAGGCCCACGAACGCCAACACTCAAGACAAAGGTAGCGTAACGCACCTTCCCAGGCGTGTTACACGCTGTGACGGTCACTGGAACGACCGTCACACCGTCCCGAGAATGCTTCGGCGGGAAACGACCCAAAAACTTCACCACGCCCCCATACCTCCATGGGAGAGGGGGAAAATTAACAAGGGGGAAGCCCCCAAATAGCCCCTAGCATGCATCTACGGCCTTGGATCGGCCAAAAACGCAATGAAATGGCGGATCGACGCTGAACCCCAAAAACATGGATTTTTCCAAAAATCCCTAAACACGCCCGCTCGGCTCACCACGGCCTACAAAACTCGCGGGAAAGGAAGAGCACGAGCTGGGGGTTCATCTCCCTACCTCCACCGAAGAAACGACGCGCCGTAGATGCCGATCCACGAAGGAAACACCGTGAAACCCTCGCCGCTTCACGAACCCGCGGCCGAGCTTCCACGCGCCACTGGGCCTCGATCCTCGACCCGTTCCCCGTTCCTCGTCTCCCGCCATCGCCGCCTCGCCCTCCTCCGCCACCGTCGGCCGCCCAGGGAGAGGGGGAGAGAAAGAGATGAGAGTGAGTGAGAAGGAGAGAATGAGAGGGGGAGAGAGAAAAGGGCTAATATATATAGAAAAATCTAAAAATTCTAGAAATTCAGAAAATTACGAAAAATTTCCTCCGCGATCCTCAGGAGGAACACAACGCAGTGGTACTATCCCGGAGTAGAAGAACGACACGGTTCACCCTGCACAGAGTTTCGAAGGCACATCAGGGAAAAATACGTGTAAAGCATAAAATACACTCCGAGACCCACTAAAATAAACCGAAAAATATCCAAAAAATCTGGGGCATTACGAAGCATGCTTAACTTCGGAGTTCTTTTCAAGAACTGAGCCGATACTTCAAAAGATGCCTCGGTGATATAGAGTATAATTTAGTTATATTTGAGAGTGTTACAATCTATCCCTCTTATATAGGCGACGTCCTCGTCGCTGGGCACATATAGCACGTAATCAAACCCCTAGGCAGGTAGGACTCTAGAGGTGGCCCCTACAGGCTCAAGAGGTGCCTCCCACTATGTAGCACTTTGTCCCATTGCGGGTTCAAGAGGTGGCTCCCATAGCGTAGCACTTTGCCCTGCATGGCACTTAGTTCCCACACTTCCGGCTGGGGTATGGCTCTGATACCATTCTGTCACGCCCCGTACTCTATACCATCGAGGTATTGTCTGCTTTGGCCTGTCGACCTTACGGTTTTGTCCCTTCTAACAGTGATCGGCTCCAGAATGGGGGACTTCCTGGGAGGTCATTGTGGACGCACTTTTCGTTCGTCTATTATGCTTGTTTATTCGGGAATGGTTGATTCATCTATTAAGTGCGTGGGCATGCCAGTCATCGAAGTGACAATTTGTTCAGGCTCCGAAGAGCCCATGGTGCGCTTGATCTGACTTCATCAAACGATTGTGTGATTCGTGTCGGGACCAAAACCCGCCGCGCCATAAAGGTCGTGGCGTCATTTACATCCCCCATACGAGGGAACACCCTTGATTAATCGCCGAGATTCAGGGCCTCATGGCCAAGAAATTAATTGCATGAAAGGTCTATTATGAGGTATTGAAATCCTCACACGAGGGCGAGAAGAAAACCATTCGCAGTCATGTCGGTCGTGTACTGACCATTTAATGTTCGGACGAATGTCCGGCTTGAGAAAAGCATGATCGTCATGGGAAAGCCGGAGCATATGTATGACGGGATATGGCAGATTTATTGTTCAGAAGAACAGAAAACGTTCGGCTAAATCTCGGTTAGAGCGGTCAGAAACCAATAAGTCTGTTGGCCCAGTGCAAGATCAAGCTGCGACCATACTGTGGTGGGCCCCCCGCGGTCGAAGTCTGGCTCACATGAGCGTCATTAATATTTTCGGTGCCAAGGGGCAACAAGGGAATATCCCTTGAATCAGCTGAAAAGCCCTGTGTCTAGGGAAGCGGACGTTCGAAACGTGTCGGTCATTCGGGAGACTGTTTAATATTCGGACGGGTGTCCGGCTTGAGAGTATCATAATCGTCGCAGGAGGACCTGGAACATATGTATGCTGTGATACGGCAAATACATTATTCCGAGACACTGAAAACATTCGGTTAAATCTCGATTAGTGTAGCAGGAAACTAGCGAATTTATTGGCCCGGTGCGAGATCGAGTCGGGACCATACCGGGGGCGCCTCCCGCGGTCCAAACGGGGCTTGCGTGGGCATCATTAATGTTCCTGGTGCCGGAGGGCAACGGGGAAGAGTCCCGGGACTAGATTCCAAAACCAAAACATGTTTGAAGGAAGCGAGCTATAGGCCGAGGGTGTGGGTCAGACAATGACCATAATCGGGACGGACCCGAGGTCCAAGCACAGCCCACAAAGGCCTTATTGATATTCCCGTATATAGGGTCCAGGGATGACATGAGCTATCTCGTTCTATTCAGATTTCTGTCGGTCACTTGCGACCACTTGATATTCGGACAAGGGTCCATATTGAAGGTGCGACGTGGATAGGAACGACCCCGTACAAATGTATGCCGAGTTTACGGCAATTTCAATGAAAGGGCAGGAACGAATCCCGATAGAGTGAATCCGATTTGACGAGCTATCGGCCCGAGCAATACTGGGTCACGACCACGTCGGGGTAGGAGCCATCGGCCATGTTGGTTGCTCATGGGTCTTTTCATATTCAGACACAGATCCATAATAGAAACGCGGCGAAAATCGAGGTGAACCCGTTCAAATGTTTGCCGAACGTGCGGCAATTTTAGTAGTGGCTCGGAAGGGATTCGGCCTGAGCAACGAGTCCGGTTTAATTGGAATGTCGGGCCAAGACTAGGTCGGGGCCTGGCCATGTCGGGATAATTCCTAAGACTCAGGCCCAACCTGGAAGGGCGGCATTGTTGTTCCTTCAGCATCGGGTCACGGGAGAGACGGGGCTGCAACATAGATTTTACCATTTTCTTTATCTGGGCTTTAAATTATGTGCATATATATTTTATTGCTTATTTCCCTTTTATGTATTTATTCTGGATGATTTCTCCATTTTGTTTATTATTATTACTATTATATTTTTCCTCTCCTTTTTTACTATTACTATTATTATTTTATATTTTTTATTTATTTCTCATATATATATATTCAGGTTTATTTATTTATCATAATTTTTATTAATTTATTATCATTATTATCATTATCATTATCATGACATATTTATATATGTTTATATATATTTATTTTGGAAGGAAAAGTGGGCCGTTGGGGGCAAAAAGGGGTGTACCGGCGAAGGCAGGGAGAGCGTGCCGAAGAGGGGCTAGGAGAGTGTGCCGGTGAAGGGGCAGGCTGGCGTGCCGCTGAAGGGCTGAAGTCTGCACATTGGCCGGTCGTTGCGACATAAAGTCCGTACATTCATCAGCCCAAAGTCTATACGTTGTCTATTCAACCAGCACACAAAGTCTATACGTTCTTCAACTCAAAGTCTGTACATCGGCTGCATTCATCAGCTTGAAGTCTATACATTGGCTACATTCATCCGCTCGAAGTCTATGCGTTGGCCAGCTCAAAGTCTGTACATTGGCCAGCTCAAAGTCGGTACATTGGCTGGGTTCATCAGCTCAAAGTCTACACATTGGCCAGCCCAAAGTCTGTACGTTGGCCAGCTCAAAGTCTATACATTGCAGCTCAAAGTCTATACATTATAGCTCAAAGTCTATACATTGGCCAGCCCAAAGTCTGTACGTTGGCCAGCTCAAAGTCTGTACATTGCAGTTCAAAGTCTGTACATTGTAGCTCAAAGTCCATACATTGACCAACTCAAAGTCTGTACATTGCAGCTCAAAGTCCATACATTGGCCAGCCTAAAGTCTGTACGTTGGCCAGCTCAAAGTCTATACACTGCAGTTCAAAGTCTGTACATTGGCTAGCCCAAAGTCTGTACGTTGGCCAGCTCAAAGTCTATACGTTGTCCAGCTCAAAGTCTGTACGTTGGCTAGCCTAAAGTCTGTACATTGGCCAGCCCAAAGTCTATACGTTGGCCAACTCAAAGTCTATACATTGTTCAGCTCAAAGTCTATACATTGTCCCTTGGCTGCAGTTCAAAGTCTGTACATTGGCCGGCCCAAAGTCTGTACGTTGGCCAACTCAAAGTCTATACATTGTTCATTGGCTGCAGTTCAAAGTCTATACATTGCAGCTCAAAGTCTATACATTGTCCCTTGGCTGCAGTTCAAAGTCTGCACATTGGCCAGCCCAAAGTCTGTACGTTGGCCAACTCAAAGTTTATACATTGTTCAGCTCAAAGTCTATACATTGTCCCTTGGCTGCAGTTCAAAGTCTGTACATTGGCCGGCCCAAAGTCTGTACGTTGGCCAACTCAAAGTCTATACGTTGTTCATTGGCTGAAGCTCAAAGTCTATACATTGTCCCTTGGCTGCAGTTCAAAGTCTGTACATTGGCCAACCCAAAGTCTGTACGTTGGCCAACTCAAAGTCTATACATTGTTCCTTAAAGTCTGTACATTGGGTTCCACTTCGGAGAGTGAGAAGAGTGTGCCGTTGAAGGGCCGAGAAGGTGTGTCGTTGAAGGGTTGATAGGGTGTGCCGCTGGAAGGCTGATAGGGCGTACCGGCGAGGGGAAGAATGAGACGGTGGAGGAGTGTGCCGGTGAGGAGCTAAGAAGGTATGCCGTTGAAGGGCTGATAGGGTGTGCCGCTGGAGGGCTGATAGGGTGTGCTGCTGGAGGGCTGATAGGGTGTACCGGCGAAGGCTGGAACGGACGTGCCGATGAAGGTCCACTCCTCTGTTACTTATTTTTAAGGCTTTTCTTTTCTTCTTTTCTTTGAGTTTTGCGTAGTTTTATACAAATCTTTCCTCCTTCTTCTTGCAATCTGTTGTTGTTCTATTCGTTTGATGGTTTTGTTGTCTTTTGATATGTATTTCTTATTCCATTCGTTTGTTGCATCCGTTTGCCCATTTTTTATGTGTTGTTATTTTCTAACAAAAATTCGGCAGCATCTCCCCTTGACTCGAGCGTAAGGGAGATAAGGGAACGCGCCCACATGGAGTGGCGGAACTCGACAACTGGAGGTGGGCGCCCGAGGGCGGCAACACCTTGATACAACCTCAGAAAACACGGGGAAAACAACGAGCCGAAGACCTCTAAGACTGGACAGGGTGGGCTGGGGGTTAGTCAAGGCGTACCGGCCAAGGACAAGCACAGGGTGATTGAGGGGTGTACCGGGCTAGGGGGAGGCCAGGTGTGCCGCTGGGGCACCAAGGGGAGGTGTACCGCTGGGGGGGGCTACTATGGGTGTGCCGGCCAAGGTACCGGAAGGGTGTGCCGCTGGGGGAAAGTGCAGGTGCACCGGACAGGACTCCAAAAGAGGGTTGGTCTGCTAGCGGGGAGGGGTGTTAGACCGATGAAACCCACATGGACTTCCGGCAAAAGGGAAAAAGGTGCAAAGGGGCAGGCACATGTGAGGGTACTGGTACTGGGCTTCACAGGAGAAGGTTCATGACCTCAAACCATTCAAGATGGTGCCACATCTAGGGGAAACCGTCGGCGTGAGGGATGAACGCAAACACCGGAAAGCGAAGGGAAAAATGATCAAACGCACTGTGGCCCAAAACAATGAGACAAAGAGAAAACCCACTGAGGGGGGAGATCTTCATTCATGGGAAATAAAGGGCCGTAGCCACCCGTATACATCACAAAACATGCCCGAGCTAAGGCTATAGGCAAGAAAGAAAACCTAAGAATAAAGGAATATTAGAGAGGGGGAAAACAGAGAAACAAAAGAGGAGGAGGTGTTGGGGATCGAAGCAGGGACGATCATCCACTGCTCTTTCCCCACCTTCCCCTACTACATCAAGCCCTCTCTCTCTCTTACTCTCTTCTCGTTGCCTGGTGGCTGTTGGAAGACTCCACGCCAGAGCCCTCTCCCTTTTCTTCTCTCTTCTTCTTCTTCTCGTATGCAACCCCCTCTATTCGTCTCTGCCTCTGGGTCTCTTCTCATGTCTCCTCCTTCTTCGTCCCCCCGCTTTCTCTGCCGGAATGGGAGGGGATTATACTCCCAGCAGCGGGAGCCCTCGAGCACGGCCGTCGAAGGCGGGAAGTGGCTGGTGATGATGGGGTTTGAATTCCCCCATCCTGGCTGTCAGGGGAATAGCCTGTGTGGCCCAATCTCTAGTCGACACCTCGGACAGCTCACTACGCGTCAAGGATACGTAGGGCATGGGCGTCACGTCGTTTGGCCGTTGAAAAGCCTTCACGCTGTGCCGCCGGCGGGCTGAAGAAGTGTGTCGCTGTAAGACACTGTAAGTGTGCCGCTGAAGGGGGCAAAAGGCGTGTCGCAGAAGGTTGCCCAAGCGTGCCGTTGAAGGGGGCAACCAGCGTACCGTTGAAGGCCCAAAGAAGTGTGCCGCTGAAGGCAGAGGGGGTGTACCGCTGAACCCCAAAATGGGCGTGCCGCTGAAGGCCCCTTTGGGGTGTGCCGTTGAAGGCACCTGGGGTGTGCCGCTGAAGGCACCCTGGGGTGTGCCGCTGGGGCTCCCTGGGGTGTGCCGCTGGGGCTCCCAGGGGGTGTGCCGCTGGAGGCACCCCCTGGGGGTGTACCGCTGAAGGCACCCTGGGGTGTGCCGCTGCGGCTCCCAGGGGGTGTGCCGCTGGAGGTCCCCCTGGGGTGTGCCGCTGGGGCTGACTTGAGCCCGTCTTGAGCACGAGTGTGCCGGTTTGATTTTCTTCGAGGCCCATGGATCATGGGACTTTTGGTGGTTGACTTCTCTTCACTGTCGTGATTCCAGAGACGGTTTCACGGTAGTGTGCATAATTTGGGGAGTCTGGGTGACTAGTCTCCCTGGGGCTCCTTCACCGGGTGCCGTTATTAATGTTGGGCCGAGCAGGATGTCTGGGAGTGCAATTTTTGGCGTCCACAAATGCCCCCCACCCACGGGTAGCACAGGTGAAGGATGAGCCGGGCGGTGCCCACGGGTGCACTGGTCTCTTTTTCTCTTCGTCGGTGCCGCCGGGGTGTCGGGAGACGACGTGACTTGTTTGTCTCTTCTTTTCTTCGTCAGTGCCGATGGGGTGTCGGGCGTTGACATGGTTTGTTGGATGCTTTATCTGTTCGTCAGTGCCAACGGGGTGTCGGGAGCTGACCTGGTTTGTTTGTCCCTTTGTCTCTTCGTTAGTGCCGACAGGGTGTCGGGAGCTGACCTGGTTTGTTGGTCTCTTTATCTCTCCATCAGTGCCGACAGGGTGTCGGGAGATGACCTGGTTTGTTGGTCTCTTGGTCTCTTCGTCAGTGCCGACAGGGTGTCGGGAGCTGACCTAGTTTGTTGATCTCTTTGTCTCTTCGTCAGTGCGATAGGGTGTCGGGAACTGACCTGGTTTGTTGTCTCTTGGTCTCTTCGTCTGTGCCGACAGTGTGTTGGGAACTGACCTGGTTTGTTGTCTCTTGGTCTCTTCGTCTGTGCCGACAGGGTGTCAGGAGCTGACCTGGTTTGTTGGTCTCTTTGTCTCCTCGTCATTGCCGACAAGGTGCCGGGAGCTGACATGGTTTGTTAGTCTCTTTGTCTCTTCGTTAGTGCCGACGGGGTGTCGGGAGCTGACCTAGTTTGTTGATCTCTTTGTCTCTTCGCCAGTGTCGACAGGGTGTAGGGAGTTGACCTGGTTTGCTGGTCTTTGTCTCTTCGCCAGTGCCGACAGGGTGTCGGGAGCTGACCTGGTTTGTTGATCTCTTTGTCACTTCGCCAGTGCCGACAGGGTGTCGGGAGCTGACCTGGTTTGTTGGTCTCTTTGTCTCTTCGTCAGTGCCGACAGGGTGTCGAGTGCTGACCTGGTTTGTTGGTCTCTTTGTCTCTTCGTCAGTGCCGACAGGGTGCCGGGGGCTGACGTAGTTTATTTGTCTCTTTGTCTCTTTTCTTTTCTCCTTTTTTTTGAACCACATTACCGGTACAAGCGCCCTTTCGGGTTTTCACCGGCACCGGCCCCCTCTTGCTTTTGCCCACGCGCCCTCTCGGGTTTTCACGCACCGGGGTACCCGATTTTGCCTGCAGCGCCCCTTCGGGTTTTCGCCACAGCTGGGTTGTTGCCATTTTTGCCCTTGTCCCCTTGCAGAGGCAAGTCTGGCGGGGCACCTCTATTTTTAACCCCACTTTCTTTTCTTTTCTTTTTTTTGACGAGAGAGTGACACGCAAGCGTCGGCTAGGGCACGAAGCCTTGCGCCGGAAGGTAAGGCTCATTCGTTGGCAAGAAGAAAATGCTAGCGCAACGGGAGAATTCGTGCCGATTCGGACGTAGGGTCCGTAATGGCAATATTGTATGGAGTTGGTGGCTAGGGCACGGAGCCTTGCGCCGGAAAGGGGTTTATTCACTGGCAAGGGACGAATGCCAGCGCAAGGATAGAGGTTCTGCTGATCCGGGCGTAAGGCCCGTGATGGCGATTTTGCATGAGAGAAGGTGGCTAGGGCGCGAAGCCTTGCGCCGAAAGATAAGGTTCATTCGTTGGCAAGAAGATAATGCCAACGCAACGGGGGGTTTTTTTTTGTCGATTCGGACGTAAGGTCTGTAATGGCAATATTGTGTGAGAGCGGGTGGCTAGGGCACGAAGCCTTGCGCCGAAAAAGGACTTATTTGTTGGCAAGGAACTGACGCCAACGCAGGGGTGGAGCCGTCTTTGCCTGTGCGGATGTCTGTCGATACGTAGGGGCGTGCATATGGAGGACATATGTATATACATATATATATTATTATTATTATTATCATTTTCCCTTCTTTCTCTTTCTTTCTCTCTCTTTTTCTTTTCCTCTTCCTCTCCGTTTTTATTTTCTTCTCTCACTTTTATTTTCTTTTTTTTTGTCGAAATCCCCTCCTTCCCTTCCTTTTTTATTATCTTCCTCTTTTACCGTCTTTCCACTTTTTTCCTTTCCCCTTTTTTTCTCTTCTTTTTTTTTGCCGTATAAGGGGGGCGGGGGGCTGTTGACACCTGAAATATAATCAAGAACAAAGATGGGACCGAAGAGAAGATCAAAGCAGAACCAGCAATGAAAACCCTTATAGTCTCTGCAGAGTCAGAACTAAAGAAGAGCCGTCACTAAAGCTATCTACCCAGCTGAAGCCCTTCTCAGGCCTGGCTGATGTCCGGTTTTGTCATCGTCCAAACGGCAATACTGATGAAACTCCGGTCTGTTGACTGATGAGAAAGCTCCAGATTACTCACATGATGATGCATATAAGGGGCCTTCGTTAGTTCCGATATGATCAAAGGAATTCAACGAAGCTAAGGACAATAGGAGCTTCACAGGGGAAAAAGCCTTAAATGGGCCTATTGAATGGGCTTCAATGAGACCCCTTGCGCCGAGAGCTTTGGAGAGATTAGCACGCCGGGAACTTGCCCACTGTTGCAAGCGCGCCGAGAACTTCTTCCACCAAAGCAAGTGCGCCGAGTGCCATCTGCAAAAGGAAGGGCTTATATAAACCCTTTCTTCACCTACAAGAAAGAAGAGGAGGACGGGAGGAGAGGAGATAGGAAGATAGAAAAACCCGAAGAACGAAGAAGAAAAGAAAAGAGAGAAGAGAGAAAGCAGAGAGGAGAGCTCGAGACTGATCGAAGGTGGGCAACGGGGAGGGAGAGGAGTCAATGCTCCGCCCTCCCCCTCCTTTTCTTTTTTGTAGTTCATCTCATTTCGATTGTTCTTCTTTCTGCCTTCTCTGATGTGTTCTATAATACTGTAAGCGGTTTCACGCTGATGGAAAGATGCAACTCCCTCTATTCATTTTCTCTTTATGTATCTTGTTCGATGTAGGGAGTATCCAACATTGAGTGAATAAATATGACGGGCCGCAGTTGCCGCCTGCTGTTGTTTTTCTCCGAAGCTCTGCTGCCATCCCCTTATGTCTTCTCTTAGATTCCGTAGCATGTCATCCCCTCCCCAGTCTGATCATCGGTCTGCTGCTTCGCTTGGTTTTCAAATGCTTTCCGTGCTTACTCCAGAGCCAGGGACAGACCATCCCTTGGCCTCCGGGATAAGGCAAAGCTATACAATGACCGAGGTTTATGATACTCCGGAGTTCTAGATGCTTATATTCTGTCTATTAGCATTGTCCAAATCACCTCTGGGTCCAGAGACAGCCATCTCTTGGCTCCTAGGGTGATGAACGACCACATCAAATCTGTCCCCAGGCTCTGCATAATATTGGTGACAGGGGTTCTCTAGACCTTGGTCTTCCCTAATTCCTCCTCGATCCTGATGTTTGTATAAAGCCCAAACCTAATCCAGTTCAAATTTGATGCCCTGATCCATTTTAATCCCACAGAATCCACCTACCTTATCCTGAATCGTCAAGAAACCCAAAACAGGGTGCCGTAAAACTCTGAAACTCATCCCGGCGCCCTCACCCATCTCGGCCCCATGCACAGTAAAAGAGGTGAATAGTTCTCGGCGCAAGGCTTCTGGCGCCGAGAACCCCACCCCTGACCTTCTTGCCTTCGCGCTAGGAACCCCTGGCCTTCTTGCCTTCGCGCCGGGAACCTCTCCATATTGGCCGCACCGGGAACCCCCCTGGCTGCTTTGCCATCGCGCCGGGAAGCCCATCCCCTGGCCTTCTCCCATGCGCGCCGGGAACCCCCCTTGGCTTCTTTGCCATCGCGCCGAGAAGCCCATCCCCTGGCCTTCTCCCCTGCGTGCCGAGAACCTACCCCTGGCCACTCCACCTTGGCGCCAGGAACCCTATTTCTTGGGCGCGCCGGGAACCCCCTGGCCACTCGACCTTCATGCCGAGAGCTTCCTTTGTGCCAGCTTCCCGGCCCCTAGAATAGCGCCGCATGAAGAACCCTTCCCGGCGTGGTAGTTATTGCGCCGGGAACCTATATGCACACCTAAGCTGCCCCGAGAGCCTCCTCTGCCATCCAATTGAACCCCTGGCACCTTGATCAAACCAAGCCAGGGATGCCCATGATTCACCAGACCCGGCCCAGGGATAAATTTAAAGGAAGTCGGGCTCCCTTATGTTCCACTGTCCCGCATCAGATTTATGAGTAACCCCTTTAGCTCGGGAGGGCTCTGCCACTGCATGAGTTCCGCCGGCTTCCCTAGGGGAAAATCAAACATTTCCCCATGGCAAATATATATAGGTCGGGAGGTCTGGCCTCTCTCCTCTCGGCTTTCATCCCGGCACTCCGTGGATGATAGCCTATTTCCCCCTTTGGGCATAATCTAGATTATAGGGAGGTGCTGCCGAAATATCGATTAACGCTTTAACCCCGACAAGCCCCGGGAAGTGTATATCGTACATCTCCCGTCTGGCTCGATCCTTCGGGGAATACAAATGCTGTAAGGCCCTTGGCCGGATGAGAAACGTGGAAGGGGATATGTCCCCGATGATTGTCCAGGCTCCGCCCCGCCGCTGCGTGGACGGTGTTCTATTTCTATCCGGCACGACCCATATAAGAGGAGGTCATGCTGATTTAATAAGTCTATCATTTACCTAATTACATTCTTAGAATGACAAGAGCTTCAATATCACACACTGTTATTTTCTTTTTATTACCGTCCCGAGTGGCCTCCTATTTCGGCGTTTAATCAAGGGTTGTCCTTCTTAGGAAGGGCGTAATTAACGTCATAGCCTTTATGGTATGGCGGACTTTTGGTCCCGACTCGGACTTCATAATCGACTGATTGAGTCAGATCGAGTGCATAATAAAATTGTCACCCCGGTGACTGGCACGCCAATAATAAAATAAATAATAAATGATTAAAATAAAATAATAAAACCATCCCCACAAGTCTGGCACGTCCGGTGGGACCGAGTCTCCCTTCATCTCTACGCCAAAATAGGAGGCCCGATGGGCCCCCCCTCAAATTTCTGATTCTGTGTGCTTTCGCCATTTTCAGGAAGCAAGGATGACGGCTGGAATCATGTCCGTGTGCTTTGGCCGGCAAGCGGTGGAGGCACATGTTCGAGAAGGCTACCTGGCGGTACCTCTTTCATTCAGATCGATGCCGCCTGCTGTCGGAATGCCCAATTGCCTGGGCCTCATTTTCACTGATATGCTCGAGATTGACAACCAGGTGCCAAAAGCTGTTGTCGAGACGTCGCCGCAAGCTACCGGTCCCAAGAAGAACCCGGTGATGAAGGATACTCTTGGGGTCGTGTCCTGCTTTGTCCATCACGAGGCAAGGTGGAGCGCACCTTCTGTTGCTACCGGAAAAGGAAGAAGATCCGACCGGAGAACCCGATCTATTGCTGCGGGTCGTCAGATGTCCAACTCAGGAAAGATGATGCTGATTGGAGATATCCGGTCAAACCTCAATGGTTGCCCAAGGGAGGTCAAGCCAGATGTGATCGTCCCAATAGGTTCTGAGTACTGACTGCTAGGAGGGCCGGCATGGAACATAGAGATAGAAGGCCACTGGCACCAAAGCTGCCCAGATTCAGGCAGATCTGGCGGCCGAAGAAAATCCAGAGCTGGGCCCCAGCTCAAGATGAAGAGAAAATTTCTGATGCTGCTGTTGCCCACTTCAGAGCAGGGAGCAGAAGAGGAGAAAGAAAAGACGAAAGAGATGTTGTTGCTGTTCACCCCAGGACTCGGGGTAGGAGAGATGAGAAAGAGAATGAAGGAAGAAATATGACTGCTACTCACCCCAGGATGAGGGGCAGAAGATATGAGAAAAAAGAAGACCGCATGGTCACCCACCCCATGACAGAGGGCAGAAGATGGGAAAGGAAGGATTATGCTGTTGCTGCCGACCGCTACCCGGATGGGAGTAGAAGGTTCAGGGAGGAAGAGAAAATGAGAATAGGTGAACCAGTCACTGCTGTCATTCCAAGAAGACCGAGAGCCTATGCCAGACAGGCCGATATATTCAAGTACTCCAAAGCCGAGCATCTGACTACTCAGGTGGCAAGACTGGCTTATCATCAGAAGGGCCAGGAAAGACTGATGCCCCGACCAGAGCTACAAAGACACTGCCAAGAGGAGATGAAACAAGTGGTTCAAGACTACTTTCACTACCTGGGGAATTCTTCCCTCGGGCAGCGAAGATTATCCTGTGCTTTAGGCACCATAGATGAAGAAGAAGAAGCCTTTCAAGAGGCAATGATCGGAGTCTCCTCCTTCGATTCCAATGATTATGAAGAAGGCCACAGAACCGGGTATGAGAGAGAAGACCTGCACGGGCAAGAAGCTGAAGAAAGAATATCGGTCTTTGACCGGCTCAAATATCCCAACCAGGTAAAAAGGAAAGTCTACAGGCAGAGGGAAAAGATGCAGATCTTTGCCTGCAATATGGCCGGGCTTGTCAAAGGGCAGGATATGTTACCGACACAGCCAGATGAACTGCTCAGACTGGCAACCAGACCAGGCCCCGTCACAAGGAGAAGTCAGGCGGCCAAAGAAAAAATAAAGACTGATGATGAAGTCCGCAAGATCACCACTATGACAGTTAATGTGGTGACAGCAGGAGATGAAGATAATCCCTTCATCGATGATGTTGAAGGGACTTCAGAAGAGATACAGATCCCGTCAACCATGGATCCCATGATCCAGATGATGTTTAGAAGATATCAACAAGAGATCAATGCTCTCAGAAGACAGCTAAATGAGAGGCATGAAGCTACACCGGTCTCCAAGCAAGTCGAGCCCGTGGGGCAGACCTCCAGCTCAACAGAAATGGCTATCCCAGCTAATCATCTCCCGGTCGATAAGGGTAAAGCAACGAGCCAACCTGTTCTACAGCAAACAGCAGCTCAGCCCTCTGTGTCTCAGACACAGCCCACCGTGCCCACCTTGCGCGCAACGGTGATGACAACTCCTTACAGTCAGCAACAAGCTCACTTCTTCCCGGAAAACATAGATCCAGCCATAGCCCACAAGCTGATGATTGAAAAGATTGTGGAAATGAAGCTATCTGAGAAGATTGGTGGTGATGTTGGTACCTACGATGTGTACAAGGTACCGTATCCTCCCCAGTATGCTGCTAAGAGACTACCGCCAGGCGTCAGTAAGCCGCCAAAGTTTGAAAAATTTAATGGCCAGGGCTCTCCCAGGGAGCACATAGCTTACTATACCACCATTATGGGTGACTTGGCAGCTGATGAAGCTTATCTGCTTAAATTCTTTGGCTCATCCCTCACCGAGATAGCTTTTGAATGGTATTCAAGCCTACCGGCTGGGTCAGTGGCCGATTGGCCTGATATGCAAAGAAAGTTCCACGACAGATTTCACGTCACAGAAAGAGAAATTACAATAGCAGAACTATATGCAACCGGGCAAAAGTAAGATGAAATAGCACTGGACTACATCAAAAGGTGGAGGAACTTAGCTATGAGATGCAGAAGACCTCCTCATCAAGAAGATGCAATGCAAATATGTAAGCAGAGCCTCAGGAGAGAGGTACTGGAAAAGATGATTGGTGAAGATGTCAGAACATTCGACCGGTTGAACAATATAGTGGCGGAGGTCGAGACGTTCCTGTCCAAGCGTCCGACGGCCAATGCTCCAACTGTGCCGAAAGGGAAATCTAATGATCGACGACCATCGCACTCTGAGGCTAACACCATCGATTTCAGAACCTTCGAGCAACAGAAAGGGAAGAAGGGGGCAGATGAAGCTCCCCCGCCAGCAGACACAGCGGAAAGAAAAGATAAGGTCTCTCTGAGAAACAAAATGAGAAAGCCATACTCTTTCCCGAAAGATAAGACAGCCGCACTATTCAACTAGGCATACAAGTTCAACAAGGTAACATTGCCTGAGCCAAAGAGACCCGATGACGCGGCAAAGAAAGGTGATCCATTGTTCTGTCCATATCACCGTGCGCTGGGGCACGCAATTGAAGATTGCTACGTCTTCAAAGATATTATGGAGGGCATGGTCAAAAAGGCCGAGCTACAGCTGGGAGATTACCAGGTAGAGCCACCTCGTCCACATGAGCCTCCGGCCTTAAAAATGGCCGCCAATATGATTTCAATTTACCAACAGCTGCCTAAGGAAGCCGTCGAGGAATGCACCAGGCATACTTATGAAGCTTGCTTCCTCAACCCACTGGAGGATCAAGAAGGGTGGCAGATAAAGCCAATAAAGAATAGAAAGAAAACTCCCGCAGCCAGTATCAGTGGAGCAGTTATCCGCGGTGTCACACCAAGGCCCGAACCACCTCCAGTAAAGCCAGTATGGCACACGGCTGGAACAGGGTCAGTCATCCGGATCCCCACTCATAACCGGAGAAGACAAGTCCCCCTACCTGCACATAAGGAAGTAAGTCCTGCAGCCAGGCGTTTACAGCAGTATATTAATGGGCTCGATGAATATGAACAAAAAAAGCCCGGGCACCTGCTAGTGAAAGACTGTATACTCTGGGAACAGCTCGAAGAATTGAAAGTTAAAGAGCAACCGGGGGCAGAACAGGGAAAAGACGAGGCTGAGCCTTTCTGGGGGCAAGAACCAAAGAAGCCAAATTCCCAGAAAAAGAAGAGATGGTCTAAAGGCAAAAAGGAAAAGGGAGTCGTGACAGTACAATGCAACACCCTGTCGGCACTCTGTACCTCGCCCGGGGAGAATGATGAGGATGAAACATCAAATGCCCCGCTAGAAGCCAACCATGCCGAGGTCTCAACCTCAGCACATGCAACACGCTCCGGAAGAAGGTGGGGGCACCCACCACCAGCCAATCATAACATCATGTTCAGAGGGGAACAACCCTACCAGATTCCTGAACCAGAGGTGCGGGGTGTTCAGATTTCCTCCCCCTGTTAGCTTATACCAAGAAGAGAAGAAGGGAGGTAAAACTCCAACATTTCTGGAATTTCTGTCGAGTCTGGAAAATGGGCAGTCGATACAGGCTGGGCCAGATAAAGGCAAGAGACCTCAGCAATCGGCATCTGTAGCCTACAAGCAGAATGAGAAAGAAGAGGATAACTCTCCGACGGCACCAGGGGCCGTTGCTATAGAAGAAGCACCCCAAGAAATCAGTCCAGAGGATGAAACCAGCACTGGGCAGCAGAGGCCACGGGCACCACATGAACCTCCAAAACCCCGATGGGCGGAAGAAATGAGACTGTCTAATGTCCGGGTGGGCAGTCGGATCATGAAAATGCTAAAGAAACTCCCTACCAGATTCTCCATATGGGAGATTCTCTCTCTGAGTGAAGAAGCTCGCCAAGCGATTGTTGATGCCCTACAGTCACCGGCACAGTATGAGGCACTCTTGATAGAAGTGAATTCTAGGCCGTCAGTCACATTCACAGAGGACGACATGCTGATTCCGAATTCCGGCCATAACAGACCGTTGTATATGAGGGGCTCCCTGAACTGTCAGCCACTGAGCAGGATACTGATAGATCCCGGGGCTGCCGTGAACATTCTCCCATACCACATCTACCAAAAATATTACTTTGATCTGCAGCTTACCAAGGTCAGAGACATGAAAATTGCGGGATTCAACCAGAAATGTGAGATGCCCCTTGGGGTGGCTGATTTTAACCTCACATTGGGGGATCTCACTACCGTGGTACGATTCTATGTAATCGACTCCAACACCACATATAAGGCCCTGCTGGGGAGACCGTGGCTGCATGAATATCAGATAGTGCCGTCTACGCTACATCAATGCATTAAATACTGCCACAAAGGAAAAGAAGAAAGGGTGTTTGCAGATCTGCATCCCTTCGAAGTATTCGAGTGCCATATGCTCGATGCATCCTACTACACGGAGGTGTCACAAAAGGGTGAAGAGAAAGAGGCGGGGGTCAACCAGAAGAAGCCGGTGACGAAGGCAAGAAATTGGTCTCCACCACCACCAAGGGACTATATTAAGAAACATGAAGTATCTCACATTTCTTATGTTGGTGACTTTGCTCGGATCACCCCTCCTAGCATCCACCCAGATGATACTGACGAAGAAATGAAAGAAAAGTACATACAAGTGGGGGTTCCGCAGGGTTTAGTCAAGCCCATTGCCAGCATAGAATACCATACGGTGCTACCATTAAAGACTATGGAAGTCCCTCGCTTCTGTGAACCTCCTATCATATTCTACACCGGGGAGCCAGTCGAAGACGATGATCAAGACTGCATGGTCCCTGAAGAATCTGCAAACCGGATGGTGCCGATCACAGGCTTGGACTATACTACCCAACGGGTTTCGCAGATGTTCTCTAAGATGCAGATGCCATCATTACAACTTGTTGCCCAAAAGAAGGCGTTCCAGGAGCTATGGGATCCGCCCCGGGATAATAAAGAACTGAGGAAGATCACTCAGCACCCGGGATTGGGTTATACCCTTCAAGAATTCTATGAAGCCGAGGTGGACGTCATCTCTGTCTCCTACCAGCATGAAGACCCTCCCGAGGTGGGATATGACAAGTACCCCTCGGAAGATGAAGAAATCATTTATCAATCCGTAATGAATAATGAAGCCCCAGACAGTCAGCCGGAGACGGGGACATCTGATGAAACAAAGAAAGATTGGTGCTGGGAAGACCTACCTTGCAAAGAGGATCTGTTCCATGCTGAAGCAAAGTTTGATACGGGAACCCCGGATGAAGACCAAATAGCTAAAGAGCTGAGGGAATGCCTGGAGTTTGAGCGCATTCTAGAAGAAGTCTGGGCCCTACAGAATGATGATCCCTCGGGAGAGCCTGCCTCAGAAGAGCCTCTAAGGGCGGAAGACTCCATTTTTTTGAGTTTCCTGCTGATCCAGTCACGTCCTCGGGGCAGACTGAACAGAATACAACAATATTGGCCGTATATGATGAGCCAGCACCCGCTGATGACCAGTATGATGAAACAGAGAATCATGAAACTGAAGAAGATTATATCCCGGGAGGCTTCATTGACTTGCAAGAAGCCCCGCCCGAGGTCGAAGATGGAGGTCAGGCCACCGTCGATGAGCATGTGGAAATAAATCTGGGGACCGCAGATGAGCCAAGGTCGACATTCCTCAGTGCACTGCTGGAGTCAGCTGCCAGGGAACAGTATATACAGTTCTTGAAGGAATTCCGAGACTGCTTTGCATGGACATATGATGAAATGCCGGGCCTGAGTTCTGATGTGGCACAGCATCGGTTGGCAATAAACCCAGAGGCTAACCCTGTAAAGCAGTCGCCCAGGAGAATGCGCCCTGAATTGTTAAATCAAATTAATAAAGAGGTCGACAAGCTGATTGATGTAGGCTTTGTTGAAGAAAATCAGTATACTACATGGCTAGCCAACATAGTGCCTGTAAAGAAGAAAAATGGGCAGATCAGAATATGTGTTGATTTCCGGGACCTTAATAAGGCCTGCCCGAAAGATGATTTCCCAGTGCCAATCACTGAAGTGATGATCGATGCGACTACTGGTCATGAAGCCCTGTCATTCATGGATGGGTCATCCGGATATAACCAGATCTGGATTGCTGAAGAAGACAGAGTGCACACTGCGTTCCGCACTCCGAAGGGGATATTCCACTACAAAAGGATGCCGTTTGGCCTCAAGAATGCTGGCGCTACCTACCAAAGAGCTATGACCAAGATCTTTGATGATTTGCTCTTCAAGAAAGTAGAGTGCTACATTGATGATTTGGTAGTAAAAACTAAAGAAGAGAAGACCATTTGCAAGACCTGAGGGTAGTATTCCAGAGGCTGTGCAAATATGAACTCAAGATGAATCCCATGAAATGTGCCTTCGGCGTGTCCAGTGGAAAATTCCTCGGGTTTATTGTCCGGCATAGGGGCATTGAAATCGACCCATCCAAGATTAAGGCTATCCAGGAGCTCCCTCCACCAAGGAGTCTGCCCGAGCTAAGATCTCTGCAAGGGCGGTTGGCCTATATCCGATGATTTATATCGAATCTGTCGGGAAGATGCCACCCCTTTCACAAGCTCATGATGAAAGATGTACCGTTCCTCTGGGACGATGGATGTCAGGAAGCCTTTGAGAAGCTGAAAGAATATCTCAAAACCCCTCCAGTACTGGGGGCACCAGTTAAGGGCAGGCCCTTGATGCTGTATATCGTGGCCACACACTGTTCCCTGGGGGCAATGCTGGCACAGATAAATGAAGAAGGCAAAGAACAAGCCTTGTACTACTTGAGTAGGAGGCTGATTAGAACTGAAGAAGGCTACAGTTACATAGAAAAGACATGCTTGACACTAGTCTTTGCTGCCAAAAAGCTCTGACACTATATGTTGTCACATGAAATCAGGTTGATATCTGCAGCTGATCCGCTCAAATACATATTGACTCAGCCAGTACTGAAAGGCCGGTTGGGCAAATGGGCAGTGATCCTGATGGAATTTGATATTACCTATACACCCCAGAGGGCGATAAAAGGACAGGTTGTGGCTGATTTCTTCGCGGAGCATCCTGTGCTGGAAAATGACATGCTAGGGACTGAGTTACCCGATGATGAGACACTCGAAGCTTGCCAGGCTCGGCCAGTTATGTGGCAACTATTCTTTGATGGAGCATCTAGAATAGAGACAGACTCCGATGGAAAGACCAGAATACGGGCCGGGGCCGGTATTGTGCTGAAGTCACCAGAAGGGGAGGTCGTGCATACTTCCTGTTCTATAAACAAGCCCTGCACCAATAATGAAGCTGAGTACGAAGCTCTGATAATCGGTCTGCATATCAGCCTCAACATGGGTATCCAAATGCTTCAGGTATTCAGGGATTCGATGTTGATCATAAAACAAATCCAAGGGGAGTTCGAAATGCGGAAGCCAGAATTGAATCCCTACCACCAGAAAGCTGTGCGCCTTATCGCGAAATTCTATCATATTGAGCTCAAGCATGTGGGCCGGGGGCATAATGCCCAAGCTGACGCACTGGCAAAGCTGGCCAGCTCACTAGCAATTCCACCAAATGAGACACTGAACATTGTTGTTATGAACCGGCGGCAGGTCCCCAGTATGCTAGAAGGGTGCCCCGAAGAAGACGAAGTTGCTACTATCAGTACGGTACAGGTGTCTGATTGGAGACAGCACCTGCTGCAGTGGTTTCTACACCAACAGCTGCCGCAGAAAAGAGAAGAAAAGATAAAACCTCTGAGAATCAAAGATTCTTACGAATTCAGAAATGGAACTTTGTTCCGAATAATGGCAGATGCACGCAAGAAGATTCTACTCCGCTGCCCGTCCACTGAAGAAGCTTGGCAAGCAATGAAAGAAGTACATGCCGGAACTGCGGGTGCCCACCAGGCTGGCCCTAAGATGAAGATAGCAATCAAGAAGCTGGGCTACTATTGGCCCACCATGTTTAAAGACTGCTGTAAATTCGTAAAGTCATGCCAAAAATGTCAAGAGCATGCTACTGTGCCTAGAAGGCCTCCTACGACTCTGCACCCTACAGTTCCCAGCTGGCCATTTGCACAATGGGGAACTGATGTAGTCGGGCCACTGCCGACTTCCTCGGCTGGACATAAGTACATACTGGCCATAACAGATTACTTCTCCCGATGGGCGGAGGCTGTGGCACTAAGAGAAGTGACTGGTGAACTGGTCGCTAGATTCATCAAGCAGAATATTATCTTCCGGTTCGGAATCCCCAGCCGAATAATATCTGATAACGGAAGCCATTTCAGAAATCAGAAGATCTATCGGCTTGCTGAGAAATATAAAATCGAGTGGAGGACTTCCACCCCTTACAATCCACAGGCAAACGGGTTAGCGGAAGCTTTTAACAAGACTCTCTGCACCCTGCTGGCCAAGGTCGTCAGTTCCAATAAAAAGGACTGGGAAGAAAAAATGTATGAAGCTCTGTGGGCGTACCGCACCGTCTTCAAGACACCTACAAGGTGCTCACCATACTTGCTCGTATACGGCTCAGAGGCAGTGGTTCCGCTAGAGCTGGAAGTCCCGTCACTCAGAGTGGCAGTCCAATATGACCTGGCCCGTGGCGAACAGACCAATGCAGAAAGAAGATTAGAAGAATTGGCTGAATTGGAAGGGAAGCGCCTCCAAGCTCAGAAGAATATCCAAATGTATCAGGCCCGCATGGCTAATGCATTTAACAAACTCGTAAGAGGACGAGAATTCAAGAAAGGTGACCTCGTCATGGTCAAGAAAAGAGAAGTCATGGCGTCCAACCCAAAAGGGAAGCTGAATGCTAATTGGGAAGGTCCTTATGTGATACAGAGGGTCTACGAAGGAGGAGCCTACGTGGTTGTCAACCATCGAGGGGAAATTCAATTCTCACCACTCAACGGAAGACATCTAAAGCTGTATCATGCAGCACAACCGGCATTCCCCGAGTGATCAGGCAAAGCTACCCTTTTCTTGGTCTAGCGGCACTCCGCCCTAGCCAAGCTACCCTTTTTTTCGGTCTAATGGCACTACGCCCTAGCCAAGCTACCCCTTTCTTGGTTTAGCGGCACTCCGCCCTAGCCGAGCTACCATTTTCTTCGTCTAGCGGCACTCCGCCCTAGCTGAGCTACCCCTTTCTTGGTCTAGCGGCACTCCGCCCTAGCCAAACTACCCCTTTCTTCGTCTAGCGGCACTCCGCCCTAGCCGAGCTACCCTTTTCTTGGTCTAGCGGCACTCTGCCCTAGCCAAGCTACCCTTTTCTCGGTCTAATGGCACTACGCCCTAGCCGAGCTACCCCTTTCTTGGTTTAGCGGCACTATGCCCTGGCCGAGCTACCCCTTTCTTGGTTTAGCGGCACTCCGTCCTAACCAAACTACCCCTTTCTTGGTCCAGCGGCACTCCGCCCTAGCCGAGCTACCCTTTTCTTGGTCCAGCGGCACTCCGCCCTAGCCAAGCTACCCTTTTTTCGGTCTAATAGCACTACGCCCTAGCCGAGCTACCCCTTTCTTGGTTTAGCGGCACTCCGCCCTAGCCGAGCTACCCTTTTCTTCGTCTAGCGGCACTCCACCCTAGCCGAGCTACCCCTTTCTTGGTCTAGCGCCACTCCGCCCTATCCAAACTACTCCTTTCTTCGTCTAGCGGCTCCGCCCTAGCCGAGCTACCCTTTTCTTCGTCTAGCGGCACTCCGCCCTAGCCGAGCTACCCCTTTCTTGGTCTGGCGGCACTCCGCCCTAGCCGAGCTACCCCTTTCTTCGTCTAGCGGCACTCCGCCCTAGCCGAGCTACCCTTTTCTCGGTCTAATGGCACTACGCCCTAGCCGAGCTACCCCTTTCTTGGTCTGGCGGCACTTCGCCCTAGCCGAGCTACCCTTATCTTGATCTGGTGGCATTCCGACTTGTCACCCTCTAAAAAAAAAAGAGAGAAAGAATAAAAAGAAAGTAAAAAAATGGGGTTAAAAATAGAGATACCCTGCCAGACTTACTCCTATGTAGGGAGAAGTGCAAAAATGGCCCAAAACCCAGCTGTGGTGAAAACCCGAAAGGGCACTGTAGGCAAAATTGGGTACCCCACCACGTGAAAACCCGAAAGGGCGCGTGGGCAAAAGCAAGAGGGGGCTGGCTTCGGCGAAAACCCGAAAGGGCGTTTGGGTCAGTAATGTGGTAATTTAAAATTCCCTTTTTTTTACCCTGCCTGATAAAACTCCGAGAAGGACGATCATCATAAAGTCCCACCTGATGATGAAACCCCGTTGATCACAAGGCATATTGCCTTGATCAATGCAAAAAAAGGGGGGCCCACCTCGGGATAGACCTTCCGTCTGTTCTGATAAAACACTTCCACTTGTTTTTATCTAAAGACCCCACCACGGTGAAACCTGCCCGGTTTAGACCTTACGTCTATCCCGATGAAACCTATGAAATCCTTGCATTGGTATAAACTGAACACTGATGATGAAACCTGATATTGATCGACCGGCACACTGCCCGATCAACGATGAAACCTGCCCGGTTTAGACCTTACGTCTATCCCGATGAAACATATGAAGTCCTTGCATTAGTATAAACCCAACACTGATGATGAAACCTGATATTGATCGACCGGCACACTGCCCGATCAACGATGAAACCTGCCCGGTTTAGACCTTACGTCTATCCCAATGAAACATATGAAGTCCTTGCATTGGTATAAACCCAATACTGATGATGAAACCTGATATTGATCGATTGGCATCCTGCCCGATCAACGATAAAACCTATCCGCTTTAGACCTTACGTCCATCCCGATGAAACATATGAAGTCCTTGCATTGGTATGAACCCGGTACCAATGATGAAATCTGATGTTGATAGACTAGGCGCACTGCCCGATCGACGATGAAACCTATCCGGTTTAGACCTTACGTCTATCCCGATGAAACATATGAAACCTTTGCATTGGTATGAGCCCAATACCAATGATGAAATCTGCTACTGATCGATTGACAGACTGCCTGATCGATGCTAAAACCCATCCAGGGTAGACCTTCCGTCTGCTCTGACAAACACGACACAGCTATCTGAATCAATTCAGACCCTTCGTCTGGATAGATCATGAAACTCTATTCCTTTGCGTTAATGTTAAACCCCACATTAACGATGAAACTCACATTTTCAGCAAATGGCCTCGTGCCCGAGCTGCTATCTATATCCTCTAAATCAATTCGGACCTTTCGTCTGGATAGATCATGAAACCCTATTTCCCTTTACATTGATGTTGACACCCACATCGATGATCGTGTATCCACAATAAACATATGGCCCCCATGGTCCATAGAATGAAAGTTCTAGTTCCGGGAAAGACGATGACAAAAGAAAAGAGAAAGAATAAAAAATATATATATATGAAGAATGGGGTTAAAAATAGAGATACCCCGCCAGACTTGTTCAGGCATTCTGGACAAGGGCAAGAATGGCTAAAACCCAGCTGTGGTGAAAACCCAAAAGGGCACTGCAGGTAAAATCGGGTACCCCGCCACGTGAAAACCCGAAAGGGCGCGTGGGCAAAAGTCAAAGGGGGCTGGCTCCGGTGAAAACCCGAAAGGGCGCCTGGGCTAGTAACGTGATAATTCTGAGAAATTCCATACTTCCTTCCCTTGATATGGCCTCCCGTTAACCGTTTGGCTCTTTGCCCGGTCAGCGATGAAACCTTTCCAGGGCAGACCTTACGTTTACCCTGATATAATCTGCATACCCTCTTACAAATGTCCCACCGACAATAAAACCCATCACCATTCTGATAAAGCCTGGCCAGTTCAGACCTTACGTCTGTCCTGATGAAACTCTTAAACCTTCTCTTGATCGATCGGCTCCTTGCCCGGTCAGCAATGAAACTCTACCATGATAGACCCTACGTCTATCCTGATGAAACCTACGTATTGCTTAGCAAAGTCCCACATGCGATCAAATCCTGTCCAGGCTAGACCTTACGTCTATTCTGATGAAACCTATGAAACTTCTTTGCATCGATATAAACCCAATGTCGATGATGAAACCAGCTATTGATCGACCGGCACCTCGCCCGATCAGTGATGAAATCCTATCCAGTTCAGACCCTACGTCTGTCCTGATGAAAACCACGCACCCTTCAATGTCCCACCTGCGATAAACTCTACCCAGTCTAGACCTTCCATCTACTTTGATGAAACCTGTAAGATTTCTTTGCATCGATATGATCCCAATATCGATGATGAAATCATGCACTGGTCAATTGGCACATTGCCCCGACTGGCTTTGAAATCTACCCGGGATGGACCATTTGCCCGTTCCGGATGATGCTCTAAACCTCTTCATTCGCATTCCCGCAAACCGTCTCCCTTGCGGCACATATGGCCAAAAAGGACGTTTGCTGCTACCAGCAGAGTTCGGTTTAAGCACCCCCCGGATGCCGTTACGCGGTGGAGCGAGTTCCCCATCCTTTCTATGAAAGGGTGGATGCTCTCCTGCCAAGTACGAGCCATTCACAGGAGGGACTGCTAGAACCACTACCCCACTTCCCAAAGTGATGAAACCACATAGAAAAGAAGATGGATACACATGAAGCCGAAGATTCCTTTTCATTAAAAGAGGAGTACATAAAGAGCCCCGAGGGGACACTGTATCACAAAAGAGGCAGAAGAAAACAAAGAAGAGATAATTCAAGGCCGCCGGAAGATATCTTCAAAGGCCAAAAGACCCACATCGGGAGCGGCTCTTAGCTCGTGAAGGCGCGCCTCCTCTTCCTGAAGCTTCACGGACATACCTGGAGAGACATCACCCGTCCCTCCAACAAGGCCACCTCCTCGGTGGACTGTGGCCGAATAGAGGATAATTGTTGCAGCTCGGCTCGAAGTCCAGCGAGTTCCGCTTCCAGAATGGCTATCCGGTCCTGGACAGCTTCCTCCCGCTGACAACACTCTGTAGCTCAGCTTGGCATTCGTCAAGGGCAAGCGTCAGCTTCTCCAGCTCAGATTTGCACTCTGACCTCTGCAACTTCAATGCCGTCAGCTTGTCGGTCATAGTCCGTGCTAGAAATCCCTCCGATGCACGAATTTCAGTAGAAGCAGAACACGCTGAACCCATATGTCCAAAGGGCAGCCCATGGCCTGCAGGCCGGCAGTGAAGCGATCAGCAATTTCCTTCAGTTGCAAATGTGTTAAGCCAGGCTGAGATTCTAGCAGCTGGCGCAGCATATCCAGGTTCTGCCAGACAAAGCTCTCAGACGATGCGAAGCCAAAAGAAGCGGAGGGGATCACTTCAAAGGTCACTTCACTATCAATGTCCGCCCACAACGCAATAGCCGGCCGGGAGGACGAAGACGGCAAATCTGCTGGGAAGCTGGCTGGTCCCTCTCTATACTCTCCTGCCGAGCCGAAGATTCCTCTGCTACCGCTGCCTCAGGAGTTATGGCTTGAACACCCGCAGGAGGAGAATCAATAAATGATGGAGCTATCTCTTCATGGGTCTCCTGAGGGGGGGCTTCATCTTCAACTGCTCTTTCTCGTAATGGGGACGAAGGCGCCCTAGTCTGTGGAGGCAGAAATCCAGTCTCTATAGCCACTATGGCAGGGACTGCTGACTCGGGCGCAATGGACATTACTGCGGCTGGTATAAAAGCAGAGCTCCTGGCTGGGTCTGCTTCGGCTCTAAAATCTAAGGCCCTGACAGGGACGGAAATCTCTCCTGATGCCCCCAAGTCCAGTGATGTTAAGTCAGTTGAAGATTGTATTCTTACTGGCATAGGGCGAATAACCTCAGAAATTCCCATGCAAGTTAAAGGTAAAGCAGGGATGATGACCAAGTCTGCAGATGAAACATCCATAGAAACTGCGGCCGCATCTGAGCTACTGATGACAGGGTCCTGAGGACAAAGCAGAATGACCTTCAGCAGTGAATGAAAGAAAATAAATAGAACAGCAAACAAAAAAAGGGAAGCTTACCTTTAAAGTGGGGTCTATACCCTCGAAATGAGACAAAAGGGGAGAAAGCTCCGTAGTTGAAGCAGCAAACGGAGGGGTTATGTCAACCTCGGTGTCGAGCCCGGCAAACTCCTCTTGCAATTCCTCCTCAGAAGATAGCATCAGTAGCTTAGGAGGCTGAAAAGGCGGAAAGCCTTTTGCAAATACGGGCAAGGCTTCTGATTTTAGAACTTCCTCCTCACTGTCGCTGAAAGTCACTTCCTCCTCATTATCAGGGACGGTCTCAGAGCTGCCCGAGGATACCTCCACACTAGCTATATGCTGCGGGGTCGCCTCTAGAGCATGCCGGGATGCGGACCGGGTGATTATGCGTCTGGCCGGAATAGGGCTCCGTTTTGTTTGAATCCTGTGACCCTCCTGCGGCTGAGGCGACTCTCCCGCTGCTATCATGGCCTCAGTCTGCTCCCTGACTGCCACCTCAACAAAAGGGGACCTCTGAGGGATATAACAAAAGAAAAACAATGGAAGTATAAAGAAAAAGATGAGAAAGCACATTTACCCTCCTCCTCGCCAGCCGGGGTAGGAGAAGGCAGCCTCGTGTCCCTCTCCACAGGCACTGCAACCTGCTCCGGGGCTGTATCAGATAAAGAGAAGCTCAGTCTCGAAGGACGCCTTAAAAGATCAGTCAAGAAGACAATGAAGACTGCATCTACAAGCTATTTACCGCCACTCTCGGCAGGTTCTGAGCGGCCTCCCTCTGAGACCTGAACTCGTCGAAAGAGGGGATGTCTGGAAGAGGGGTTCCGGCATCCGTCACAACCGGAGCCGACTGCTGGACCCGAACAACCTTGGCCCTCTTGGCCTTGGCAACTGCAGCTTTCACCACAGAAGGCTTCCTCTTCTTGCCCGGAGGCAAGGGAGTGGTCGTAGGTGCCGCTGCAGGAATTTCAAAGTAAGCAGGCTTCTCAGCTTGAGCAATGATCTTCCTGTAAAGTCCCTGCCGCTTTATGTCCGGTCTATCTGTGCAAGACACAAGAAAGGCAGTCATAGTCGACAGATGCAGAACATAGCAATGAAAGAAAGATGCCATGAGCGCACAGGAAGGGTCATACCTGCTGGGCCATCATAAAATGTGGAAAGCGGCCAATACAGATAAGCCACCTCCTTCGATCGGGAAGCAGCCTCCTTCACGAGCCAGCATATGTCACCAATGGTCTGGCACTTCTCTGTCAAGGCAGCCAAGTCTTTATGTCCGTGGAAGTCGAGGCAATGAAACAGGCCGAGATAATCCATACACCAGCCGTCGACATAATGAAAAGAAAAAAAAAGTGGCTTATTCAGAATGCCAGCTATCGGGTTCTCTATTGATAGCCCGTGAACATTTAGCAGTACAAAAAGCCAAGAAGTGTGCTGATAATATGTCTGGGTGCGGTCTTCCCTCCGCACAAACGTCCTATAAGGGTGAAACCTGTCCACCGGACCCCTCCAGGGGGCTGCTGTCGGGAGAGGCTCCTCCGGGGGGAACGGATATTGTACATCCAAATGAACACCCCCTATATGGCCCAATTGCCTCAAATCCTTTATTAAAGCGTCTTCATTAATCTCAGAGAAGACAGGAGTGGGTATTTCAGAACCTCCTCTTTCAAAGACCGACGCGTGGCAATATATGTTTCCGCCTCCTTCTGGTGCTGTGAATAGAGCCTTTTCAGATGAACCTCATCAATTTCAAACACAGGCCCTGATTGCCGCTTTAAGAAAGAGGGCTCGGCCACATCCCAAAAGGCGCCTCTGCCATCTTTATAGAAGTTGGTACGGGTATTCTACCACTTAATGTATTCTGATGTGACACGGGGAATACGATTAGAAACGGTCGGGACCCTGAAAGTTACGCCCTCTCGGTGATGAAAGAAATCCCACCATGTTCGACCGTCACTGGCAATGGCGGACCCATGCTTGGCACGGCTGTCCAAAGGAAACTGGGCCACCAATGGGGGGATATGCTGATCATAGCCAAAGTTTCTGCTGAAACGGAATGGATAATAGGGCTCCAAGAGGAGCAAGCCTCCCTTCCTGAAGACCAATACACTGGGCCGAATAGCCAAAGCCCACCTGACCAGTTCTGGTTCTAATATGGGCCGGGTGGCGTTGACCCCCGAAATAGGATGGACGTAAGTTTCTACCTCCTCCATTTTGCATTCCCTCTGAGGGTCCACTAAAGGAGCCGAACCTGCTGCCAAGCTCCAAAAATGAATGCTGCCAGGAGCGTCTACAGGCACTCTTATCAACCTGCCCCTTATCTTAAACAGTTGCTCTGAGAAAGGACCAGGTTCGGCGCTAGCAAATTCAATCATCCGAGGAAGCAAAGTGTCCGACTGTAGAGTCCTCGGGGCCAACTCGGGGAAAATACTGCAGACCTAGGCATTAAAAAAATGAAACGGACCCACAGTCCTTAAGGAGCGGGGAACCCGATGTCTATGCAAATCCCCCAATGATTTGTAAATTAAGCACAAAGCCACTGGGCACAGAGACAGCCTCATCCCCCAGGCCATCTGACAGGCCGGGTATATAGCCTCCGGTCTGTAGACGTCTCGTCCCCTTGAGGAAGAGCGAAGGTGCACAGCCAGAAGGTCAGATAAGCTGCACAGTGAGTGATAGGGTCAACCCCTGTTGGGTTCGGACCGTCTGCACCTGCTCGGCGCAGTGAAGCTGGCAATGCTGATTTGTAACGAGGGGCCCTGATTTGCTTGCCAGAAGTCGGCCCCACAGAAGGGAAGTCCGCATACTTCAAGGGACCCCCGAAGAAGTATTGTATCCACTGTCCTACACGGACCCTCAATCTGCTACTCTTCTCCCGGGGTTGATAGCCTTTGGAAGATCCCCTGCTGTAAGCCAGACAGATGGTACGATAAGCTTTCATTAAATATCGGTATGCATAGCCGAAAGAATATCTGCCCTCTCCATCGGAGGCGTCCTTGACAGAGTCATCTAGACATACCTCCTCATATGGCTCCCCATCAATAGGCAGACCTGAAAGCTACGAAAGGCTCCAGAGGTCGAGCGAAGTCTCACCTTCTGCTGTGAAGAATGTGTTAAACTGTGGGCAGAATACTTCAAACATGCCGCAACATAATCCCGAGAGATGGGATAGTGGAATCTGGAAGTGAATACGCTATGGTAAACCCCGGCTCTAATCAGTAAAGGGGTGTACTCCTTCAGAACAAATTCTGTGAATTCCACTGCTCCTACCCTGAAGAGATGAGCATCTGTCACTTTAGCATCTCCAAACCAGCCGGCAGCTAGCTGATATTTAAATTGAACGGCCAGACAGTTCGGAATAAATGGCTCGTCCCTGTAACCCCACTTCACAGGAGCTAGAAAAAGTCCGAAGTTGGTCTTTTCCCGGTGGACGCGACCGGTGTAGACACGCCAAAATTGACGTCATTTTGAGTATATTTCATATCGCTCTGCGATGCCCCATTTGACCCTCAAATCAGCTTATTTGAGTGGTTTTCCCACTTTTCTTGAATTTCTCCTTTTTTTCCCCATTTTATCTCATTTTCCTATTTTTTCGGATTTCTTGGGCATTTATCTCTATTTTCTGAATTAACGCCCTCATCAGGGGCGTGTTTTTGAAACACGCCCTGGTCAAGGGCGTTTCTTTCCCATTTTATCTATTTCTCCCCATTCTATCTATTTTATGAATTTTATGAATTCACGACCTGGGTAAGGGCGTGTTTTTATTAAAACACGACTTGTACTAGGGCGTTTCTTAAGGAAGGACGACCACACTTGAGGGCGTCAATTCTTTTGGTTTGACCGACTTCCCCATTTGAGCTCTTGAAATTAACGCCCTTCCCAGGGGCGTGTTTTTGAAACACGGCTTTGACAGAGGCGTGTTTTTCATGTTTCAAATATGGGGAGTTTTCATTTCTAAAAATTTGGTCTTGAGAAACGCCCTTGTGCAGGGCGTGTTTTTGAGAAACGCCCTAGGGTAGGTCGTCAATTCTTAAATTAACGCCCTGACCTAAGGCGTGTTTCACCTTCTGGCTTCGCAGCCCTTTCCCCAGAGAGTCCTTGCCTCGTTAGACTCCTCCTCTATTTGGGCTCTTGCTGTTCTTATCCATTCCTCCTTTAATCTCTTCCCTTCTTATCACCTTTTCCTAACCTATTAATAGAGGCTCTCGCCTCTGTTAAGGGGTTGGTTCCGATATTTCTTATTCTCCGCTGACGTTCTTCTATTTTTTTCTTCTTTCTATTGTTCTTCTTGTGTGCTGCTTCTTCTCTTTTTTTCTTCCTTCTTCTCCGTATTCTCCTTCTTCTTCTTCTTCTTATTCTTCTTCTTCTGCTTCTTCTCTTTTTCTTCTGTTGTTTTCTTTTCTTTTTACAGGAACCGAAGGTAGGGTGGCATTGGCTAAGGAGAGGCTTCTTCACGGTTCAAGTCTTCATCCCTTTTGAAGCCTTTCTCCCATCGAGCATTCAAGCCAAAAGAGCCACCAAACAAGATTTTTCTATCTGATCTCCCCCTTATTTGTATTTTTTTCATTAGTTCATGCATGCATCATGTTTCATTATTATATTAATTTTTCTCAACTATCATTGAGATCTCCCCTTTAGTGCATCTCTTGCACTCTTTCCCCATTGTATTTTTACATGCATTCATACCTCCCACACCCTCTTTGCATAGGGGTTTAAGGGCCAACACCCTTAAGGTGTGTATTTCATATGTTATCATGCTCACCTTTCTATTATGAACTTGATGCTACACACACATTATTTCTAATCCATATTTTTATTGGTGTTTGTCTTTTTTTTGCAAGGGTAATTAATTGAAGAACTCTCTTCGTCGGCCGGCCGATTTGAAGAGAAAGGAAGCACTCACATCCCCGCGTTTCAAGAGGTATTTTGCGATCATCTCCCCATATTATTTTCCACTTGAGACCCTCGCGTCTCTGGCGATCACACACACCTCCTTTTAGCACCTCGTGCTATTTTTATTGCTTTCATCATATTTATTGCTTTTTATATTTAAGTGGATTTTTAAATAGAATCTACAAATTGGCGATCACGGTGGGACCCTTTGTGTTCTTCTTTCATTACCCCTTTCCCCTTAGGCACCCGCGCGTGCCATCTCCCCTACTTGCACCCTCGGTGCGTCTCCCTTTTGTGCCCCTCGGGCACCCTCCATTGGTTTTACACCCTCCCCTAAGTGATTGGTCAGTTTGTTGATTTTTCTTTAAAATCTCCACCTATTTAAAATTCCTGATGAGCATGCTTATTCTAGTGATTGCCATGATGCTGTGATTGAGTGTTATTACTGCTGGCCGTGAAGGTTTCCTGCAGAAAGTGAATTCACGCCTCTGGAAGAGGCGTTTTTATTGATTTAACGCCCTAACCAAGGGCGTCTTCTAAATATTTTACGCCCTCTGACAGGGCGTTTTCCATCATACTCCCGGGTTTACTGCTTGATATTGCTGCCTGTAAATTCACGCCTTTCCCCAGGGCGTCCTTTTATTGATAGCGCCTCACCCTAAGGCGCGTTCTGTTATTGATTAGCGCCCCACATTAGGGCGTGTCTTTTGATTTGACGCCCGCTGGATACGGCGTCCTTTTATTGATAGCGCCTCACGCTAAGGCGCGTTTTACTCTGCCCCTGGGCCCTCACGTTTATTCACGACAGTCACACCGTCGTGTCTTTTTATTAGCGCCCCCTTCCAGGGCGTGTTTTTACTGTGGGTTTCCAGAACCCTTCTCGTGGGTGAGTTTTCATGCTTATCTTTGTTGATTGATCATTATTGTGCTGTTTGGCCTAATTTCCCCTGTTGCATTCATATTTGCATTTGGTTTGGGAGACCTCCTCGCTCTTCATTAGGATCCACACACCCCCTTGGTGAAGGAACGACCCTCCATTGAGCATTCCGTCTCTTTGGATTGGAAATTCCTAAACCAAGCCTCCATAAGTCCCCGCACCCGTGGATTCCCTCACGGACGCCGGGCAGGTTGTACCCTTTGAAGTCCCGATATAGTTGGCCTAATACGTGGTGAGTGAGAGTTCCTAGTTGGCATTGGAGTTCAACTCATATTGAAACTAGGTTCCTCCCCCCCCCTTGTGTGAATCTTTCCAAATTTTATTAAAATTCATTAATTCACCAAGGATTAAACAAATCAAAATCACGGTAACCATTCCAACTTGTGTGCTTCTTTGCAATTATTGAGAACTTTGATTATATAATGGCTTACCATGATAGAAACATGTTCAATTCAATTAATGAGGATGCACAACCTAGCACTTCATATCCTCAATTTCAACATGTTAATCATCATCATTCTCACCATTCTTTCAAGGGACCACGTCCTTATTCTCATGGTCATGCCCGACCCATGGGCAATGTCCGTCCTTATGGTCCCCCTACTCAAGTTCGAGCCACTATTCCTACGGGACCGTCTCCTCCCAATGACGAGAAGGTCTCTCAAATCTTGCATGCATTAGATCATCTTACCCCTCAACAGATCCAAGCCCTTAAGGCTGCCGTTGAGGGTACATCTCTTGCATCTCTCCCTCCTTCCAATTCTATTCGGGTGGCCCATCACCCACCTCCTTCCAATTCTATTCAGGTGGCCCATCACCCACCTCCTCCTTCCAATCATATTCGGGTAGCCCATTACCCATCTCCTCCTGTTCATTCTACTCGGGTGGTCCGACACCCGCCTCCTTCTATTCCTCCTCCAACACGGCCCCGAGGCCCATTTATTCCTTGCAATCCGGCCCGTCCGGTTTCTTTTACGGGTCATCCCGTCAACTCCCCTCCACGGCCTTTTTCTGCGGCCCCTCCTCCTTCAAGGCCCTGCCAACCCTCTATTGTTCATGTTACTCCCCTCCAGCAAAACGTCTTGGATAAGATTGCTTCTATGGAGGAACAATTAAAGAGGGTCACCGCTCCTCCTACTCCGGTTAATCCTCTCTATGCGGCTTTGGATGACATTACAAAAATGGAGAGAGAATGGAAGGATAGGATGGACGACTACGGCGTTGACATTTCAAGCAATCAAGAGCCGGCATTTGAAGAATCTGAGGCAATATACGATGATGAAGATGTGCAGGCACCCCTTCCGAGTTTCCTTAATTTCCCGCTTTCCCCATTTTCATTCGATGAACCTCCTGCTCAGGATGAAATCATCCCTGATCCAACCCCTATTTATGAGACTAGTTGGTGTTACGACGATGGGTCGATATTCCAATCGCCCACACCGGCACATTGTGAGTCTCCTCCTATCCCTGACGCTGCTTACATTACACCTCCACCAGTTATACCATCAAACTTCACACCATCAACCTCCCCTGAGTCTTCCATCAAACCTCCGCCCATTAAACTCTTACCCTCCATACCATCGGCCTCCATTGAGCCCACCGTTGAACCTTCCCCAATTAACCTCCCATTACCTCCACCTCGACCTTCCATTATCCCTTTAAAACCCACTTTGCCTATTCCACCATTGAACCCTTTACCCTTACCCATGGCTAATCCTGAGCAGGATCCACCCCTTTTTGCACCCGAGCCCATCCCGACTGCTTCCGAGCAAGGGGAGAAGCTCGACGTGTTTGAACCTCCGCCCCCATTCACCCATTTGCCAACACTTTCCATTATAACTCCACCATCCACGGAGCCTTCCGCCTCCGCCTCACCTCCCTTTGTTACTCGGAAGGGGCGTGCTTCTGCAGCTACTTGCGCCAAGGATAAGCAAGAGCCGGGCAAGAAAACTTTGGCCACGGCCGTGCCCTTCGAGATGCAAGAATTCATTTGCCAGATGCCAATCCGGGTTATTGTGCCAATCACGGCCGAAGAAGTCAAGTCGCCGCCATGCCGGGCATTGATGCCGTTTAAGGGTCGGGCAGGGCACCCCTTGTTCCAATTTCCGAATTCCGAATTCATTATTCCTTACAAGGGGCGAGTGCCCATTTTGCTCAACTTTCCATATATACCACATTCAATGGGCAACACGACGCTCCCCGTTCCAACTCTCCAACTCCCTCACCTTATTGATTTTCGCTTTCCAAGGGGGTTGTCATTTATTGAAGCTTCGTTTATTGGGCCAATTGGTCATACATGTTCATCACCGTGGAGGGGCAATTATCTTAAGGGGCCGTCCCCTATTTCTCCCACTCTTGTTCATTCAACTTCATCCACATCTATTTCTATCACCTTTTCTTCATGGGCCACTCGAAGGGTAAAAAGGAAGATCTCATCCTTTCACCCTTCACATTATTCATCTTCTTTGCATCTCCTTGCATTCACGCATTTCAAGCATTCATCGAATCCATCCCATTGCATGCATTTGCACCTCCTGCTTCCCGGGTTTCCAAACCCGTATCTTCCCCGCATTCTGGCACCGCCGGATATTCCGCATTTCCCATCTTATTCATATTTATCCTTTTATCCACTCCCCTTGGGGCATCGCGTCCCCCTTCCTGCTATTTCCCTGGAACCTCCAGGAATGTTATCCCTCCTCTTTGGGCATCTCGCCCTTTCTGATTCTATTCCTCCGGAACCTCCGGACCTTTCTCTCGGGCACGACGCCCCTTTCCATCTTCTCCTTACTGATTTCATCCCTCCGGAACCTCCGGATTCTCCACCTGATTGTCTCCATCTTTTCCTCGGGCATCACGTCCCTTTTCATTCTCCTCCTTCAGAACCTCCAGACTTTTCCCTCGGGCACGACGCCACTTTCCACCTTCTCCTTCCTGATTTTATTCCTCCGGAACCTCCGGACCTTCCATATTTCCTTCAATTCATCTTTTTGCTCCTCCGGGACTCCATATCTTTTATTCTCTTCTTCCTTTTCCGTCATCTTTTTCATCATCTTTTTCCCTATTTCTCCCCAGGGCATCGCGTCCCTTCTTTCGTTATCCCACCGGAGCCTTCGGATTTCTCCTCTCGCGATCCTCCTCTGCCTCCGGACCCTCCAGATCCGCCTCTTTCCATCTATCAATTTCTTCTTCTGATTCCTCCTGATTCTGGGTCCGACCCAACTTCTTCCACATCCACTGCCTTGGGCATCTGCCCATTCTCCCATTGCTTCCGAGGCTTTAGTCCTCACCCCTCTTCTTGATTCTCCTCTCCTTCTGTAGATTGTTCCATGTGATCAGGGTTTCCACGCCTTAGTGAGGGAGTTCTAGCCCTCGCCTCTCTTCCTTTCTCTCCTTATTCGTCTGAGTCTGGTCTTGGCACCACTCCTTCTTGTTAAGCCGCTTTCAAACCCTTTGCTTCCAATCCTTTTATCTGTCTAAGAGGACTATCCCACAACGATCATCTGTCTAGGCAGCTGCTTCAACAAAGGTTGCAAGGTAACATATTGGCGTAAGTATGCATTTTCATGATATCATTTTCTCATTACTTCACGCATGATTTTCAAAATCAAGTGCTTCTTAACGAGATTAAGAGTGGTGTTTTAAACCTTTATCTTAGGCTTTTTGTTTAATTAAATCACTCTCAAAAAGAGTCTTTAGGCTTACTTTTGCATCACTCTTGGTTAATAAGAACCCGCACTGGGAATTCAACCTTCTCTCCCCGCTTGTTAAAAGTAACCCTTAGCTGGGCATTCCACACACTTCACGGCGTCCTTAGCCGGCTCCTTTGGTTAAAATACCGTTGCTACCTTGGCCATGCCATGAGTATTTCTGAAAGTCTTTTCTCTTCTTCACTCGGCCGCATGCAGGGGCAAGAGGTTGATGGATGAGATGACCAACCTTGGTAATCCCCAATACGAGAGGAGTCTCAAATAGGGGTAGTCTTGACCCGAAATTAATTTGAAATTTCATATGAATTTCATTATACATCTCGCCAAAAGGGCAATTATGAAAATCAAGTCAAATCAATAAAATGCAAAATTGTGAATTATGGCATGTCAAGAGTGGCAAAGTCCCCGCAGGGAAAACCCTGGTCGTATGCATGTCAAGGGTCTAAAAATTAAAGGCACAAAGCCCCGGCACAACAGACTACCTCTTTGAAGGGAACACCTTGGAAGGAATTCAAGTCCCGATATCTCCCATCCTGCACAAAGTTTATCCCCAATTATTCTTCTCTTCTCCCTCCAAGACCGAATGTTTCTCGGGTATGGCCTTGGTAGGGGCACCGTTAATCAAAGACGGTCGGTTATAGGATGCCGCTTTCAATGCACGTCCAGCTCTGGGCAGTTTTTAGCGAAAAGGGAAGGAACAAGGACCCCTAGCCAGTGGTTCAGAACACCCTTTGATGCTGCATTAACAATATTTCCAAAATCTCCACAAAAATTTGAATATTTTCAAAATCTCCACAAAAATTTGAATATTTCCAAAATCTCCACAAAAATTTGAATATTTTCAAAATCTCCACAAAAATTTGAATATTTCCAAAATTTCACAAAAAAAATTTGAATATTTCCAAAATCTCATAAAAAATTTACATATTTCCAAAATCCAAAAATTTTGCATTGTATTTTCTGATGGTGTTTTGCAGGAATAACTTTCCAAGGACCAGGAGCACGGGATGAGTCCTCTCTCCACTCATTGCTATCAATCTATTGATTCTTTCCCAATATTCTCATGACATGCCACCCTGGGCATCTTTTTTTGATTATCATCTCCTCATATCTTTTTGGTTATATCTCCTGATTATCATCCTGATTATTCATCTCGAGATCTTTCAATCAACTCCTGCTGATTTCTCTTAATTAATTCTGCCACTGGGCATTATATCACTCTGATCATCCAAATCTTGATTAGCCAAGATTATCTCCTCATGATAAAACAATAAACAATGATGATTTGCAATGCCATGATTTCATTCATGCTATACATGCTGTAATTGATGCTTTGATGATTGCTATGCTTAAATGCCTTATTCATTGCTTGTTATATCTTGGCTAATGAATTTTGAGCGCAGGATAAGAAGCTCTTGGTCCCACCGACTGGGCATCATTCAAGTCCCACGGTGCTTGCAGCTCATTTCTCAGTTCCCCTTGCTTATTGCTATCACCATCTCCTGTATGCATTTTACTATATGTTACATATGTTACTAGATTATATCAAGGACCTTATGGCTTTGGTAAATCTGGAATTTGAGTTCCCCTTCATCAAAAACAATGACGATTCCAGAGGCATCTTAGTCATACGGATAGGCCGTTGAGCCGTCCAAGACTGGGGACGATGGTTCCCTCTTTGCGAGTTGGTGCGCGGATAAACGGGCTTCGGCTTAGTATCAACTCGCAGAATTGGTTTCTTGACCCAGTCTGGGCAGTTTAACAATATTATCCTTGATTATATTATATTTTTTTTATTTGATTTAATTTTTTCCTTTAGCCCAGCATGCATTCATGTAGGACTTTGAAACAATTGTTGAAAAATCATTCTGATAAGCTGATGATTGAGAGTTGAATTGATCTTAATCTTTCCCGATATGAGATTTTCATTGCCGAATTGAGTCCTCAGTTCGTTTTGTCGCTGTTTTGGGTCTTTTCTCGAGAGCTCCTTGTTTGGATTTTTATCATCTTGTTGTCCAACTTTCCCCTTGATCCACCTTGGCTGCAGCACGTCCACATTGGCTGGTAACCGCTCCCCGATGGTGAAATCTACAGGTTTGTGACCTGGGGTACTTCCACCGCGCTGGAAGTTGATCATTTTATTTTATCTCCTTCGTGCACCGCGTGCACATCTCCCCCTTTTATCCAAACATTGTTGATTTCGTTGGATTTCCCGAGATTTGCTTCATCTCGTGCTTTTGATTTCATTCTCATCAAGTGATGTTGATTGCGTGTCTCATCACACCTTGGCATCTACTTTTCAGTTTGCTACGCTCCCTTGCAAAGCAGACGCCAAGGCGGGGCAGCTGTAGACACGCCAAAATTGACGTCATTTTGAGTATATTTCATATCGCTCTGCGATGCCCCATTTGACCCTCAAATCAGCTTATTTGAGTGGTTTTCCCACTTTTCTTGAATTTCTCCTTTTTTTCCCCATTTTATCTCATTTTCCTATTTTTTCGGATTTCTTGGGCATTTATCTCTATTTTCTGAATTAACGCCCTCATCAGGGGCGTGTTTTTGAAACACGCCCTGGTCAAGGGCGTTTCTTTCCCATTTTATCTATTTCTCCCCATTCTATCTATTTTATGAATTTTATGAATTCACGACCTGGGTAAGGGCGTGTTTTTATTAAAACACGACTTGTACTAGGGCGTTTCTTAAGGAAGGACGACCACACTTGAGGGCGTCAATTCTTTTGGTTTGACCGACTTCCCCATTTGAGCTCTTGAAATTAACGCCCTTCCCAGGGGCGTGTTTTTGAAACACGGCTTTGACTGAGGCGTGTTTTTCATGTTTCAAATATGGGGAGTTTTCATTTCTAAAAATTTGGTCTTGAGAAACGCCCTTGTGCAGGGCGTGTTTTTGAGAAACGCCCTAGGGTAGGTCGTCAATTCTTAAATTAACGCCCTGACCTAAGGCGTGTTTCACCTTCTGGCTTCGCAGCCCTTTCCCCAGAGAGTCCTTGCCTCGTTAGACTCCTCCTCTATTTGGGCTCTTGCTGTTCTTATCCATTCCTCCTTTAATCTCTTCCCTTCTTATCACCTTTTCCTAACCTATTAATAGAGGCTCTCGCCTCTGTTAAGGGGTTGGTTCCGATATTTCTTATTCTCCGCTGACGTTCTTCTATTTTTTTCTTCTTTCTATTGTTCTTCTTGTGTGCTGCTTCTTCTCTTTTTTTCTTCCTTCTTCTCCGTATTCTCCTTCTTCTTCTTCTTCTTATTCTTCTTCTTCTGCTTCTTCTCTTTTTCTTCTGTTGTTTTCTTTTCTTTTTACAGGAACCGAAGGTAGGGTGGCATTGGCTAAGGAGAGGCTTCTTCACGGTTCAAGTCTTCATCCCTTTTGAAGCCTTTCTCCCATCGAGCATTCAAGCCAAAAGAGCCACCAAACAAGATTTTTCTATCTGATCTCCCCCTTATTTGTATTTTTTTCATTAGTTCATGCATGCATCATGTTTCATTATTATATTAATTTTTCTCAACTATCATTGAGATCTCCCCTTTAGTGCATCTCTTGCACTCTTTCCCCATTGTATTTTTACATGCATTCATACCTCCCACACCCTCTTTGCATAGGGGTTTAAGGGCCAACACCCTTAAGGTGTGTATTTCATATGTTATCATGCTCACCTTTCTATTATGAACTTGATGCTACACACACATTATTTCTAATCCATATTTTTATTGGTGTTTGTCTTTTTTTTGCAAGGGTAATTAATTGAAGAACTCTCTTCGTCGGCCGGCCGATTTGAAGAGAAAGGAAGCACTCACATCCCCGCGTTTCAAGAGGTATTTTGCGATCATCTCCCCATATTATTTTCCACTTGAGACCCTCGCGTCTCTGGCGATCACACACACCTCCTTTTAGCACCTCGTGCTATTTTTATTGCTTTCATCATATTTATTGCTTTTTATATTTAAGTGGATTTTTAAATAGAATCTACAACCGGCTGCATGGTCCCACCTCGCCGGGGTGAACTCTGGAGCCCGGATCAACATTTTCTTCTCCGGCTCTAATTCAGAAATACCCAGTACGGCATTCCAGTCCCGCTACTCGCCCGGAAGATATATAGCTCGGGCACGATAAACAGAACCCTTCATGCTGTCTCTATCAGCAAGTATTGCCGCTTCCACAGACCGAGCAAGCAGAAGATCCCTCATTCCGCCTATGGTGAAGGTCCGGATAAATGGCAACAGATGACGATCCTTCGGCAGGTCCGGACGGTAGTCAGCAGCCCTTCTGAAATCAATACCTTCTGTGGAAGAATAGACCCCAGAAGATGACACTGTGTCAGTCTCAGAATCAGAGGACTCGTCGATAGTAGCGATTTGGTTATAGCCAAAGCTCAGGCTGTTCACATTCAGCCAGTTGACTGAAGCCCGAGATATGTCCGGCTGAGCAGATGAGCTCGCCCCCACAGTCATGAAAGCTGCAGCAGTAGGGTCGGAAGCCATGTCGGCACCTGCAAACAAAGAAAGATGACAAGATAAGTCTCGGCAAGATGAATGGGTCTATAAAGACTGAGCAAATGATTCTGGTCAAATTTCGGCAGCATCTCCTCTTGTCTGGGGTATGCCCAAGAGAGATAGGGAGTCACCCACCAAGAGGGAGTGATCCCGAACATAAAATGGGACTTAGTCCCATATAGTGAACCTACCCTGAGAAGAAATCGGTCAAAAGGGGGGGTTAACGAAGGTTCTCGGAGGGGGAAGCCCACCGCCACCGCCGAGATGAAGAGAGAGAAGGAGATGTGAGAAATGAGAAGAAGAAAGGCGATGGTCGCCTTAAAAAGAAGCCAAGACAAGATGTTCTAGGAGCGATGAAAAGCGCGCCGAGAACCCCTCCCCCTCACGTGCCGACTGCCAAGGCGCGCCGAGAAGCCCAGGTCGAGAGCTTGCGTGCCGACTGCCAAGAACGCGCCGAGAAGCTGCTAATCCTCGCGCCGAGAACCTGATCAAGAGGCGCGCCGACAGTCTGCCCAATCCTCAGGCCGAGAAGTATATGAATATCATGCTGAGAAGACTCCAAAGTGCTGGAAAGAAAAGAGCACAGAAATGAAAAGTATGTGTTCATAATATTGCTGCAATAAGTTGATCAAGTCTAAGGATTAGATTAAAGAGAAATGAAGGAAGATACCCTCGAATACTAAAAAGGCACCTGTGGACCCCGTGCCGCTTATTCTGCGCTTACGCCATCCACAAGTGGGGGGTATTTGTTGACACCTGAAATATAATCAAGAACAAAGATGGGACCGAAGAGAAGATCAAAGCAGAACTAGCAATGAAGACCCTTATAGTCTCTGCAGAGTCAGAACTAAAGAAGAGCCGTCACTAAAGCTATCTACCTAGCTGAAGCCCTTCTCAGGCCTGGCTGATGTCCGATTTTGTCGTCGTCCAAACGGCAATACTGATGAAACTCCGGTCTGTTGACTGATGAGAAACCTCCAGATTACTCAGATGATGATGCATATAAGGGGCCTTCGTTAGTTCCGATATGATCAAAGGAATTCAACGAAGCTAAGGATAATAGGAGCTTCACAGGGGAAGAAGCCTTAAATGGGCCTATTGAATGGGCTTCAATGAGACCCCTTGCGCCGAGAGCTTTGGAGAGATTAGCACGCCAGGAACTTGCCCACAGTTGCAAGCGCACCGGGAACCTCTTCCACCAAAGCAAGTGCGCCGAGTGCCATCTGCAAAAGGAAGGGCTTATATAAACCCTTTCTTCGCCTACAAGAAAGAAGAGGAGGACGGGAGGAGAGGAGATAGGAAGATAGAAAAACCCGAAGAGCGAAGAAGAAAAGAAAAGAGAGAAGAGAGAAAGCAGAGAGGAGAGCTCGAGACTAATCGAAGGTGGGCAACGGGGAGGGAGAGGAGTCAATGCTCCGCCCTCCCCCTCCTTTTCTTTTTTGTAGTTCATCTCATTTCGATTATTCTTCTTTCTGCCTTCTCTGATGTGTTCTATAATACTGTAAGCGGTTTCACGCTGATGGAAAGATGCAACTCCCTCTGTTCATTTTCTCTTTATGTATCTTGTTCGATGTAGGGAGTATCCAACATTGAGTGAATAAATACGACGGGCCGCAGTTGCCGCCTGCTGTTGTTTTTCTCCGAAGCTCTGCTGCCATCCCCTTATGTTTTCTCTTAGATTCCGTAGCATGTCATCCCCTCCCCAGTCTGATCATCGGTCTGCTGCTTTGCTTGGTTTTCAAATGCTTTCCGTGCTTACTCCAGAGCCAGGGACAGACCATCCCTTGGCCTCCGGGATAAGGCAAAGCTATACAATGACCGAGGTTTATGATACTTCGGAGTTCTAGATGCTTATATTCTGTCTATTAGCATTGTCGAAATCACCTCTGGGTCCAGAGACAGCCATCTCTTGGCTCCTAGGGTGATGAACGACCACATCAAATCTGTCCTCGGGCTCTGCATAATATTGGTGACAAGGGTTCTCTAGACCTTGGTCTTCCCTAATTCATCCTCGATCCTGATGTTTCTATAAAGCCCAAACCTAATCCAGTTCAAATTTGATGCCCTGATCCATTTTAATCCCACAGAATCCACCTACCTTATCCTGAATCGTCAAGAAACCCAAAACAGGGTGCCGTAAAACTCTGAAACTCATCCCGGCGCCCTCACCCATCTTGGCCCCATGCACAGTAAAAGGGGTGAATAGTTCTCGGAGCAAGGCTTCTGGCACCGAGAACCCCACCCCTGACCTTCTTGCCTTCGCGCCACGAACCCCTGGCCTTCTTGCCTTCGCACCGGGAACCTCTCCATATTGGCCGCGCCGGGAACCCCCCTGGCTACTTTGCCATCACGCCGGGAAGCCCATCCCCTGGCCTTCTCCCATGCGCGCCGGGAACCCCCCTTGGCTTCTTTGCCATCGCGCCGAGAAGCCCATCCCCTGGCCTTCTCCCCTGCGCGCCGAGAACCTACCCCTGGCCACTCCACCTTGGCGTCGGGAACCCTATTTCTTGGGCGCGCCGGGAACCCCCTGGCCACTCGACCTTCACGCCGAGAGCTTCCTTTGTGCCAGCTTCCCGGCCCCTAGAATAGCGCCGCATGAAGAACCCTTCCCGGCGTGGTAGTTCTTGCGCCGGGAACCTATATGCACACCTAAGCTGCCCCGAGAGCCTCCTCTGCCATCCAATTGAACCATGGCACCTTGATCAAACCAAGCCAGGGATGCCCATGATTCACCAGACCCGGCCCGGGGATAAATTCAAAGGAAGTCAGGCTCCCTTATGTTCCACTGTCCCGCATCGGATTTATGAGTAACCCCTTTAGCTCGGGAGGGCTCTGCCACTGCATGAGTTCCGCCGGCTTCCCTAGGGGAAAATCAAACATTGCCCCATGGCAAATATATATAGGTCGGGAGGTCTGGCCTCTCTCCTCCTCTCGGCTTTCATCCCGACACTCCGTGGATGATAGCCTATTTCCCCCTTTGGGCATAATCCAGATTATGGGGAGGTTCTGCCGAAATATCGATTAACGCTTTAACCCCGACAAGCCCCGGGAAGCGTATATCGTACATCTCCCGTCTGGCTCGATCCTTCGGGGAATACAAACGCTGTAAGGCCCTTGGCTGGATGAGAAACGTGGAAGGGGGCATGTCCCCGATGATTGTCCAGGCTCCGCCCCGCCGCTGCGTGGACGGTGTCCTATTTCTATCCGGCACGACCCATATAAGAGGAGGTCATGCTGATTTAATAAGTCTGTCATTTACCTAATTACATTCTTAGAATGACAAGAGCTTCAATATCACACACTGTTCTTTTCTTTTTATTACCGCCCCGAGTGGCCTCCTATTTCGGCGTTTAATCAAGGGTTGTCCTTCTTAGGAAGGGCGTAATTAACGTCATAGCCTTTATGGTATGGCGGACTTTTGGTCCCGACTCGGACTTTATAATCGACTGATTGAGTCAGATCGAGCGCATAATAAAATTGTCACCTCGGTGACTGGCACGCCAATAATAAAATAAATAATAAATGATTAAAATAAAATAATTAAACCATCCCCATAGGCGCCGCTGAAGGGCTGGCTAGAGCGTGCCGCCGGGACACTTGAAGGGCACGCCGGGAGAGAGCACAGGAAGGTGTGCCGCGTAAGGCCCTCCGAAGGTGTGCCGCCGGGGGCGCGTGGGAGCGTGCCGGATGGGGCATGTCATCGGTGTGCCGCTGGGGCGCCAAGAGTGTGCCATTGGAGCGGCAGAAGGGCGTGCCGCAGGAGGCTTCACAATGGGTGTGCCGCTGAGGGCACTTAGTAGTGTGCCGCTGGAGGCCTTGCAGGCTGCTACGCCGTTGGAGCACTTCAAGAGTGTTTCTTTTTCTTCTCTTCTTGTTTTCACCTTCTCTTCTCTTTTCTCCCCTTCTATATTCCCCTGCACGTAAACATGGGGTGAGAATTTATTTAGTGTCCACGAATCGGGAAAGCGGGCTACAAAAGCCTAAATTGGGGAGCGGGCAGGCTGCCAGAGCTAAAATTGGGAAAGTGGGCCATGGGGGCCGAGGTAAGCAGGCTATAAGAGCCAAAGTTGGGAAGCAGGCTATGGAAGCCGAATTGGGGAGGCAGGCCATAAAAGCCAAGGGTATTGGGTAGCGGGCTGCAAGAGCCAAAATTATGGGAAGCGGGTCGTGAAGGCCAAATTCTGGGGAGCGGGCTACGAGAGTCGAGCTCTGGGAAGCGGGCTGCAAGAGCCAAAGATATCAGGAAACGGGCTGCGAGAGCCGAAATTATGGGAAGCGAGCTGCGGGAGCCAAATTGGGAAGCAGGCCGCAAAGGCCGAAGGTAAGCAGGCTACACGAGCCAAGGTTACGGGAAGCGGGCCGTGGAGGCCGGATTGGGGAAGCAGGCTGCAAGAGCCAAAGTTGGGAAGTAGGCTGCAAGAGCTGGAATTATGGGGAGCAGGCTACGGAAGCCAAATCAGGGAAGCAGGCTACGCCCAAATCGGGGAAGCAGACTATAGAAGCCGGAGTTGGGAGATTAACGAGCCGCAAGGGCATGAGGTAGGCTATGGGGGCCAAGATTGGGCTCTACGAGCCAGCGCTGGGAAAGTGTAGATCTTAATTAAAATCCACTTAAACAAATGAAATTAATAAAAAGCAATAATCAATAAACAATAGTGGAGATGAAACATGCACGAGGTGCTAAAAGGAGGTTGTGATGTGATCGCCAGAGACACGAGGTCTCAAAAGTATAACAATGAAAGCATGGGGAAGGTGATCGCGAAAAATACCTTTAAAAGTGCGGGGACGTGAGTGCTCCTTTCTCTTCTAGATCGGCCGGCCGATGAAGAGAGTTCTTCAATTGATTACCCTTGCAACAAAGACAAACACCAATAAATAAATTGCATTAGATATGTGGTGAGTGTAGCATCAAATCCTAAATAAAGATGAGCATGAAATCATGGTGAAGAACACACCTTAAGGGTGTTGGCCCTTAAACCCCTATGCAAAGAGGTGGGGAAAAATATGATGAATGTATGCAAAACATGGAGATGTGCAAGAGATGCACTAAGGGGAGATCTCAGTACGATGGTTGAGAAAAATCAATATAACAATGAAACATGATGCATGTATTATGAACTAACAAAAAAATACAAATAAGGGGAGATAAGATAGAAAAATCTTGTTTGGTGGCTCCTTTGGCTTGAATGCTCGATGGGAGGAAGCCTCAAAGGGATGAAGAGGTGAACCGTGAAAGAAGCCCCTCCTTAGCCAAGAACAGCCCCTGCGTAAGGAAAGAAGAAGAAAACCAAAAAAACAGAAGAAAGAAAAACAAAAAAAAGCAGAAGAACGGAGGGAGGAGAGGAGAAGAAGACAGAAGAGGAAGCAGACGGCAGCAGAAGAAAAGAAGAAGAAGAAGAAAGAAGAAAAGAAGGAAACAGAAGAATCAACGGTGGGAGGAAGAAATCCGAAAATCCGGAGAAAAAGGAGTCCAACCAATTAACAGAGCTCGGAAGCTCTATTAATAAGATAGAAAGGGAGATAAGGAGGGAAGAGTCCAAAGGAGGAAGAGATAAGAACGGGCAAGAGTCCAAAATAGGGGAGGACTAAGCTGGGCAAGAGCCCAAACGAAGCAGGAGTCTCTCTGGGAAAGGTTGCGTTCGTTCGGAGCACAAAAGTGAAACACGACTTGGTTCAGGGCGTCAATTGTTGAATTGACGACCGGCCCAGAGGGCGTTTCTTAAAAACACGCCTTAGATCAGGGCGTTAATTCAAAAATCAAATTTTAGAATTTATTTAAAAAATTGTGAAACACGTCTGATTCAAAGGCGTTAATTAAAACACGCCCTAACAAAAGACGTTAATTTAAAATATTCAAAATAGGGCCATTTTTCATTTCTCAATATTATTTTCTCATTTTTTAGGTGAAGGTGCATCTCGTCGCACTGATTCCAACGACTATTTTTGCGAATTTTTCTGACATCCGGAAGGCCACCAAATCACCTCTCAAAGGGGTTTTAAAAAATCATAATAAAATAATCAATTTGAAAAAACGCCCTCACGTACGTCGTGAATTTATTTTTTTATTTTTTTATCAAAATAACGCCTCATGCTAAGTCGTTAATTCCCGAAAAATTTTGAAAAATTCCCAGAAAAATTCAGAAAAATAGAAATTTGAAAGAATGGACGCCCTTCACTGTAGTCGTTAATTTTTTAAGAAACGCCCATGTATAAGTCGTTATTTAAAAGACGCCCCAAGTCAAGTCGTTATTTCTGAAAATAGAGAAAAATACCCAAAAAATCCAGAAAAATTCAGAAAAATCCAGAAAAATCTAGAAAAATAGGGGAAAATAGAAAAAAATAAGAAAAGGGTGAAAAAAAATGAAGAAATCCAAGAAAAGTGAGAAAAAAACACTCAAATAGAACTAATTTGAGGGTCAAATTGGGGCATTACAAGGCAATATGAGATGTACTCATAGTAACGTCAATTTTGACGTGTCTACAGCTGCCCCGCCTTGACGTCTGCTTTGCAAGGGAGCGTAGCAAACTGAAAAGTAGATGTCAAGGTGTGATGAGACACGCAATCAACATCACTTGATGAGAATCAAATCAGAAGCACGAGATGAAGCAATCCCGGGAAATTCAATGAAACCAACGATGTTCGGATAAAACGGGGAGGTGTGCACGCGGTGCACGAAGAAGATAAAATAAATGATCAACTTCCAGCGCGGTGGAAGTACCTCAGGTCACAAACCTGTAGGTTTCACCATTGGGGAGCGGTTACCAGCTAGTGGACGTGCTGCAGCCAAGGTGGATCAAAGAGAAAATGATTAAAATAAGATGATAGAAATCCAAACAAGGAGCTTTCGAGAAAATGACCCAAAATAGCGACAAAACGAACTGAGGACTCAATTCGGCATGGAATATCTCACATTGAAGATCAAGATCAATTTGACCCACAAAAACAGCTTATCAGAATGATTTTTCAACAATTGTTTCAAATTCCTACATGAATGCATGCTGGGTTTAAAGGGAAAATAAATCAAATGAAAATATAGAATAATCAAGGATAATATTGTTAAACTGCCAAGACTGGGTCAAGAAACCGATTTCGCGAGCTGATACTAAGCCGAAGCCCGTTTATCCACGCACCAACTCGTAAAAAGGGAACCATCATCCCCAGTCTTGGACGGCTCAACGGCCTATCCGTGTGACTAAGACTTCTCTGAAATCATCATTGTTTTTGATGAAGGGGAACTCAAATCCCAGATTTACCAAAGCCACAAGGTCCTTGATATAATCTAGTAACATATGTAACATATAGTAGAATGCATACAGGGAGATGGTGATATCAATAAGCATGGGAACTGAGAAATGAGCTGCAAGCACCGTGGGACTTTGATGATGATGCCCAGTCGGCGGGACCAAGAGCTTCTTATCATGCGCTCAAAAATTCATTAGCCAAGATATAAAAGATAACAAACAATGAAGAAGGTATTTAAGCATAGAAATCATCAAAGCATCAATTATAGCATGTATATGGCATGAATAGCATAAGTCAAATCATAGCATTGTTTGTTGTTTTATCATGAGGAGACAATCTGGCTAATCAAGATTTGGAGATGAATGATCAAGATCTGATATAATGCCCATCGGCGGAGTGATCAGATGAAATTAGCAGGAGTTGATTAAAAAAGATTTGGAGATGAATAATCATGAGATATGATAATCAGAATGATATAGGGAGATGATAATAAAAAAAAATGCCCCTGGTGGCATGTCATGAAAATATCGAGAAAGAATCAATAGATTGATAGCAATAAGTAGAGAGAGGACCCATCCCGTGTTTTTGGTCTCTGCAAAGCTGTTCCTGCAAAACACCATCAGAAAATACAATGCAAATTTTTAGATTTTAGAAATATGCAAATTTTTATGAGTTTTGAAAAATATATGAATTTTTATGTGGATTTTGAAAATATTTTGATTTTTTATGAATTTTTGAAAATATTCAATTTTTGTTGGATTTTGATCAGGAAATATTCAATTTTTGTTTAATTTTGGCTTAGACAATGTTAATGCAGCATCAAAGGGTGTTTTGAACCACTGGCTAGGGGTCCTTGTTCCTTCCCTTTTCGCTAAAAACTGCCCAAAGCTGGATGTGCATTGAAAGTGGCATCCTATAACCGACCGTCTTTGATCAACGGTGCCCCTACCAAGGCCATACCCGAGAAACATTCGGTCTTGGAGGGAGAAGAGAAGAATAATTGAGGATAAACTTTGTGCAGGATGGGAGATATCGGGACTTGAATTCCTTCCAAGGTGTTCCCTTCAAAGAGGTAGTCTGTTGTGCCGGGGCTTTGTGCCTTTAATTTTTAGACCCTTGACATGCATACGACCAGGGTTTTCCCTGCGGGGACTTTGCCACTCTTGACATGCCATAATTCATACTTTTGCTTTTATCGAAATTTTGACTTGATTTTCATAATAGCCCTTTTGGCGAAATGTATATCATGAAAACTCATTTAATTTGGGTCAAGACTGCCCCTATTTGAGACTCCTCTCGTATTGGGGATTACCAAGGTTGGTCATCTCATCCGTCAACCTCTTGCCCCTGCATGCGGCCGAGTAAAGAAGAGAAAAGACTTTCAGATATACTCATGGCATGGCCAAGGTAGCAACGGTGTTTAACCAAAGGAGCCGGCTAAGGACGTCGTGAAGTGTGTGGAATGCCCAGCTAAGGGTTACTCTTAACAAGCCGGGAAAGAATGTTGAATTCCCAGCACGGGTTTTTATTAACCAGAGGTGCTGCAAAAAAAATAAGCCTAAAGGACTCTTTTGAGAATGATTTCAATTAAACAAAAGCTTAAGATAAAGGTTTAAAACACCACTCTTAATCTCGTTAAGAAGCACTTGATTTTGAAAATCATGTGTGAAGTAATGAGAAAATGATATCATTAAAATGCGTACTTACGTCAATATGTTACCTTGCAACCTTTGTAGAAGTAGCTGTCAGAGGCGAGGTTGATCATCATGGGATTTGTCCTCTTTGGCAGTCAAAAGGATTGGAAGCAAAAGATTTTGGGAGTGGCTTAACAAGAATGAGTGGTGCTCAAACCAGACTCAGATGAATAAGGAGAAAAGGAAAAGAGGCGAGGGCTAGAACTCTCTCACTAAGGCGCGGAGACCCTGATCACATGGAACAGTCGACAGAAGAAGCGGAAAATCAAGAAGGGGGGTGAGGACTAAAGCCTCGGAAGCAATGGGAGAAAGGGCAGATGCCCAAGGCAGTGGATGTGGAAGAAGTTGGGTCGGACCCAGAATCATGAGGAATTAGAAGAAGAAATTGGTAGATAGAAAGAGGTGGATATGGAGGGTCCGGAGGCGGAGGAGAATCATGATAAGAGGAATCATCCGGAGGCTCCGGAGGGATAAAATATCGAGGGACGCGGTGCCCTTGGAAGAAGTAGGGAAAAAGATGATGGAAAAGGAAGAAGAGGACACATGATGCGATGTCATGAAGGAATAGAAAGATGAATCGGCAGAAAGATGGAGGGTCCAGAGGTTCCGGAGGAATGAAATCAAGAGGGTCACGATACCCTGAAAGAAGATAGAGAGAATAAGACGGAGAATTCGGAGGTTCCAGAGGAAGCAAATCAGGAAGGAGAAGATGGAAAGGGGCGTCGTGCCCGAAGAAAAAGTCCGGAGGTTCCGGAGGGAGAAAATGCCGAGGGACGCGATGCCCTGGGAAGAAGGGAGAGAAATCTGGGAGATGAAAAGGTTGGAAAGGGGCGCGATGCCCGAGTAATGAAGATGAATATGAATAAGATGGGAAATGCGGAGGATCCGGCGGTGCCGGAAGGCGGGGAAGATACGGGTTTGGAAACCCGGGAAGCAGGAGGTGCAAATGCATGCAATGGGATGGATGCGATGAATGCATGAAATGCAAAGAATATGAAGAATGTGAAGGGCGAGAGGATGAGATCCTCCTCCTAACCCTGGGAATGGCCCATGAAGAAAAAGTGATAGAGATGAATGAATAGGAAGTGGAACAAATAAGGGATGGCCCCTTAGCATTAAGATAACTGCCCCTCCACGGCAGTGAACATGTACGGTCAATTGGCCCAATAAAAGAAGCTTCAATAGTAAAAGACAACTCCCTTGGAAAGCAAAGATCAATAATGTGGGGGAGTTGTAGAGTTGGAACGGGAAGCATTGAGTTGTCCATTGAATGTGGTGTATATGGAATGTTGAGCAAAATGGGCATTCGCCCCTTGTAAGGAATAATGAATTCTGGATTGAAAAGTTTGAACAAGGGGTGCCCTGCCTGGCCCTTGGATGGCATCAATTCTTGGCATTCTTCCCTGAGCAATGGCGGTGACTTGGCCTCTGCGACCATGCTCGGCACAATAATCCGGATTGGCATCCGGAAAATGACTTCTTGAACCTTGAATCGCATAACCGTGGCCACATCTGTCTTGCCCGGCTCTTGATCACCTTCGGCACAAGTACTTGCAGAAGCACTCCCATTCCGAGTAGTAAAAGGAGGTGAAGCGGAGGCGGAAGGCTTTGTGAGTGGTGGAGGTATAATGGAAAGTGTTGGCGTAAGTGGAGGCGGAGGTTCAAACACATCAAGTTTCTCCCTTTGCTTGCAAGCGGTCGGGGTTAGCTCGAGTGCAAAAAGTGGTGGGTCCTGCTCAGGATTAGCCATAGGTAAAGGTGGAGGGTTATGTGGTGGAGGTATAGGCAAAAGGGGTTTTGGGGTTAAAGGGATAATGGAGAGTTGAGGTGGTGGTAATGGGAGGCTGATTAGGGAAGGTTTAATGATGGGTTCGACGGAGGCTAATGGTGTGGAGGTAGATGGCTTAACGGGTGGAGGTTTAATGGTGGAAGGCTTGGGGGAGGCCAGTGTTGCGGGGGTTAATGGTGTAATAGGGGGAGGTGTAATGTATGCGGCGTCAAGGATAGGAGGAGACTTACAATGTGCCGGTGTGGGTGATTGAAGTATCGACCCATCATCGTAACACCAATTAGTCTCATAAATAGGGATTGGATCGGGGATGGTTTCATCCTGAGCAGGAGGTTCATCGAATGAAGGTGGAGGGAGCGGGAAATTAAGGAAACTCGGAAGGGGTGCCTGCGGAGCTTCATCATCATCGTACGCTGTCTCAGATTCTTCAGATGCCGGCTCTTGCTCGCTTGGAGTGTTGATGCCATAGTCCTCTCTCCTGTCTTTCCATTCTCTCTCCAACTTAGTAATCTCGTCCAAAGCGGCGTGGAGAGGATTGACCGGAGCGGTAGGAGCCGTGACCCTCTTTAATTGTTCCTCCATCAAAGTAATCTTATCAAGCAGAGATTGTTGGAGGGGTGTAACTGGAGCAACCAAGGGCTGGCAGGGCCTTGAAGGAGGAGGAGTGGCATAAAAATGCTGTGGAGGGGAATTAACGGGACGACCCGTAAAGGAACCCGAACGGGCTGGATTGCAAGGAATATAAGGGCCTCGGGGCCGTGATGGAGGAATAGAAGGAGACGGGTGTCGGACCACCCGAGGAGGAGCGTGAATAGGAGGAGATGGGTAATGGGCTACCCGATCAGGATTGGAAGGAGGAGGTGGGTGATGGGCCACCCGTGTAGAATTGGAGGGAGATGGGTGATGGGCCACCCGAATAGAATTGGAAGGAGGTGGGTGATGGGCCACCCGAATAGAATTGGAAGGAGGGAGAGATGCATGAGATGTACCCTCAACGGCAGCCTTAAGGGCTTGGATCTGTTGAGGGGTAAGATGATCTAATGCATGAATGATCTGGGAGACTTTCTCATCATTGGGACGAGAGGATCCCGAGGGAGTAGTGGCTCGAAATTGAGTTGAAGGACCATTGGATTGGACATTGCCCATGGGTCGGGCATGACCATAAGAATGAGGACGTGGTCCTTTGAAAGAATGGTGAGGATTTTGATGAACATGTTGAATTTGAGGATTATAAGATGTGCTAGGTTGATCATCCTCATGAATTGAATTAAACATGTTGTTTTGTTTATCAAAGTAAGCCATTATGCAATCAATTTAATGTGCAAACAATTTGCAAAGAATCACACCAGTTGGAATGGTTACCTTGATTTCTTATGTTTGAACCTTGGTGAACTAATGAATTTTAATAAAGTTTGGAAAGATTCACACAAGGGAGGATCCTAGTTTCAATATGATTTAACTCCAATGCCAACTAGGAATCCTCTCTCACCACGTTTAGGCCAACTAATTCGGGAAACTTCAAGGTACAACCTGCCCGGCGTCCGTGAGGGAATCCACGGGTGCGGGGACTTATGGAGGCTTGGAAAAGGGATCTCCGGTCCAAAGAGACGGAATGCTCAATGGAGGGTCGTCCTGATTCCAAGAGGGTGTGTGGATCCTAATGAAGAGGAGGGGGGCTCTCAAACCAATGCAAAGAATGAATGCAACAGGGGCAATCAGGCCAACCACAATAATATAATCAATAAAGATAAGCAGGAAATATCATGAAAAACCACAGCCGGGGGGTTCTGGAAACCCACAGTAAAAACACGCCCTTGAAGGGGGCGCTACTAAACAAGGACACGACGGTGTATCTGTCGTGAATCAAGCCCAGGGGCAGGGTGAAATACGCCTTAGAGAGAGGCGCTATAAATAAAAGGACGCCCTGTACAACGGGCGTCAACTCACAAGAAACGCCTTAATCTGCGGCGCTAATCAATAAAGAAACGCCCTGGAGAAGGGCGTGAATTCAAAGACAGCGTAATAAAACCAAGAGAAATCAGGATATATGTTGAAAAACGCCCTGTCAGAGGGCGTAAAGTATGAATAAGACGCCCTGGGTTAGGGCGTTAAATCAAGAAAAATGCCTCTTCCAGAGGCGTGAATTCACTTTCTCCAGAAGAACTTCACGGCCAGCAGTATTAACACTCAATCACACAATCATGGCAATCAATAGAATAAGCATGCTCATCAAGAATTTTAAATACGTGGAAACCTTAAAGAAAAATCAACAAACTGACTAATCACTTAGGGGAGGGTGTAAAACCAATGGAGGGTGCCCGAGGGGCACAAAAAGGGGAGACGCACCGAGGGTGCAATAGGGGAGACGGCACACGCGGGTGCCTAAGGGGAAAGGGTAATAAACAAAGAACACAAAGGGTCCCACCGTGATCGCCAATTTGTAGATCTTAATTAAAATCCACTTAAACAAATGAAATTAATAAAAAGCAATAATCAATAAACAATAGTGGAGATGAAACATGCACGAGGTGCTAAAAGGAGGTTGTGATGTGATCGCCAGAGACACGAGGTCTCAAAAGTATAACAATGAAAGCATGGGGAAGGTGATCGCGAAAAATACCTTTAAAAGTGCGGGGACGTGAGTGCTCCTTTCTCTTCTAGATCGGCCGGCCGATGAAGAGAGTTCTTCAATTGATTACCCTTGCAACAAAGACAAACACCAATAAATAAATTGCATTAGATATGTGGTGAGTGTAGCATCAAATCCTAAATAAAGATGAGCATGAAATCATGGTGAAGAACACACCTTAAGGGTGTTGGCCCTTAAACCCCTATGCAAAGAGGTGGGGAAAAATATGATGAATGTATGCAAAACATGGAGATGTGCAAGAGATGCACTAAGGGGAGATCTCAGTACGATGGTTGAGAAAAATCAATATAACAATGAAACATGATGCATGTATTATGAACTAACAAAAAAATACAAATAAGGGGAGATAAGATAGAAAAATCTTGTTTGGTGGCTCCTTTGGCTTGAATGCTCGATGGGAGGAAGCCTCAAAGGGATGAAGAGGTGAACCGTGAAAGAAGCCCCTCCTTAGCCAAGAACAGCCCCTGCGTAAGGAAAGAAGAAGAAAACCAAAAAAATAGAAGAAAGAAAAACAAAAAAATGCAGAAGAACGGAGGGAGGAGAGGAGAAGAAGACAGAAGAGGAAGCAGACAGCAGCAGAAGAAAAGAAGAAGAAGAAGAAAGAAGAAAAGAAGGAAACAGAAGAATCAACGGTGGGAGGAAGAAATCCGAAAATCCGGAGAAAAAGGAGTCCAACCAATTAACAGAGCTTGGAAGCTCTATTAATAAGATAGAAAGGGAGATAAGGAGGGAAGAGTCCAAAGGAGGAAGAGATAAGAACGGGCAAGAGCCCAAAATAGGGGAGGACTAAGCTGGGCAAGAGCCCAAACGAAGCAGGAGTCTCTCTGGGAAAGGTTGCGTTCGTTCGGAGCACAAAAGTGAAACACGACTTGGTTCAGGGCGTCAATTGTTGAATTGACGACCGGCCCAGAGGGCGTTTCTTAAAAACACGCCTTAGATCAGGGCGTTAATTCAAAAATCAAATTTTGGAATTTATTTGAAAAATTGTGAAACACGTCTGATTCAAAGGCGTTAATTAAAACACGCCCTAACAAAAGATGTTAATTTAAAATATTCAAAATAGGGCCATTTTTTATTTCTTAATATTATTTTCCTATTTTTTAGGTGAAGGTGCATCTCGTCGTACTGATTCCAACGACTATTTTTGTGAATTTTTCTGACACCCGGAAGGCCACCAAATCACCTCTCAAAGGGGTTTTAAAAAATAATAATAAAATAGTCAATTTGAAAAAACGCCCTCACGTACGTCGTGAATTTATTTTTTTGATTTTTTATTCAAAATAACGCCTTATGCTTAGTCGTTAATTCCCAAAAAATTTTGAAAAATTCCCAGAAAATTTCAAAAAAATGAAAATTTTGAAAGAATGGACGCCCTTCACTGTAGTCGTTAATTTTTTAAGAAACGCCCATGTATAAGTCGTTATTTAAAAGACGCCCCAAGTCAAGTCGTTATTTCTGAAAATAGAGAAAAATGCCCAGAAAATCCAGAAAAATTCAGAAAAATCCAGAAAAATCTAGAAAAATAGGGGAAAATAGAAAAAAATAAGAAAAGGGTGAAAAAAATGAAGAAATCCAAGAAAAGTGAGAAAAAAACACTCAAATAGAACTAATTTGAGGGTCAAATTGGGGCATTACAAGGCAATATGAGATGTACTCATAGTAACGTCAATTTTGGCGTGTCTACAGAAAGTAGGCTTCGCTAGCCGAAATTGAGTTTATTGTATACACATATTTTTATTATTTATTATTATTATATTTTTTATATTAAAATTTTTTTTATTCAAGCATGCAAGCATTCATCAGCAGATATAACGTAAATATAAGTAAGGCAGCTCCCTCTATAGGGGATAGGATAGGGACATCGCCCAAAATTCGTAGATACGGTGCGGGCCACGAGGCACAATTGGGGGGTGGTGCACCCGTCAAGAGGATATCGCATGTCTTACATGCATAGCCTAAATTCACGCATTTCACCCGAGGCAATTCTCTATGGCATGGCAGTGCAAATGTGTGAATGAAGAGCCCTAACCATAGGGATATGCAGGCTTTCCTGGTGACATTCGAGGATCACTCTAGTGCCTACACATTAGTTCCAGGCTTTCGACTTTCGGTAGCTTCACACAGCCCCCATCTGTTTATTTTGATAGCGGATTTCACCGTTCGGCGCGAGTCTCCTCATGTGTCTCAATGGGGATTCCCGGCTACTAAGATTCATCCTTATTGTGATTCGCTTCACCATTTCGCGCGAGTCTCCTCATTTGTTTCAGTGGGGATTCCCGGCTACTCGGCTCCGCGTTTCTCTCTCTTTTCTTTTTTTTTCTCTCTTTTTTCTCTCTTTTTTTTATTTTTTTTATAGTGGGGGTAGGCAGCTTTTTCCTCATGATTACCTTTCACGCGAGTGCAGGAATTCAAGCATCCGTAGAGTGCTAAGAAGAAATTCGGGCAATCCCTATAGTTAAAAGCTATTGAACACGCTACGTGCTAAGTGTGGGAGCGTTGCCTCAAGTTTATTTTGTGAGTTGGGCTTAGCGATTCAGCCATGACTCTTCCCCTTGACGTGTGCACCCGCCATAATAGGGTTCCCTTCGAGCGCGTGCCCTGAAGCCCGTGCATCCGGAATCGGGCGGTATTATTTAGCAAGGAAACACGGTCCTAGAAAATTCCAAGGAGGTGTATTATTCTATATTAAGCAACCATGCAAACAGGGCAATCAAGCATTCTCTTCTTTCTTCTTTTTTGTTTTGTTGTTTTGTTGTTGTTTTTTTTTTGTTTGTTTATTTTTTTGTGTTTTTTTGTGTTTTTTTTTTGTGGCATAAGAAAATATTGTTGTTACGTATAAGTGTAGTGGTAGTAGAGGTATTAGGGAAGCAGACCGCGAACGGTTGAAAGGGTATTGGGGAAGCGGGCTACAGAACCCAAGGGACATTAGGGGAGTGGGCCATAAGGGCTGAAATTAGGAAGCGGGCTGCAGGAGCCGAAGTTATGGGAAGCGCGGTGGGACATATGGATTAACCCTGACAGTGGGCCCCAGCCGAAATGGCCCTGCAGAGGGGCGTTGGGTAGCGGGATGTGAGAGTCGAAGAGACGGGTCTCTTTTGTTCCCTGGCCGGGGAAGGGTCCGGACCAAAGTGAAAGGTTTATTCTATTGTCCTCTGGCTGGGGAAGGATCCGAACCAAAGTGAGAGGTCTATTATTTTTTTTTAACTGGGAAGCTGTCGGCTGAGGTGCCAATGATGAAGTAGCTGTCGGCTAGGAGCCAATGATTATATAGCTATCGACTCGAAGGCCGATAATGAGGTAGCTATCGGCTTGGAGGCCGATGATTGGATAGCTGTCGGCCCGAAGGCCGATGAAGGGGTAGCCATCGGCCAAGAGCCGATGATGAGGTAGCTGTCGGCTCAAAGGCCGATAATTAAATAGCTGTCGACCCGAAGGCCGATGAAGGGGTAGTTGTCGGCTTGAAGCCCCGATGGCTGAAAGTTGGTCGGTTTAGCGTCCTGTCGGTGGAAGGTCTAGTCGGTTTAACGCCCCGTCGGCGGAAGGCTTAGTCGGTTTAACGCCCCGTCGACGGAGGGTTTAGTCGGTTTAACGCCCCGTCGGCGGAGGGTTTAGTCGGTTTAACGCCCCGTCGGCAGAAGGTCTAGTCGGTTTAACGCCCCGTCGGCGGAAGGTCTAGTCAGTTTAACGCCCCGTCGGGGCGGCGGAAGGTCTAGTCAGTTTAACGCCCCGTCAGCGGAAGGTCTAGTCAGTTTAACGCCCCGTCGGCGGAAGGTTTAGTCGGTTTAACGCTTCGTCGGCGGAAGGTCTAGTCGGTTTAAAGCCCCGATGGCTAAGTATCTGTCGGCTTGAAGCCCCGATGGCTGAATATCTGTCAGCTTGAAGCCCCGATGGCTGAATATATGTCGGCTTGAAGCCCCGATGGCTGAATAATTTTTTTTTGGTTTAACGCCCCGTCGACGGAATATTTTCTGATTTAACACCCCGTTGGCGGAATATCTATCGGCTTGAAGCCCCGATGGTTGAATATTTTTCGGTTTAACGTCCTGATGGCTGTTCTTTCTCTTCTTCTCTTCTTCTTTTATGGACATGCAGGTGCAAAGACCACGTCTGCCTCGTGACTCTCTTTTTTTTCTTCTCTTCTTCTTTTGTAGAGAGGCAGGTGCAGAGACCATGTTCGCCCCGTGATTGTTCTTTCTCTTCTTCTCTTCTTCTTTTATGGAGAGGCAGGTGCAAAGACCATGTTCACCCCGTGATTGTTCTTTCTCTTCTTCTCTTCTTCTTTTATGGAGAGGCGGGTGCAGAGACCGTGTTCGCCCCATGATTGTTCTTTCTCTTCTTCTTTTATGGAGAGGCGGGTGCAAAGACCGCTTCTACCTCGTGCCTCTCTTTTTTTCTTCTCTTCTTCTTTTGTAGAGAGGCAGGTGCAGAGACCATGTTCGTCCCGTGATTGTTCTTTCTCTTCTTCTTTTATGGAGAGGCAGGTGCAAGGACCATGATCGCCCCATGATTGTTCTTTCTCTTCTTCTCTTCTTCTTTTATGGAGAGGCGGGTGCGGAGACCGTGTTCACCCCGTGATTGTTCTTTCTCTTCTTCTCTTCTTCTTTCATGGAGAGGCAGGCGCAAAGATCGCGTCTGCCTCGTGACTCTCTTTTTTTTTTCTTCTCTTCTTCTTTTGTAGAGAGGCAGGTGCAGAGACCATGTTCGCCTCGTGACTCTCTTTTTTTTTCTTTGTAGAGAGGCAGGTGCAGAGACCGTGTTCGCCTCATGTGCATTCTTTCTTTCCTTCTCTTCTTTTGTGTGATGAGGCGGGCTCGAAGACCACGTCTGCCTCATGTGTCTTCTTTTGGTTCTGCTCTTCTTCTTTTATGTGAAGAGACGGGTTCAGGGACCACGTCTGCCTCATGTGTCTCTTCTTCCTTTTCTTCTCTTCTTCTGCGTGATGAGGCGGGCTCGAAGACCACGTCTGCCTCATGTGTCTTTTCTTCCTTTTCTTCTTTTCTTTTGTGTGATGAGGCGGGCTCGAAGACCACGTCTTCCTCGTACGTGTCTTTTTCTTTACTCTGCTCTTTTTTTCTCTTAATGTGCCCCAGGTTGGGGCGTAGCTTCATTTGGTGTGCATCCCCCCTGAGGGGTGTGTGTTTTGCCTCTTCGCTTCTGTGCCCCCAGGCGGGGTGTATTTTTTTGGCTTCTATGTCCCCAGACCAGGGTGTGTTTTTTTTAATGCCCCCGAGGCGGGGTGTATCTCTCTTCAAATGCCCCCATGGTGGGGTATACTCTTCACGGCTTCTATGCCCCTAGGTGGGGTATGTCTCTTCTTCAAATACCCCTGAGCCAGGGTGGACTTCTCTTCATATGCCCCTGAGCCGGGGCGTGTTCTTTATAGCTTCTAGGCCCTCGAGATGAGATATGTTTCTTCTTCATATGCCCCTGGTATGGGGCGTATCTCTCTTCAAATGCCCCCGGGACGGGGGTGTATCTTTTCCTTCTTATGCCCCCCTGAGGCCGGGGTGTGTCTTTTGCTCCTTACGCCCCCCTGAGGCGGGGGTGTATCTCTTTACGGCTTCTGTGCCCCCGAAGCAGGGTATGTTCTTTCTTCAAATGCCGCTTGGGCGGAGTATATCTTTCTTCTCATGCTCCCGGATCGGGATGTATGTCTCTTTGTTTCTGTGCCCCGGGTCGGGGTAGATGCTTCTGCTTCTTATGCGCCAAGGGCGGAGTGTATTTTTGTGCCCCCAGGCTGGGGTAGGTGCTTCTGCTTCTTATGCGCCAAGGGCGAAGTGTGTCTCTTTCTGTGCCCCTAGGCTGGGGTACATTCTTCATGTTTCTTATACCCTTTTCGCATGGCGTATTCTCTTGCTTCTTATGTCCTTGGATCGGGGCGTATGTTTCTTCTTTTGACGCCCCTAGGTCGGGGTATATTCTTTCTTCATGTGCTCCCAGGTCGGGATGTATGTCTCTTTGCTTCTTTACGCCCCCGGGTGGAGGTGTACTCTGTCTCTTTGCTTCCGCGTCCCCCAGGCGGGGTATGTTTCTTCTTCCAATGCCCCTGAGCCAGCGCATATTCTTTATGACTTCTATGCCCCCTGGTGGGATATATTTCTTCTTCAAATATCCCTAAGACGGGATGTATTCTTCTCTTTCTTATGCTCCCGAGGCGAGATGTATCTTCTTCAAATACCCCTAAGCCGGGGCGTGTTCTTTATGGCTTCCATGCCCCCTGGTGGGGTATGTTTCTTCTTCAAATACCCCTAGGCCGGGGTGGACTTCTCTTCATATGCCCCTGAGTCGGGGCATGCTCTTTTATAGCTTCTAGGCCCTCGAGGCGAGGTATGCTTCTTCTTCAAAAACCCCTAGGCCGGGGTGAATTCTTTTCTTCTTCCCAGACGCACCGGGGGGAATGTTTGCTTCTTATGCTCCCAAGGGGGGGTGTATTGCTGCTTTTGATGCCCCCAAGGTGGGGCGTATTGCTGCTTCTGATGCCCCAGAGCGAGGTATCCCCTTTTTTTTTATATGTCCTCGGCACGGGGTGTATTCCGCTTCTAGTGCCCCCAGAGTGGAGTGTATTGCCGCTTTTGATGCGGGGTGTGGTTCTTACTTTTTATGCACCCGAGACGGGGTGAATTCTTCTTCTTTGTTTACGTGCCCCCATATCGGGGTGTATTCCTCTCTTCATATGCTTCCCTAAGCCGGGGGATGTTGTCTGTTCTGCTTCAGACGTCCCCCCCGGGGGGGTGCATGTTGCTTCATGGACTCCGAGCCTGGGGTATGCTCCTTCAAAGGTCCCTAAGCCGGGGTGGATTCTCTTTTCTTCTCATGCTCCCAAGGCAGGATGTAGCTTCTTCAAGTACCCCTAAACTGAAGCATATTCTTTATGGCTTCTATGTCCCCTGGCGGGGCATGCTTCTTCTTCAAATACCCCTAGGCCGGGGTGGACTTCTCTTCATATGCCCCTGAGTCGGGGCGTGTTCTTTATAGCTTCTAGGCCCTCGAGGCGAGGTAGGCTTCTTCTTCAAATACCCCCGAGACGGGGGTGTGTTTCTTGGCTTCATATGCCCCGGACGTGGGGTATATCTTTTGTTTCTTATGCTCCCGAGTCGGGATGTAGCTTCTCAGCCTCATATGCTGCCGAGGTGAGGGGTATGTTGCTTTACGTGCCCCCGGGGGGAATGCATTTTGCCTCCGTTGCCCCGTGGCGGGGTATATCTCTTGGCTTCTTACGCCCCCCAAGGTGGGGTGTGTTTTCTTCTTGTGCCCCCGGGGTGGGGTATATCTTTCGCTTCTTATGCCCCTCCCCTTGAGGCGGGGTGAAGTCTTTGCTTCAAATGCCCCTAAGTCGGGGTATAGTTTTGTCTCATATGCCCCTGGAGCAGGGGTGTATTTCTATTCATGTGCCCCTGGGAATGGGGTGTATCGTTATTGCTTGTTGTGCCCCCAGAGGGAGGTGCCTTTCTCTTCATGTGCGCCGAGCACCGGGTGTATCTTTGCTTTTTTTTTTATATGCCCCCGAGGGGGGATTCTTCTTCTTCTGCCCCGACATGCTGGGGAATGTCTGCTTCTTGTGCCCCCAAAGTGGGGTGGATTCTCGACGGCTCCTATGCCCCCGTTGGTGGGGTGTATGCTTCTTCTTCAGATTCCCCTAAGGCGGGGTGTATTCTTTGTTGCTTCATGTACCCCCGAGTCGGAGTGGATTCTCTTCATGTGCCCCCATGGAGGGGTGTACTCTCTTTATGTGTCCCCAGGAGTGGGGTGTGGTTTGCTTCCTGTGCACCCAAGCAGGGTGTATCGCTGCTTGCAATGTCCCCCGAGGCGGGGTCTCCTTCTTCTTCAAATACCCCTAAGCCGGGGCGTATTCTTTATGGCTTCTATGCCCCCATAGCGGGGTGTGTTTTTTCTTCAAATACCCCTAAGATGGGGTGGACTCTTTTCTTCTTATACTCCCAAGGCAGGATGTAGCTTCTTCAAATGCCCCTGAGCTGAGGCGTGTTCTTTACGGCTTCTATGCCCCCAGGCGGGGCATATTTCTTCTTCAAATACCCCTAGACCGGGGTGTATTATTGCTGCTTCTCATGCTCCCGAGGCGGGATGTGACTTCTTCAAATGCCCTTAAGCCGGGGCGTATTCTTCATGACTTCTGTGCCCCCTGGCGGGGTATGTTTCTTCTTCAAATGCCCCTAAGCCAGGGTGTGTTCTTATACTTTTTTTTTGCTTCCCTCAGGGCGAGGTGCATTCCTCTCCATATGCCCCTAGCATGGGGTGTGCTTTTGTTTCTTATGCCCCCAGGCCGGGGTACGTTCCTTCTTCATATACCCCTAAGTCAGGGTGGGTTTCTCTTTTTGTGTGTCCTCAGGCCGGGGTGAATTCTTTTCTTCATATGCCCCCATGGCGGGGTATGTCTTTTACTTCAGGTGCCCCCATATCGGGGTGTATTTCCCCTTCAAATGCCCCTAAGCCGGGGTGCAGCTCTATTTCTTCTTACGTCCCCAGGTCGGGGCGGATTCTTCTTCAAATGCCCCGAAGTCGGGGTGTAGCTTTTGCTTTGTGTGCCCCTCAGTCGGAGCGGATTCTCTTCATGTTCCCCTGGGAATGGGGTGTGTTTCCCTTTTGCCTCCTATGCCCCCGTAGCAGGGTATATATCTTCTTCTCATCCCCCATGGCGGGGTATGTGCATGCTCTCTTCGGGAGTGGTGGCCATGCTTGGCCTCATTGCTGTAAAGCATTCCCCACAGCGAGCAACCATTCACCAAGCTACAATTGTGGCTCACTGGGTCTTTTAACAACCACTCGGGGGCCGTTTTGTGCCGGATGGAGGCAGCAGGAAGGAGGAACGAGCGGGGTCATTGCACCGCGGACTCGGGACCTCCTAGAGTCGGGCGGGATGCCAGGTTTCTTCTTGCTCTTTCAGTCGGCGATGCTGGCCAACTTTTCTTCCTTTCTTCTTTATTTCTCCCCCTTTTTTGTATGATTGACCAGGGTGGAGGTGCAGGAGAGCGCTCACCCCCTTAGGGAGGGGATGAGTGGTTCGCTCCACCGCATCAACCCCACAATGGTAATCTTTGGAGAGGGGGATTTCCGCAGCCCACCACAAAGGCAGCCCAACAAGACCCACAAGGTCCAACCAGGCGAGCCCGCCCGAGTGATAGCCCACAGGGCCCACTTAGGGAAGAAAAGCCCAATAAATAAGACTCGAGGAACTAACTCTCCCCAGCGGCCTTCTAGGCTCGGAGGGCCCGAGACAACGGTCAGGTCCCAAGGAAGGTCCGGCCTAAAGCCCTCTCCCCGTCCGAGAGAGATAGGCTCCAGCCGACCTATCCGACCCCACCTTCGCCGGGCCATGTCTATCGCTTGGACATGAGCTAGCATCCCCGAGGCTCGGTAAGGCCGGTTGATTATCCACATGTGCAGCCGTTCAGAGTCCCCTGCCAGCGGGAGAGTCAGGGGAGCCGCCGGACTCCAAGGGGATAACGTTCCCACGATCAGGCCATGAAAGCCCCCGTTAAAGACGTAACTCCCGCCGGGAACCCCTCAGCTTACAGGACTCCTGAAGGCGGCGCACTATTTAAGCAAGGGATACCCTCCGGAAGAAGGTAAGGGAAACAAGGTATTCACACACCCTTAGCTCCTGAGCACGATTCGCTTCACCCTTTGGTGGAGAGGATTCTCGCGCATCAGCTCTCTCCTCCCCCCATTATTGCTTCCACCATAGCTCTACTGACTTAGCCATCGGAGGGTTTTCCCCCAGAGAGATCCCCTGGGCCCTCTGATATGTTTCCCTCTCTTGCAGATTCATCTTCTGGTGATCCATAACCCGCTCAGGACTCAGCGCGAGATCTCGCCTCTTCATCTGGCGCCGTCTGTGGGAAACGCACGAAGAGCCAAGATGGTGAGAAAAAGCTCAGGGAGGATATCCGCCGGTGGGACGGGTAAGGCTGTGGCGGCGGCGGGAGGCGCCCCCTCTAGGGTCTCACAGAGCCCCCCCTCCAACGCCAGCATCCCCACCAACAGGCCACCACCCCCCCCGGCGGAGACAGGGGCACCCCTCGATGGTGGCGCCAACGCCTTCCAGGCCCTCAACGAAAAGATGGACGTCCTCGTGGAGCTCATGAGGGCCCAGGCGGCTAGGGACGCAAGGTCCCGCGCCCCGTCAGGAAGTCCCCCTCGAAGGAGTGCGACGCAGCACACCGCCGGAGGCCGCTTCACCCTTCGCGGCCGACAGCTCCTCCGCAACGACGTCGGAGGACCCTCGCAAGCTCCGTCTGCGGAGCAAGAGGCTTCCTCCACGCCGAGGAGAGGGAAGCAGGGGGCGAGGCCGCCGCGCCCGGGCACTAGTGCCCCGGGAGATCGCCAAGACGCCCCCCCCAGCCCCATGGTGCGACTGCAGCCAGAGCTGTCCCTCCGGCTGTGAGATTTCGAGAGACGGTTCGCAGAGCAAGAGCGCGCCCTCCGCGCCCTGCAGAAGACCTCTCTCCCGGAGGACGAGGAGAAATCCCCTTTCTCCGAGTACATCTTGAAGGCAGAGGTCTCTCCCAGAGCCTCCATTCCAACCTTCAAGCTCTACGACGGCCAGGGCGACCCAGCCGACCACTACGATAGCTTCGACGCCCTGGTGACCCTTCATGGAACGCCGGATCCCATCAAATGCCGAGCCTTCGCGGCCACCCTGGTCCAAGGTGCTCAGGCATGGTTCCGGGCCCTCGCCCCTGGGTCCATCCGAGACTTCAGGCAATTCGGGCGAGTTTTCAAGGAGAGTTTCGCCGGTAGCGCCCCCCAAGGTCAGTAGCGGGGCTCCTGGCTCTCAAACAGGCGCAAGGGGAGAGGCTCCGGACTTACGTCCACCGATTTAAATCGGAAGCCCTCAGGATCCCCCGCCTGGATGTGGCCTCAGCCACAACCGCACTGACCGGGGGCACCCGGGACGAGAATCTCCGCCGCGAGCTTATCCTCCACCCTCCCTCGACCCTTGCCGAGCTAGTGACTCTGGCACTGCGCCACGCCGAGTGCGAAGAAGTACTCAGCGCCTGCCGAGACGCAACCGGCTCGGGTCGGGAGGGGGACAAAAAGCGGACCTCCGAGCCAAACCCTGGCTCGAGTAAGAAGCGCGATCGAGAAGGAGAGCACAAGAGAAAGTACGAGCGGTACACCCCCTTGACCGCGCCAGTCTACGAGATCTATGAAGACATCAAAGACTCGGGACTTCTCCGCCAGCCCGAGCCAATGAGGTCGAAGAACCGCAAGCGGGACAAGCATTGCCTGTTCCACGGCGACCACGGGCACCACACTGGAGATTGCCATCAGCTCCAGGACGAGATCGAGCGTCTCATCCGTCTGGGGCACCTAGCCCAGTTCACGATCGGGCACAAAGAAGACCGAGACGCCGCAGAGGAGATCGACAACGCCCCCCGAGGGGTTCACATCAACGTCATCTCCGGAGGAGCGGCATCGGGCGGCGACACCAGCCGAGGAAGGAAACATCATGCTGCGCGAGCCTCAGAGCCCCCCAGAGGCCCGCCGATGGAGCCCCAGGTCATAGTCTTCTCCGACCAAGACCTGGAAGGGCTGAGCACCCCGCATGATGATGCCCTCGTTATCTCGGACACGATAAATCACTGTAATGTAGACAGGATTTTGGTTGATAATGGGAGTGCCCCCGATGTATTATCTTATGACTGTTTTCTCAAGATGGGGGAAGACCCATCCAAGCTCCGCCCGATCCGAACGCCCCTTTGCGGGTTTAATGGCCTGGCCACCTACCCCGAGGGAGCCCTAAGCCTGCCGGTCACTATCGGCACCCCACCCAAAACCGTTACGGTCATAGTGGACTTCATAGTGATTAAAGGTATGATAGCGTACAACGCCATTTTCGGCCGAAAAATTCTCAGCCGAATAAAGGCCGTACCATCTACCTATCACCAAAAAATGAAGTTTCCCACCAAAAACGGGTTGGGGGAAGTCCGAGGTAACCAGGCCACGGCTAGAAGGTGCTACAACATCTCGGTGGAAGCCTCAAGGCCGGACGGGAAGGATAAGGGCCCCAGGGGAGTCGAAGGAAGAGCCGTGACCACCGAGCCCGGTGGCGAGTTATTAACGGTATTCCTGAACGACGACCCGGCCCTAGGAGTGAGGATCGGCGCCGACCTACCACCAGAGGAACAGCAGCAATACAAGGAGTTTCTTTCTGAGTATGTTCGGGTCTTCGCTTGGTCCGATGATCAACTCCCTGGTATACCAGAGGAAACTGTGATGCACAAGCTCAACCTCGATACCACCGTGAGACCCGTACAGCAGCGGAGAAGGAAGCATGCGCCCGAGAAACAGGCGATCATCAAGGCGCAGGTCACCAAGGGACAAGAAACTGGTCTTTTCAGACCGGTCCTGTACCCAACGTGGCTAGCCAACGTCGTCCTGGTGCCGAAGACTACAGGCAAGTGGCGAATGTGCGTAGACTTCACCGATCTGAATAAGGCCACCCCCAAGGACTGCTATCCGCTACCGAGCATCGACCAATTGGTTGACTCAACCTCGGGCAACGAGATACTCAGTTTCCTGGATGCCTATTCAGGTTATCATCAGATCCGAATGAGCCCTGAAGATGTCGAGAGGACCGCCTTCATCACCGACTACGGCGTGTACTGCTACACCCGGATGCCCTTCGGATTGAAGAATGCTGGAGCCACATACCAGCGACTGGTCAACCATATGTTCGAGGGACAGTTAGGTCGGAACATCAAGGCCTACATCGACGACATGCTCATCAAGACCCCGAGGGCCCAAGACCACTTCACCAACCTCGCCGAGACTTTCGGCACCCTCCTGAAGTACAGCATGAAGCTCAACCCCGCCAAGTGCACCTTTGGAGTAAGATCCGGGAAGTTCCTGGGTTTCCTGGTCACTCAGCGAGGGATCGAAGCCAACCCCGACAAGGTCCAGGCCATCCTGGACATGCGCCCGCCCACGTGTATTAAAGACGTCCAGCGTCTGACGGGGCGTATCGCTGCTCTCAGTCGTTTCCTGTCCCGTGCGGCCGAACGATGCTTGCCCTTCTTCAAGCTGATGAGGGGGCCCAAGGTAGCATCTGCTACGTTCGCATGGGATGGGGAGTGCCAGACAGCGTTCGCCGAGCTCAAAGAGTTCCTGGCTTCGCCCCCGGTGCTTTCCAAGCCCATCCCGGGCGAGGTCTTGTTCCTCTATCTCTCGGCGACGCCATCAACAGTCAGCTCGGTCCTAGTCAGAAATGACTTGGGAGTCGAGAGGCCGGTCTACTACACCAGCATGGTGCTCAACGAGGCCGAGCGGAGGTACCCCGCAACTGAGAAACTCGTGCTAGCCTTGGTTACCTCCGCAAAGTGCCTCCGACCCTAGTTCCAGGGGCATCCCATCACCGTGCTAACCGGCGAGCCACTGAAGAAGATTCTGGCCCATCCCGAAGCCTCGGGGCGACTCGTCAAATGGGCCATCATGCTCGGGGCCTACGACATCTCGTACCGGCCGCGATCAGCTATCAAAGGACAAGCACTCGCCGACTTCATCGCCGAGAACACCGTTCCGGTCGAGGACAGGCCTCCGACGGCAACCGGGCCAACCTGGGAGCTGTTCGTCGATGGATCGTCCAACTCGATCGGCAGCGGCGCAGGGATCCTCCTAAAGTCCCCCGAAGGAATAGAGTTGCAATACGCCCTAAAGTTCAACTTTCTGGCGTCCAACAATGCTTCCGAGTACGAGGCCCTTATCTCGGGAGCCCGCATGGCCCGACGGTTGGGGGCCGAGCGAGTCAGGATCCACACCGACTCCCAGCTAGTTGCAAGCCAGGTCAGTGGCGAGTACGAGGCTCGGGAGGCACCTATGATCAAATACCTCCAGTTGGTCCGGAGCTTGGCCCAGCAGTTCGAGGAGTTCGAGGTAGTCCGAATAGCTCGAGAGCAAAACTCTCAGGCGGACGCTCTCTCCCGACTGGCCTCCTCCCTAGACCCGGAAGGTACACGATCGGTCCTCCTAGAAGAGCTCGAGCGCCCGAGCATAGACTTGGAGCTCCTCGCCATTGACTCGGCCACTCCCGGTGACTGGCGCTCCCCCTACATGTCCTGGCTACGGGACTCCCGGGAGCCCTCCGACCCTCGGGAAGCCCGCCGAATGAAGTACCAAGCTCGGCGCTTCGTCATCCTTGACAACGCTCTCTACCGAAGATCGTTCTCCGGGCCCCTTCTGAAGTGTCTCGGTCCCAACGAAGCAAGCCAAGCTGTTGAAGAGATTCATCAACGCCTGTGCGGAGTACATTCAGGAGGTCGGTCGCTGGCCAGAATCCTGCTAAGGCAGGGGTACTGGTGGCCGACCCTACAGCGCGACTGCACGGCTTACGTACAACATTACGACCGTTGCCAGCGGTTCGACCATTTGGTCCATCAGCCGGCCACGGAACTTATCACCCTTACCGAGCCCTACCCTTTCGCTCGGTGGGGGATCGACATCCTTGGGCCATTCCCAACGGCTCAATCCCAGAAGAAGTTCATCATCGTCGCCATCGACTACTTCACCAAGTGGATCGAGGCTGAAGCTACAGCAAGGATCACCGAGACAGTCGTCTGGGGCTTCGTTTGGAAATCGATCATCTGTCGCTTTGGCATCCCCCGAGTGATAGTGAGCGATAACGGGCGGCAATTCGACTCTCGGTACTTCCGAGACAGATGCGCCGACCTAAATATCCGCAACCACTTCACTTCGATCGCCCACCCTCAGGCCAACGGGCTGGTTGAAAATGCCAACAAGACCATCTTGAAGGGCATAAAAACTAGACTCGGCAAGGCTAAGGGTAGCTGGCTCGAGGAATTGCCTAGCATACTATGGTCGCACCGAATGACCCCCAGGACGGCAACCGGTGAGACCCCTTTTCAGCTGGTATATGGCACCGAAGCCTTCGTTCCATTAGAGATCGCCAATCCGTCTCTCCGAGTGATCAGCTTTTCGCCCGAGGCAAACGAGCAGAAGTTGCTCGAGAATCTCGACCTGGCAGACGAACTCCGAGAGATCGCGAACGTCCGAGCTACGGAATACCAGTGCCGCCTCACTCGGTACTACAACACCAAGGTCCGAGGCAGACAATTCCGACCAGGGGACTTTATCCTCAGGAAGACCGAAGCCTCTCGACCACTGGAGGCGGCGGGCAAGCTATCCCCCAACTGGGAAGGCCCCTACCGAGTGATCGAGATGCTCGGGAAAGGTGCGTACAGGTTGGCCACAATGGAAGGGGAACCCATTCCCCGGACATGGAACGCAACCACACTACGCAGATTTTATTTCTGAAAACTGTATCGACAAATCGGGTAAAATAAAACCCCCTTTTTTGCATTCATTCAAGATAACTGTTGGTACATCAGAAAGGCAACTGCCAGTACATTACATAGTGAAAAGCAAAAATCCATCTAGCACCGCGACAAACGGCCATCGCCCGGCCGACCCGTTCTTGACCTTCTCGCATCCAGCCATTGACTCTGCCTCGCGTAGAAACTGGCTCAGACAAGAGATGGTCGATGCAGTTGGCTCGGGTGGACTGTGACAAGGGTGACAGAGGGACAGCAAGGAGAAGGCCACCTTTCACGCGAGGAAGGCTACCTTCCAAGTTGGCAACAACCTGGAAAAAGGAGCGCCGTGAAGGTCTCCTCTCTGCCAATCTACCAACTCTCTGGAGGCGAACAGAAAGCAAGCAGCCCCCGAAGAGTGAAAGAAATGAAGAACAAAAGAGAGAGAAAGAGGCTGCGGACAGAGGTGAGGAAGGAACTGGAGCCGCCTGCTCCCCTCCCACGGAGGGGAATGGCGGTCGGCATCTCTAACTCCCCCATCCGCCCTCCATCTCGGCGTCCGCCCGGAAGCCTCACCGGAGCCAAGAGGAGGCAAACGGCGTACCCCCGCACGTCGAAGCCCTCTCCAGATCCGTGCGGCGACCGTCGGACCCGTCTCATGCACGCGCGACGACAGTGGGACCCGACCGATATTCCAGGACAGCTGGAACCGGCCGCTCCCCGTCGTCTACGGCGTCATCTTCTGAAGGGTCCTCCATGCTCCGATCGCGGTGGCGCAACGCAGAGCGAAAACGAGGGAACAAGAGTAGACCGCCGGCGAGAGTCCTAAGTGTTAAAATGGAAGGAGCACCCTTCGGTCCTTTTTATAGGCCAAGGGAGGCCACGCGCCTTAAATGACTCCCCCCTCGAAAACACGCTACAGGACCTCCCCTGGAAGGTCACCTCCAATTCCTCGGCCCCCGCCCTAGCGGGATTCGCGAAGCGCCTCGACTTTCAAAGCATGGTGGAATGAAAGGACGCCCCGCCAGAAGTCTCCCGAATCGGCATGCGAAAACGGTGCAGAAAATATCGGCACCTTCCAACTGCCCCCGATACGCCAGCCAAATCACGGCAAAGATAGCGATCAAACAAAGTAAGTCCTTTATTGCCTCCCATAAAGAAATCCTCTTACAAAAGGAAAAATAGACAAAAAGGGGAAGGGGCAAAATAAAGCAAAATACATCAGGCCTCGGGCCCACTTTGAAGCTCGAGAACAGCAGTAGGGGACGGTCACCCCCGGTACCTTCGGTGACGGCCGGCCCGGACACTGACCTCGCCTGTGCGAGAACTGTCCCGATCGTGAGCCCTCCCGGAGCCTCCGGAGTTGGTGACCCCGCTGGAGGTGACTCCTCCGGTTCTTCCCCGGCCGAGGATGAGGAGCTGGAAACTGACTCGTCCGAGTCATAACTCTGGCCGTAAGGAAAATCGCCCCCGACAAGGTGCTCATTGGCATAGCTCATCGCCCGGCGATAGCCCTGCCTGAATCCCTTTCGAGCACCCCGGCGGAGCGCTACCTCGTAGTAGGGTAGGGCAGCTTCAATCAGGTCGACCGAGTAAGCTTCCGAGCCTTTGTAGCGCTCGATCGCCTCCGCCTCGACCTGCCCGACCCGAGCCCGCTCCGCCTCGGCCGCACGCTCTTCCGCCCTCGCCAGACGCTCCTCTAGCTCGGTCATCCTCCGCTCGGCTTCGATCGTCCGACCCTCCGCCCGGGCTCGGTCCGCCTCGGCCTCAGCACGAAGGCGCTCCGCGTCCTCCGCCCGATCCTGCAGCTCGCCGCGCTCAAGCTCCCAGAGGCCATCCAGCTCGATGTGACGCTGACGCTCATCTTCCAGACGTTTGCTCTTCCTCTCGAGCGATTCTTGGGCCCTTGCTAGCTGCTCGGCCAGCGCCTCGGCTTCCCGTCGGCTCGACCGCACCAACTCCCTGAATGCGAGGAACTCCCGCCGGAGCCCCTCATGCTCCCCCTCGAGCCGGGCTAGTTTCCCCTCGCATCCACCAAGGGTCCAGGCGAGCCTCGACCGTTCCGCCTCCATCCGGGCGTGCGCCTCCGCCATCACGGCGGCTGTCCGAGCTATGACCAGGCCGCCCTCCATCACGACATCAAGGACCCCAGCGGGAGTGTTGCGCCTTTCTCCCCCCCTCTCGGCGATCGACCGGCAGAACCGGTACAGGTCGCCCGAGATACCGAGCCTGACCAGAGGTTCCGGCAAAGGGGACTGCTCCACCCTGGGCACCCCGCCAGAAGACCCTGTTCGGGCAGCGAAGCTGACCGCCCCGCGCGTCACGGTCGGTTGGGGTTGCAACGCCTCCCCGGGCGAACCCCCACCCTCGACCGGCGCCGCGGGATCAACCGCACCAGAAACTGCCGGCACTTGGGGTTGCGACGCCCTCGCGGGCGAACCCCCATCCGCGCCGACCAATCCCTCGGTCCCAGCGCCGGCCACACCGGCACCGGCCCCCTCTGCCCCCACAGAGGGGAGAGCCGACCCATCACCTCCCTCTGCGGGGCCCCTGGTCTCCTCGGCCCCCTCTCGCCCGGCGGATGGGAGAGCCAGCCCGGAGAGGTCGGCCCCATCCTGCCCCCGAGGGGAGAGCGCCGCCGAGCCAGAATCGCCCCCGACGGCGGTAGGAAAGCCGGCTTTCTTGGCCCTTTTCCTAGCCTTCACGGCCTCCCGCAGTTTCCCCGCCAGGGGATCCTTGCGCTTCAGGCCGGTCGATCGAGAAGACCCCTCGGGGGCCGCCCCCTTGCCCTTATCTCTGGCATGGACGCGACCCACCGGGGCATCAGGCTCATCGGCTGCCGAGTCATCTCCCAGATCGATGACCTCGGCCGCCTCCTCCAGAGGCTCCCGCCTCACATCTGCAACAAGAAGAAGCCCCGGTCAGGAGGAGGAAAAGAGCTACCACCCCCGAAAAAGAGCCTCAAGAGCTGTACCTATCGACGTCAACCGCGAGAGAAGACACCGTAATGTTCTCCGACGTCACCAGCTCCTCGGTCGATTGACGGTTCTCCAGTAGACGGGCAGCCTGCTGCTCCACGTGGGGAGGGAACTCCTCCTGGCGAGGGGGCAGATTCGGGTGAAAGTTGGGCGAGGTCCGGCATCTCCAGATCTCGTCCGTCGCCACCGCCTTCACCTAGAAGAATTGGGTCTTCCACCCCTTGTACGAGGAGTCCTTCGCCGCAAGCGAGATGCAGCTCCTATTCCTCCGCGCCTGGATGAAGTAGAAGCCTTTCCCCGCCAACGGGTGCGCTTTCAACTCAAAAAAGAAATGGAAGAGGTCCAAGGAAGGAAAAATGTCGTGCTGACGATAAAGAATCCGAAAGGCCGAGAGCAGCAGATATGAATTGGCCACCAACTGAATAGGCGCCAACCGGAAAAAATTAAGAAGCTGCAGCACGAAAGGATCGAAAGGGAGCCGAAATCCACTCTTCCAAGCCAGAAGGAAGGTGCAAATGTGCTCATGACGATCATCTAGACTCGTCTCGTACGGAGTGGCGGCAACAAAGCTGTATCTGAGAGGCAGGCGGAAACGATGCTCCATCCTCCGCACCTCCGCTTCCCCCAACTCACTACAGTTGGGGACGGGTTCCCGCCTCACCGGCACAAGCTCCGGACTCTGATCCGCCATTGAGTCGGGAGGAGATCCCTCGTATGAGCTCGAAGACTCCGGGGGAGAAGGAAGTTGCCGGACCGCCTCTGCGGTTGTCCTCGCCAACTCCTCGAACGCCGCCGTAAGGCTCCGCGTCTCCGCTGTGCTCTCACGGCGCATCAAGAAGCAAGGAAAGCCTAAAACCCTGGAAGCCTAGAACGATGAACAGCGCCCCCTAAAAACCCCTGAGGGTGGCGGCGCGTCGTTCCGTGCTTCGAGAAAAAGGGGGGCCCCTTCGTTTCGAATCCGTCAGGATCATCATTACGGGCCTCGGCGACCGCTATAAGCGGCTCCATAATGCCAACGGAATTCCACCCACCTGAGCCACGCCGGTCCAAAGCCTCGAAAAATTACTCATCCGAGCCTCCTTGGCTCGGGAGTAGGAGGGGGACAAGTGGAGAGGGGGATTTCCGCAGCCCACCACAAAAGCAGCCCAACAAGACCCACAAGGTCCAACCAGGCGAGCCCGCCCGAGTGATAGCCCATAGGGCAACGAGGGAATATCCCTTGAATCGGCTGAAAAGCCCTGTGTCTAGGGAAGCGGACGTTCGAAACGTGTCGGTTATTCGGGAGACCGTTTAATATTCGGACGGGTGTCCGGCTTGAGAGTATCATAATCTTCGCAGGAGGACCTGGAACATATGTATGTTGTGATACGGCAAATACATTATTCTGAGACACTGAAAACATTCGGTTAAATCTCGATTAGTGTAGCAGGAAACTAGCGAATTTATTGGCCCGGTGCGAGATCGAGTCGGGACCATACCGGGGGCGCCGCTCGCGGTCCAAACGGGGCTTGCGTGGGCATCATTAATGTTCCTGGTGCCGGAGGGCAATGGGGAAGAGTCCCGGGACTAGATTCCAAAACCAAAACATGTTTGAAGGAAGCGAGCTATAGGCCGAGGGTGTGGGTCAGACAATGACCATAATCGGGACGGACCCGAGGTCCAAGCACAACCCACAAAGGCCTTATTGATATTCCCGTATATAGGGTCCAGGGATGACATGAGCTATCTCGTTCTATTCAGATTTCTGTCGGTCACTTGCGGACCACTTGATATTCGGACAAGGGTCCATATTGAAGGTGCGACGTGGATAGGAACGACCCCGTACAAATGTATGCCGAGTTTACGGTAATTTCAATGAAAGGGCGGGAACGAATCCCGATAGAGTGAATCCGATTTGACGAGCTATCGGCCCAGAGCAATACTGGGTCACGACCACGTCGGGGTAGGAGCCATCGGCCATGTTGGTTGCTCACGGGTCTTTTCATATTCAGACACAGGTCCATAATAGAAACGCGGTGAAAACCGAGGTGAACCCGTTCAAATGTTTGCCAAACGTGCGGTAATTTTAGTAGTGGCTCGGAAGGGATCCGGCCTGAGGAACGAGTCCGGTTTAATTGGAATGTCGGCCCAAGACTAGATCGGGGCCTGGCCATGTCGGGATAATTCCCAAGACTCAGGCCCAACCTGGAAGGGCGACATTGTTGTTCCTTCAGCATCGGGTCACGGGAGAGACGGGGCTGCAACATAGATTTTACCATTTTCTTTATCTGGGCTTTAAATTATGTGCATATATACTTTATTGCTTATTTCCCTTTTATGTATTTATTCTGGATGATTTCTCCATTTTGTTTATTATTATTACTATTATATTTTCCCTTTCCTTTTTCACTATTATTATTATTATTTCACTTTTTTGTTTATTTCTCATATATATATATATTCAGGTTTATTTATTTATCATAATTTTTATTAATTTATTATCATTATTATCATTATCATTATCATGACATATTTATATATGTTTATATATATTTATTTTGGAAGGAAAAGTGGGCCGTTGGGGGCAAAAAGGGGTGTACCGGTGAAGGCAGGGAGAGCGTGCCGGAGAGGGGCTGGGAGAGTGTGCCGGTGAAGGGGCAGGCTGGTGTGCCGCTGAAGGGCTCAAGTCTGCACATTGGCCGGTCGTTGCGACATAAAGTCTGTACATTCATCAGCCCAAAGTCTATACGTTGTCTATTCAACCAGCACACAAAGTCTAAACGTTCTTCAGCTCAAAGTCTGTACATTGGCTGCATTCATCAGCTCGAAGTCTATACATTGGCTACATTCATCAGCTCGAAGTCTATGCGTTGGCCAGCTCAAAGTCTGTACATTGGCCAGCTCAAAGTCGGTACATGGCTGGGTTCATCAGCTCAAAGTCTACACATTGGCCAGCCCAAAGTCTGTACGTTGGCCAGCTCAAAGTCTATACATTACAGCTCAAAGTCTATACATTGCAGCTCAAAGTCTATACATTGGCCAGCCCAAAGTCTGTACGTTGGCCAGCTCAAAGTCTGTACATTGCAGTTCAAAGTCTGTACATTGCAGCTCAAAGTCCATACATTGACCAACTCAAAGTCTGTACACTGCAGCTCAAAGTCCATACATTGGCCAGCCTAAAGTCTGTACGTAGGCCAGCTCAAAGTCTATACATTGCAGTTCAAAGTCTGTACATTGGCCTGCCCAAAGTCTGTACGTTGGCCAGCTCAAAGTCTATACATTGGCCAGCTCAAAGTCTGTACGTTGGCCAGCCCAAAGTCTGTACATTGGCCAGCCCAAAGTCTGTACGTTGGCCAACTCAAAGTCTATACATTGTTCAGCTCAAAGTCTACACATTGTCCCTTGGCTGCAGTTCAAAGTCTGTACATTGGCCGACCCAAAGTCTGTACGTTGGCCAACTCAAAGTCTATACATTATTCATTGGCTGCAGTTCAAAGTCTATACATTGCAGCTCAAAGTCTATACATTGTCCCTTGGCTGCAGTTCAAAGTCTGCACATTGGCCAGCCCAAAGTCTGTACGTTGGCCAACTCAAAGTTTATACATTGTTCAGCTCAAAGTCTATACATTGTCCCTTGGCTGCAGTTCAAAGTCTGTACATTGGCCGGCCCAAAGTCTGTACGTTGGCCAACTCAAAGTCTATACGTTGTTCATTGGCTATAGCTCAAAGTCTATACATTGCAGCTCAAAGTCTATACATTGTCCCTTGGCTGCAGTTCAAAGTCTGTACATTGGCCAACCCAAAGTCTGTACGTTGGCCAACTCAAAGTCTATACATTGTTCCTTAAAGTCTGTACATTGGGTTCCACTTCGGAGAGTGAGAAGAGTGTGCCGTTGAAGGGCCGAGAAGGTGTGTCATTGAAGGGTTGATAGGGTGTGCCGCTGGAGGGCTGATAGGGTGTACCGGCGAGGGGAAGAATGAGACGGTGGAGGAGTGTGCCGATGAGGAGCCAAGAAGGTGTGCCGTTGAAGGGCTGATAGGGTGTGCCGCTGGAGGGCTGATAGGGTGTGCCGCTGGAGGGCTGATAGGGTGTACCGGTGAAGGCTGGAACGGACGTGCCAATGAATTTTTAAGGCTTGTCTTTTCTTCTTTTCTTTGAGTTTTGCGTAGTTTTATACAAATCTTTCCTCCTTCTTCTTGCAATATGTTGTTGTTCTATTCGTTTGATGGTTTTGTTGTCTTTTGATGTGTATTTCTTATTCCATTCATTTGTTGCATCCGTTTGCCCCTTTTTTATGTGTTGTTATTTTCTAACAAAAATTCGGCAGCATCTCCCCTTGACCCCAGCGTAAGGGAGATAAGGGAACGCGCCCACATGGAGTGGCGGAACCCGACAACTGGAGGTGGGCGCCCGAGGGCAGCAACACCTTGATAAAACCTCGAAAAACACGGGAAAAATAACGAGCCGAAGACCTCTAAGACTGGACAGGGTGGGCTGGGGGTTAGTCAAGGCGTACCGGCCAAGGACAAGCACAGGGTGCTTGAGGGGTGTACCGGGCTAGGGAGAGGCCAGGTGTGCCGCTGGGGCACCAAGGGGAGGTGTACCGTTGGGGGGGGCTACTATGGGTGTGCCGGCCAAGGTCCCGGAAGGGTGTGCCGCTGGGGGAAAGTGCAGGTGCACCGGACAGGACTCCAAAAGAGGGTTGGTCTGCTAGCGGGGAGGGGTGTTAGACCGATCAAACCCACAGGGACTTCCGGTAAAAGGGAAAAAGGTGCAAAGGGGCAGGCACATGTGAGGGTACTGGTACTGGGCTTCACAGGAGAAGGTTCATGACCTCAAACCATTCAAGATGGTGCCACATCCGGGGGAAACCGTCGGCGTGAGGGATGAACGCAAACACCGGAAAGCGAAGGGAAAAATGATCAAACGCACTGTGGCCCAAAACAATGAGACAAAGAGAAAACCCACTGAGGGGGGAGATCTTCATTCATGGGAAATAAAGGGCTGTAGCCACCCGTATACATCACAAAACATGCCCGAGCTAAGGCTATAGGCAAGAAAGAAAACCTAAGAACAAAGGAATAGAGAGGGGGAAAACAGAGAAACAAAAGAGGAGGAGGTGTTGGGGATCGAAGCAGGGACGATCGTCCACTGCTCTTTCCCCCACCTTCCCCTACTACATCAAGCCCTCTCTCTCTCTTACTCTCTTCTCGTTGCCTGGTGGCTGTTGGAAGACTCCACGCCGGAGTCCTCTCCCTTTTCTTCTCTCTTCTTCTTCTTCTCGTATGCAACCCCCTCTATTCGTCTCTGCCTCTGGGTCTCTTCTCCTGTCTCCTCCTTCTTCGTCCCCCCGCTTTCTCTGCCGGAATGGGAGGGGATTTATACTCCCAGCAGCGGGAGCCCTTGAGCACGGCCGTCGGAGGCGGGAAGTGGCTGGTGATGATGGGGTTTGACTTCCCCCGTCCTCGCTGTCAGGGGAATAGCCTGCATGGCCCAATCTCTGGTCGACACCTCGGACAGCTCACTGCGCGCCAAGGATACGTAGGGCATGGGCGTCACGTCGTTTGGTCGTTGAAAAGCCTTCACGGTGTGCCGCCGGCGGGCTGAAGAAGTGTGTCGCTGTAAGACACTGTAAGTGTTCCGCTGAAGGGGGAAAAAGGCGTGTCGCCGAAGGTTGCCCAAGCGTGCCGTTGAAGGGGGCAACCAGCGTACCGTTGAAGGCCCAAAGAAGTGTGCCGCTGAAGGCAGAGGGGGTGTACCGTTGAACCCCAAAATGGGCGTGCCGCTGAAGGCCCCTTTGGGGTGTGCCATTGAAGGCACTTGGGGTGTGCCGCTGAAGGCACCCTGGGGTGTGCCACTGGGGCTCCCTGGGGTGTGCCGCTGGAGGCACCCCCTGGGGGTGTACCGCTGAAGGCACCCTGGGGTGTGCCGCTGGGGCTCCCAGGGGGTGTGCCGCTGGAGGTCCCCTTAGGGTGTGCCGCTGGGGCTGACTTGAGCCCGTCTTGAGCACGAGTGTGCCGGTTTGATTTTCTTCGAGGCCCATGGATCGTGGGACTTTTGGTGGTTGACTTCTCTTCACTGTCGTGATTCCGGAGACGGCTTCACGGCAGTGTGCATAATTTGGGGAGTCTGGGTGACTAGTCTCCCCGGGGCTCCTTCACCGGGTGCCGTTATTAATGCTGGGCCGAGCAGGATGTCTGGGTGTGTAATTTTTGGCGTCCACAGTCACCTATCCCAGTATTACTCCCCATTAAGCACGCTTAACTTTGGAGTTCTTTTCAAGAATTGAGCCGATACTTCAAAAGACGTCTCGGTGATATAGTGTACAACTTAGCTATATTCGAGGGTGTTACAGAGTGTCTCTAGCAAGTTTGCATTTGCAATATGATATTGGCTATTTAAGTTCAAGCAAATACCTTTCCGGGTCAAGCACATCAAGACATTAATAATATCAAGTCAAGGAGTGGAACGTCTTAGATCATACTAACAAGTTAATCACTTCGGTGCAATGTCACACCATAGTCAATAATAACTCCCATGGGTACAAGTAATTTCCGGTGCTACTCCTAAGACTAGACCGAGCCTCGTTAACGTCAGACATTGAGGTTATGGATCAAAGATCCCATGTGTATATATATCTAGACATTCACTTTATTTAATAGCCAATAGAATTCCAAGGACTAAGCTTTTGTAGAAATTTTTGAAAGATTCAAGAAGACTATGGAGTTTCAAGGATAAAGCCAAAAATAGAAAAAAAAAATACCGAGAAATCTATCATTGAAAACTGCGAGATGCAAGAATCTGGGAAAAATTGGCGTCCAGATAGGTCGCTGTGAATTCAAGAATTCGCGACTTCTGATCAAGTCGCCAACTCTTGTGAACAATACAGGCACGATGAATTTGCATCACTATCATGGACGCTAATTCTAGAATACGCGACAGCTGCACTAGTCGCCAATTAAATAGCGTCTGGGTTGGGTGTCACATATTTAAGACTCTCGCAGAACACCCCAATTTTGGCGCTCCATGAAGGTTAGGGGTCATATTTCTTTAGAGTGACATGACTAAATCAGGTTTTAAGATTTTTAGGGTACAATCCGCCCGGTGATCGAAGAGAGAATCCTTCGATGTCGGGGATTTATTGAGGTCTTAGAGAAAGAAATTTCAATCCGACGAGAGAGATTCCCGACGGAGGATCCTTCCTTCCCCAAGAGATAGAGTGTAACGTGGAAAACATAGAAAACAGGGACCATGTCTCGGCAGTGAGACAATGGTACCAGGGATCCACGGTATTTGATCAAAACATCGGTAAAAATTGTACTATAAGAATTTGCATCAAATACAAAAATCGTTAATTCCTTAAATTCGCGTCCACGTATAAAGACGTTAACGTGGATCATGCAATCGTTGTTTTCACACAACAATAACGCACAGTGATTGAACAATGATAGATAATGAGAGAAGAGTAATAAAGAATGAAGGTTTTCAATCACTTATTTAAAAACACTGCTAACAAAACTTAATTAAATGGAGAAACTGTGAACATCATTCAGTGATTTAGGATACCATGGGGTTGATTCTAACTAGGAGAAGGAATGCAAAATGTAGATAGCCTCTTTCGTTTGTAAGATGCAAATTGCAAGCTGCTCTTCTGGAATCTCATTTTAATTAATACAGGTCACCCAATTGAAACTATCAAAATGTGGGTGTTTAAAAAAAATAAGTGGAGATTTTTGCATATATACCCTTGTAAAGTTTAGTTTTATCAAATATAACTTTCATTGGAGCATATTATCAGGAATATCTTCGAAATATGGGTAATGTCACGATTATGCCCTCGTAGTATCTCCCGTGTGTTTAACCCGAGTTAAGTGTGAGTTAAAGATTAAATTTTTGTATATATACCCCTGTAAAGTTTGATTTTGTTAAATATACCCTAGATCTAACGACCGCAGATGACATATTTCACAGAATATTCTGCTTCATCAACGGCAGTAAACTAAATGGGTATAATTATAATATTTCTGTTTAAATGAAGGATATTCATGATAATATGCTCAAATGAGAGTATATTTGACAAAACTGAATTTTATGGGGGTATATATATGTAAAAATCCCAAATAAGTACTTAGATTACAAGGATTACTTTCAAAAAATATATAAGTGATTTGAAGACAACTTTTCAGAATTCTATTTTAATGAAAAGTTTTATAGAGATTTTGAAAGTTAAAGCTATGGAAAATTAAGTTAGCCTCTTAAATTAATCCGATATATATATATATATATATATAGGATCTACTGCCTTATCTTTAAAAGTTTTGCACCGGAGTGTACATATCGTATTGAATTAGTTAATTTGCAGCCTATTGAACCACCTCCGCAACCACCTCCGCACCAGCTGCAGGCACACACGCAACAACCCGTCCGAGACGGCAGCCATGCTCACGAACAACCTGTGCGACGTGCGTGCCATACAGATCGTGGGGAGTCAACCTCAACTTCGCCAGGATAAGCGGGATTCTTGTATGTGGGTGGCTGTAGACTAGGTCTCGTTGGTTGCTGGGTTGTTCCTCAAGATAAGGAACGTGTTATACTCTGTTCTTATCCTAATTTCTGTACAAACATCTGTATATAATAACACAGTGCTCATCGGTTGAGGGTTGAGCTTGACTGCAATCTTCATGTTCCTCGTATGGCTAAGAGTCTGCTCATCCTGAACATGTTATTATCAAGGATCGACGCACGGGACACCCACTACTCCGCGGACCAGTTAAGAATGGGCTGTATCAACTCCTCCTTCCTAGCTGCAGTTCTCCGACGGCGTTGGTTGGCGAGCGTGCCTCTTTCTCCACATGGCATGAGCGACTGGGGCATCCGGCCCTTCGCACCGTTGTCCAAGTTCTATCTCAATTTCAGTTACCTCTTTCTTCCAAAGTTCAGTCTTTTGTTTGTCAATCCTGTCAACTGGCCGAGAGTCATCGCTTGCATCTCCCTGCTACTGCGACTATCTCTTCTCGGCCTTTAGATTTGGTTTTTTCGGATGTTTGGAGACCTGCTCCTCTTCAGTCTCATTCTGGTTATCTCTATTATGTAAACTTTGTTGATGATTTTAGTAAGTTTACTTGGATCTATCCTATTGCTCGCAAGTCAGATGTTCTTGCTACTTTTATTCGTTTTCAACGGCATGTTGAGCGCTTCTTCAATACAAAAATAAAGGCCATTCAAACTGACTGGGGTGGAGAATATCGCTCTTTACATTCTCATCTTCAATCTGAAGGGATTCTGCACCGCATCTCCTGTCCGCACACTCATGAGCAAAATGGTGCTGCAGAACGCAAGCATCGCCATATTGTCGACACTGCGCTGGCCCTTCTTAGCGCTGCCTCTGTTCCATTGGCGTTTTGGGATGATGCTATGACTACTGCAGTGTATCTTATCAACCGTCTCCCAATGCCCTTACTGCGCTCTAAAAGTCCATTGGAAACACTGTTCAGCATCGCACCCGATTATCGCTTCTTACGGGTCTTTGGATGCGCATGTTATCCATGGCTTCGCCCGTACAATGCACGAAAGTTTTCATTTCGTTCTACCCTCTGCGTTTTCTTGGGATACAGTGGCAGTCACCATGGATATCGATGTTTGCATATTCCGACCGGCAAGATCTACATCTCGCGCCATGTAATATTTGATGAGTCGCGCTTCCCCTTCACCGAGCAAACTCCCCAACGCGGTGATGGACTTCTTGGGTCTCCCGCGATGCTTCCCGGCCCTGGTCTTCTTGGCCCCCTGCCATCTTTTGCGCTGGCACCATCCAATGGTGCCACAGCGGTGCCGTTCGCACCTACCCAGCCGCTGGCATCTCCACCGCCCAATGGTTCGCAGGTCACGCCCACTGCCAGCATTTCTCCTGTGCCACCTGCGCCCGCCACTCCTTTGTCTTCTTCTGAGTTCCCACCCAGCGAGTCATCGGCTTCCTCTTCCCCCACATCAGCTGCCTCTACCTCCGAAGGTGCCAATGCTACTGGTTCGGCAGCTACCTCAGACTCCACTGCTCGGCCCGCTCGGTCCATCTCTTCTATATACCAAGCGACTACACCAGTTCCGGGTCGTGTGCATCCCATGATTACCAGGCAACAAGATGGCACAAGCAAACCAAAGGCCCTGCAATGTCATGTTCCCTCTGCCATGACCGACACTACTGAACCCACTTGTTTCTCACAAGCGGTGCATCTTCCTGTCTGGCGGGATGCTTTGTCTGCAGAGTTTAATGCTCTTCTTCGCAATCAGACGTGGACATTAGTTCCCCGCCCGCCCACCTCGAACATAGTTGGGTGTAAATGGGTCTTCAAAATTAAGCGTAAATCCGATGGTTCCGTTGAACGTCATAAGACCCGCTTGGTGGCCAAGGGATACCGTCAACTACATGGTATCGATTTTCATGAGACATACAGCCCGGTTATCAAGATTACTACTGTCCGCATTATTCTCTCTCTTGCACTTTCATGTGGTTGGGCTATTCGTCAATTGGATATCTCTAATGCCTTTCTGCATGGCTTTCTCGAGGAAACCGTCTTCATGGAACAGCCTCCAAGATTTACTCATCCACAGTACCCTGATCATGTTTGCCATCTTCGTCGCTCTATTTATGGTCTTCGTCAGGCGCCGAGGGCATGGTTCTCCAGGTTGAGCATCCGTCTTCTTGATCTCGGTTTTCAGGGGTCCAAAACCGATACATCCCTGTTTTATCATGTCACCACAAGTTTTCGCATCTACGTACTCATCTATGTGGATGACATTCTCATTACGGGCAGTGATCCTTCTGTCATTCACAATCTCATTTCTGACCTCAATAAGGACTTTGCGGTGCGTGATCTTGGGATGGCCCGGTTCTTTCTTGGGATCGATTTTCAACCCCATCCAGATGGTACCTTACTCAATCTCATTACATTGGTTCCATCTTAAAGCGTGCAAATATGGATACTTGCAAGCCTATCTCTACACCGGCTGCCACCTCTTCCTCTCATTCGGCCCCCTCTTTGTTGGCCGATCCTTCACAATATCGGAGTATTGTTGGTGCGTTGCAGTATGTTACTTTGACTCGACCTGATATTACTTATTCCGTTAATTGGGTTTGCCAATACATGCATGCTCCTACGGAGGAACATTGGGTCGCTGTCAAACGCATCCTCCGTTACTTGCGGTTGACTATCTCTCAAGGACTCCTTTTTTATCGCCATTCTTCTCTTGCCCTGCATGCCTTTGCAGATGCCGATTGGGCTGGTTGCCCAACTGATCGCCGCTCCACCGGCGGTTATGCAGTCTTCTTTGGCAGAAATCTCATTTCTTGGTGTTCCAAGAAGCAGCCCACAGTTGCCCGTTCTAGCACGGAAGCTGAGTACAAATCTATTACCAACGCCACTGCTGAGATCATTTGGATAGAGTCTCTTCTTCAAGAGTTGGGTGTTCGGCTTGCTGCTCCAACTATTATTTCCTGCGATAAAATTGGAACCACCTATCTCGTTGCTAATCCAGTTTTTCATGCCCGCACAAAGCATATTGAGATAGACTATCACTTTGTCCGGGAACGTGTTGCACGAGGTCTTCTTCGTGTCTGTTACTTATCCACTCAGGACCAGCTTACCGACATCTTTACGAAAGCATTGTCTCGACAACGCTTTCAGCTTTTGTCCTCCAAGCTCAACATTGTTGGGCCATTGCTGAGCTTGCGGGGGCGTATTGAACCACCTCCGCAACCACCTCCGCACCAGCTGCAGGCACACACGCAACAACCCGTCCGAGACGGCAGCCATGCTCACGAACAACCTGTGCGACATGCGTGCCATACAGATCGTGGGAGTCAACCTCCACTTCGCCAGGATAAGCGGGATTCTTGTATGTGGGTGGCTGTAGACTAGGTCTCGTTGGTTGCTGGGTTGTTCCTCAAGATAAGGAACGTGTTATGCTCTGTTCTTATCCTAATTTCTGTACAAACACCTGTATATAATAACACAGTGCTCATCGGTTGAGGGATGAGCTTGACTGCAATCTTCACTCTTCCTTCTAAACTTTATAAGCCTATGTCCTCTTCGCCACTTTGTGGAACCTCACGTACGTGGAAACTTTCTTCACGGACTGACGAATAGATTTGATAATATTGTTGCTTCAGTCATTGCTTTAATTATTAATTGAGTTTGTGTTCAGAAATAATACCAGAAGTTTCATCTCAAAAACATAGCAGCTAGCTAGCACTGCTGGTTAGACGAGGATAACGCCAACTCCGTTGATACGAGCGCCCAGGATTCTTTGTTGTAAAAGATGATAACGAGAGAGAACGTACGTACGTACACCTTAGACAATGGACAGGCATGCGGGCATCCACGCTTCCACTCCATTAGTTAAGTATGAAACTGGCTTCTTTATTTATTTTTCATTTGTTAACACACACAAACATGATACAGAACATCCAAGAACGATGGCACTAGCAGCGCATGAGAAGCCTCTAACCAACAAAATCCAATCCCCTCGCCATTCTTCATTTCATGCATGCATGCGGGCTTCCCTTGTACACACACGGCACGAACAAATTAAAGAAAAAACACACCATATAGCTGCATGCCTCCTGACGCAAATGACTTCAGGATCAGGTTCAGGAAACGCAGGTACGTATATATCGGCTACTGGTCCTTTATTTATTGAGAGCAAATCACAGCTGTGAATGGAAATGAGACAAACAAACAAACATACACATATATATACATATATATATTGACAGGAGTTGGCAGACGATAGAGAGCTGTGGAAGTGGAAATTAAGGGCTGGGGGATCACTCGAGGGATTTATTACCTACGTACGGGGGTTCTGCATCGGTTTTAATTAATTAGGGCTTTGGGTATGGGGGGTTGGGGTACCAATTATATGGGTGAGGATATGGTTTGGGGTACTTGGGATCATAAGGGTGAGGGTGGGGGTGGGGCTTTGGGTGCCACGGCCGCCATGGCTTTGGCTTTGGAGGCCAGTAGGGATGGGGCTTGGGCAATGGGTAGGGCTTGGGGTGCCATGGCCACCATGGCTTCGGCTTTGGAGGATGGTAGGGATGATGGGGCTCATGCAGCAGTTTGCGGGCCGCTGCCGCTTGCTCGATGACGCTGCCCGAGAGCAGTAAAGCGACCAGCAGCAAGCAGTACCCCCCGAGGAAGAAGGCCTTGGAACCACCCATCATCTTAATTAGGATACTTACTGATCTCTGAATTGAAGGGAGACCCCGCCGGCCGGCCGGCCTCCCCAGGCTACCTCCCGATCAGGTAGGTGAAGTCTTAATTTTAGAGGATCGATCGATGGTTCACGGCCGGGTACGTACGTAATGCCCTCGATGCATGGGTATTTATACAAGCTAGCCTGAGTGCTAACTAATTAAGTAGAGTGAATGGAAGCGCGCGTACGTATTTTAGCTTACCTTCTTCTACTTCTTCTCCTTCCCCAGCCTCTTAATTTGTTTTAAACAATATTGTAGACGGATGCTGATGGTGATGGGTTTGGTCTCGGAGAACTAGCTGCAACTTGTAGCCGGATGCTGATGGTGTGCGCCGATTTACCGACGTAAGAACTTGAGAACAATTCAAAGTCTTCTATAGGCCCATGAATTGTAAATCATTGTGCCCTTATCAGATGTAATTAATTACCTCTATGAAATATATATATAGAAAAGAGTTCTGAAAGCTAGCTGGCATGGCAGTGCAAAAGTTGACTAGGCTAATTTATGCCCTCATATTCTAAAGAATTGAAGTACATATATTTCACCTACTTTCTATTTTAATTTGATAAGTCTGAGGCAGGTCTCATAGATTAGAATGAATGTCAACATCAAGTTCTTCCTATCACATGGACAAATCAAAATTGTGTATGTAGCTAGTATTATTGGAATGAGTAACATTTGTTGCACCACCTGGGGGTGCAACAGATAGTTTTTTTTAAGGATTTTTTGCATATTAGTCCCTACAAATATGACGAATTACTTTTTAGTCCCTACAATCTCTCTATTATTTAAAAAGTCCTTGGAAATCTTACCGTTAAACTAAAAAGTCCCTATCGTTTTTTACTGTCGACGATATTAAACGCAAGGTGAGTTAACTTGACCGTAGTTGGTGAAAAGACCAACCCACCCTCGATTAATCGAGGTTCATGGCCGTAGTAACCCTTCTGCCGCGCCACCCTCCTGTTTAGGGTTCCCCCCGTACATAATCGCCACCCTCCTCTTTCCCTTCCCCCCGTACACAGTCGCCATTACCGTCGATTTCACTCTTTGGTCGTCGTGACAACAACGATCGCCGGCCACTGCCAGGGTCGATTAGGCACCATCGCCATTGCCCAAACCTGTACGTAACAACCGCGGCGCTTCACGGCACCCCATCTGCCGCCGCAGACGTACGACCGCCCTCGTTCAGACGCCGCATCACCGGAGTCAACACCCCACGTCCAGGTCTGGGCCACACACCTCCGTCTCCACTCCGGTACGCGTCAGGCGCTCCTGCCACCTCACACTCAGTATGATCTGCAAATATAAATGTTTACTCATGCATTTTATATATTTACTGTTGGGGATATGGACCGGAGTACCCAGACGAGGAAGAAGAGAAAAAACCAATCACACAAGAACACACAGGGATTTTTTACGTGGTTCGGAGGCAAGATGCCTTCCTACGTCCACGGCCGCAGCAGGATTCCACTAAGATAATCACAGACCAGAGTTACAATACAAGGAGAGAGCCCATCCTTTTATACTAGGAGATTAGGGCGTCATTAGTCAGGACATTAAGGACAATAATACCCCTGATCAACAGAAATCCTCTTCCGGGATACATCAGACACGCATGCTCGCCTGTCCCCCCGGATGCTCTCCTGGGACCGAGCATGCCCTCCAGCGACTGCAGATGCTCCCCCACCATCAGTCAGGTCGACGCACTCCAAGTGACATAAAATGCCTTGAGCCCGCAATGCCTGCCCTCCTGACGACAGTGATGCTCTCCTGAGGCAATGAATGCCCTCCAGAGACAGCATGTGCTTCCCTGCTAGAACCCATACAGCATATGCTCCCCTGGAGCAGCGGTTGCTCCACTGGCACTGAAGGATGCTCCCCTGGAGCAGCGATTGCTCCTCAGAGATAGCGCATGTGCACGTCATACTTTCATGACGCTGGTGATGCTGTCCAGAGGTCATAGATGCTCCCCTGAGATTTCATATGCTCCCGTGCGAGAACGCACAAAGACATGACTACATGCTCTCCTGAAGTAGCATGTGCACGCCATGCTCCCCTGATGCTGAGAATGCTCCCCTGGAGCAGTGGGTGCGCTCCTGAGTCAGAGTGTGATCCCGTGCAATGGCGCATGAGTTCTGACTCCACACTCTAACAGTTTACAGAGTCAAAATATTAAGGACATCAATTTTTATTTTCTTTCTATATGGTTTAGGGATAAGATTGTTGTTATGTCATTTTTTGCTATAATGTTGTTAGATTATTTAATGCTCTAAAAAGTTTTGTTATTAATTGTACATGTCTGAATTCACGGGTGCAATTTCTTTATGGTTCTGTCAAAAAATTTTGCTTTAATGTTTTTCGGTCACTCAATTCATATTAGTTAAGAATGTTATTATTGTACTCAGATTATTGGGTATGCGTGCTGATTTTGTAATGTGGATAACTGTTCTAGAGAGTTTATTTCTGTCTTCAGATTGTTAGATTGTGAAAATGGGGGAACGAGAGCCATCATTAAAGTTGACATATAAGTTTGGTGGTTATTGGAAAACTCTTCAGTCTGGGAGGAGGGCATATGCACTAGGTCAGAGCAAGACAGTCGTGGCATATCCTGATTACTACAGTAGATGCATATTAATTGAGGATATGGGACATCTATCTAAGTGGGCAAGTACACATTATTTAGAATTTCATTATGAATTACCTAATAGCAGACATGTTCAGTATGAGGAAATTGTTTCAGATGCTCAATTATA